>CAOKZL010000749.1:1200000-1800000 GCA_948472985.1 Iguana delicatissima | reverse complement strand
AATGCTACACATTATAGATGAGCAGCCATGTTGGCTTGTAGTACGAAGGATTAGTGACACCTACACAGTGACGCTGCTTTACTATTTGATTAACTTTGAGCTGAATATGTTATAACCACATATCCTCTAGAATTATAAAAATAATAAAAACAACAACTGTTGTCAGAGATTATTTACTGATAGCTTTAGAAAATGTAAAGAAAGCTAATATAATAAGGTATACATACTTTGGTGAAGACAGAATATCAAACTGATCTTGAAACTGCAGCTCCACTGCTTCCTCATAGGGAGCAATTATCTTCCAGACACAATCAACATGTGGTGGATAATTGCCAGGATAGCTGGGCGAAGAGATAAATCCAGAAGGGTTGGTTTGACTGATATAGGCATTTCCTCCACAAGCTAGAAACAGAAGAACAATATGAGGCCATTAAAAAAGATAACGATGTATATAATTTAATAGTCTTATTTGTCTGTTCGGTTCATGTAATTGTTGATATCTAGAATTGTTCACATCAAGCAGATGACATTTTGGGGAAAACTGTTTCCAAGCATTTCAATGACAATACTACAGAATGCCTACACTGTAACTCTAGTTCTGTGTGCACTCTACCACCATTTCCACATGACAATGTTCTCCTGCATTGTCTTGTTGCAATCCTGACAGTTCCTTTGCTGGGAAGGGAGTGTGACAGGAATGCTCTCCTCTGCACCTGCTGGCTGGCTCCCTGAGGAAGGGAGCACGAGTGACACACACCTGCCTTCCACAATGCAGCCAGGCTCTTTCTCATGCTGTGCTGGAGAAGGAAGCACCTCCATCACACTTCTTGCCCTTCTGCATGGCCGGGAAGGATGGGAGCATCATGCAATCACAGGCGTTAACAAATTTTTTTCTTTTAAGCCAGAGCTTTCCAAACTTTTCATGTTTGTGACACACTTTTTTAGACATGATCATTTCGCAACACAGTAATTCAGTTTTACTAGCAAATCAGAGGTTAAACTAACCCCTTATAAGAGATATAAACACATACATAAATTGTAATAACAAAATGTATGGGGATACAACATATCTCATGAAAACTATTCATATATTTTTAAAAATATATGATTTATAAATAATAACATATATTTCCGAGATTGTAGGCGACACACCTACACACTTCAGGTGACACACTAACGCATCACGGCACACCATTTGGAAAGCCCTGTGTTAAGCGAATATATTGTGATCATGACACATGGGGACACGATGGCTGCAGGACCGCAATGACATCGTGCAAAAGCACAATCCATGGACTGCTGCCATCATATCCCCAATGCAGGACTGCGATGCCATGTGGAAGTGGCCTACAACAAGATGTGACTCTAAGGGACTAGAACCTCCTGTCCTATTGCATGAAGGTTACAACATCAATTGAATAATTAAATGTCAGAGGTGAAACACATAACAACATACATGAAGCTCCATTCTCTTGCAACAGAAGTTGTATTCATCATATGAGCCATGCTGAACATTCTGTTGCCAACATGGAGACCCACCAAGACATACTAAGGGGGTATGTCTTCATGTAGCATACAATTAATGTAGGGAATGTACTGATATAAGACATGATGATTGCCACTAACTTAGATGGTTCTAAAAGCGGGTTAGATATTTCTTGGAGCACTGGTGTGACACTTCCCATTATAGCTAAGGAAATATAATTTGTAAATTGTCTGATCTTCTTCTAAAGCCATCTAAGCTAGTGGTGATCATGATTAAATGGATGATTTTGAGGTAGCACAGAATACCAGTGTCATGGAGTGACAAGATTTATGACCTGCATGTTAGCTTTCCAGAGGCATTTATTTGGCCATGAAAAAGGGTAATCGTTTAGATCAGGGATGGGCAACTTCAGTAAGTGCAGGGCACAATTTTGGTCCTCTTCCTTGGATCCACCACTGGATGGACCTTCTTCCAAAAAAACTGAAAAATTGATTTTCCCTCTCCAAAACTGAAAGTTACTAGATGTTCACTTCCAAATTTTCAAAAACAAAATATGAAAAGACAGACATATTCAAGCAAGGCCCCATGTCTTGATTTAGAGGAGAATTGTCATTCCTTGGGGCTATCATGAATGCCAAATCTCCTTTCTGAATGTTTTATATTTTCAAGAGGAAGATTCAGGAAAATGGGTGGGCAGCACACATGGCCTGATGGAACTTCAATTTCCTCCAGCAGGGCTCCTGTCAACATTTTATGGTTCTATATCTACACAGCACTACTGTTGGTATATAGTGTTAATACTCACCGAGACCCCTTGCCTCATACTTGAGTTTGAAACCCTGTCCCCCATTACTGCTGTCAGAACTGAAGTGGACAAGCAGCTGGTTATCTGTGGTGTACATTGAAGAAAAAGAATTGCTACCACAAAAACGGCCATTCCTGTCACTGAGCCCTAATGGAGGGGCGGAGAGGTCTGGTCCATTTCGAAGCTAAAAAAAAAAAAAAGAAATTGTGTACATGGTCAATGAGAACAATTTATCAAAAATGAGCAGGAGTCTAGGAAAAAAAATAATCAGGCTTTTATAAATCACTTTTAAAGGTTGAGATGTATTCCAAGTTATATTCCAACAAATCTGATAGATCAAATAATTTTGTTGTTGCTGTGTGCCTTCTAGTCATTTCCAACTTATGGTGACCTATTAGGTTTTCTTGGCAAGATTTGTCACCAAGAGGAGGTTTACCTTCCTCTGAAGCTAAGAGTTTGGCTTGTCCAAGGCCTTGCCTCAGAAATGATAGAGTGAAATACCACCCTGCTCAAGCCACAAACTGATCCTAAATTTACCTCACAGTATGGAAAAAAAGGAAATAGCACTTTCTTTTGATGAAAACTTTGGGATCCTGCATACACTATTGAACCTCCTCACACATTATGTGATCCATGATCTACTGGGTAATTTGTGAAATGTTCTTCATCCATGAGACTATATAGTGGCTGTCATATTAGCCACGCAATTAACATAGTGTTTAATAAGTGATAATCTGTTTCACACTCTTTGAAAACAACAGGCCCATCTATGACTTAATTATATTTATCTCACCTCAACATAATCTCCATGGTTGCAAGAAGCCTCTTCATTAACTACTTGGAATGGCTGTTCAAAATGAACACCAATGATGAAACCAGCAGTAACCAGAACATGCCAAGAACAATTAAGATTTGGAGGATAGGTCTGAGGATAGTTGGGTGAAGTGATCACACCTCTGTCTGCGTGCAAATAACCACCACAACCTGAATAAAATGGATGGAAGTTCATTAAGAAAATCACTTGCTAAACTATTTAATAGTATTTAAATTTTATTCTATAAAAGCATGATTTATCCATATAGAGCTTCAAGCTTTATGCAGTTATACAATTCCTCCTTCGTATGAAATTCATGGGGTCACTGTAAGTCTACAGGTAGCTTGAATGCACATACACACAGAGAAGCGGGGATTTCAGCTGCTGTTTCACATTAACTGGTTGTGTGGCAAGCAATGCCCATTGAAATTGCCTCTCTACATAACCATGACAAGTACCAGAGCCCTCTCTATTTGTCAGTTCCAAATAGATTAAACCTGGCCTACCATTCAACAATTGACTCAGTAAGTTTACACCACTTGCAACTATCCACAAGGACTCAGGCCCAAGTCTGTCAAATAGGGGCCTTTAGATCCAGAGATGCTGTCCCCAATCAAAATAGGAACGCTGGAGACAGGACATACTGAGTTAGGTGAACCCCTGGGGACCTGTTCTCCTTACAGAAGAGGCCTCATCCTACTTGGGAGCTGTTCAGCAGAGCAAGCACTGCACAAGGCAGGAACTAAGAGACAAACAGCATGACATGGTTTTGGCAAGAGGACTGTGCCTTGAAGCCTATTCCAGAAGTGGATGGAGTCTCAGACTCTGGCTCAGTTGAACTCCAGACTTCTGTCACAGCAATTTGAATGCTTTGAACTATCCAAGGTTCTGCAGCCTGATCCCACCTGGCTGCCTGAGACATCCTGAGGTGTCTTTCATGCTACTTGGTAAGAATTCTGTCCCCAGGAAATTTTCTTTCAGTCCCCAAATTTCTAGCACTGCACTAACTTGGAATATTAACTGAGCATTTAGAAATGCAGTTTAGACATGCAAAGAAAAGCGGCAGGTAAAGCTACCAAATGAATTTGAACACAGCAAATATAAGAAACACAAGTGTGAATGGTTTTCAGTGTCTCATTCTCCACAATGTTAGAAATTTGGGACTGAAAGAAAATTTCATTTCAGGGGCAGATTTCTTACGGGAGGTCAATATCCTCATTTGAGACGCTTCTGTAGCAACATCCTTGCCTCCTAAGTTGCTGTCAGCATGGGACCATTGCCATATTATAAACATTTCTAATTTTACAGTTGTAATCTTCCTTGTAATATTTTTCAGTTTTAACACATTGAGATCCTTTCAACAAACGTACTTTAGCACACAAAGGTTGACAAATGTGTGGATATATTTGTGTAAATCACCCTTTACTGTACAATTACATGCATATGGCTTGGAAAGAAATTCCACTGTGTTCTATGAAGCTTAATTTTGGGTATAACTTGGAAATAATGTCTGAAATCTAACTCATTATGTGATAATGAATTGCCCCTCCCCCACCCATGGGGCTAAATTAATTGGTTGGTTGGTTAAAAAAGCACTCAGTAGTGCAGTTGAAAACAAACAGTCAAATTTAACTAGTTTTATGTTTGTTCATTTCCTTCTTCTCCCAACAAATTCACCAATTAGTAGCATTCACAGTCCCTCTGGTAAAATGAGCAAGGGGTTTGTCTTGTTACTGCTTTGTTATCTCCCAAGGAGGAGGCTGGTAAGAAAACATTGGGGTTGTTAGAAACTAGAGACAGCAGGAATTGAACTTGCAACCACTGTCTCTTGCACTGAAAGCATGTGCTGTAACACTGGTCTTTGCAGCCCACAGTCCTTGTTTCTAAATGTGTGAAGAGGTAGAAGTTGCTATTCCATAGTGCAGAAAAATCTTCTGCACATACTCTGAGGCACATAATTATTTCTGATTAATGATTTTCCAGTGCTGATGGATTCTGCAGTGATTTTCCAGCCACTGGAAAATCAAAAATGAGAGCCCCAGCTTGGCATTCCTTGAGAGGGAATTCCAGAGTTCAGTTGCTGCTACAGAGGAAGGGCTGTTGTACATACATATCTGCCTAGCCTTGTGGGATGCTAGGGCATGCAACAAGGCTTCCATTGAGGATCTTAAATCTCCTACAGGCTCATACAGTAGGAGGAGATCATGGTCCCTAGCTGTTTTGGGCTTTGTTGGTCAAAACTAGTACCTTGAGCTGAACTCAGACGCACATTGGAAGCCAATACAGTCCTTGAAGAACAGGTGTATATGGTCTCTAAAGCAAGCACCTGATAACAGTCTGGCCACCACATGTTGCATGAACTGAAGCTTTCATACACTTTTAGGCATCCTTGTTGTAGCTGGTGTCTCAGACCCTTTCCGTAGCTTACCTCGGTCTGGTGCGGTCACAAGGGGATCATGTGAGCAGCCTCTTCCGTGAGGCACTCACGTCCGTGCTGCTCCATCTCCGCAGCAGCTGCCTGCCAGCTGGCAGGCAACATAAGGACTCCACCTCTTCCTTCCTCAGCACAGCCGGGTATTTTCCTAGGCTGCATTGGGGGAGGAAGCATGAGGGCCACGGCTCCGGAGGTTCTGCACAGATGGTAAGTGCATGTGGGGCCCCGGAGCCAAGCGCGATCATGCATCATTTTCAGCCAAAAACCAAAATGACATATTGTGCGATCGGCACCTGCTGGCCCCAGCAGCGTCGCGCAATTGTGAAGACATCGTGTGAAACGCTCCTCACAATCTCACAATGCTCTGGAGGCCCTTTTGCAGGACAAATGCTATGCGAAAAGGGCCTCAATTAACAAAATTAATACAGTGCCTTTTGTCTACTCACAGCTAAACTAAGCCTGCCACAGTTTGTTATCGACATGGCAGCTCTGCAGTGTCTCTGGTACTGATTCTATGACAGAGGAAACCACAACTTCTTCTGAAGGAATTCCAAACTTCTATAAAATTATGAAGGACTATGAGTCTTTTCTTGTACTATATTATTTCAAATGTATATTGTAGAGCTATCCTTTTTCTCCAGAACAGATTGTTTCAAAATTCAGATCAAAGCACTTTGGTTATGGTGTGATTCATTGGTGGGGTACTCCCCCATTTTTATGGTCTTGTGAAATTTTTAGCCATATAAAAACAGTTGTACTGCTTCATTACATGGAACTCATTTTCCAAGTCTCTTTAAAAAAACTAAACCCCACAACACTGCAAAAGGCAGCTTGCAAATCTGACAATAAGAAAAACGTTTTGTTACTGCACATTTCTAGTAAGGTTCAAACCCTTTCTCAAACTACCTTTTCAGTATTTTGCAGGTATTTAGAATTTACACTTGGGAATGCAGTTAGTGTAGTTGTACATTGCAATAAATGCTCAGTACAGAGGCATAGTACAGATGTGCTGAGACAATGCCTGCTGGTCAGAACAGGCAATGGTATTACAACAAAACAAACCTATAATCACTTCCTCTCGTTTCCTTCCTCTTAAATCTGCAAAGCTTATAGATACTTTTTAAAAGGCAGCTTACTTCTGTGGTAGGAAGCATTAAATCCAGCACCAGTAATACTGTCATCTGAAGTGAAATGAATAAACATGGCATCTCCAGTTGATCTTATTGGTCCAGGAACTTCACGACCACATACAGTGGACAGGATTGGTGCAAGACTGTTGTCCCCTATGAAAAGAAATGGGATAAAATTGCTTTGAGATGCACCTCAAATTTGGATTTCCATATCCCTTTTTTGTGAAAAGGAGTCATGTTTATCTAGACAAACATTACGGTAGGATATTTTCACTTAGTTCCCCATGTAATGACATGGATAGCCAGACTAGGCTGGATAATTTAGGCCAAACCATGCGGATCACTCACTTGTGTGGAGTGAATTCTAAAACACTCTCTGCATTTAGATTCTGGGGATTAGAAAAGATGGAACACTATAATACATTTGACTGTCAAAATCAGAGTTGTCTGAAGACCAACTCCTAAATTATGGGAGGTACATGGTGAGCACTGAACCCTGCTTCTAGGTAGTAGTAGCTCCATCTGATTGCATTAAATTGTGGGAGCCATTTTACTGCAGTGATGAGCTCCATTTCATTGGGATTCTAGTACAGAGCAGGCAGGATAGTACAGGCAGAAGACAGATGTACAGATGCTAAAAGCAAGTCATCAGAGGAATAGTAAAAATGTTACTGTGAGAGCAATTGTAGAGGTTTCATAAACTGGGTTTTCCATTTGCGGCCTACGCTACGGGAAGGTGCACCTGTTTCTCACCATCATAGAAGACGAGTTTATCATAGTTGCATGATCTATGAGTCTCAATATCAAGAGCCAGGATATTAAATTCCACTGTTGAGTCTAATGCTCTGATAACCCATGTGCAATCTGCATTATTTCTGTACTTTGAAGGCCAGTCTGGTGAGAACAGAAACAACGGGGTTTCACTAGTCGTTGAGATCCCTCCACAGGCACCTGTCACAAAAAAGAAGATTATTTGTTTAAAACAAGCTTACGTTTTTTCTGCTAATAAAGATCCTGCTTATTCCTCTTTCTTGTACATGTGTATATGCATATAATGTAAGTGTGCAAGTACATACAAGTGACATTCAGATGCATCCACTGAACCCCTTTATTGTCAGGCCTGACTTAGAACCAGGAGAGATAAAGACCTCAGAGTCCCAGACTCTAAAGAACCTATGGAATGACTTAACTCAGTGCTCCATCAACCTTTCCCACAACTTCTCCAAAGATACACTAGCCCTGTTTGCAATAGGGGACATGGACTGACTCACAAATGTAGATAACAGGATGCGGTGGGGGGGGCTAACTTACCTGCAGAAGTTGACTCTCCTGTGGAGTGAGAAGGAAGAGAACTATTTCTCAAGGAGTGCTAATATTAGAAGGCATAGGCACAGAGAGTCACGCTCTAACAGAGGTGTACCTCAAGGCCCAGAAGAAACAGGCTTGATAAAAGTAAAGATCTTTGGGGGATTATGGATTCCTTTGGAGAAAGGAGTCCTGACAGCTAGCTAGTAGTAGCTGGATTTGATTCCATAAGCTTCAATAAGAGCAGGGGAATCTGTCTTATATTAGGTTAGACTAATTTCCATCTAGCCCAATATTGTCAGTTCTGAGAGAGCGTGATTCTTCAGAGGTTCAGGGAGAATTCCTGACACCCACTCCTCTAATCCCTTTGGTCTCCCATCCAAAAGTTTGATGCTTATCTTCCAAAAAAAGCATAGTTCAAACTCCAATGTTTGATGCTTATCTTCCAAAAAAGCATAGCTCTACAATTCACCTTGTTACTGATTCTAATCTTGAGTGACTAATGTGCTACTGATACCAAGAATTCCTTGCTCCTCTTCTACTCTTCTCATTGGATTACTCCACAATTTTTGACCACAGCTTTGACTTATGAACCTGTCATGAGCCAGGCTGAGCATGCTGCTGATTCAGACTTGGACTCCGATTCAGACTTAGACTCCCAGCCGGGGGAGGGTCCCTTGGAGGGGCCTTCAGGAGAGGGGGCTCCTTCAGAGGCTAGGGAGGAGTCTACCAGCGACCCCACAGCTGTCCCGGGCACCGATCCTGAGCTGGTACCTGCAGCAGATGTTTGTGCTCCAGAGGCAGAAGCTAGTGCTTCTGACGCGACAGAGGCTAGTGTTTCTGACTCCAGCCCGGAGTTTGCAGCAGACCCTCCCCCCACGTTCCTTCAGAGGCGGCTGGAGAAGGGGGTGGTTTGGAGGTCTCAGTGGCTGCGGGAGAAGCATCTGATGAATTGGGCCTGAAGTCTTGAGGGGCTCCATCTGTGAGCTGGGCCAACGGACATTTGATCAGCCCCAGCTGGGCTAAAGACTGTGTATTTAAGACAGACGCTGTTGGAGTTGGGCATGGGACAACAACTGTCTACCAACCGGGAATTTGCATCCTGTGTCATGGGCTTTCTGTTCCAGGCTAAACCTTGCTGTTTGAGTTCGCTGCCCCTGGGACTTGAATGTTTGTGTTGGTGAGGTAACCTCTTGCTTTATTTATTACTAAAGCCATAAACTCAGCTCCTGCCTCTGTGTCTGCTTAGCCGCCGCCTGACATTGACAGAACCTACTATTTGACTGTACCTAAGCCTGCTATTGAACTGGCCCACTGTGTTTGATGTCAGCTTCTTCTTGACACCCCATCTTTCTGGATTGACCTGACGCACAACTACTACTATGATCACAGAGGTTTTAGTCTCCCCTTATTTTGTGGTGTATAGCTGTCATGCTTAATAGAGCCATCCTCCATTAAGTTGTCTGATACCTTTTTAAAGACATCTAAGGTAGTGGCCACCACCAAGTCCTAGACCACATTTAATGCATTTGAACTATGACAACTTTGTGGTCTAAATCAATCTTCAATGTTTTATTTGAAAACTTCCCAAATAGAAGAGAGGTCATGTTACATGTTTGATAATGTCCAAAGTAAATAATGCAGGTTGAAAAGATAGCAGGAGTTTGTAGTTTCCTAAATAGAAGTCAGCCCTGGACAGCCCATGGCCCAGAATCAGAGATGCCTTTGTTCTCTCCTGTGCTGTACCGTTAGCTCCCAAGAGTTGTGCCAAATACACAATAAATTGGCACGCATCCTAGTTTGTGCAGTATAGTGGGAACACTCACTCTTCAAACCTTGTTTGAAGTATGTTTTCTAAATTTTTCACTACCACTGAGTTTAGAGAAAAATATATACAAAACAATGATAAATTTGTATTATCTGCATTTCTATCACCTATTGGCATAAACAGGTTACCGACATGGAAGGAAGACAAACCTGTTGGAATGCCCTGTCCGACATCAGTAGGAGCACTCACTGCATTCCAGTCCAAAAGGAAGCCCTTTCCATTGACAGAAAAATCAGAGATGAACTGGAGTGTTACAGAGCTTCCAAAAGAAGTGAAAGAAGAAAGGGCTTTGCCACAGTATGTTGCAATGAGACGAGCATGTGTGTTGGGGCCATCATAGACCTACAACAGTAAGAGAACAGATCATCAAAGTTTATGCTTTTAAAAATAAATAAATGCAAGTGCTGTTTTTTTACCGAGAGAAATGTAAAGTGTATTACTGGTGTGATGGCTTTAAATGCAAAGCTAGTTTTCAAGCTACTGAAATATTTTCCAAAAGCATAATGGCTCCTCAGGTCCGACAAATTTTCTGAGGGCAAAAATAACACAATTTTTTTTCCCTAAATGAATGAGAAAGATTATTTTTTTATTATGACACATATGAATAAGGCATTTTCCTACTGTTTTATTATGACATATACACATGAGACATTTTTCAGTACAGTCTAAAGAAGCCGTTTTTGTCTTCCCAATAACTCCACTTTTGCACTCAAATTCTGACCTGAGATCATTGAAGCCAAACCTATTAATTTGATATTCTGGTAAAAGAGCCAAGAAGAAGGAGGGGTTAATGAACAAGGCCAAGGGAGGAACCAAGCTATATCAGGTCTAAACTTCCTATAGCTCAGGACATAGCCACAATGCTGACACCATGTAAGGTCAGGACCAGGGTATCCTGTAAGTACCTGTGAGGGTGCAATCCTAACCAGCAAAAATGGCCAAGGGCTACCTGAGCTGAAACTAGGCCTGTTGAAGCTCCATGGAATCTAAACCTCTACGAGCCTGGGAGTGCTGGAAATTACTTAGAATTGCTCTCACTCTGGTCTAACTTTGTGCCAGCTTTGTGGCTTTATACCATGGCTGAAGTAAGACTGGATTTGGTCTAACTCAACTCTGACCTCATGCTTTCCCTAAACTACTTCCTTTCAGGGTCTTCTGCCTCGGGGTTTTATCTAGGAGAGCTGTTCTGCAAGAAGACTGCTCTGCTAACACCTCTCTGAGCTCAGCCAGTAGAAAAAGGATTCTGCCAGCTCCAGGACTCCATGTTTTAGACAACAGCATGTATTGTAATTCAGGACATGGCTTGTGTTATCTATGAGTCCAATTTTGTAACTAATCCTTGCTTTGAAAAACAATTTTGTAAAGAATGGCAGCTGGCGTCTTCCATGTCAGGGGGACTTGGTTTTATTCCTGACTTTAAAGGAACTATCCAAGGTGGTGATTCATGGACAAAACTGCTAAGAGTGAATAGAGATGTGAAGGTCTGGAACAAAACATTGAAAAAATGGGGGGGCACTTTCCCTCATTTTCCCCAAAATGGGTTATGGAGCATTTTGGATTCCTCTCCATGCAAGGGAAGCTGAATATATAGTTCTGTCCTCCAACAGAGATGAACAACTGGAATTTTCAGGAGAAATAATTGGAGAACTCTGGTCATCAAGCATACCCTCTCTCACTTTACATAACATTAGGGCCAGTCCAAAACTTTCAAGAGGATTCACTTAACAGTAGCCCTTAAATGGTAGTACATCTTTTTATACATATAAACCTTCTTATTATTCACTCCTGTTTATTACTGACAAACATTTTGAAAACAATGTGAACATTCAATACCATATCTCAATAAAAATAGTACATGATTTGTGTCTGGTTATTAATTTGCAAAACAGTTTACAAAATGGAGGACTGTTATACAACTTCAAGCTCACCTTCAGCTTGTCATAGTAGCAGTTATGCAAATCTTCAATATCCATCTCCGAGAACTGGCCATGGATTACTTGTGTCATATTAACCATTATTGTCCATTGATAGTTGGAAAAGTGAGGGTAATTTTGAGGCCACAGTGGAGAAGCAATTTGTCCACTGCTTCCCACAATAGTATTACCAAACACTGGAAAATTAGAGAATTATTATTTATCTAAATGCTCTAAATGCTTGTCAGAATGATTACTAAATGTCAATTATATATTGCCTTACACTATGTTTTAATGTTGCATTGGTTTTTCCCCCTGAGCCAGCCAGTGGACTTGTTAGCTACATGCAGCGTGGTCCTTTGATTTACGTATGGAAGCTTGTGGATTCAAAGTGGAAGAAATTTTCTGCAAAGTCAAGGGTCTGCCTTCATCACTGTTTTGTGCAGTGGCCAATTCCTCACAGCCAAATAAGGGGAAAAAAAGGTGCCTCGGATCTGTATAATTTGTGCACGTGTGAACTTATATGTATAGATCAAAATTTAGAAATAATTATTGTCATCCCAATAGCACTGCAATACATCAGTTATGACATGGGACTGCACCCAAAGAAAAAGAAGCTACCTAGGTAGGTGTAACTGCAGTTGGAAGGTATATTTGCAACGGCCAGTTTGCGGCAGAACTAATTTACTGCCCTGGGTGCACGCAAAGAAGCTTGAGTGCAAAGAGGAGTTACAAGGATGAAGAATGTTACGTAGAAACCAGAAGGAGCTAAAGATGTTTGTCCAGACTTTTGTATGAATACATCAGTTGGGTGTAATATTTTTCTGTTCATAACAATGTAATGTTTGCTTTGCTAAACCTTCACTTAGTGGGCACAGTCATCCAGGTGCTTATGCTAACAATCTCAGCACATCATGGAAGACTTTGACCAGTGAGCGTTGGTGCCAGCTCCATTTGCTGACCAGCTGCTTAGAGTTCAAAGGAAATTTAAGGCTCTGCCTTCTTACGGTTCTTTATCATTACACCAGACTTGGACTGGACAGTCCTTCAAACAGAAGATGAGGTCTGGATGTGTAGCAGTCCAGATATGTTGGTTTGCAACTCCCAGAAGCTCTAGGTCAGTGGCTCTCAACCTGTGGGTCCCCAGATGTTTATGGACTTCAGCTCCCAGAAGCCCTGAGCATTGACCATAGTGGCTGGGGCTTCTGGGAGCTGAAGTCCACAAACATCTGGGGACCCACAGGTTGAGAACCACTGCTCTAGGTAGTTATGAAGGATGATCAGAAGCAATTGAATATGTGGAGGGACATGGATTCCTCCACTTGAAACAGATTCCTCCTCTGACTACCCTTCAGATAAGGAAATTATCCTCTGGAAAGCAGGGCTGTGTAACTGTATGAATATCATCTTAACAGTAATGTTGAATATTTAGATACCTTGTTGCTGTTTTGTGCCTTCAAGTTGTTTCCAAATTATAGAGACCCTAAGGTATCATGGGGTTTTCTGGGGTTGAGAGTGTGTGATGTGCCCAAGGTCACCTGCTGGGTTTCCATGGCCAAGCAGGGAATTGAAAGCTGGTCTCCAGGGTCATAATTCAATGCTTAAACCACTATATCACACTGGCTCTCATTTAGATACCTTGGTATCCCTAAATTTTATTACATCTGGGCCTCAAGTTGAATGCATGATATTTAAAGCAGATACGTATTTGCTGGCATATAAGACTCACTTTTTTTCCTGAAAAATACTGTTTGAAAATGGGGTGCTTCTTATATGCTGGTGTGTCTTATACACTGGCAAATAGTATTTACTGGCATATAAATAGGGTGCATCTTATACACCAGAATGTCTTACATGTTGGCAAATACAGTAGCTTTGCACAAGATTAGATACTAGTCTTTTCTTTGTAAAAGAAATTAGCAAAATGCCTGCTGATGAATATATGCACAAAATCAAATGTTTTCAAAAAAGGGATAGCTTCTCTCACAATAGACTTCTGTTCGTACCCACTCACAGATAAATCCTACTAAGTTCAATTTGTCTTACTTCTCAAATAAATGTATGTCAAATTACAGATGCAGAATGAGGACTCAGAGACATGGCAATGGCTAAAACAAAAGCTCCTTTTTTGACATTAATTCCAACATGAGATAGGGATGCATGAAGGTGAATGCAAGAAGTGATCAAACTTACTAAGATGTAAGACCCACTGAAATAAATGGTAAATATCTCTGAGTAAATAGATGAAAAATGTGGCTTTTAAGTAAAATGTTTTATGCTCAAAATGCTGCAAGTAAAAAGCTTATTGGGTCAGGTCAGTGTGGACTGCAAAAGCCAGCAAAGCTGTTTCCAGATAAAAGCCATGTGAAAATCAGCTGGTCTCTGTGTATATAGAAACAAATACCAGATCAGTGAATCAGAAACGTATAACACGGCTTATTTTACCCTTTTCTTGCTATCACGAGAAGGGATTAGCATCATTACTCCACACATAAATCAACATAAATTGAAAGAATGGGGGGGCGGGGAAACAATCCAGTCTTTTTAACAGGAATGTTACTAAAATTCTAGTTATCCAATTGTTCTCTCCATTCTAAATTAACTAGTCTTTTCTCCAAAGTTGAAACAATGTATTTGGAATTTTCCACTGTCCCACACTCTATTTCTAAATTTTGTTCAAAGAACTCAGGATCAGTCGAAAAAATGCTGCTGCCTGAAACAAAGGACAAAATGTTAAGTTCCCCAATTCCATTTCATGTACAGCAGTTGGTTGGACTGGCACCTGGATAACACTCCTAGCACATATGGGGTCAGCCGGCTGGGCTCTTCTCATGCTAAACCACTATAGCTCTATGATTCCACCTTAACTGCCATGGCAACATCCTATGGAATTCTGGGATTTGCAATTTAGGGAAAGGTATTTAAGAATCTCAGTTAGAGAGCTGTAGTGGCTCATCAAACTACAAAACCGAGAATTCTATAGGATGAAGCCATGCTAGTAAATCACAGTGCTATGACTGTCTAGTGTGAAAGGTCCTTAGGTACAGAAGAAAGAAGGCAGGCTATGGGGCACATGTGAACCTTTGTCTTCCTGTATGCAAAACATGTACTCTACCACTGAGCTATAGCATCACCTCCATTGTCATGGCATGTGTTTTTCTTGCTACATTTGCAAATGAAGTGCAATACGATGCTTTCCCTTTTACTTAGTATTTACTTACAGTGAGCAAAAGTGGCCTGGAAGCCTCTTCCACTGTCTGATCCATCTGAGACGAATGTTACCCACAGGATGTGTTCAGTGACAGAAGTATAATTCATTGGCAAGGAGTTTCCACAGTATCGTCCCACCAGTGGGCCACTGAGACTTCCTTCTCTAATTTCTACATAATCTTTAGTACAGCCTTCGCTTGCTTCTAGTTGAAATTCTCTGTTTTCAACAGGAAATATGGGCACATTAATCAACACAACTGTGTATAGAATTTAAATCAACATAGGGCAAAACCTGATGTATCAGATGGAATAGTTTATCAGTTTTTTTGCACCTATTTTCCTCTACGTGTTACTAAAACATTAATAATAATTAAGAGGAACATCAACATTCCTTATGAATAGCTGCACTCTTCTGCTCTACTGTACAGAAGGAAAATGTTATTGATAAACCTTACAGCTCACTGCAGTCTTGTATCACAGCTCAGCAATGTGTGGACTTTTTTCTACAGGGCAGGAGTGTGCTGCCCAATTTCTGCCCATTTTTTTTCAGACAGACTTTTGGCAGCTGCCCTAGCTTGTCCCAGACAGGGCTTTTAACTTGTTGCATGCTCTTAGAAAACAAAACCAAACAAAAACTGGTGTGTGTTTATCTGAGCTGTGTCTTGTATTTTTAAACTATGTTTTAATTGTTTTTATTAAAAGGCATAACCATGTTAGTCTGTATCAGTATAAAAAGATATAAAGGAATCCTGTAGCACTTTCAAGACTGAGAAAAAGCAAAGTCTAGCATAAGCTTTTTGGACTAGTATAGTTCAACATCTGATAAAGTGGACGGGAATGCATGAAATCTTTGAATCACAGAAGCATAAAGTTGGACAAGACCACAAGGGCCATCCAGTCCAACCCCCAGCTGTGCAGGAATATACAATCAAAGCACTCCATCCAGCCTCTGTTTAAAAATCTCCAGAGAAGAAGACTCAATTATACTCGAAGGTAGCGTATTCCACTGTTGAATTGCTTTTACCATCAGCAAGTTCCTCCTAATGTTTAGATGGAATCTTTTTCCTGTAGTTTAAAGCCATTGCTCTGGAGTAGCAGAAAACAAACTTGCTCCATCCTCTATATTATATCCCTTCAAATATTTAAACATGGCTTTCATATTATCACTTAACCCTCTCTTCTCTGGGCTAAACATGCCCAGCTCCCTAAGCATGGTTAGGGAGGCATGGTTTCCAGGCCTTCTATCATTTTGGTCAGTCGCCTCTGGGTAAATTCCAGTTTGTCAACATTCTTCCTGAACTGTGGTGCCCAGAACTGGACACAGTATTCTAGCTGAGGTCTGACGAAAGTAGAATAGAGTGGTACTATTACTGCCCTTGTCCTAGACACTATACTCCTATTGATGCAGCCTAGAATTGCATTGGTGTTTTTAGCTGCTGCACAACACTGTTGATTCACATTCAACTTGTAGTCTACTAAGAATCCTACATCCCTTTCCCATATGCTCAAGCCACCCAAGTCAAGTCGCTAACTTCAAGTCTCAAGTTGAGTCTCAAGTCAAGTATTAAGTCTGGAAGCCAACTTTATACCCCAACCTGAATTCTAGAATTTCTGGTCAGAGTCAAATAAAGTTAGTTTTAACAATTTAAGTAGAGTCAGTCCTCTACTTTTGTGATTTTGCCACCTGCAGCTTCGAAAGTGAGGAATAAGATCCTTTTTACTTCCCATTTGTAAAGCTGGAAGCTTTTCAGAAGTGGGGAATATGATCCTTCTTAGTCCTCATTAATGAAGCTTCAAGAGCTTTAGAAAGAAGGATCCTTCCTCCTCAAGACCACTACCTAACACATTTTCTGTTCCCCTCTGAGATATGTGCCCTGCACTCTGGGCATGAGTCTTGCCTTCTGCTTTTAGGAAAAGTTTTAGAAAGCTCCTCCTGTATGTAATGGCAACAGGCTGCTAATTGGACCTCAAGCCCATTGCCTAACCCATTTGCTGTTCCCTCTGAGAAATGTGTCCACACTTTGGGGTTGGGACAGATTGTCATGTGGCCAGTAAGTTGTAAGGTCTCTAGATG
This sequence comes from Iguana delicatissima, assembly GCA_948472985.1. Lineage (NCBI taxonomy): Eukaryota > Metazoa > Chordata > Lepidosauria > Squamata > Iguanidae > Iguana > Iguana delicatissima. The sequence continues at coordinate 1,783,001 of CAOKZL010000749.1, read as the reverse complement.
AATGTGTTATGTTACTGAACCAAGTGTAGCAAGTCAGTCACTAAGTCTCAAGTCGAGTCAAGTCAGTGTGTAATTTTGGCTGAGTCAAGTCCAAGCCAAGTCACTGAAATGACTTAAGTCTGAGGCCTTTTCCACATTTTATATTTAAAACGGGCGGTGCGTCCTCCAGCGAGGACGTTTACACTTGGGGGCGAACTGGGTCCGGACTACTTAATGTTCGTCCGGACTTCAGCCCACTCCAGAATGCCCAGAACTGGTGGTTCCCCGTGCTATTGAAAGACTGATTAAAAGAGGACTTTCAATAGCCTGGTGTGCCTCAGTCCGTCACTGCCCTAAGTGTAGATTTGCAGGCTCACGCCAGCGCAAGGCTGCAGATCTTCCGGGGGTGGGCTTCCGGCTGGGGAGCTTCTCCGGTTGGTGGAGAGCCTCCGCCAACCGGAAGCCTCCATTTTCGTCTCCGGAGAGTGTGTAGTACAGGCGTGCGCTGCTCTGGATTGTCGTGGATTGTCGGGGAGGGAGCATGCCAGTCCGGTGAGTAATGGACTGCCCCGTTTCCCCCACAAAGTGCGGAAAAGCCCTAACTTGAGTCTGAGTCTGTTGACTTGAGTCTACATCACTGTTACATGGGGCTCTTCTAACCAAGTTTAGGGCAATTTCCTCTTTCCCATTCTAAGATGAGTTTCCTGAGACATTAAATGTAGTTTTCTTGTTTTGTTTTTTGTTTTGTTTTTTTAACTAGCAAGAGCATCCAGAGTCATCTTCCCTGTTTTCACCACAACCTAATATTGCACTAATCCTGCTGCACTCTGCTGAATATTGATACCAAACATTCCTACCTCTGTCTGAGGAAGACTGCCATATGTTGCTGTTGTGTGCCTTCAACTTGTTTCTGAGTTATGGAGACCCTAAGGAGAACTATCATGGGGTTTTCTGGGACTAAGAGTGCATGACGTGCCCAAAGTCACTCAATGGGTTTCCATGGCCAAGAGGGAAACTGAACCCTGATCTCCAAGGTCATGGGCAGAATCAAATCACTACTCTACACTGGCCCAAAGCGTCACATACCCACCCAGAAAAATAAGAATGGGCCACTTCTGCTGGGCTTGGGGGCCACTTTTTCAGGTTGTCCAGGTGCTATAGGGCCACATTTTTATGTTTTATTTTCATTTTTTAAATTTATTTTTAAATTTAACCCATTAGTTTTATTCCATTAAATTTATTTTATTTCATTAAATATTATAATAGATTTAAATGTCTTAAATCAATTAAAATGATATTAGTTTAAAATTCATTAAAATTAGTTAGATCAGGATGGGGTAGTAGTTTGAGCACTGGACTATGAATCTAGAGACTCAGGTTCAAATCCCTGCACAGCCATGGAAACTCAGTGGCAAGTCACACTTTCTCAGTCACAGGCAAAGGCAAACACCCTCTGAAGACATCTTGCCAAGAAAACCCTGCGATAGGTTTGCCTTAGGGTTGGAAATGACTTGAAGGCATGCAGCAACAACAACATGAATTAATTTTGGGATTTTTAATTTTAATTATGTTTATATACTATGGCATAATAGCAGTAGCAGCTATGATTGCTGGAGGACTGATCACTCTGGTTTTCAGGGTTGTAATCCAATGTTCAAACAACTACATGATGCTGGCTGTCATGACTTCCTTGGTAGTAACTAATTTGTGTTGAAAGTTTCTTTGGATTTAAGGGATTATTTCCCTTTCAGTTGCTCAATTGATGCACCACAAAGTTTTGTGGTTTGCCACTGAATGCTGATGGAATTTTTTTAAAAAAAATATTTTTTCCTTATGGTCTTGGGAGTTGCTCAAAAGGGACTGGGAACAACATGTGCTCTACAAGCTTTATGTTGCCCACCCTTGAAGTAAAACCAAGTTAATTGGAATTTAAGGAAGTAGATTTTGAGTTTTTCACTTGCCCTTTGGCTTTTTGCTTGAACCAGCTCTAAAATCCAAACTGCCTCACCTCCAGCAGGTATCAGATCTCCCTTCATACTGCACAGTTGTAGTGCTATAATTCCATTTTGTGTGTCATGAAAACATACTATGGAATCTTGGGATCTGCAGTTTAGGAAAGGGTATTTGGAATTCTCACTCAGAACCCTATAGTGCAATGGTTCCCAACCTTTGGTCCTCCAGATGTTTTGGACTGTAGCTCCAAGAATTCCTGACTGTTGACTAAGCTGGTTAAGGCTTCTGGGAGCTGTAGTCCAAAACTCTGGAGGACCAAAGGTTGAGAACGACTGCTTTAGTGTTTCACTAGACTACACACCCCAGGATTCCACAGGATGCAGTCACAGAAGTTAAAGTAGAATCACACTGCTATAATCATGTAACATGAAAGGACCCCAATGGTATCTAGGTTCTTCCCCTGCCCCTAGTATCCATTTTTCTCCCTCTTAACTGTCCTAGTACGCAAAGCTGTATTTTCATGTTTGGGAAAAGATTTCAGATAAATAACTTATTGTCAGCTAGAGTTATCGCAGCAGCTGTTATAGTATAAATTTGTGTCATACAAAAATTGAGGAGAAAGATAAATTAAAGACAACAGCATAGCTGCATTTTGTTTGTTTTTGTTCCTCTAACTAATCTTCGGTGCAAAATTAAGTCCTAGCAATTAGGCAAGAGGAAGAGCGAGTAAAACTCATTTATGTGGTGATTCAGACAGCTAATCTGCCTTTGAAATGTTGTTAGGCAATTATCTTTGAAGCAATGTTGCTGTTTTCCCCATGCCCAAGCTCTGCAGCTAGAATTCTGGAGGTATTCTGGTGTCTTCCTCCTCCTACAAGGGGAAACAGAATAACTAATACTGCGGTTGAAGGTAAATAGCCCATTGCTTGAACAATGGAGCTGATTATGTGGAAGTCCAAAGAGAGATGGAACAGTCTGAGTGGGGCCAGCCCTGCTGTCAGGCAAAGTGAGGCAATGGCAGATGTGGAGAGATGGCAGCAAAGTTTTGGATGAGAGAACTTTGTACAGCATGGCTGCCCTTTGCTTCCTAAGTTAGCCTGCTACTCAGAAAATGTTTCAAATGAGAAGTTTGTCTATCACACTCATTTGGATTTTACACAAAAGGATACTTAGAAGTGTAGCTATGGGGGTAGGGTGGATGAAATGAGGGTGCCACCTCCATGAATAAGAATTCTGCCCCTCATGAAATTTTCCATAAGTCCTCAAATTTTTAGCATTGCAATCACTTAACACTTCATCTAGAACAGTGGTTCTCAACCTGTGGGTCCCCAGATGTTTGTGGACTTCAGCTCCCAGAAGCCCCAGCCACTATGATCAATGCTCAGGGCTTCTGGGAGCTGCAGTCCAAAAACATCTGGGGACCACAGGTTGAGAACCACTGATCTAGAAAAACAGCTTAGGTATCCAAAGAAACAAGGCAAGCAAAGTTTACCAAGGGTATGTTAAAAATCCTAGGTGTGAATGATTTTCAATGTCTCACTCTCTGCAAGACCAGAAATGTAGAACTGAAGTATAAATTTAATACAGAGGGGCAGAATTTAATATGGAGGGGTGGAATTCCTATTGGAAGGGCAATTCATTCATTTTGTACCCCCATAGCTACACCCTTGTTCTGTGGACAATGTCTACACTATATTAATCCATCAGCTTTCAATGTGTTTACTGTAATACCTGGCATATTGCTTGATAAAGGGTGAAAATCTACACATGGACAGAAGTTACTTTATATTTGCAGCAATGAGTCATAACAAAGAAATCAGGCTCTTCAGCTGCTAAACTCTGATGGATTCTGATGGAATTTATACTCTTATCTTTGTCCATACACTTGAAAGAGTTTCTTCATTTTTGGGGAAAGTCATAGTTTGATTTTTGAGAAGTTTTCATGTTTTGTTTCTGGTTTTTTTAAAAGGGTATGTAAAGAGAAAGCAGCGTTTCTGCTGTTTTAAAGCTTTGATGTGAGGGGAGAGGGGTTAGCTGCTTTAGTTTTTGGAAATGTGTGCATATGCATTCTCCCAAAATGCATTTCAGAAAATGCATGCTCTGACCTTTGGCTTAATTGCTAAATGAAAGGGCCTCCACTTTGGACAGAATCTAATGCTTGCAAGCACACTTTTCCTCTTGCTACAACCCCTTCCACATCCTCCCGCAATCTGTTCTGGAGGGATCTCCAACCCTCCAAAGCAGATCTTGAGGATATGTGAGAGGCCACAGAGAGAGAGGGAAATGTCCCTTTTACTCTTCTATGGGTGGAAAGATTTTCATCAGCAGAAGGATTTAATTATCTTCCTGCCTACATATGGAGGTCACGTGTGTGTCTCATTATGAAGAAGTCATTTCTCTTGTTCTCATGTTTGCAAAGAACACTGGTTGTTTCCCAGCAGGGAGACTATAGCATTCTGTACATGTTTAACAATACAAAGATCTTGAAAAATCTCAGTCAGAGAAAAGGAGGGAAAGCCCCCAAAAACTGCAGCTCCAAATTTTCACCAGCCACTACTTGGTTGATAGTGTTGTTAAATGAGCTGGCATGGGCATTTATATACACCAAGAATTAATCTGAACACTAGATGCTAAATGAGTTTCCTTTCTCTGGAAACAGTATTGTATTTTTTAGAGCCAGTCATGAATAAACACAAAACCCCAACAGTTTGTGTGGGTGTTTTTGTTTTGTTTTTTTGTAATACAAATGTACCAAATAGCTCTACTCTCAGATTTCCTTCCAGCTTGAGTGGATCCATGTGTCTTCAGGGTACTATGAAATATAACCAAATTCCCATCTGGATACATTTCATGCTAATTTAGAACTATCCTCATTTGTGAATTCTAGAAGAGCAATTTTGCAGGACCAGTGTTCCAAAGATAAACAGCTTTTGCCAAATTAATGGATACAGATCTGATAATAGATGAAGTATATCATAAGTGACATCTTTAAAGACTGTTCAAAGACCACCAACTGTTTTTTTTTCCTTTTTTTTTTTCTCCTTTCCATTTTGAAAACCTAGGAAAGTACTATTTACATCTTTAAAAGAAAGAGGAGAAAAATATGCAGTGAGCAAGCTATTGGCCTCAGCATGCACGACTGCATTTGTTGTCGCTACATTTAATAAGGTAAAACATTATTTTGTATATCTTAAACAAAGAGACGCAAGCAATTTATCATTTTGCCTAACCAGGATGTGAACACAGGATTGTGCTATATTTGCATATCTAAATGAATGAAATGAATCAAGTTCATTCTTCATTTTTCATGATCACAGTTCTATATTATCAATGCCCTAAGTACCGCTTCCAAAATGTTTTAAACTCCATAGTCTTGAGACTTGTACTGCATGAATTAACAGGCATATATCGTACTGTCTAAATTTCCTTAACTGAATAATAACTACTTTAGACTGCAATTTTAGACTGCACATTTACCATGCAGGGGCCCTAATAAAATATCTCCAGCGTCTATGTGCAATGTTAAGAAAGGACTTGATAAGAAGGCCTCAATGTTTAACAAGGAAACCCGGGAAGGCACGAGGAGGAAGTAGTAATTAATAATCTCTCCTTGTTTGTGATAGATATACCAGAGGGATAGCATTTACAGCGTGGAATTCAATTGTCAGGAATCTACCAGGTTTTACGCTTTTTAATAAACAGTGTTGAAAAAAAAAAGACAGCATGCTCTTTATGGCTGTTACTATGTTCTCCTTCCAAGCTGTGGGCACCGCTACACTTTTACATGCTGATAATTTCATTTCCTACTAAACACAGTGTTTCCTTCCTGCAGCTCCATTAAAAGGCTCAAACAATACCCCTTTGGAAATTCAATTTACGTGAAAGACAGCTGGAGCCGGTTGCCAGGGGAGCTCAGAATGTTCCAGACACATTCCACATTCAGAGGGTAAGGCTCAGGAAAGCTGGGGCTATTGAAGGCTCCTCTTTCCATATGGAAGGTGCCCCCGCAGGCTGTCATGAGGAGAGAAAGAGAGAGAAGAAATGAGCTAAGAGAAGGCATATAAGGGGGAAAGTACCTCGAACAGATTGCATGTTTGGAGAACCATGAAAGCATGAGATTTGCCTTTTGTGTAGTTTCTTGGCAAACATCTTCATCTCAGAAATGACTCAAAACAGGAAACCCCTACTGCAGGAAATAAGTTTCTCTGGTCTTGCAAGCTGTGGGTCTGATTCACAGCCTATCTATGTAACAGCTGCTCCTGTTTGGCTTTTTTGTGTTAAACCAGAAATGCAGGACATATTGGCGAAATATTGTTTAATGCAGAATGAAGGATTTGCACCCATACAAACTACATGCTGCAGAGTACCATATAGACCCATACAGACTACATGTTGGCCCATACAAATTACATGTTGCAGAGTACCTGTTTGAAGTCACATCTGCTGTGCAAGTAAGAAAGGAAAAGTGCTGTAAGAGTGGAGCCATGCAATGCTGTGGCTAGTGGTTTCTCAATAGGTTATCAGGTCCTTTCTCAGTGGCATCATAGTCTCTTTCCCTAAACAAGCATGGGTCTCTGACTAGGAACACATATCTTCTACTGCCTAGATTTGGTAAATCAAACCTGTGCCATCTCATTTTTTCAGCAGCTTTTAAAATCTTCTGGGTTTTTCTCCTCCTCCCATTTTGTCCCTTTTGGAGCCTGCTTCAGCAGCCACAAACCTACTTCAAAGCACACAAGTAATTTGGAGTCAGTAAATCTAGGAGGGGAGAGGAGGCGAGAGGGAAGAATCTTGTCCTCGCCAGTAAGCTCAGGCAAAAGCAAACTGCTGAAGCCTCTCCTAGCTTGTGTGTTCTTCCTCATCAATAACTTTTGTCATCTTGAGTACACTCTGATGTTACTTGGCCGCATGTCTTTGTTTTCATCTATGAAAAGTTGGAGGGTACAGGAACAAATAGCATGAAATTTGACCTAATGGAACGCCACCCAGGCATTCAGCCTGCACACAGGATGGAGGGGGAAGTTACATATGTGAGCCCCACCCTAGTGCCTCCACTCTACCTACCTAACACTTTGCCTTGCTTTAGCAAGGCCTCTGGTTGCATGGAGACTACCCTTTGCATTGTGCTCACTTGTCTGACATCAACTATTTTGGTCCTTGCTAGAGACTGGAAAGTTTTGGAAACAATTTTGGAAGTAATTGGAAGTCAATGAGTAATAACTCCTTGAATTTTGCTCCTTTCTATTACTTGTTTTTGTAAAAGCCTTTAGAATTGGTAAGAAGCCACCACAAAAACTGAAATATTCCTCTAAATATTTCTCTAATGATGCTTAAAATGACCTTTAAATGTAGTTTTTAAAAATTAAGTAGAAAAAAATAATGTCATATCAATTCATTAAATTATTTTGTCAAATATAACTGTTTCAATGCTTTTTTTTAAAAAATGTAACTCCTGTCAACGGTCTCCCAAGTAGTTAATTATGGGTAACAGTGTTGCTGTGGTGTCCTTTCAAGTTGTCCAATTTATGACAACTCTAAGGTGAACTTATCACTAGATTTTGTTGGCGAGATTTATTCAAAGGGGGTTTGCCTCTGACTTCCTCTGAGGCTGAGAGAATGTGACTTGCTCAAGTTCACCCACGGGGTTTCCATGGCTGAGTGGGGATTTGAACCCTTGTCTCTAGAGTTGTAGTCAAACCAATACACCACATTGGCTTTTTGTTAGCAGTAGCTAATTAATTCTGAACTCTGGCCCTAGCTACTCAAGGTAGCGAATAGAAGCGTGTATGTGGGGCCCATGGAGGCAGGGGTTGTCTGTGCCCTTGACCCCACCACCCTTGTATTTTATTTATTTGTTTTCATTAACAACATTTGTACCTGATCCTGTGACATAAAGCTTTCTGGGTGGCTAACTAGAAACAAATATAAAAGAAGCAAATGTTTTAGGCCCCATATACATAGATTAAATGCAGGAATTTATGAGCACTGTTAAAAAGCTGTCATGTGAATGTCAAATGCTGCAGTCCTTGTAACTGTGATTGCTTTAGTCTTCTTTCCTCTTTCATCAGATATAAAGGGGGAGCATTGCAATTGCTAAATCATAACTGGTGCTAGAGGTCGAGAGAAGTAATGCCAATCTTTTCATGCAATCTGGACTTAAGTCACCCATAGAACAGCTTTGTGTTGACCCTTGGTTGCAGCCAATAATCACTTCTTTTTGCGTAAGACAATGCAACAACTTTTTTCATTTGAAAGAGAAAAATGGAGAAATGCTGCTGGTTAAGAATCAGAGGCTCTTTCTGCACCATATTTCAATAGTGGGTTGTTCCATTACAATCCCAGCACTGCCATTTCTGTGATGGTGTTGGGTTGGGAACACTCTTTACTGTACCCTTTTGCCTTAAGCAGATGAGCAGCGTTATTGCCAGTGGTGTTCCCTCCACATTACAGCATCAGTCGCCAGTCCTTTCTCTGCCTTTTCCCTGCCCCACAGCTACTGATTGGATGGGGGACTTTTTGTAAGCTGTACCAGCACAGCCACATTGTAATGTCATGACATGCCGATATACTGTTGCATTTGTGTGCTACAACACTAAAAAATGTATTTAAAAAATTTAACTCAAAGGAGAAATTTAAAATAAACATAGAGAGGTGGTAAATTCCAAACTTGCCACACCATGGGAGTTACTGAAGGAGGGACAAGTTGGGCATACCCACACCCCACCCACTCCCGGATTCTCGATGACAGGAAACACTATCAAGTGCTATTAGGGAACCACATTGGCCCAGCTGACAGGATTGCAGTCCTAAAGGATGCTCTTAATGGATTTTTTTTCCTGGAAATTAAATAGGGCTGATTTGTAACACTTAGGAATGAGACAGCAGCTGGATAGCGATGATGTTGTGCAGTAGCACAGCTCCTGGACCAAGAATAACCCGTTGCTGTGGTGGGATGACAACATCATGCAGAAAGGGCTCAAGTCTCTACACAAGAAAAAGACTTGAACTCAATGGTGTAGCATCCAGGTCTTCACTTGTCTCTTGGCTAAGCAACTTGTCACAGACTCTAACTGAACTATTTAAACTTCACTGGATGATTCCACTGGTTTTCCAACCAGCTTGAACTCCTGCTTTGTTCTTTCCTAGATAATAACTGGATAACTAGATAGTAACTTTACTCCCTCAAGAGAACATCTCATTCCTAACAGCTTTGGATTACAAGCAACATATATACAGCTTGTAATCACTCCTTCAAGAATTGTCTATGGCTTCTCAGATACTCAAATGTGCACTTACCAGATGCTGATGCAGCAAGGATGGCACGGAATCCTTTGGCAGTAGTAACATTGTTAGAGATAAAGTTGATGGTCAGAGCAGTTCCATAAGAAGTAACAGGATGTGGCATTGTGGTGCCACAATAGCGCCCTGGAAAAACCAACAGGAGAGAAGTCAAGTACTGTACAGACCACAGTGTGTTATGTTTTTTGTCATATCTGCTTATTGTCCCCTGCTTTTGTCTCTTTGATTTGTAGAGCTGCAACATTCATAAAAAGACATTCATGAATGGCTGGATCGGAATGTATTCTCTTTCTCAACAGTACTTCCATTAGACTTCTCCATGGTGCCCATTAGCAGCACTAGAGCTTGGATAACTTGAATTACTACAGTTCCCAGAATCTCTCAACCACCGGTTTCAGTGGGCCAAACACACCTTAAACATTTAAAAGTCATTTATTCCTTAACAATACTAGCTATGGAAAAGGTTATTTGTTTTGTGAAGTGCTTAACCAAATAAATGAAAGCTGTCATACCTTGCAGAGGTGCGTTGTAATTATCCCCTTCTCGAATTTCGACATAATCTTTGCTGCAGTTATGTATGTTGCCTTCAGTCGCAAAGTCAGTGAATGATAGTGTAATATGGTTGACTGTTGGAATAGGGACATTGTAGACATAAGGGAAGGCTTTGGAATTCATATGGAGCTTTATTTTATTATTGAGCATTGCCCTTTTATTTTACTGTTCCCATCAGTGTGAAATGATTTAATCATTATGAGCTTCGGTAGACATATATGAACAAGAAACTCAAACATTCCTTCCTTCTTATTGTAGGGACACTGATTCCATTCCTCCCTTCCTCCTCTGAAGGTAACCATAGTTTGCTGTTGCATTCAAACAGGCAAAATATGGTTCTGCTTTGTACTCAGGTGATAAGGAGAAAATATTGTGCCCAAGGACAGGTAGGGGAAGAAGGTAACATGCCTATGTTTATTCATATAGTGCCAATTTAGGGAAGATGTTCCATGTGAACAACTGTAGGGCAGTGAATATGCCTCTGCTTATTTTTCTGGTGCCAAACGATAGAACGATGTTTCATCTGAACCATCTTAGTGTAGAGAATCCATATTATAACACCATACCCCAGAGATGAGGAACTTCTGGTCCACAGGATGAATGTAGTCCATAGGAATTCCTGCATCCTTTCTCTGTCGCTATCTGTGATCACAGATCAGAGCTAAGAAGCTATTTTAAGCTGGGAAACTGTTGCACTGGAGCTAGGGTATGCTTTGCAATCCAGAAGCTGCTGCATTCAAGTTTTCTGAACATAGAACTGAATTGTGCTTTGTGCGCTTGCTAAGAAAATGTCCTAATTAGTAGGATTTATATCTGGTCCCACCCACTTTGCTTTGGTCCCTTCCCATGTCCTTATCCCAGCAAACTACTGGAATACACTACTAAAATATGTCAAGTCTGAATTCAAGGTGCTAGTGATAACATTTAAAGCCCTAAATGGCTCAGGACCTCAATATTTGAGGAAGTGCTTCTCTCTATATGTGCCTGCCCAGGAATTGAGATCTGTTGGAGGGGCCCTCTTCTGTGTTCCACTGCTGGGGTAATACATTTTGGGAGGATATGGGACAGGGCCTTCTCTGCAGTGGCACCCAAATTGTGGGCTATCCTCCCCTTGGAGGCCTGACTGGAACCAACTGTCCTATCATTTCGGTGCCAAGTCAAAACATGTCTTCTTTTTAAAGCCTTTGGGCATTGCTGATTATATCCAGCTCCAGTCTGGCATCTATTATGCTCAGCACTGTCTAAAATTCTTTTAATTGGTTTGAAATTGTCTGGGTTTTTTTATTAACTTAAATTGACTTAAAACATTTAACTTAAATTAACTTAAATTGCCTTAAAACATTTTTAGTCTTTTTAAAATCAATGTTATTATTTATTATTTATTTTAAATTGCCCTGAAATCTTTAGATAGACGGCAGAATATAAATAAATAAATAAATCCTCAAGACTTTTCCCAAACTATAATTTCCCTCTGAGCCAAAAAGTTTCTGTACAACAGTATACTTCATCCTGATCCCTGAACTTAAAAAAAAGTCTGCAAACCAACCATTCCCACAATGATTAACATCTGACTATACAGACTATAGATTTCTCATTCTCTTGAAAGTCTGTGCAGAGCTGCTTAGGAAAAGCTACAGATATCCATCTTCAAAGTATCAAATAACCTGCAAATAAATTGTGCAGCATGTCTGCAATTAGGATACACTGGAAATCAGAAAACTAGCAGCTGTATGTGTGTGCATGTCTGTATTAAAGAAATGAATGGAGCTATTCTGCTCTCACCTTCCTCGTTTCTTTTTCACAAACACATTAATTAATCTTCATCCAAATTACTATGGATTCCTGTTCAATCTCCAGAGTTTTACTTATTCCATGGTAATCTAAGCTTTATCGGCTCCAGTACAATATTCAAACCTCATTATGACAGCCCTATACTAGACAGGTTAAATGTTATTTCATTCTGCTTTCAATCCTAAGTGTTTTCACATTAAATCTCATTAGGGAAGAGATTAAGAGTTCCCTTGGTTTTTGCCCATCTACCCGGATGCAGGACTTCCTGCAGAAAAGAAAAGGAGGAATTCTGCTTTGTTATCACAGATGAGAGGAGGATGTTAGTCACTTCGCTAACCTGCCCACAAAAGAGGGATATGCCCATTAACTTACATGGCTCCTGGGCCTGAATAATCCAGCTGCAGTTCTGATTGTTCGGGTAGTTGGCTGGGTACAGAGGAGAAGAAACTGTTGTACCAACTGAACCAGCTTCTAAGACACTTCCACATGCTTTGGAAGAAAAACAAAATATACAAGGTACAACATAAACAAAACTACATGATGAAACGAGACCACAGTTAAAAACCCCAGCATGCTCAGAAACTGAAAACATTCTTTTCTCATTTTCTGAGACAGCTATCCAAATTACTTAACACAAGAGTCAAATATCTAACTTCTTAAAAAATGAATATAGAAATCTACCTATTGTTGAATCAGACCACTAGTCATTGAGCCAAACATTGTCCCAGCCATTGCCCAACCTCTAGATGCTTTGCACTACAATTGCCATTATCCACAACCAGCATACTCAATGATCATAGAATCATAGAAATGTAGAGTTGGAAGAGACCACAAGGGCCATCCAGTCCAACCCCCTGCCATGCAGGAAAACCCTCAAAGCACTTTATCATGTATGATAAAGCTGTTGTCAGAAACATCTGAGAGGCACTAGGCTGGAAAAAGCTCATAGTGTAACAGACAGCAACCATACAAGGTCTGAGGAACTGTTCTCTGCCAATTTGCCAAAACCTTTTAAAAAAGAAATGCCAGAAGTTGAATCAAAAGCCACCTGCATGGAAAGAGCTCTAATGTCAACCCATACTCTTTTCCTGCAGAAAAATGTAATACGCATTTCAATTTATTTTGGCCTTTGCACAAAATACACTGTTTCCTATGCAAATATGTCTTTTGCACAAAACCCATCATTTGTGCAAATGATTCTTTTTTTTTTTTTTGCAAACTTGTCCCAAAGTGCAGAAAATCATCAAAAAATGTGTACAAACTCCTATAATCTTGTCTTGTGGGAGAGAAAAAAAAAACTTTGGAAATGATTCATTATTACATATGAGAATGAAATTGAAAAATAAGACTGACATCTCTAGCCTACACACATACAGGCTTTATAAGCACAGGGCTGTCTTGCTGCATAAGGAAATCCACTCTTCCTTGACTCCAATGGGAAATATGTGTATCCTGAAGTTCTGTCCCCTGTCTGCTGAATATGTGGAAGCTGAGACAGGAAACAGGGCACAGTTTTGCACTCTCAGTTTCCATGTGCTAATCATAACATGGAAAAAGCTTCCTATCTCATAGCAGTCTAGAGAGTCCTTAGTTGTTCACCTGAGCTTATCTAAATGGAACCGGACTTTGCCTTTCTTTCTTTGGAGCCCAGATCTGTCATGTTTCAAGGCATACAACTTCAGATTCTCCTATAGGTTCCTCCTTGAAAGCTGTCTTGGGTCCCATGTGAGGAGAGAGGTGGCATATGAATAAAATAAATGAAGAAATAAATATAGTGAGGAGTTTAAAAGAATGAAAATCCCAACCAGTGACATGCAAGGATGGTCCAAAACTAGGGAGCATAGTAAATGGTACATCAGTGTCACAGAACCAAAACTTGGCTTCATTATTTGGTAATGTGAGCAATAAAATCTCATCAGCACCTCTCTTCTTCCCTGGCAGAAACATATAATTATAACAATAGCCCAAAAGCAATTGTCAATTCTAGCTAGAATAGACCCATTAAATTAATGGGAACTTCATAATTCAAGACTTTTGCACATTCCACTAAATCAGTAGTTCTACTCTAATTGGAGCTAATAATTAGATTGGGGTGGCCAATGAGGTGGGGACCAGAGGAGAACTCCCCCCAATCCTCCATGGACTGGATCTCCCACAGGAAGCCCAAATACTGCACTCCTTCCCAAAATGGCAACAGGGAGTGGCATCATTTTGAAAGGGACTGAAGAGGAAAACAGAAGTATTTGGGGGCAGTATAAGATTCTGTGGTTGGGGCTTGGGGAGTTCTGTGTGGTTTGGAGGCAAAAAATGCTTCAAAATTATGGCAGGTTTTTAAATAATTGGGGTTTTGGGGCCTAGAGGACTCATGGGAAGCTCCAGTGGCCACAAATGTGGGATACAGGTGCTGTATGTTGCCTACAGGATGCATTTTGCCCACTCCTGAATTAAATGTAGGTCAAAGTGAACTACTAACTGTTCCTTGTTCTTTCATAAATATCTTTTTAGCCAGGGATCAGCTACTAATGAGAGCCAGCACAGTGTAGTGGATTAAGCATTGGACTGTGACTCTGGAGACCAGAGTTCGATTCCCCACTCAGCCATGGAAACCCACTGGGTGATCCTAGGTACATCTCACACACTCAGCCCCAGAAAACCCCAAGATAGGTTCACCTTAGGGTCGGCATAAGTCAGAAACAACTTGAAGGCACACAGCAAAAGAAGAAGAAGAAGAAGAAGAAGAAGAAGAAGAAGAAGAAGAAGAAGAAGAAGAAGCAGCAGCAGCAGCAGCAGCAGCAGCAGCAGCAGCAGCAGCAGCAGCAGCAGCAGCTCATACAAGGCCAGAATGCAAAGAGTGAGGAGCTTACCTTCCCTGAACTGAGCACTGAAGCCCCTGAGATGGACAGAGCTGTCAGAACGAAATCGCACAAACATGACATTTTGAGTGGATGTGATAGAAGGAGGTCGCTCAGTGCCACAGACTTTTCTAAGCAGTGGAGCTTCATTATCTGGACCATCAAATACCTACATGACAAAGCAAAAAATCAGAACAATATGGTGTATTACCTCCAGTCGCTTAGGAATGGGAGGATGGTGGGGGCACTTTGCCCCAGGTGGCAATGTTTTTGGGATGTCCCAGCTTGTAGCCATGCCCCCACATGCCCTAGCCACAGCCCCACACACTGCAGCCATGCACGCATGCACCATAGCCCCATCCTCCTCCTGTCCCTGCTCCACACACTCCAAGCTCCGCCACTGATTACCTGCCCATCAGAAATCCACCAGTGACATAATTGATATGTACCACTTTTTTATTTTCTTCCTGTTATGTACTAGCTATTCCCTAAGCACATTTCTGGCAACAAATCACCCTTGGAACTTCCTTCCTAGAGAGGCTAGGATGGCTCCTTCTTTGCTGTCTTTTCAGCAGAAAGTGAAGACCTTCTGATTCCAGCAAGTTTTTGGGAATTGATTACTTTATAGGAGAAGCACCTTTGTGGTACTGTACTGACCCCTACAAAAATAGAAAAATTGCAAAGATTAAAATGTAAGTGTGCTTGTTAGTGGGAAGGGGGATGAGGCATAGCAGGGAAAAGGGGTGCCCAGGGACCAAACTAGGTCAGGGAAGGAGAAAGAATGGGGGCTGGTCTGCATAGTAGCCCTATACTTCCTCTCTCTTGCCCATCTCCTTCCTTGGGCATGGGGGCATCAGGACAGGGTTTGTAGTGTTGAGAAATTGGTCCTTAGCTAGCAGGCTGTGGCTGGAGGAGGAGGAGGAGGAGGAGGAGGAGGAGGACCGGAGGTGGTGGAGGAGGAGGAGGACCAGACGTTTTAACGGGTTGCATGGCCTGATCAGAGCTGCTGAGAAGGATGGTTCCTCAGAAAAGAAGCATTTGAGGTGGAAGAGGGAACAGGGGTTGAAGAAACTCACAAATAATCAGATCCATTAAACATGCAATGGTGGAGGGCTGACAACAATACTGATTTAATCTCAGCTTTTTTGTGTTTTTAACTGCATGTGTTCTTATTATAATTTTCTGTCTTTTGCAAGCTGGCTTTGTTCCCAGTCACAAGTAAGTTCCATTGTGTAAGTGATGAATATTTGGCAGTTGCTGTTGTCATTTTATAATGGTCTTAGTTTTGCCTTATTATATTTTAGCATTTTTATTTGCATCAAAAAAAGCTCTAATTGTTTCTTTGGCTTCAATTCCATGCTGGGAAAAAGGCAGGATAGAATTAAATTGCTGATCACTGAAAAATTTGTTTTAAGTTCACATTCGATAATGATTTGTCGAAATCCACACATTTCTTCATATCAAGGGTGGAGAGAAGTTGAGAATTTAAAAAATGAAATAAAATGTTAAAATGCTTGAACATGGAAGACATTGAAATTGACAGATTCATCAGTCCATCTTCAGGGCTTCAAGTGCTGAATTACTAAAAGTCTGGCTATAACTTCCTGTGTATTTAAGCAAATTAGTATGGAATTAGTATAGCAGCCTCTTTTTTTGTCAGAGGGTCCTCATCTTTAATACCAGTTTGAAATGTAGATACAAGATGGTTCTCTCCATGTTGGGAATGGTTGTATTTAAGGGCAAATGGGGAAGAATTTTATTTCAGTTTTTTTTCCCAGAACTTACCCATTTTGAATGCCCTATACTCAGAATGGAAAGAAACTATGGAAATTTGGACTGTGGCAAGAAGTGAAGTCAACAGAATTTCCTATCCTCACTGTTAATAAATCAAATAATAATTTTAAAGTATTTCAATAACTTGAGCAAGTAACAAATTGATATCTGTACTTGGACTAAAAATATAGCCATATACCTGAAACCTGATGGTGTCTTACACATGCATAAGCTCCCCTACAGAAATGGTTAGAAGTTTTTGTCCAAGGCAGCCCAGCCTTATTCCCTTCAAGATGGTGGAAGCAGAGTTGTGAATGTTGTGTGTTGCACATGAATGTGCACGTACATTGTGAACAGTTGTGCATGAATGTGCATGCCTTTTGGCTATCATTGTGCACTGCCTATAAGGACTTGCAAAGCATTGCACGCATTTCACTGCACAATGACAAAATTCATCAGGAAGGTGGTGCTGCACAAGTACTACTTAATTCCATGAGCATAATGTTATGTTCCATCTCCTCGATATAAGATATTGACCCTTAAACAGAAACGTTAAAAAGTCAACACAATCGTAAGAAAAGATTCCACGAAAAATTTGAAAAGAACATGGAATGTCGCCTATGTTTTTTTAAAAAATGAATATTTCAGTCCAATTTACATCCAGTTAGAAGTGGTTTCCTTCCACCTTCTAGAGAAACCATTTCATTAAAAATGGGCCAGGCATTAATATTTTCATTTTCATTTATGGGAAATTTATGTTTATCTTGAATGTTGGGATATTTTTCCTTGCATTAGTTCCTGAGTGTTCTGTATTTACATGACCCACCTCCGCAATTCCACACAGTTCTCACTATTTGCATGAAGTTGAGGGCCAAATATGTTAGTAAAGTATGGGGCTCCTAATATTTCCCCCACCTCAGTAAAGGAGGATATCCTGCCAATTTATATCTGTTAACAATGGCTTGATTTACATTTTCATCTGGAATACTGGAATACTGGGTCCCCACCTGGAATAGTTGTGTCCAATTCTGGGCACCACAGTTCAGGAAGGATATTGACAGGCTGGGGCATGTCCAAAGGAGGGTGACCAGAATGGTTGAAGGCTTGGAAACCATGCTCTATGAGGAGTGGATTAGGGAGCTGGGTATGTTTAGCCTGGAGAAGAGAAGGTTAAGAGGAGAGATGACAGCCATGTTTGAATATCTGAAGGGATATCATATGGAGGATGGAGCAAGCCTGTTTTCTGCCGCTCCAGAGACTAGGATATGGAGCAGTGGCTTCAAACTTCAGGAAAAGAGATTCCATCTAAACATTACGAAGAACTTTCTGATGATAAGAGCAGTTTGACAGTGGAATGTGCTGAGGAATGTGGTGGAGTCCCCTTCTTTGGAGTTTTTTAAAGAGAGGCTAGATGGTCAAATCTGTCAAGAAGTCTTTGATGGTACATTCTTGCATGGCAGGGGGTTGGACTTGATGGCTCTAGTGGTCTCTTCCAACTCTATGATTCTATTATCATTGGAATGTTGAACTCACTGAATCAATGGCTCTCCACCTTTTGGATTCCAGCCTTTAAAATCCTGACTATTGGCCATGCTGGCTGCAGACTGTGAGATATGAAGTACAAAACTAGAGGACAAATGACTGAGAAGCACTGCACTATACAGAATGTCACTGGAGAGATATTCTTCATTTTTGGTAATAAATCTTAAATCTAAGTAAACCTATATATGGTAAGACACATGATTTGCCACATCACAGAGAGCTGAATTTCTCCAGGACATGATGAATTGCAGCTATCACCATATGTGGAACAGATGGGTCAATGTCACATTGTGGTGAGTCTCAAGGGGAACTTGAGTTGCACCTCTAATCATCAGAAACCATTGCTGAGACTTTCAAAATAATCAGCATTTTGCAACTCTGATTGTCTCAGTGCATGATTGTTGCAGGGATATAGACAGAAAAAGGAGGTAACGTGAGAGAAAGCACATTGCTCTACAGCAGACAAAATCAGTTTGCGTCCCCTGAAAGTGCCTCATGTCCATGAACTTGCTTCCCTAATCATCGCCAAATGCTGGGAAGTCAGACCAAAGATGCAGTTTCAGATTGGATGAGTGGAAAATACATGGATGAAATACACAGGAATTAAGGCATTCAGCTTGGTATTTTTGTAACTGTGTTTTCCTTGAAAGAAGAATGCAGTTTACCACAAATTCTCCTTTTTAGCCTACGCGCCAAGGGGATAATGAGAAACATGTATGCTTTATTCATGGGGATAGGGTGGGGAGGGAGAGACTGGAAAAAGGGCAAAGTTTCAACCAAAGAGCAGACAGCACAATGTCACACCCACTGTGTTCTCTCTCATGTTCTTTTTGTCTTCCTGGCATGGGTAGCATAGAAACTGAGAAACGTGCCAGTTCTCTTGGCACTTCTGCATTTCCATGTGGGCAGTTCCATCATTATGGGTTGGATCCTAAATTTCCACTCCATTGGTGGAAAGAGCTTTTTCATTAGAAACCCCTTTTTTACCCAGGCAACCCTCCTTGCATAGAATGGAAGCCTCTTCTATAAGAAAATGAGCACTTTAGAGCTAAATCTCAAGAATCAAAGTGTGGGAATCTTGTATAAAGAAAAGGATCCCGTCATCCCTGACCATTGACTATCCTAGCTGGATGTAAGAACTGGTGTCCAACATTAGCTGGAGATCCACTAATTCTGGTTACAGATTTACAGACTTGTTTCTGATTAGACATTCATATGATTGCACTGCAAATGACTTCTCTCCAGAGGGTGGCATAGTGGAGCCAGGGCTCACATAGTCAAAGTGTAAGCACTTTGACAATTAACAGGGACAAGTAAGATGTTTTACCCTGCTTCCCAGGTCTCCCTGTTTCTCCTGAACTCAGTTGCAATCCTTACTGATGGAGGTTAGGGAGTAGATTTTCCCAACTATGCTACTACAGTGCTGGATTTATACACAGGCGAAGTAAGGTACAGTTTACGTTCTTAGACTGTATGGCTCTTCCAAATAGTAGTAGTAGCAGTAACAACACCAACAACAACAACAACAACAACACCTATGAGAGATTCCTGTCAGAATAATACATGTTTTGTGGTACAGAAGCTCTTAAAATTGACATACAGTGGGGCCTGCAAATTTTGCAGGGGGTTAGGAGTGCAGGATCCCTACAAAGTGGAAAAACTGCAAGTATCTCCAAGACCCTTCAGACATGCATGGTACTGATTCTGCTTCTGCAAGAATATCCTTCAGTGTCCTCATCCTTCTCAGGGTGAAGGAAGAGAAGGAGGACAACATTGAAGGAGATTTTTGCAGCAGCTGCCAACAGCCCTGCCCATTGCTAACTTTGCTGCTTTGACATCAGGACTCATTTGCTTCACTCTGAGGCTGCCTCCAGGGACTGGCCTCTGCTGGTCTCCATGCCTTGTCCTCTAAGAGGCCCTAGATCCTCACAGGACTTGATTTCCATGTGCACAAGTTCCTTTTGGAGAGGCCTTCATAATTGCCCCCACTTCCAGGGAGCAAAGTTATTGACTTCCATGTGCACAAGTCCATTTTTGGATAGTGCTTCATGATCCTCTGCTTCTGATGGGAGCCAGGAGTGAAGAGAACCAACAGCAGCCAATCTGCCGAACAGCAGCAGCAGAAGAAGGAGAAGGAGGGAGGAAGGCAGAGTTAGCAGCCCTTGGAGCTGCTCCCTGCCATTACAGTCCAATATTATTACCATCTACACAAAGTCACAAATAATCAAATTCATGGAAGTTAAAACCACAAAAGTTGAGGGTGAAGGGTACTTTAGGGCCTTAGGGTGCCTTAATCTGGCCAGGGCTACCATGCTCTTTGCCAGCTCGCTAATAAATTATGCTGTCTGCTATGGGGAGCTGGAGAAAGAAAGAGAATAAGGTGAATGGTGTTTTGGACTGTCCTCAGAGGACAGTGCTATGGGGATTTTCATGTGCGTCCCACTTCAAAATTACCACCGAACCAGTGGTCAGTCTTCCCATCAGACTGCTACGTTTCTGAGACTTCAGGCTTACTAATTCCTCTTGAGAGGGCCATGTGGATTTCAACTTGTTTGTTGCAAATATTCGTATGTGAATATGCGAAACTGAGGATGGCACATTGGCCTAAGTCTAACTGGTAGTGCCAGGTAAAGCATATCCACTGAATTAATAAGAATTTGTTTAAGTTCAACAGGTCCACTCTAGCTGGCACTAGTAAGTGCACTTGAAACACTGTAATATTCCTTTTCTTCTTCTTAAAGGTTAATGAACTGCTAGGGTTAGGTTACATTTTATTGGGGGTCAGCATCACAGAGGACATCACAGGTTATGAGAGATAGTTACCCAATCAGGGGGAGAAAGGTGAGAATCTTCAAGATGCTTCAATGAAGAAGTATAAACTCTCAAGACACCATGAGGCAAGGAGAAGAACAAAGACACCAATGCTGGTTGCAGGTAGGGCCAAGCTAGGTCTCGCCTCCTGGCTCTGCCTCAGCACCATCTCAGAAACTGACTAACGATGGGAGTAGCTTAGGATATTACTTAGTCACATTAGGATTTCTGTTCTTTTGAAAGCTCTGGCTGAGATGAGATGAGATACTGTCTGTATCTTGTAACTATCAAGTGAACCTGGAAGGAGGTAGCCTCTCATGTATTGTGATATCTTCTCTTATCTACATTGCCTGTTCTTAGAATAAATGCTTTCCTGTAAAGAACTCCCTGCTTTCTCTCCATTCCCATGTGCTTCTTGGTGATATGTATAGAGAGGATTCCTCTCTCCTGGGGTCGGAGAGGAAAGAGATCTCTAAGCTTAGAGATTGGTGGCTCCCTTGTGGCTTCGCACTGGGCTACAAAGACAGGGATTTTGATTAAATTCAGTGGGTGGTGGCAGCATTTAATTAATAGAACCTAGGGAGCTGCCATCTCCTATTCAAGGGCAGAAGTCAGCACTGAGTGGGATTCCATGACAGTTAGTTCCAGGTAAAGTATATCCATTGAATTAATACGAATTTGTTTAAGTAAAGTCCAAAAGGTCCACTCTAGCTGGGACTAGTAAATGCGCTTGAAACACTGTAATATTCCTTTTCTTCTTCTTAAAGGATATCAAAATTATGTCTTGTAATTTATTTTTAAAACAGATAGGCTACTTTTCTTTGAAAAAAAAACCTATAGAAAACCCCAAAACGATGTGCCAGACAGTATAACCAAATATAATCATATTAATGGAATTTATATGTAATAATGGAAATTATACTTTAAAACAAGAGCTGTTAAGCTATCACCTTTAAAAGTCTTGTGGGCAATTATGTTGCTGTGAGTTAAGGAGAGAAAGAAAAGGAGGTCTGTTCTATTCTATTCTATAATTTATTTATACTCTGTTCTTTTGCTGAAG
The DNA here is from genome assembly GCA_948472985.1 of Iguana delicatissima. NCBI lineage: Eukaryota > Metazoa > Chordata > Lepidosauria > Squamata > Iguanidae > Iguana > Iguana delicatissima. Next base: position 1,761,389 of record CAOKZL010000749.1, on the reverse strand, counting down.
TTGGGTATCATGCTAACTTGCAAAATAAAAAGAACTGATAGCAGTAAAACCACATGTAATTAAAAACATACAAACAGTTACTCTTAAAATAACAGTTTAAACAGTTGAAAAATGTTGATTTAAAAGCAAAGAAGGAAAGCAATGTTGCTTGCTTAGAACACCTCTTTCTACAATATAGGAATATCTGATAATTCATATTTATTTCCTTAGCTGTCTGCACTTTAAATTCTTGGTGATTTGATAAAAAATGTGCAGTCCCACAGTGGTTTATGGATTCCCAGAGTGGCTTGCACTCTCTGGTTTCTGAGCTTATAGCTGCACAGCACAACGAAAAATTAATCAGTTCCAGTTGCTGCAAAAGAATGACTCACAGTTTACTGGTATTTCAAACCACAACTCAGTACATTAAAAAAAAAATACTATGAAGATCTACTGCAACTGCTGATTTTACTTAGATTTAGCAATCACACTACAAAAATATCAAGGCAGTAAAGGATCTATATTGCCATACGATATAAAATAAGCCTTACATCCATGCATATAATTTTTCTGCTCAAAATTCTCTTAACAGTAGCCAAAGATTGCTATTTCTATGATCACTTCCACACTACACTGTTATGGTGCTATTATTCCACTTTCAACATCCTATGGAATCCTGGAGTTTGCAGTTTAGGGAGAGTTACTTCGAATTCTCAACTAGAGAGTTCTTTGGTCTCAGTAAACTATAAACCCCAGAATTCCACACGATGTTGAAAGTGGAATAATAGCACTATAACAGTGTAGCACGGAAAGGCCCTATATCATTATAAGTATGTAGTTTATAGCCAAAATTATTCTTCAGGGGTTTTTGTTTGTTTGTTTGTTGTTGTTTCTGTTCTACAATTATGCAGGAGATTCCACCAGGGCATGCAGTCATGTGAACAAGTACTGGTGGAATTTGGCTCAACGCAATAATGTTATTTTTAAAAAAATTCTGACACAGATCCTTCCCAAATTTGATATTTGCACTCAGAGTAGATTTCCATTGAAGACACTCAGCAGTAAGAAGGGATATTTATTGTAGAAAATGGGAGAAGGTGAAAAGGCTTTCTGGAAACATCTTCCTTATACTGGAATTGATCTGGTTTGAGGTGGGGGGCAGGATGGTGAGGGTAGGTGGGTGGCCGCATGGAAATGAGTTTTGACTTGTGGTCCCAGAAGCTATTGCGTGGCATCAAACTGTGCCCCATAGCCTAGGAACCTGCTGTGCTGGGGCTTGTTTCTGAATAGATAACACTCAGAACTGAGCTATACTTTGCTGTAGCCTCAAACAGTGTTGAAGAGTGGTTCCAGAGATGCTCCTCAATTTAGAATTCAGCCCCTGGGTCAAAAAACATTCCCTACTCCTGGTCTATTCTATGTATAATCAAGTCTGGATCCATTGTTGCTTATCCAATACAGCTTGGACAAATCAAATTTCTATACTGTTATTCTGTAATATAATAGATTTAATAGCAATAAAAAGATTATCTTTGTAGAACAGAGAGTAGAAAGTGAAAGGAAAGGAAAGGAGAAAATAAGGAAATTCCTCCAGTGGTGGCAGCAGGTTGGTAAAATTAGCAATGTGGTGTCCTAAATGTTGATTCGTACAGGAATGTTCATCATTTGTTCATAGGACATTACAAATCAAATAGCCATGATAGACTCTCAGCTTCATCATCTCTATGCAATACTTTTCAAAATGTACCTTGGAAAATCTTCTGGAATCTGTCAGCTGGCATGATTAATGGATTCTGGGAGCTGTAGTGCAAAACCAATTTTTTTTTCAAGATTGGCTTTTTAATGGAGTCTGTGCACACATTTAGCTATGATTCACAGATTATTGAATAGCCAAGCAACAAATCAAGTTCTATACAGGGGACTGTTGGACCCCAAATGTTTTATCTGCATTACTTTTCTTTATTACCAGGATTGAGACAACAGCAGGTGCCAAAGTTTTCATGCCTGAAGTGCAAGAAGGGGACATGGTCCTTTATTTTTTGTAAAAGTTAATCTGCTTATGGTATTTAAAAAGGTCATGCCTTGGTCAATATTAGCTGGATAAGAGACTGGGAAATGAGGATTTCACTAAAGCCACTTTCACTTTGCCCATCTTATTTGTACTGCAGTCACCTCTATTCATATCAAAATAAATGTGCATGCAAGGTTTTTCACACAGGAAGCATGTTCCATTTTTCCTGACATCAAACAACCATGTGATCTACCCATCATAACTCCACCACAGTATCTACTGTTACTTACTGCAACATAGTCATAGTTACAGGAACTGTGAGATTCTATTTCAAAGTCTGTGAAGTTCAGCAGAACACGGTGACCAGCATCAACTTGAATGATCCAAGAACAGTCAGTACTGTTACTGTAAGGGTGAGGATAGTTGGGCGAATGGATTTCACCATGTGGAGCTTGGAAAACTCCTCCACATCCTGGAAATTGGATAACGATTATTGCTCAGACAAATATACCTTTACAAATAATTGAAATGAATATCAGGGCTGTAAGAAGCAATGTGAAAATCTGTCATTTCTGGTTCTACTGCATTTCTCAAAATCTGGCCAAGAATTTTGTCCCATTCTACATTGTGTTATGAAGTATTTTTTGGGCTTGCCTGCCTACATGGAAATTTATGTATATTTTGGTATATTTTGGGTGCATTTCTCAGAGGGCAACAGCAAATAGTGGGCTTGAGGCAGGGTTGAGGTTTGCTCAGCAGCTTGTTCATGCCTGTCAATATATGGTGACCCCCTGAACCAGTGATGTAGATTCGAATCAATTGACTCAGACTCAAGTCGGACTTAAGTCACTTCTGTGACTTGACTCGGAGTCGGTTCAGCAACAAACGATGCACTGACTCAATTCGACTCATGACTTGTATATTTTTAGTGACTTGCTGCCCTTGATTCAGTAACATAACACATTCATGCAGAAACCTTTTAACTTTGAACAACACTTTCAACCCTTTTTGCCTACTGGTCACATGACAATCTGTCTCAAGCCCAAAGTCTGGGCACATTTCTCAGAGGGGAAGAGCAAACAGGTCAGGCAATGGGCTTGAGGCAGGGTTGAGGTCTGCTCAGCAGCCTGTTTATGCTACATATCAGAGGAGCCTTCTAAAACTTTTCCTAAGGGCAGAAGGTATGACTCACCCACAGAGCTCAGGGTGCATTTCTCAGAGGGGAACAGCAAATGTGTTAGCCAATGGGCTTGTGGAGGAAGGATCCTTCTTTCTAAAGCCTTTGAAGCTTCAATAATGCGGAGTAAGAAGGATCCTATTTCTCACTTTGAAAAAGCCTCCAGCTTCAGAAATGGAAAGTAAGAAGCATCTTATTCCCTACTTCCAAAGCTGCAGACTCTTTTATGCCCATTGACACAAAAGCCTCCAACTTGGGGAAGAGGGAGTAAGAAAGTTCCTATTCCCTGCTTCTGAAACTGCAGATGGTAAAATTGCAAATGTGGCGGGCTGATTCTACTTAAATTGTTAAAATTCACTTTATTCGACTCTGTCCAGAAATTCTGGAATATAGGTTGGGGTATAAAGTTGGCTTTCAGACTTGAGACTTGACTTGAAAGTATCTTGCAAGGACTTGAGATTCAGCTTGAGACTTGAAGGTAGAGACTTGACTTGAGACTTGGAGTAAAAGACTTGAATACATCACTACCATGAACTTCATAAGGTCTTCATAAGGCAAGGAATATTCAGAGGTGGCTTCCCATTGCTTTCCTCTGAAATATAGCCTACAGCATCTGGTATTCCTTGGCCATCCAAGTACTAACTAAGCCTGACCCTGCTTAGTTTCTAAGATCAGATGGGGTCTGGTGTCTTCAGGGCATTTAGGATCAGTTTTCCCATGTTACAATAACCTTATGGGGGAGCTTCAGCTGAGAGTGGTTGGCTCATGGTTGCCCACAGGGCTTTGTGCCAGGATAAGATCAGAACCCAAGATATTCCCAGTTCAAGTTCAGCCACCAGATCAGCTAGAACTCTGCTGCCTTCTGTTTCTGTGATAGGAGATGGAGTCTTGATAGTGAATGATGGTAAAACTCAGCCCAGTTTATCCTGTCTACAAATTATAATTCTTTACTGTAACAAGGCAGTATTTCGATTGCTAGTTCTTGCTTCTGCCCTTTAGCTTTCCACTAAACATGTGCTCAGTGGCAAACAAAGATGCCTCGATCCCACTATCATTCAGTGACAAAGTAGACTGGCCAAATCCTTCCTTGTCCCCAAAAATGGTCACTTTGATAGTAGAAAGACCATCACAAAGCAGTGGGAAGAAGAAATAGAGCATCACAACTGAGAAAGATGAACTTTCCTCAGTCCACTAAAATGTGTCATTAAGTATCTGCTTAAAACACACATGCAAACCAAAGCAACCCAGAATCTTCACCATTTTAATCAGGATGGGCAATACATGTCTCCCAATACATTGTTGGACTACAACTCCCATGAGCTTTAGCCACAATATAAATGTAAGGGATGTAAGGAGCGTTGTCCAATGTATGGGGGGGCACAAGTTGCTCCCCATTTAAACCTTCATTTTTTTAAAGGACCACAGTGAGACGATACACATGGAAATGCCCCTTCAGCTGTTTAACTGCTACGTGAGTGCAATAATCAGCATGCTTCCTGAATTCTGTCTTGCAACATATGATATATGACATGATATAGTAAAATGTTGTACCTCTAAAGCAGAGGTTCTCAACCTGTGGGTCCCCAGATGTTTTTGGACTTCAGCTCCCAGAAGCCCTGAGCATTGACCATAGTGGCTGGGGCTTCTGGGAGCTGAAGTCCACAAACATCTGGGGACCCACAGGTTGAGAACCACTGCTCTAAAGTCTCTTTAAATTCACAATTTACTGTTCTCAAAGCCTGGAAACATTACTTTTGGGGCTAAAACAGCCAGAATTCTTCGTCATCATGGTAGTTGGGGGATTTGGGGAGTTATAGTCCAAAACGTAACATTTCTAAACTCAGATTATTATGTAAGTGTAGCAGTTCAGTTAAATGCAGCTCTTGGCGATTAAAGAAAAAATGAAAACCTGTTCTTTGGCTCAATCCTGCTTATCATCATTTTAACTTCTTTATTTCTGGTCATGAACAGATAGACACTGGAAGACTGGGCTAACTCCATGAAAGGCAAAGTATTGTTGACTACAGTACAGTTAGCTCTCCACATTTACTAGAGTTAGGGGCACAGGATCCCAGTAAAAGTAGAAAAACCACAGATATTGAAATATTTGTGTAAGTATGTCCAAGGAAGTGGGTGGGCCAAGAAGAGGAAGGAGGGTGTGTTGGAATGGTGGTCCTATACTTCCTCCCTTTCATCAATCTCTTTCCTTGGTGTGGGAGCATTGGGAGAAGGTTTGTGATGCTAAGAAATTGGGTTGTGAGCTGTTCTTAGCCAGGCAGGCAGTGTCTGGTGGAGGAAGAGGAGGAGGACCAGAGGCAGGTGGCTCAGATCTACTAAGAGGGAAGGTTGCTCCAGAAAATAAGCATTTGGGGAGGGGCAAGGGTTGAAGAGATTCACAAATAATCAAATCTGTGAAGGTCAAACCCATAACTGTGGAGGGCCAACTGTATATATTTTAATAGTATCTTATTCTGGGATTACTTAACCTACAAGGTCTACATCCAATTACTAGTCCCAGGTAGACTGGATCCACTGAATCAACTGCTGACAGCATTGATTCAGCTGGTCTTTTCCAGCTGGCCCCAGCTGGTTCCCCCAGAAAAGAATCCACAAATAATTTGTGAAGAGTCTCACAAATAATCAAATCTGTGAAGGTCAAACCCACAAATGTGGAAGGCCGACTGTATTTCAGTATGAGTGCTTCAACTTTACAAAAACATCAGGGGGGCCTTTTGCCTTGCAGTGGTCCCCAGGTCCAGTGCTGTCAACCACCCACACCTGTCCCATTCACACAGGATCACTCTTACCTCCAGATATTTCTTGCCAAGTAGCATTGAATCCCCTTCCATTCACACTCCTGTCCGTTTTAAATCGAACAACTATCGCATTTCCAGTGCTGGAGATGTGCAGAGGATTCTGCAAGGATCTTGGTACACACAGCTGGGCCAACCTGGGAGAAGTTAAATCAGGCCCACCATAGACCTAGAAAGAAGTAATAAGCAGAAAAAGTCAGAGTGTTTAAAGAGGACATGACTGAGCAACAATTACAAGTGTGATTTTCATTTATATTTTCAGTGATAACTGGAGGGATTTTTTTAAAATCTAATGTCCAAATAAATAAAAATCTTGGCAGAGCTGAAACATTTCACCAACTGTGTTGAAGCACATGATGGTGTGCATTCAGAATTCTATTTAGAAAAGTTGAAAAGACTGGCATTTGAATGTTATTTCAACATTGGTGATGAGACAGCATTGTCCACTGAGCCTAAGGTCAGGAGGTTGACTTAGCAGGTTATACACTCATGTTTTCCAACATCTTGTTGCTACTTTGTGCTGACCCATCTGTCCCATGTTGACTAACGATATATATGACTGACTCAGGCACAGAATTGGGGAGGACAATGGGAGCAATCCAGACATCCATTTCTATGTATACAATCTATCTGATTTATGGCCTGCGCAGAACTCACACTGTCTTCTGAATACAATGAAATATATAATGCCTGCAATCCTATGGACAGATATATAGTGGATTGCTTGCCCATTACTTACACACACATTCACTTTTGATGGGCTAGACAGGTCACAGAGTTTCCCTCACAATGTGAAAAGAACACATGTACACTCACACATAGAATTTGGAATTTTTCCAGGGGTTCACATGTAGATAGGGAAGGGGGTAAAGCAAGAAATGGATAACTGTAGACTTCCAGACCTTTTTGGACTAGAATCCCCATAATTCTGCAGATAATAATAGGAGCTTTACATCAAAAACATCTGAAGAGCCACAGCTGCCCAGTCTTGGGCTATGATCATCTTCTACCTTTTAGATCCTTCTGGCCTGGTCTATCAACTATTTAATTTAAATTTAATGAACTTTTTGATAATCTGCAGAATTGATTTATTTTTTCAAAGTCATCCAAAAACTTCTTTAAAGATTTCTAAAATGTATGTTACATAAGGGGTAGACTGTAACTCCCAGCATGATTTTTCCCAACATGATTTCCTTTCTTACTTCTAAACAAAGGTTTATGTCCAAATGTTTCGCAATCTGAATCAATCCCATTAATTCTACACATTGAGAATATCAACATATTTATTTTGATTCACTCTATTTGAATGCATTTATCACAATGAGATACTCCACCCAGCCCTGCCCTTCCTTTCTGGATGAAATCAAATAGCATTCCTATATTTTCCCAAGAAAATCTTCAGTGGAAAAAACAGCGCAACCCATAAAATACTATTGCTTTGATTCATGCAGGATGTGAAGAATAGTATAGAGTCATTTTTTCTCCCTAATGTGTACAGAAAGTTGAGGATATTATTCTCTGCTTTAGTTAGCAGATGATTATATAGGCTCAAAGGTCTGAGTAATTGCTTTCATTTGAGATAGCAACAGCATTTTGACATGTGATTTGAATTTATAATTGCCCCTCTGTTCTCAGATCTTCAACAATATTCTGGTTACAGTTAAATGAACAGAAAACGTTGCTAAAATGTGTTCTTTATTATGTGAGCAGAAAGTGTGCTTCCGAATGTGCTTCGGGTTCAGGTGGGTTCATTCATGACATTTTTGCCTGCCCAAAAGTCTACCATTCACATTTGTACATACAACTGAGCATGGTGGAAGTATCAGGCAGCCTCCCCTCTCTACTTCTGTGGGTTCGACAGGAGTTTCACAGTTCATGCTGAAATATGCTTAGCCACATCTAATGCTACATGCATGAAATGAATACTTCCCCTTCATTTGTCTTTCTCCCATACAACCAAGAGGAACAATAAACTAGCACTGAGTCTTGGCTTGTTGTTACATGTGAACCAGGAATCCCGATTTCAAATAATTTCCAGTGTACCCCAAACAATCTTGGGTCGACATTCAGCTTACTTAGTGAATAACTAGATTCTTCCTTAATCCATAATTCCTGGTTCACATGTGAAAAGACAAGCCAGGAATTGGCCAAAGTGAAGTGGCTTATTTTCTGCTGATGGGATGAAGAGAGGTAGAGAGGGAAGCAGAGATGTTGGCACTTTTTGTGGGTTCTATTGCCCCTCCCCGGCCCCATTTATTGCAATTCCCCCATCTACACGAGTCCATTTAGAGGAGTGGGAATTGCATGGCCATCCATATGTTGTTAAACTGAAACTCCCACCAGCCTTAGTCAGGGCTGCACAATATCAACCTAGCATCTAGAACAATATCAACCCAGAATCAGGAACAACTGAATTTGGTTCTTAGCTTGAGAGCCAAATTCAATTTTAATGATTTTCTCAGCAAAAACATTCCAGTGGTGAGTAGGGCCAAAGGGAGGGTATTGGGAAAGCCACTCGTGATTTTACTGCCATGCAACTCCAGCTGATCCAAGCTGAATGGGACTTCTCTAGATTAGTCCCTAGACTCTAGCCCCTATTCCCCAGTCCTTATTACTTCACTAGTTCAGCCCAGTTCCACTTGGAGCAGCTGCAGGAAGAATGGCAATATAATCAAGGATAGATTCACTGCCCTTTCGGTGGCAGATCCCACAGCTATACCTGTATGGGAGTAAAAACTACAGGATATTTCCATTTAATGCTTTTATGGGACAGTATGGAAAGACCAAACAAGACCTGAAAACGTACCAAGTAATGCTGTCACAGGCAAGGGGGAGATAGATGAGCATACCCAGAAGGCCAGACTGAGCCTCCAGGAAGGCCTAGCGTTCTTGACCCTAATCTAAGAATTAGATACTATAGCTTAAATCCTAAGTATTCAGAAATTGATTCAATGAGTCTACTGTAACTGAGACTAGCAATTGAATTAGGACCTTCTCTCCCTCTTACTCAAGCATGGACATAAATAACTACCAAGTGAGGTAATCTTTCCATGCCACTAATGAAGTGGGCTGCAGTCCATGAAAGGTTATACCAGATACAGTTTTTAAGGTGCCATTGGACTGTAATTTTTCCAGGTTGGATGCTCCATTCCATAAGTATAGTGAGGAAATCTTTATTCCCCAACATCCAGCCTGCCTTTTCCTCACAACCAATTAGGATATAAAGAGTACATTTATATGGCTGAAGGACAACTGTTATGATGTTGGGCTTCTCTGGCTACTGAAGGGAAAGATCAGAGACTGACCATGAGGCCAAAGTAGGATACAGCCATGCTAAAGGAAAAAGTACTCTGAATCAAAGTGAAAAAATTAGACAATGGAGATTTATTAAGCTCTTGGGAGTCTCAATACAAAGCAAATTAAGCATCATCAGAACACTCTTGTTGTGTGCCTTCAAGTCATTTGATTTATGGTGACCCTAAGGGGAACCTATTGTAGGGTTTTCTTGGCAAAAGTTGTTCAGAGCGGTTCGCCTTTGTCTTCTTCTGAGGATGAGAGACTGTGATTCGCTCAAGGGAACCCAGTGGGTTCCATGGCTGAATGGGGATTCAAATCCTGGTCTCCAGAGTTATAGCCCAATGCTCAAACCACTACACCATGCTGGCTCTCACCAAAACATTTGGACCTTGTTTGTGACTAGCTGCACCTTCTACTAATAACAATATCAATCAAAATTGTAAGGAAAAGGTGCAACATGAATAGTTTTTACTCGGTGCTTGCTTCGTAGTTTTCTATTATGGCATAATGACTGCTGTTTCATTATTGCCTAATACATCTTCAATACCTTCCTATGATTTGCTAAACCATGGTTGTTGTATGCTGTTGATATGTACATTTAACAAAATTTCTATAAATGGTAAGGTCCCTGTTTGCTTTGGTGCCAGCTTGTGCAAGTAGATGCTGGCATCTGGATCAGCTTTATGTAGTTAAATAAACTGGCCTCTTCAATTCATTATGCATACATTCTTGAACTCAAAACTGGGCCAGCTTCCTCTCAGAACTTTCTGAAGAACAAGATCTAACTGACTTGACTAATATACTTATTACATTATCAATAACTCTTTGGAACTTGAATTAGTAGTTAAGATTCAAACAACAATACAATAATTTCAGCTTATTCCCTGTCAAGTTGCAGAGACCCCTCTCCATGGTGCCATTCCAGAAAATCTATCAGTCTCCAAGAAGACTTTTTGGTTGGCACAAGGGGCTGCAATGGGAAGGAGAAGGTATGGAAACCCTCTTGCATGAACAGAACTTTGTTTGTGCCTCTTTGAACTGAAACCTTTCTCCGTAGGGCCACACTAATCTTTCAGTCCTCAACTGTGCTTGGAAAAGCTACTTTTTTGGACTACAACTCCAATTGTCCAGGCTGCCAACATTGCTGAAGCACAGCTAATGCTATGAATATAAAGACATTACAACTTGCCTTACTGCCTTGGAGCGATTTTGAGAACTGTAGTCCAAAAAAGTAACATTTCCAAATTCAGATCTTAATAAGTTAAAGCTATCTCATTATGTTCGCAGATCAAAAAGTGAAGGAGGGGAGCATCGCAATGCACAAGGGAAAGGACACAATATCTCTCTCTGTGTGTGTTGTGTGTTTTCTCCCTGGGAGGAAGAATGGTGGAGCAATTCTTACATGGAAAATTGCACAGGAAGAAAACCTTTTCCCAATCTTGGCTTGCATGTAGCCCCGCCCTCAAATGGCTTCTATTTGCAAAACATTCTAAAAGTTAGAGGTGGATTCTTGCCTCTGTGTCATCACATCTCCTTTGTCCCTTAATTTGTTCAGTGCCCTTTTACATTGCCAGCCAGTTTCACAATTGCCTTTTGTATGGTTTCAAAATCAAAGGGTGTTTCAAACACGCCAAGCAGCTGAGGAGTGGTTCTTTTTCCTGTTTTCTATTTTTTTTACATGCCAGTTCAGCTAACCAGATGCTTTCATAAAGACTGGAGCAAAACAAGCCAAACTGTTTCCATGATAGAAAACATTTTCTTTTTTTAAAAAAGAGATTACTTTTAGCTATAAAGGGAAAAAAATTGTTACCACATGAATCCACCCAAGAAAAAGAAAAAGAGAGAGAGAGAGAGAAGGCGAAACTGTACAAAGAATGCCAGGGCGTGGTCCACATTGAAGCACCACATGCCCAAGCAGAACCAAAAAAGCTGTTCAATTGGAATACGGAATGGAAAGAGAGAACTTCTTTTTCCAACAGATTGAGTAGGTCGTGGTGTGGATCAATAAAGCCTGTGGTTTTAGTCTGTTTTTGCCATTTGCTTCTGCTCTGTTAGCTCCACTTATTGTGACAATTGAGCCAACATTCCAAAGTTATGAGCAACAGAAAGGCCGCTTTATGTGGCTCGCTATCCTCACTGGGCAGAGATTTCAGGAAACAAAAGTGAATCCCTACTGAGATAGGACTGCTCATGGGGAAGGGGAGGCTGAGCGAGAAGTGACTATCAGGTTGTCTTTCTGGGCAGCATCGAAATCTAACCAAATGTGTTTTGCATGGAAGGTGTGGGGTGGGACAGAATGTGATCTGCTCTGCAAAAAGGGTGAGAACAATGTCAGCGGGGGAGCCTTTAATTTCTAAATTGCAGTGTCATCTTGGTATTGCAAGGCAGAACATTGTGAAATAATCAGCCATTTGAAAATATTGCTGGGTGATTATAACAAAAAACCTACAACTGACACGGGTGATTTCACACTGTCTCTGAGGTCATCAGCAGGAGAGCGAGACTTAGGACATTTCCACACTAGCCTGTTATAGTGTTACTATTCCACTTTCAACATCCTATGGAATCCTGGGGTGTGCAGTTTAGGGAGGGTCCTCACTGTCCACGGATGGAAGTGGTTTGATCCTCACAGTGGATACTGCATAACCTCAGCAGTTTTTGGATTTTTTTAAAAAAAATTAATATATTTTTTATTACTTTTGCAAAGCATAAATGGTAGCAAAGAGTGACAGAGAAACTCTCAAAGAGATTTTTACATTATGATACTTCAAAAACACATTGCATATATATATAAATATACATTTGTATATAAAACACAAGAGAAAAGTAATTGAACTCTAGATTAGTAAACTACATGAAATATAAATACCATAAAAAGAAAAGAAGAACGTTCCTATTTTCATATTGTAGATTACTGTTTCCTTATCCTGCACCTTAAATAGTATCTACTCTCGGTATCAATTTCTCTAAACCTGCCTTTTCTAGAATTTAAATCCAATTAAATTTTGTTCAGCAGGAAATAAAAGGAAAGAAGGAAAAAAAATAAAATAAAAAAAACACATTGACCTTCATATTCTAGCATGCCCACATTTAATTAACTGTATACTCATTTGTATTTTTAAATTAAATAGTATTTTCCTACCCATTTGCTCTTTGTTTTTATCACCTAGCTCATAATCTGCACTGCTAAGTTTCATTTGTATTGCTGTTTGAGGACCTGTTCTAGCACTGTAAGTAATTCATTTTACATATGCACTAGTATGCAAGTTTCGGTAATTGTTTTGTTCATCAGTAGATTCTTTTGCTTTTACAAAAGATTTTCGATCACCAGTGCCCCTTCCTTTTTAATTTTTTCTTCGTTTTTACCTCTGAGGATTTATGTTAATATATCCAAGTTTTTTTTACCTCTAGAATAGCCTGTTGCCATTCTTCTAGTATTGGGACTTCATTCTTTTTCCAATGTTTAGCAAACACTACTCTTGCCACGGTTATTAAATGTAGTAATATCCTCCACAGCTTTTTTATTGCTAAAGAGTCTAATTCGTGGGTTATATTTAACAGAAACACTTGGGGGGCCAGAGGAAACTTGCAGTTAAGCCATTCTGAAATCTTATTGTGAATGTGTATCCAATATTTTTTTGCTTTCTTACATGTCCACCAAACATGATAAAATGTTCCTAGTTCCTGTTGGCATTTCCAACAAGTCCCAGATAGAGATTTATATATTTTACTTAATTTTTCAGGTGTCAGATACCAACGATGGAACATTTTCAAGTAGTTTTCTCGGAGACTTTGAACAACTGTAAATTTATGGGTTAATGCCCAACTCCTTTCCCAGTGTTCTAAATGAATCTCCTCGCCGATATTACTAGCCCAGTTAAGCATAACATCCTTTACTATGTCTTCTTTCCTCCCCAAAAGAAGCAGGTATTTAAATAGCTTTGACATCTGATGAGACAAGTTATAAAAGATTATTTTCTCAAATTCTGTTTTATCACTACTCTTTACGAAATCTTCCAATTTCTGATCGATTTTGAATCTCTCTACCAACTATCTGTAGGGTAACCAGATACATTTTATATTATCTCTTTCTAGTTCCTCCCCTGTTTTTATTCTGTATACATTCTCTGAAGTTAGAATGATTATATCTTTGTTGCGTAACCATTTTGCAGACAGATTCCTCCATTTTCCAAAAAATGCTTTCTGAGGGGAGACCCAAAGGGGAATATTGATGTATTGTAATTTCATATATTTGTACTAGATATTCAATAATGCTTTGTTTTGCAAAATCTTTATCTACTTTGGCTTTGCCATACCAAAGGTAGGCATGCCAGCCAAATCTAGCGTCGGTTCCTTCTAAGACTAGCATTCTTTCATTGCGTAGTGTCAACCAATCAGTGATCCATGTCATTCTGCTTGCGTAGTAGTAAATTTTGAAATCTGGTACACTGCATCTTCCTCGTAATCTTAGATCCGTCATTGTATGCCATTTTATTCTCAGCTTATGACCAGCCGATATAAATTTGGATAAGTCCTTTTTCCAGACTGAGAACAGTTCATCACTGGTAATTATAGGAGTGTTCTGAAACAGGAAGTTCATCTTGGGAAGAACACTTATTTTTACAGTAGCAATTCTGCCTGATAGAGAAAGTCTCAAGTGGGTCCAATTTGGTTTTTGGAAAAAAAAATTTGACTGTAGCTTGCACAGCTCCTTAGGTATCATGACCAATGGCTGTGATTCTGGGACTTCTAATTAAAAAAAAAACTTGCCCAAACTCTATTTGTTCACTAGATTGAACTCCTAGATGCTGACATGGTGCTGACATCCAAGGGGAAAATACTTTTCAAATTTTGTGCACTGGTCCAAGTGTGGACTCCATAATTTTTATAACGGAAAATTGTGAGATTTCTGGTATACCTCATTAGATATTTGAAATGAGGGCAACTGTTTTATTTAATACCCAGGTGCCTGAACAGTTGTGGTCAGATCTGTCACACTTTTCTTATTTTGCAATGCCACTGTCAATCTAAAGGGATTAACATGTAACTCAGAATTCAGATTTTTTTGGGGGGGGAATACTCTTTTGGATGACAGATCCCAAAATTCCCCTGGCAAATCACCACACTGGCTGGGAAAATCCTGGGAACTGTAATCCAAAACAAAAACAAAAAACACCTCTACCAAGTTCTGAATGTAAGATTTTCACCTTTTGTTACCTGGCTTGTTTTGGCTTCTTCCATCTTACTTCCTATATCCCTTTCAAAGGCTAGAGTGGTCTTTGGGAATGGACCATTGTTTAGGAGCAGACTTCACGCTTTGTATGCAGAAGGTTCCCAGTCTAATCTCTGGCACTGTCAGCTAAATGGTCATATAGCAGGAGATGGCAGAAATTTCAAGGAGAAGAGAAGAGCCTCTTCCAATCTTAGCAGCCAGTATTGGAGTAGATTGTCTATATCAGTTTAAGGTAGGTTCCTACAGCACTATGGCAAGCAACAATTCAGTTGGGCATTGCAACAACAAGAAAGGAGAAAAAGTGATGGCGTTTAGAGTCACAGTAAGCAACATAGAACTTGAAACTGGGAGGCAGAAGAGGACACCATGAGAGAAGAGAGTCATGAGAAAAAAGGACAGGAAAAACATGGCATCGCCAGGCTCTAAGAGGAAAGGCTCGTTCACTCTTTCAAAAATGATCCACCTCTACCTATAGTCTGCATGTGTTTTTAATTAAAGTTTCAAACTATTCCCATGAAAACATACTGAACTGATTTTTTTTAAGTAACAACAAAAAGAAGAGTTTTAGTTTCAAACCATCAAAACCAAAGTAAAACAGCTTGTGGTTGTCAGTACTCTGTTAAAAATTTCCAAAAAAAGTAGTTTCATTGTCCTGGGATGGGCTAGAACATTTCTGTGAGATCACAACATGGATGGGGAGTGACAGAGAGGGGGAGAATGAGAAAGAGAGAGAATAAGAATGAATACAAGTGACCACATTTTATAAGCTTTCTGGTAATAGTCAAATATGATCTTTTGTTTCCTGTAAGACAGAGATCTCTTTTACACTGATCAGTCCTCATAAATAATTTTAGGCGCATGAGACTTAAAATCTGGTGAACAGCAAGAACAGAAAGACAATGAACACTTACATACCTCTCCAACTGTCTTGATTTGGCAGAGACAGGCCTGACTACCCCTCTGTTGTAATGCTTTTTCATCTGCTTTTAAAATGGTCCAATTTCTGTCTCCCCCTTACTCTCTGCTTACTGCAACAGCTGCAAACTGAGTTCAAAATGCAAAAGTAGTTTGTCCCCAATTAACTGCGAGGGGGGCAGAAAAGGGGGCAAAAATCTTGCTCTTCCCTGTAAGCTGAACAAAAGGAAACTGCTGCAGCTTCTCCTAGCTTATGTGCTTTTTCTCATTAACAATACTTAATTTCACTCTGATGTATGTTGATCATCTGTGTCCTCGTTTTCAACTAGGAAATTTTGGAGAATATGCTCTTACAGATGTCAGTTAAATGTTGCTTTCACTGCTACTATCATGAACACTTTGGATGCCAAGTAGGGTCAGGTCTAATTAGCACTGGGATGCAGGACCACAACAGAAAACCAGGGATCTCCAGGTAGAGCTGGGAGAAAAATCTTGCATGAAATCCTGGTAAGCTGCTGCCAGATGGAACTGACAGCATAGAACTAGACAGATGGATTAACAAGGTGACCAAGCATAGAGCAGCTTTTTATGTTTCATTGTTCTTCAACCTTCTGAGGAAAAAAAATCCAAACATAACTACATTGTCTATTTTAGCCTTACAGTCATCCAACAAGGTATTTGTATTTAGGTCTTCTGCTTATCCTAGGCTCACTTCTTTAATGCTACAGTTATTTTCTAGACCAGGAGATAAAAAAAAAAGACATATGGGTGTATATGTGCCTTCAAGTTGCCTGTCAACTTATGACTACCCTATAGAGTTTTCTTAGGTAAGGAATATTCAGAGGTGGTTTTTCCAGTTCCTTCCTCTGACATATAGTTTATAGCACCTGGGATTCATTGGAAATCTTCCATCTAAGTACTAAATAGGGCTGACTGCTTAGTTTCCAACATCAGTCAAGATCAGATACCTGTCAGGTATTTAGACCCTCTACTACTAACAAAAAGGCACACTGCTTTCTCCTACCTCCTAAAGTGCCTTCATCAGCTATACTGCTCAAAGAGGTCCCTGCCTATAATCAGGGCTTGTTAATCACACAAACTCTGATTTGCACAGTCTATGAGTCTTCAAGCTCCCTCCAAACATTCATGGCTACAGTTAAGAATAAATATGTTTTGTTTGCTTGTTTATAAGGCCTTAATTCCTTTGTGAAGAGAAACACTGCCCCCAAACCCTATGTTTCAGTCATTATTCTTTTATTCTGGCTTATCAACTTGGCACAAATCACTGTTCTCATGAGAACATAAAGATGGTAAAGTGCTATCTTTATCCTG
Organism: Iguana delicatissima; assembly: GCA_948472985.1. NCBI lineage: Eukaryota > Metazoa > Chordata > Lepidosauria > Squamata > Iguanidae > Iguana > Iguana delicatissima. The sequence continues at coordinate 1,744,632 of CAOKZL010000749.1, read as the reverse complement.
AACTAAATGTTTATAGATGAAAGGAAAATGTACGCTTTCAAGCCTCACAGCATTTCTATAGGAAAAATCTAGTTAAAGTTTCTAGTATTCCTCAGAATTTTTTTTAATTGCATCTTTCTACTTTAGCTTTTTACAACCATAATTTGCATAGACTTATCTATAATAACAGCAAGGGATGAAAAAATTGTTTATTGGACTGACTGTCATTAATTGTGAAGAACAAACATGGAACTAATTCTCAGCTGAAATTTAGAGCAGAAATATAAACACAAGACAAACAAATTATTCACTGTTTCTTGTCAATACAGAAAGAAGAAAGGACAGTTTACACAGCATACAGCAGGGATGGATGGAAAGCAGACAAACACAATCAACAGTGGTTGTCACTAAGATCTCAAGCTTTTTAGTAAGATCTCATACAGAAGACATGCATCAAGAACACTGGGCCCTGGAGCTGTTTGCATCAGAACTGAGTGGAAGTGGAGGTCAGCCTTTCCAGACAGAAATCCATTCCAGGATCTGTTCTGAGTTTTCTTCATTTTGGCAGTATAATTTAGGGCTGAGGACAATCATTTTGTTGCGTTGACTTTGTCAAGAAATTAGGATTCAAAAATTCCTACCAGTCTTGTCCTTATTTACCTTCTGTCCATCCTTGGTTAAGAAAATCAAAACAAAACCACTTACCTCCAGAACATCATAGTTGCAGCTTGAATGGTATTCGATGTCAAATTCCAGAATGGTGAGTTGAATGCTACTGCCTGGGGTTGTGTGAATATACCAGTGGCATTCCCTATTGTGTGGGTACTTGTTTGGATATCCAGGACTGTGGAATGATCCAGTGGTCCCATAGAGCTCTCCACCACATCCTGGGAAAAGTAGATAATACAGTTCGTGGTTGTAACAAAATAAAGATGGAAGGGCAAGGACTGTGACAATGATAGTATGCTTCGCAGATGGACAGTTCAGTCTGCTTCATATATTCAGAGAAATGAGGGCTGAGCCAAAAAGCAGGTTCATACATAATCACACTCAGTGTTGGTTCTTATAGGCACAGCAAGGCAACTGTTTCAGATTGTAGAGGCAGCCTCCCAGTAGCTCCAATTTATTCCTTTCTTTGGAGGATGCAGAATAGGTCATCTGCAACATACAGAAGAATTGCTGCATGTTCCACAAGACCTATCCTGAATCCTTTAAACAAGCCAACTGCCCTCTGTGGTGGTGGACACTCTCTCAATGCCAATATTGAAGCTAGGCTCAACTTCTAGTCTAAAGCATGGTTTGAAGTGGTTTTTCAATTCCCGGCTAGTGCGTATGTGCAAACATTAATTGCCAGTGCAGATGTGTTAGCAATCTATGATCTGACCAAAACCCCAAGTGTCTTAGGAGAACTGGGGTGTTTCCACATGGAAAGGAGGAAAAGACTTGGTCTCCCCATTAGGCAGGTGCCTCAGGTGATGGTACAGGAAGAGCAGTGTATTGTGCCTCCAGCCCCCATTTCTGGAAGGGCTCCTGACAACTCTAAGTGGCACCACAGCAGCCATTCCAGAAAGCCCACTGGCAAAGTGAGTTTTCTGGGAAAAGTAGAGCTGGAAAATTTTCTGGAAAGTTTTCTGGGGGGGGATTCGCAAAGTTTTCTGGAAAATCTTCTGGAAATCTTTCCAGAAAATTTGCCAGTGCTCTAAATAATTTCATCTGATTTAGTACAGTTGATTTGAACATTATATTCAAACACATTCAAAGCTTTATGTGGAAATAATTTTATTGGACTGTTTATAATAATGTGAAGACAATAGCAATGCTTGTCTCATAGAACTCCTAGAAGAACTAGAACTGTATGTTTTAGTTAGCCATTCTAACATGTCTGAATTCAGTAGTACAGTCCAGATAATTATGGTTAAATGTAGATATACATGTGTATGTGTGAGACAAATTTTCTATTGAAAAATACCCTAACTCTCCAAAACCCATTAACGTTGCTCTCCCAGGGAAGCACATGCCACAAAGTAGACTCTGCAGAGAGCTGCTCAAGCACAAATGCTTTGATCTAAGGGGTTTCTCCTCAAAGTGAAGCATTATGCCAAGGATGAGAATTGTGCAGCCCTTCAGATAATGTTAAATGGCTATCACTTTTAATCACTAGGTATCCTGGCTCATACTGCTGGGGGAGGTGGTCCAACAACATCTGAAGGCCCAAAGCATTCCTCACCATGTTTTAAGGGGCTGCAAAGGAAATCTCCTCCAAACAAGGGAGGTGAGTTCCAATACTTTTCTAACATATCCTCAAACTGTCTTGATTTGGCAGGGACAGCCCCAATCAATCCTCTCTCTTCCCTCTTTTTCAGATGTTTTTAAAATGTTCTGATTGCTTTCTCTTTGCCCCCGTTTCCTCCTTTGTTCCCAACTTACATCAAATGCTTTAAACTGAGTTCAAAGTACAAAAACAGGGGAAAGGAAAGGTTCAGGCTAAAGCAAACTTCCTAGGAGGTTCAGGCAAAAACAAAACTGTTGCAGCCTCTCCTAGCTTGTGTGTTCTTCATTAACAACTTTTGTCATCTTAATCACACTCTGAGGTAGTCAAGAAAACCATGCATACATTTGAAAATGTGCGCTCTTCTTCATTAACAACTTCTGTGTTCCTCTTCATTAACAATTGTGTGTTCTTCTTCATTAACAACTTTTGTTATCTTGACCACCCTCTAAGGTGGTCAAGAAAACAATGCATACATCTGAAAATGTACATGACTAAAAAAAGTGTATGTTTGAAAAATATGTGCAAACATCCTTCAGTCCAGGGGTGGACAAAGTGTAGCCCATGGGCCATGTGCAATCTTGGAACCCTGAACTGTGGCCCCTAAAGACTCCAAAATATCATTTTTTAAAGAAAGGATTTATTTCAGGTGATTTTTTCACATAAAAACAAACTGAAAGCACCCAAATCCAGTTGTAAATGTGCAAATGTGGCAATTTAGCCCCCGCAATTTACCAATCTCCCCTGAAAAACCTAGCCAAAAATTGGCCAAATGATGTTATATCACTTCTGCAGTATCGACGACACTACAGTTGCCCACCCCTGCTTTAGCCAATGGGGAGAGCATCTGCATCAGGACTGGAACAGGATAAAATGGTGCTAGGATTCTGAGAAAGCATAAAATCAAGATTTTTAAGGGTGTTTGTTTGTTTGTTTTTTACATCTCTACTGAGAATTTCCTACTGCATGTGGCAGTGCCCACTAGACTTCTGACTGTGGTGGGAAATGGAGCAGAAGGAGCTATGCTTTTAATGACTCAGATAATAGGCATCAGTACACAAATCTCCTTCTCAGCGGTAGTCCTTTAAAATCTCTTCTTTCTCAAGAATGGCAGCTGAATAGTTTGGTTCAATAAAGGCATGTAACAAGTGATAATTCTGCACTGCCACACAGTTTCTTGGTTTATTTTTGCACTCTCATCGTCACTGCAAAAATAAATGCTGGACAGTTTTGCAACTGGTCTCTTGGGAGAAAATGTTTAATGCCATCTTCTCCCATTCTATTATCCCTGCAATGATTTGTAAAGACTGGTTGAGATCTACAGCCCGTGAGGCAACATGTGGCCCATCCTGTTTAATGAAGCAGGCATGAAAAAGTGACTAAGGACAGGAAAGCCCCCCAGAGAAGTTCCTGAGCGGATGTGGTTTCTACTCAGTTCTTGGCAGGGAGAAGAGCCAACTGTTAGCTCTTGTGAGGTGCTAGAGCCAAGTTCTTCTTTTCAGATATTGCTACTTCCACATTCGCTCTTTAAAAATTTGCATGGTTCTTAGGAAAGTTTGCAGCTCTAGTAAGCGCTGTATTAATGCAAGCAACACATTTTTATTAAATCATCCAAGTGCTTTTCATTCCCACTGTGCCCTGTGCAATTTCATTGCTTCCTCATTTGATATATGTGCCAGCTGTAGTGTTCAGAGTTGCTCAGTGTAATTAATCATTGGTAGTCACTGTCTGGTTTCAACCATTCTGAAAGATGACTGTCTTTGTGTTTGAATGCTAAAATATTCCTGATATTCCATGTCAGCCTCAGTGGCCCTTGAGAAAGCATGCCACTCCTGACTGGCTGCCTAACAGAGTACCCTGTATGAATGAAAATAACTGAGGTATCACACCACACCACACCACACCACCTGAAAGTCAATTTCATGTAGACCATGGAGCCAATTTGTTAAATCAAGCTATCCTCCACATCCCCTCCACATTTGGTAAATATCTATCCATCCAGTTACCATGATGCAGTGAGAAGCAAACAGAAATTTCATTTATATAGTTATGACAAAGCTTCAAAAAAGTTCATATTTTGATTGCAAATTTTTTCAAGTGAGATGCAATCATTTCTGTATGAATGAAGAAAGAATTAGTTGGTCCTGGGCTACCTAGAAGTGGTAATTTAACCATATTTTAGTCCATAGTTTTCCTTGTTGGAAAGACCTTGCTATATGAATTGATTTTTCCACCTAGTGTATGCACTTTTAGGTGTTCTTCTTAGTGTACACCACATACACCATCTTTCTGTCTTACACTTCAGTTCTTCAGGGGATCTTTGTTAAGCTTCTCTTTTTGGCTCAAGATTTACTAATAATATTATAGCCATCAGTACAAGACAATGACCACTACTTGGATGTCCTTCTCTTAGGAACGCTTTAGCTGTGGATTCGTCCCCTGGCAAGGGTTGGACTAGACACCCTTTGGGGTACCTGCCAATTCTATGATTCTTTGACTTCCTAGTTCAACTCACTTTTCAAAGATCACGAAGTTCCACTATAGTATGGTGAAATACTGAGGCCTATCAACAAACCATAGTCAGTGGAAAAATAGACTTCACACAGACAACACAATGCTTGCCAACTGCCATTTGAAAAGACTTGCTAAGCCATTCTGTGTTCCCTCTTTCTTGACTCCTCCTCAAATCATGTTTGTTCCATATCCTGCTTTTCTGCTTTATTTAGACTTCTGTTGAGATCTGCTGAGATTTTCCTAGGCCATGACCCCTGTTGTTTGTGACCCAGGATCAAGTGAACCTTAGAAAATAGCTCAGTGCCTAAACTTTTCTGACAGCACAACTGCAAGCAGGGAGGGAGGGGGGAAACCATCACAACATCGTTTTCAAGATTCTGCAACTACACTGTGGTGCAAATGAGCAAATCTCAGTGTATATCACTCATCATAATGTGATACGGCCACTGTCTAAACACTGTCTTAGGGCTTTATCACACAAGGCAGGTAAATCGCAATTACAGCAGAATAACAGTGTCTTTGACTAGGACTTGCTACATGACATAGTTGCTCTTCTGTTGTTCTCCCAGTGGGAGACCGTGTGGAAAGTTGTTCTTTTACAAACACAAAGAACTGAGGCATGTAAGTTACAGCAGGATAATGGTGTCTCAAGAGCCAGTGTGGTCTAGTAGCTTCAGCACTGGACTGTGAACCCTAGAATCCAGGGTTCAATTCCCTGCTTGGCCATGGAAACCCACTGGGTAACCTTGAACATATCACACACTCTCATCCCCAGAAAACCCATATAGGTTTACCTTAGGGTTGCCATGTAAGCTGAAAATGACTTGAAGGCACACAACAAAAACAATAGCATCTTTGCCTGGGACTTATCACATTACCTCGTTTTTCTGTCATTCTCTTAGTGGGAGACTATTTGGAAAGTGTTTATTTTACAAAGGAGGTCATTAATAGTTTGTGTGTGTGTGTGTGTGTGTTAATAAAAGAACACTACTAAGTTGCAGTAACTGTGATTTACTTGCCTCATATGATATAGTCCAAAAAAGATGTTATTATCTTGCTGCAATTGTGATTTACCAGCCTTATGTGATGAGGCCATTAGTCTTAAACTTTGAGCAAATCTCTTGGGCTAATATCTGTCGAGTCACACAGTTCTTGGTAACCTACACTGGTATATCTCCCAGTTACACCATATTTCTTTTCTGACACTGTGGAGGGAGGTATCCTATATCTCTTTGGCAATTTCCACATGAAAGGGGAGGAGCAGCTCACTGCATGTCAAGAGCGGTGTTTTTATACTCCGATTGAGAGAAATTTAGAAACTGTGCTGTCTGCCCGCCCCCCATTTACATCATACTACTGTGGAGAACAGCGGTTGCTGCATCTGTAACAGCAAGTCCCTGGCCACTCCCATTCCCTTCCCTCACCCCACCCTGCCATCACTGATTGGTCTGTTTTTTAAAAACACACACACACTTTTTTTAACACATTTCTGTGTTGCTACATTTGTGCGTCGGTATGTATGTTCATTGATATGTAGAAAAAAACACGTCTTAACAGTCCATTACCAGATCTACTCTCTTCCCGCTGTCTGTTTAATGTATGAAGACAATAATGATGGCAGCCTGTCCTTTGATGGGCGGAGAGAGATAGGGACAGAAATGACGGAAGGGACAGCCTGGGAACACCCCTAGCCAGCCATTTCTGCAACATGAATTGATGCTACACTTCTGCATGTAGGCGAAAACTGAAGCAGAATTGGTTTGAGAGATTTACGTGCGAGTTTTCCCGTTTTTCACATACAGTGGTTTCTCATTGCAGTGAACTGCAATGGACCATTCTAGCAGCTGAAAATGTACAGAACCACGAGGAAAACTATGAAGCTAAAATGGCTCAACATGCAGACGGGAGGGTAAGAATTTGACACTGCTACGACATATCAACCTCATGCGGAAATGGCCTAAGTGTAACTGTCCTCACCCCAGGAGTGCAACAGCAGAGCTCACAGGCAGAGCTCTGTTCCTCCAGCAGTCAATCAGCTATGTGGATTCATCCAAGCGTGTTTCAGCTGCCCTAATACACGTAGGGAGCAAGGAACACTTATGCTGGTGACAGAGGCTGTTCCTTCCAGAATGAACTCATGCACACATTTCCCTGAAGCAGATCAGTGACCAGAAAAAATGGACCTGAGCCCTCAAGCTCTCAGCTGCTGTTGCTCAGATGGGGAGGTAATGGGAAAGAGGGAGCACCTTCTGCTTCCCTGGCCTTCAGCATAAAGTATGATGGCAAAGACCAGTATGCTTGTGGGATCTTTAAGAGAAGTCCTACAGCATTCCCTTATAGTTTCAGCCTTTACAAAAAAGGGTGGAAGATTCTATAACTGATGTTTATAGCTTTCCTCCCTGTCACTAAACCTTTCATCAACTGAAAAGAAATGGTTCCTTATCAAGAGGAAACACTATCAGTACAATGGGCATGTTTATGAAGAAAGATAAAAGACTGTTTATTAGCTTTGCTTTCTCATAATATTACAAAAGCATTAATGCAACACATTTCACTATAAATATAGTTATTGTGTGAACAGACAGAGTGTATGAAACAACAGTGAGCTATACAATTTTCAGGGCCAGGTAAAAGGCCAAGTGGGCACAATATACAGGCATCCTTTTGGTCTAGCAGAAGTACTACCTGGGACTGAAATCCTTTAGCCTCCTCTACCCCTAAACACATTTTTTCTTCCTCATTGTTTTTTCCCTCTCTCTCCCTCCAGCCCCTGTTGCTTATTCACCCTCACGCTCACCCTCTCTCTCTCCACTTCCCATGCAGCAGACAGCAGGAATTCCCACCCCCTCAAACAGTTTTAGTCTTTTTCCAGTGTAAAAAGAAACAGACGTCCAGTGGCCCCTTTAAGACTAACCAATTTATTTCAGCAGAAAGCCTTTGTGGATTACAGACAGTACATCTGAAGGAGTAGCCTGAGGCCCACAAAAGCTTACGCTGAAATATAGTGAAACTTAGAGGGGCCTCACGGCTTCCTTTTCTCTTTCAACGGTTTGAAGCATGTTCGACCCTGCAGAGGAAAGCTTTGAGTTGTGGAGTTGTGCGGAGGCCCTGTGAAGAAAGGAATCTTCCAAGCCTGCCTCCAGCCTTGTACCTCTGAAAGACTGTTGGCTAACTGAATTGGAAATGTTTTCTTGTTGTAAACCACGCAGAGATTACCGTTACTGATTTCAAATACTACAAGTATTTAACTGAAATACCATGTTAAGTTTTGTGCTTTTTGTATATGCAGAAATATTTAGTCAATTTCACTCCTGAGACATGTAGCTTGTTTGCCAAGGAGTAAAACTAACACACCCCAAAAGGTTTGAATCACTATGAATGGTTTATGGTGCTCTTTGTTTTCTTCCCTGCAACAGACTAACAGATTTACCTCACTAGAGTTTTTCTAAATATAGCTATGCAAAACCTTCGTCTTAAACTTGCCGGCCATTCACTGCTCGGCAGAAGTAAGATGGACATTCACAGCAAGAAAGAAACAAACATATTGAATCTTGGATAATGATGCTGTGTTCCCAACAAACCAAGCTCTTCTGTGGTTTAATTCCTAGGGCAAAATGCAAGCTATACTGGCAGCAGTACACTACCTATTTGGGGCTGAAAGAACTGGGAATGGTTTGACTTAAACAGGCGTTTATGACTCAGCTTCTCCTACTTACTTCTTCCTGTTAGCCACAAAGACATGACTGACTGAAATTCAAAATGGGTTAGACCAGTGGAAAACTCACGATGTTTAAAATTTAGCCTTTCTCACCCAGCCACTCCTGTGCTGAATATTCAAGTTCATACTCAGATTATTCCTTCTGAATGTTTCATGTATCAGATACATACATTTTCTCCTACAACTTAACACATACTACAGTTGGGAAAAAGAATATATTTGCATGTTCTTGGATGTATATCCCTATAAATCTGAACAAGTTCATCAGGAATTTTATTTTGACATTGGAAACAGCACAGTGGTTTCCTGAGGCCAGCAAGTTATCTTAGGTTCTAAGCATACATTTTTTCTTATTTTGTCACCATGTCCTGTGGTAGCTGCCTGGATCAACATACTGGTAGGGTTCAGTGGCAGCTGGCAACATGCATGCCAGTGAGGCAATGAAGCCATGATACCCATGCCAATGGGGCAATGACGTCTAGATGTAAAAGGGGCTATCCAAGGAGCTGAACTCTATTTCAAAAACAAGTTCCTTTAAGTGCTGAACTAATCCTGGAGTGGATTTAATATCCCACTGATGTGGAAGCCATCAACCACCACTGATTCCTTTGCTGACTAATGATGGACCACTGAATGGAAGGCAAATTTCCTAAAAGTTTCTGCAAAAGGGCTGAAGTCTACGGGGAGAATCTATCCTGTGTACACATAACCCTCAATCCTACTAGCTTGTCTTATGTAGAATACAGCTATCAAACCAGCTATTGAATGGTGAGCCCCCATACAGGACTAACCATAAGATTTTAGCCTCAGTCAGCAAACTGCAAGATCCTAGTAGCCATGTTCAGCCTTGGTTCCTTGTCAGGATTTGAACCTGTAGCCTTTCACACACACAAAAATCAACTTTGCTACCTTTCTCTTGAGGTGAGCCTCTTTTGGAGGAATTCAAGGGAGGAGTCTCTGATGGGGAGCGGATGTAAAGAAAGGACATGAGCCTCGGTTCCTGCCTAGCTGCCTCCATCCTTTCAAGGCTTCTGCCCTAAACATGACTAATGTCAATACTGAAGATTCCTTAAGGTGAATTACAGCAGATTGCCAAATTCTGATGAAATTCATCGCTTTGCTGCACCAGACTCCAGTGGTACAGCTGGCTCTGCACACTCTCGTTCTTTTGCTCCTGCCACTCATGAGCATTGCAAGCATTTGAATTAATATGGCTTAGAAAGGAAACATTTCCCCTAATTACTCTTGCAAAATTATACTCACACACTACAAAATTCTGGCTGGGGGCTTGGATTCAGACTTCAGGCTGAATCCAACGCATGGCAACCCTCTCATAGGCCTTTCTTTGTGGGGGTTGGCATTGCCTTCCTCTGAGGTCAAGAGAGTGTGACTGGCCCAATGTCACCCAGTGAGTTTCCATGGTTGAGCAGGGATTCAAACCCTAATCTATCACTCAGACTACTACACCACACAACTCTAGACCAAGTTGTTTTTTTTTAAAGCCCTCAAGAATAATTTGGGATCAGCTAATAGGAAGGGAGGGGGTCATCATCCCAGTTCACGTGAATCACATGTGTCACTTTCCTCTCCCATCAGTGCCCATAGCAAGTCCTGCTAAAAATAAATTAAAATAAATTAAAAAATCCTGCTATTCAAGCAGCCAGATATCAGAGAGGAAACTGCAACCAGATGGTAACCTAATCATATTAGAACATGGTGGTAGAATTTCCCTTTGGGGAGGAAACGTTTAAAAAAAAAAGAAATACCCACTTTAAAAAAAAATGTTCTCTACTTATCTGCTAAATCAAAGGTCTGAAATAATACCTAACAGGAGTGTGCCATAGATTTCTGCTGAAATCCAAACAATGAGTTGCTGACTAAGAAATTCCAAACATTTACTGAAAGGTTCCTATCAAAAGATCATTGTGTGTGTTGAGAGCTGAATGCCAATAGAAGGGCACTTTCCCTTTAAAATCAACTTTGGGCCTTTTTGACAACAAATTCTGAGAGAAAGAGAGGGACAGATTTTAAAAAATGTGAGTTTGCAGTCATTAAAATAATAGAAGGGCATTTCCTATTTGCTGAAACAAAGGAGGAGCTGACCTTTTAAAAAGAGCTACAGCAACACAAAACTAACAAATAAAAGGTATGAAAATATACATGGATCTCGCAGTGAACTTAGGTACATTTCAGGAGCTTGCATTGCACAGAAAAACATGTTGCAAGGGATTTTAGGGCAAAGGGACATTTGGGTCTGAAATGCTTGGGTGGGCGGCTAGCCGAAATCTACCAGCAAGTTTAAGATGTAACTCTAGGGAATTAGTTGCTTACATCAGCTTAGTCACCACTCCTTGTAGTCATTTTTGGGCACATCTACCGTATATTTCAAAAACCACACATAAAAATGTGGGAGAGAGCTGCTTTCTTTTTTATGGCTTACAAAGGTCTCGGAGTTCCCTTGGAAAGTACGTAGAAGGACTGCCTACCCAAGTCACAGTTGCTTGGAAACTGTAAAACAAATAGATCAAGAATCACATTGATTTGATGATGGCCGCATCTTCTGTGGGCTAAGATCTTTTTAACAGCAGAAGACGGTGCAAAATTTAGAAACTCCTAGTAACTGACTGCTGAGATAATATCCAGCCGGCTGCATTTGCTCATATAATAGGAGTAATTCTCAGCTCTGAACAAGATTTCTGGGCTCTTCAGAATATCAGGATGTCTAACTCTGCAAGGAAGTGACTCCTACTTTTTCACCCGCCTACCAGCTACCACTGTCCCATCTTCTCTGTCTCCAAGCAACACCCTCTAGGCCAGTGCCTGGAGGGGTGTGAGTGACTAGCACTGAACAGACACAATGATAATGGATTTGTGAATGCAATGTGCATGTGAATGCAATATAATGCAATGTAAATGCATTTAATGGTTCTGTGCTTTTCACATTAGCAGCTTCAAGGGAATCCAAGAAGGACACTTAAAAAAATCTCCCCATCCCAGTTGTAGGCTGGCTAAAAGTCATTCCTCCACAGACAAGGAGGCTAAACAAGGAGTCTTCTTTTACAGAAGTGAAAACCTGGCCCCAGATGAAGGAAAATATAAAAAGGAGCAAGGGCTAGCTAAATAAACATTGGCAATTAATGAAACCAAGAAGGAATCTGGAAGAGGAAAATTCTAAAGATAACAGCTGGCATTCTGTATTGGAGTTACAGATTCATAACCTCAGGTAACTGCTTCGCATTCATTAAATATTATTTAGTCATGATCATGGCACCATTGCCACAATCATAAATGCCCTCGCTCCCAACCCTACTTTCCAGGCAGCAGCTGAGAGATGGAAGTCTGTTCAGCTGGCAATTGAGGCACAGGAGAATGTTGTTTCCATTCCCCTCCTGTCAGTGAATGAAGCTGCAACAGTCAGAAGCTAGAGGAGGGAGGTGGAGACATCACCCTCCCATGCCCCAATCGCAAGCTGAGCAGAACTCCACCTCTCAGTGTAGCCGCTGCCTGGTAAATTAGGTTGGGGGTGGGGTGGGACCAGGAAACAGTACCTAATTATGCATACGTAACTAAGCAGGCAATGTAGAAAATGGGCAATTTTTTTTTTAAGGAGCAGGGAAACAGCCCCTAGGAGTGGTAACAACAGAGGTAACTGGAACATCAGCACACTATTCAGTTCTTTTTATGAATATCATATAAATCAGAAGTGGAGAAAGTAGGGAGCACAGGCTGCATGGGGCTTCCACCCCCCAACACACACATACTGCTTTTTGTGAGCCCTGGAGCTCTGTAAGACAACCTCAAAGCTGTTGGAGCCCAGGTCATGAAGTTGCTACAAAACCATTTTGAAATGTGACAGTTCACATTGATTTGACCATCATGACCCCCCAGCAATATATATCAAATACCCAATTTCATGAAAACTGAGAATGACATCATATCCCTTCTCAATTGTCCAGAACTTACTGGTGAAGCCTGCGAGAGGAGGTGTATCAAGCAAAAAAAAAAAAAAAAAAAAAATTGCCCCTGCCACCACCATAATTGTAGAACTTGGGATTGTTGTCAGGAGCTTTAGACAGAGACTGGAATATTTACATTTTGTAGTCCAAAAAAGTGACATGTCCAAACCTTTGTTCATATCCAGTGTAGTGCAGTGGTCCCTGCTTGGCCACTGAAACCCACTTGGTGTCCTTGGGTGTATCACACACTCTCAGCCCCCAGAAAACCCTGTGGCTGGTTCATCTTAAGATCACCATAAGCTGGAAACAATTTGAAGGCACAAAACAACAACTAAAACTAGCAGCTTTATCCTACAGCACTAAATCAGCTCTGAATTAACTGAAAAGGCAATTAGCACACTTTTGGACCATGCCAATAAACACAGGGCAAGATAGGGGACGAGGTGGCCCATTATCCTAAGATTAATTAAAACAGAAGTTATAGGCCTGTGACAACTGTGTGGAAAGAGAAATGCCAGGGAGACGTGGATTGCACAAGGGCAAAGCGATCCCTGAGGTTGAAGAACACAAAGGCATCTAAATAACAGAGAGGGGTTTTCACCAGCTAGCAGGAGTTTAGGAACGATCAAGCTGTACAGGAAAGGAAAGATAAGCTAACGGCTGCAGCCTTTCTGAAAGGGATGATGTCATCTGTCTACAGAGAAAAAGGCACTTCCCTCCCTTCTCCTCTCCCCATTCTTCCTTTGTGTGGCTCTGGGATGACATCACCTCCCAGTCCTGAGGTCTCATTCCTGTGGTTCAGTAACACTTCCCCTGCTGTGTGTCTCAGCTGAAGAGCAACCATTCTTCATATAAGTCATTCTTTTCTCAGCAGTGCTGCCGGGGGGGGGGGGGTCCTGAACTCCTCTCTCTACCCACCACGTTTGGATGCTGAAGCCTTCCCCAAAAACTTTCAGAAATGCCAAATTACTGCAGACTGCAAGCATGTGGGGATGGGAAATTCCGTCTCAAACTTTGCATGGCAACCCACACCAGGGCCTCCTGTCTGCAGCCAATTCCAGCTGCTTCTCCATGCTGTCAAAAACTGAATGGTGTGAACTGATTAACCAGACAAGGCAATTGTGGCTGTTTATTTTCTTTTTTCCTAACTTCCCTCCCCACACCAACATCCTCTGAAAGGGGGCACTGCAATGCTAACAGGTCACACTCTCCCTGCAGGGTTATGCAGTTGTTGCTGTTAAATAGGTCAAGCAACCAAGCTGTGTTTTACAGCCGTGTTTCATAAAGATCCAGAAAGAGGGAAACATAAGTTTATGTGAACATAATTAATCTTTGAGATGGGAACTAATCTATCAGCTTCAATTCTTCCCACATTTTAAAGTTTTAAATACCAAATCCTTTTCCATTTTAAACATGTGATTTGCAAATTTGGGTAAAATCCTTAAAAATTGTATTGAAGAGAAATTTGCACCCATATGTAGTGGTTGAATTCAGCAATACAACCATAGCCAGCAACGAGTGGACCATGGTATACAGCCTACTATATATGTAAGAGGAAAAGGGGATGAGTTGAAGAGGAAAAGGGGGGAAAAGGTGGCAATTCTTATTCAGCACCTACCCGGCTGAGTACATGGAGACCAAACACCAGGTTTTTAAGAGATGAACATGCAAATCCCTTGGCCTATCTGGAGGAATCTGTCAGTTTTGGTTCCTCCCACTTTTTCCCCCAAATTCTCAAATAACTTCTATTCCAAATATGAAGAAATTTGTGATTGTGGAAACTTCTTATAAAAAATAAATTGAACAACATTCTTCTCCACACATAGATCGTTAGTGCACTAAAAATTTTGTCTTCTACTGGCATTCTAGTAAATGTGCTGGAATTGCATATCCAAATGAAAACAGTGTCTATCTACTGCACACATTTAACAGTAATAACAAGAAACAGACACACACAAAAAACACCTCTGTAATTTGCCTCCAAATAAGAACACAAAAGATTGGGCTGTCATCCTATTAAATCTGTTCTAGCAAATATTTCTAGCATTCTGAGATTGCATGAATGAGTAACTTTGCATAACAAGGAACTAGAGAAAAAGATCCAGGTGACTTACCATTTACTTGCCATAGCATCTGAAATCCAGTAGATTCTGTTATTTTATCAGAGTTAAATGCCACATGGAGACTGGAACTAGTGGTGCCACCAGATGGGGGCCTACTGTTGCCACAGAAAGTGCCTATCAGGTTGGATTGGGCATTGGGACCATCATAAAGCTGAAATCAAACAAAAGGAAATGCAATGGAGAGGAAGTATCCTTTTAGTGCTGTTTTCTCTTTTATATACGCTTAAAAAGTAATGATTATCTGCATTGTTTTCTCTTAGATGTTATACAAATATGTTGTAACAAACACCTCTGATCATTAATCAGTAGCAGTCCCTATGATGCCTAGGACACAAACTACAGACTTCCTCAAACTATGGACCTCTGAGTTTGCAACATTTCAGCTTTCATGATCCCAAATTTGGGGATGATGGGAGATTTCAGAGGAGCTGTAAGCTCATCAAGCCCAGGTTGAATCCCTGTTCCTTGACATGCCTTGGAATTGACCAGGAGCACTGCATCTATGAGATAGGTTTACCTTAGGGTTGCTGTAGGTGAGAAGTAACCTTAAGGTTAACTTAAAAAGAAGTAACTTTTTATTTTACCAACCCTTCTAAAACTGTTGTACAGTCATCCCTCCACATTCGCTGGGGTTAGGGGCAAAGAATCCTCGTAAAAGTGAAAAAAACATGAATAACCCTAGGCCCTCCCAAACCATATTTAGCACACAAAACAGTATGATCACCATATTCAACCCACTCTGGATTCCTTTGAGGCATTAGGGTTCCTTCACAAGGCAGAACTGGGGGGCTGGGGGGGCTTACTGCCACATCCACTGCTGCCCCACACCATGTTTAATAAGGACTTACAAGACTCATTTGCAGTTTCTCACTCTCACAAGCCTTGCAGTCCCTATTTAAAATGGCATAGGGAAGCAGCAGAGGTGACAGAAAATAATCCGTGAATAATCAAATCCACAAAAGTGAAACCCGCAAATGTGGAGGGCTGACTGTATTATGAAACTGGATGAGCGTGAGTGTGTCTTCCCATCTCCTCATTTCTGCAATATTTTAATCTCATGGGCTGCAGTCCTATATATTTCCTTTGGAGTGAATTCCTTTAAACTCTGTAAATTAAGGAGGTAATTACACTGAGTTTCTGTTTTATAGCGCTGATTTCCTAGGTACCTTGATTTTTTAATTTGTTTTGATTTATAACAGTATTTATAAATATTATTTATAACATTTTAAACTACTTAGGTTTGAGGATATCAAAGCAGCATATAACAACAGTAAAGCATATGACATACACAATACTCAAAAGTGAAACATAATGCTTTGGCTGTGCATGAAATAAATGGTATGTTGGATTGCACAGATAAAGCTTGCCAAAAAAAAAAAAAGTTTTCAACATATATCTACAATGAGAAATTGTTTGTGTATATTGAACACCAGAAGGAAGACTATTGCACATAGAAGATATATTTATATTACATACAGAAAATTCACATAACTGAACAGTGGCAGAGCTTGGAGTGTGTGGAGGTGGGGGTGGGAGGGGGCGTGGCCATGGTGTGAGGGTGTGGCCACTATGCAGGGGGCGTGGCTGCAGTGTGTGGGGGTGTGCCCAGGGTACACGGGGGCGTGGCTACGGGTTGGGACATCCTAGACACATTGCCAGCTGGGGGTGAATCACCCCCACATTCCTATGCAACTGTAACTGAATTTTCATCTGTTTTTCCTTTGTGTGTTAGGCAACTGATATATTGAAGAATAAATGAACAAGTAAATGAATGAATGCTGACACATAAGAGGTAGTAATTAAAGCTGTGTTGATTACCAGCTTTATACATGGGGTTTTAAGCTAACTTCACCTACTATTGTCATCTTGCTATGATGCAGAATTCTGCTGATTTTCTGAGTCATGTTCTCATAAAAAAGGTCAGCAAATGCCCAGTGTAGAATCATGTTTTAACATTTCTATCATTACAATATTAGCATGTTCCTTTTTTGTGTCTGCTAACTTATGTAGTCTTGAGCTGAGATAGTGGCATCCATTCCAAAAGCATTTTGTACTCTCATTGCACAATGTTCCTCCACCATGTTCTTTTACAAAAAAATGCTTTCAGTGGAGGGATGTGCTAAAAGGAAAAGAAAGGAAATAAAACCAACATTTCCTTCTTAATCTTATTGATTGCATTTGATTAATTGCAAAAGGATCTCAATTGGATTATGCACCCTTATTTACATCCAAACATGTTTCCTATCAAACACACTGCACCCCATGCCCAGTTTGGCATCATCAGGGGTTTCTTTTCCTGGATGCTTTCCAAACCAATAGCATCAAACTGAAATAGCATCATACTAAAACTAACATTCGAAAGACCAAATAGATATACAGTATATACATGTGAATGTACACACATGGAAGTGTGCAGCTCTGTGTGTGCATGTGCAAAGCTACAGAGATGTGATCATAGCATAGTGAACAAGGAGAGAACATTTAGAGCCAGTTTGGTGTAGATGTTTGAGTGTTGGACTAAGACTCTAGGACAACAGGGTTTGAATCCCTAATCAGCAGTGGAAACCTACTGGGTGACCTTGGGCAAGTCACACTGTCTCAGACTAAGAGGAAGGCAATTAATTGCAAGGGTAAATTTCCTCTGAATATGTCTTGCTAAGACAACCCTATGTCAGAGTTGAGTTGAAGGAGTAAGTAGCTCACACAACAGGAACATGTAAAAACAAAAACAAACTAAAAGCTGCACTTTTACATTTAACAACAGCAAAGAGAACATTTAATCTTTCCTCCCATACTAGGGATGTAGTGCCTCCCTAATTTCATTTTTGAGCAAAACAATGACTAATTTTAGCAGTTTTCTTCCTGCTAAAACAAGCCTCCAAAAACTGCTCCGTTTCCAAAGACTATTCACAGCTGAGGACTTATTCCATGCAAAATCACACTTTTTTTTTCTTTGCACAGAAAACACCATTCTCAAGGAAGGAAATAGCTTTTTAATAGCAATATTATTTAAAATAGCAGCAATATAATTTTCCACACAGAAGATGCAGTTTCTGGACAGAAAACGTTTTCTTTACAAAGATACTATTTGAGAGTTTTACGCAGTACAAGTTCTGTACTGGGATGATTCTTACCAGTCCAGGATTCCCTTTATCATGGTGTCCTGACCATCTGGGATTTTTCAAATATTTCAGATATTCTTTCCACACTTGTACTATGACCAAAGCTGCTATCTTTACCTCCTCTGCAGCACATATACTGATTTTTGCCCCAAGTTCAATGGTTTTTGGTAGCCAAAACTACATTTCCTACAATTCTATCTAGACATTCCAGCCTGGATTCAACTGGTAACCCCAACTATCTTAGATCCATTTAATTCATGAGATTTATGTATGCCACTTGACATGTACAGTGTGTGTGTTTTATATGTTATAACATATATATATATATGTAACACATAACATCATGGCTGCGATAAAAATATTTTCATAAATCAATGGATTTTTGTCACTGGAACATGTTTCTTATCTCCTAGATGATGTAAACTATTGGGACAAAGTATTACTTTTGGTAAACCATGATGTATTAGTGGAGAAGTGATGTAGTACAGGACATGTGTTCTCAGGAAGTTGGCCTCATTTGTAGAAAATCAAAATTTCTTCCCTGCAAAAGTGGAGGGCACTGGAATTCATTAGGATCAGGAAATAGCTCACATTATTAGCTTTTTTTTTTTTCCAATTTTATTTTACTTTTATCCCTTCTTGCTTTCAGGTTGTTTGTTAGTATTTGAACACAAGTCACTAGATTGTGCAAACACAGACTCCTTTGGACATGGGGTATTTTTATACCCTGCAATTCACACGATGCAAATTTGTTTATCCTAGTTCATGACAGCTAACACAAGCAGTTTCTGCATCTCAGGCTGGGGGCTTCCTTGCCAATGGGAAGCCATTCAACTACAATGTTTGGTCTTAATTTTAAAGGAGCTATCCAAAGTGCTGAACCTACACTGGGGGTAGGGTTCAGTGCCTTGGACAGCTCTTTTGAAGTTTAGACAAAACTCCAGAGAGACTTCACCGCCCAATGACATGGAAGCCAGCAGTTGTCAGGCATTTCAGAGGAGGATAGGCTAAAAGAAATGTTGATGCATAACTCTCAAAATACAGCAGGCTTGCATATACCATGAGGGATCCGTTCCAGAACCCTTCACTTTATATGATTTTCAAATATAATGTGGAACCTTTTATTTTATTTTGATCCTGCCTTCTCATTTACACATGAGTGAGCAGGACTGACACTCCCCTACTGCTGTGTCCCTGCTAAAGATCCTCACGTATAATTGAAACCACATAAAATGAACTTGGGTTAAACATGGGCCTACTTTAATAATTTGCCATTATTTTGCACATAATAGAGAATATTAGTTTGAATTCTGGAACCACATTAGCAATCCCCTCCTCTGTTGACTCTACCCCTTTTGTCACATCTTTCCTCACTAGTTCCAGATGAGGCTTTTATCACATCATGAGCCTCACAAGAGGCCCTCCCTCCATGTTCCAACTGCCACTGTGCTGGTCTCTGAGAGACAGAAGAACAGATAGCATCTATTAGGCTTAATCTCCTCCCCTACTGCCATTCCTTTTTCCTTAAGTGTTATGTCTTTTTCAAACTGTAAGCCTAGAGACAGGACACTGTCAAATTAATAATTGTAAACCACCCTGGAAAACATTTTTGCTGAAGTCTGGAGTATAAATACTCTAAATAAATACCACTATCACTGAATGCTATGGGGGGTGCCAATCATTGTCCTTCACTTGCGTTCCCTATTTTTCCACTGGTCCAGAGAAGCGTGACCAAGATGATCAAAGATTTGGAAACCAGGCAATGAGAGGAACAACTTAAGGAGTTGGATATGTTTAGCCTGGAGAAGAGAAGACTGAGGCCCTTTCCACACAGGGGGTGGTGAAACAGGGGGAAACAGGGCGGCGCACGTGGGGACGGAGCTTACCTTGAAGCGGGGAGCAGTACCAATTCGCTGCTTTAAACGTCGGCGGTGCTTGGCGGCGGCCAGCGGCGGCCAAAATGGCGGCCGGTGGCTCCCGGCAGCGCTCTGCCAATTGGGGCAGTGCGCCAGCCGGAAGCCCGCCCCCGGGCAGCTCTGCAGGGACATGCTAGCGTGTCCCTACAGTTCTAAATGGGGCGCTGCGACGGAGTAGCGCACTTGAAAAGTGGTCTTTATAAAACATGGAGCGCCACCCCCGCGGCTGTGCAAGAGTGGTTTGAGGTCTAGAACCTCCCCTTTTTTCACCACCCTTGCGCACCCCATGGTGTAGACCTCCATGTCTGGTCGTCACAGCGCAGGGTTTTACCCCCGTGTGGAAATGGCCTGAGAGGTGACTTGATAGCCATTCTTTAAGTATCTGAAAGGATCACATGTAGAAGATGGAGTTAGCTTGTTTTCTGCTGCTCCAGAAACTAGAACACAAACCAATGGATTCAAATTACAGTCTGCCCTCTACATTCATGGGTTTGACTTTCACAAATTTGATTATTTATGAGGCACATGTTTGTGTCCCCCCCCCCACTTTTCCTCCTCCTATTGCCTTACATTCCTCATCCTAGGCTTGCCAGGCTTGTATTTAAAATGGATTTTTTTTTCTTTTTGAGTGAGCAAAACACCTCTCTCACTGCTAGAGAGCAGTGGCTGCACTTTCTGCTGTGTAATGGCTGCTGATTGGTCAGGTGCTCTCTTTGCTCCTACTCCTTTCTTTGCAAGATGGCCACTGGAAGTAACCAGAAGGGAAGAATGCGCTCCTTTCCCTTGGAGGGGAAAGTATTGGTAAGCCCTTTACTGTGTCTTTTTTCTCCCTCTGCCCCCAACGCTGGGGCCAGATGCAAAGGAATGGGAGGGGGAGCTCTAGCCAGGAATCGTGGAGGTGGGAATTATTCACGATTTTTCCATTTTTGTGAGTTCTGTGCCCCTAACCCTCACGAATGTGGAAGGGCTACTACTGTACAAGAAAAGAGATTCCACCTAAACATTAGGAAGAACTTTACTGTAAGATCTGTCCAGCAGTAGAATAGGCTGACTCAGGAGCTGGTAGACTCTCCCTCTTTTGAGGTCTTTAAACAGAGCTTGGATGGGCACCTTTCAGAAGTATTATAGTTTATTTCTGCATGGCAGGCGTTGGACTAGAGGACCTTGTGTATTCTTCAAACTCCATGATTCTATGATACTATGCTTCTTCTGTCTTTTCTCTTACTGGGAAAATCCTTTGAAAATGAGGCACAATACTTTCTATTCACTCAAGTAGGGAACCCTTCTGGAAACATCCCCATCAGAAGACATTTCAAGGTGGGAGAGAATTACTGAATGCCTACAAATATTGTTTGCATCACTGAGCCACAACAGTGCTCTCCCAATCACATGCCACTGAGTTCACTGAGATTTATTCTGTCTATAAACAGATATTTCACAAATATAACAGTTGCAATGGCAACAGAAGTTGACAGTGTAATAACTCCATCAGTCCTGGGGAAAAAAAAATAAAACAAATTTCACTTGTCTGATTCTTTGCTAAACTTCATTTCATCAAGTGAACACTGGATTTGTTTTTCTCTACCCAACAGACACCAGTTCACTTCACATTCCTACGCAATTCCTCTGAAAACAAACAGGCAGTTTTTCAATTACACAAATAATGGTTGCCATAGAAACCACTTTATCCCATACTGCTCCCAGTTTGGTTCTCAGCGCAGGCCATTATTCACAGGAAATTCAAATGAAAACGATGAGACAGCTGTAACTGTTTGAGAATGAAGCCACAGCTAGAGTTACAGGCATTTGGTAAATCTGTCCAACTCTTATAAAAGAAGAGGACAGCTGTGCATTTTCATGAAGAATTTTGAGCATCTGAGGCATTATTCAGTCCTCAGAAAAGCACAGCCAAAAGTCAAACTCAACCAAATTTAGTTCTGCTATAGTGATATTCATATCTCAAGTCATTTTTGTAATGTTTTGGACAGGATCTCTGACGCATCTTTTATTTGCTTGTATTTTATAACCTGAACTAGCTAAAAAAACAAATTAAATTAAATTAAATTAAAAAAATCTGACACTGAATTGACAGGAAGATATTTCTGCCTAGCTGAAGTATTTGAATTTATTACCCTGTTAATGAAGGTTCTGAGGAGCTTAGTATCATACAAGGGAAATCTAAACTTTTCTCTTTGTTAAGTAAAAATATAGTAATAAATTTCACAGTGGATGCTTCGTTGCCCTTTCTGTTTCCTGACACAGATGTCTCATGGTAGGAATGATCCTGCTCAAAACAGCATACCTGGAATTCCTAAATTTCAGAATTATGTAGAAAAAAAATCAGCCTGTTCCAGAAAGCTTATCACATTTCCATCACAAAGAAAAAACACATTTATGTAACTCCTTACTTTGCTCTACTATTAAAGACAAAGAATCCCTTTCTATCTCATCTACCTACCACTAGGTTGATCAAAGCTATAAACTTTTACAGTTGTTTTTCCTTAAAGCACTGCCCTGGTTTGCCATCACAGCCAAATCAGATTGATCATGGCTGTCTCTTCCTGATGTCCCAACTGATAGTGTTTGCTATAGATGTCTGAATTTAGTTACCACAAATAAAAGTTTTCCTCCCAACCAGAAACTGAAGTCACTAGAGAGTGAGCGTTGGAAAGGAAGCACATGAAAAAATAGAGAAGGCAGAAAAGGGAAGGCACTGGTGGCCAAAGGTTGATATGGCCATATTTTCAATACTTAAAACATTCTACTATTGATTTAAACCCCTATTTTCCCCAAGTGTTTTGTGACATCATTTTGTATGTGGTTCATCCATCCACCCACTTACCTATGACTGAATAGACAGTTTTTTTGTTGCACACTTATTTTAATTGTGTAAGTTGCTACATATAATTAACTTTGTCTAAAAACTGAAAGGGAGAATTCAAGATCTCCAATACATTAAAAAGAAATACTGAAAATGCCTTAAAAACCAGATAATAATGTTTACAAAAGATGATAAGCAACACTCGTGAGGGCAGGTTTACAAGACAAAGGGTGAACCTGCATGGATGATCAGTCTAGGGATGACAATGCTGGAATCAGGACTGAAGCAGGGCGCATATTAGATCCAGTGTAGTTAACTGGATGGAGAATTCAGCATTTCTTTTTAGTGGTAGAGCCAGTGTGGTGTTTTGAGTATCTGATTAGGACACTGGGAGACAAAGGTCTGAATCCCTGCTTGGCCATGGAAACTGACTGCGTGACCTTAGGCAAGTCACATTCTCTCAGCTTCAGAAGAAGGCAAAGGCAAACCCCCTCTGAACAAATTCTGCCAAGAAAATGCCAAGATAGGTTCACCTTAGGATCACCATAAGTCAGAAATGACTTGAAGGCACACAACAACAAGAGTGTAGTACAAATCTGCTTGTAGTGGTAGAGCCCAGTGCAAATGCATGTATAGTGTATAATACACTTATTTGTTTGTTGGGAAAATGCTACGTAATGTAAGCAATATACTTACAGATTAAAGTGTCTATGTTTCTTCCTAAGGGGAGCATGTATGTTTATGTATTTATGCCTGCATGTAATAAATAGCCTAAAAGACTAACAGAGAGTCTGTTCATTCTCCCATAGAAATACCCTGAGATTCTAGTACCTATGAATGCTTTAGTGGAGTGTTGACTTTGCCTGTCTGGATTTTACTCCTTGTCCCAAGTTGGATACTCAGGTTGCCAGAAGGTGATAAAAGGGACTCCGGATTGATACAAATTTAAGAGATACAAATTAGCTGACAAATGGCAAAGGGCTTCAGTCCCTCAATTTGAAGTGAGGGGTGGGGAACCCATGCCTGTTTCAATTGATCAATGTCAGTAGTAATTTTCCATAGAAGAATTTAGTCACATAGGAACATTCCACAAAAAATACAGCAGCAGGGGTACAGTACAGAGATCGAGCTGATGTTCTACTGTTCTTCTGATGTTCTTGATCAGAGATCAAGCTGATGTTCTACTGAAAGGTAAGGACAGCTACACCTTCACTAAAGATAGAATTAGATATGAGGAAGTGGTTCCTTTTCTCTTCCATTTGATATAACAGAGAGAATGCCAACAGAAAAGTTTTCCTGCTCCTTGCATTCATTATTTACTTAAATCATTTAGTCTTGATCACATTTCCATTGATCCAAGCCACTTATTTCAAAGATTGCGTAAATTAAAAACATTATTCTTTACCAAACAGCAGTGTCAACATAGCAGCTAAGTTGCTCCTTACATTTCTCTCTTTTGCCTGAAGAGGAAGCCTTGACTTTATTCTGAATTTTACTTTAAGCAAAATCCAGTCAAATCCTAGGGAACATGCAACTCTGTCCCATCTTCCTCCTGCTGCTAAGAAATTTTGCTGATTTATCAAATTCTTCAGGGCTTCATTTGATGTTCCTCAAGGATTTGCTTGCAAAGAAGGTTCCAGTATTCCCTCTAGACATGACTTCAACAGCAGTTCTGGCTTCTAGTGTTTCAACGCTACTTGATTGACTTTTTAAAATTCCAACTCTGATCCCATGACTTGTGGGTAACCTTGTTCTAGGTGGCAAGATGCCAAACAGATACTCTAGGGGCTAGCAGTATAGTCCAGCTGCTTTTTCTGTACTCCATAAATACTCTTGTCTCGGAAACACTTGGATAGAATAATTGCATATGATGGCTCACTGCCTAATAGGGATTTTGATATACATGTGGTGTTCCAAATTGGGTAACAAGTGAGCAGAGATACAAAGAAAACAGCTTTTTTTTTAAAAAAAAAACACAGTTTACAATGTAAAGCAAATGTTACACTATAGTAGCCTGAATTTATAATTTGATGACTGTATCCTAAACTACTAAAGGTGGTTGGGGGGAATCAATGCTGGTGATGTTTGGCCAGCATAAATTCTGCAGAACGATGGGAATGTACCAATCTGGTATGGCATTGCCAGGTTTTCAATCAGTAACAGGATACAGTCAGAAGTCATGACATGTACGACTGGCAAGCAGGAAGCACCTATTAGTAAGTTTGCACTCTGCCTAAAATCAAATTAAACTAATGATTTCAGTTAACTGGATTACCTATTTCTCTGTAAAATAAACATATTGTTCACATTCACAAATTACATGATGCATACAGTACTTTCTCTATGAATCTTTTGGGCATCTCGTTCAGTCTATATGAACAGGAAAATCTTTCCAATCCTCAGATAGAGAACATGCCTTATAATAAGAGACATCTACCAGCCTAAATACCTTAAAGCCACCGGATCCTGTCTGCTTTTAGAAACTAAGTAGGGTCAGCCCTGGTTAGTATTCGGATGGGAGACTGCCAAAGAACACCATAGAGTCATAGAATCATAAAGTTGGAAAAGACTGCAGGCACCATCCAGTCCAACCCCTGCCATGCAGGAACCCACAGCAAAGCATTCCCAACAGACGGCCACCCAGCCTCTGCTTAAAAATCTTCGAAGGAGTCTCCACCATACTCTGAGGCAGCATATTTCACTACCGAACAGTTCTGACCATCAGGAAGTTCTTCCTGAGATTTAAGTGGAATCTCTTTTCCTTTAGTTTGAATCCATTGCTCCTTGTCCTAGTCTCTGGAGCAGTGGAAAACAAGCCCACTCCCTCCTCAATATGACATCCCTTCAAATATTTAAACATATGTCCCCTTAACCTCCTCTTCTGCAGACTAAACATCCCCAGCTCCCTAAGCCATTCCTCACAGGGCATGGCTTCCAGACCCTTCACCATTTTGGTCACCTTCCTCTGTACATGCTGTAGACTATATTTCAGAGGAAGAAACTTCCAAAACCACTTCTTTGCCTTGGGCAAAATCAACAGGCAACTTGAAGGCAGACACCCATACACAAATACATCAGACCTACAACATAAATTAAAATACAATTAACCATTATAGATTAAAACACACTAAAAACATATAAAACCACTTAGAATACATCAGTTTAAAATTCATAGTTAAAAGTGATTTGGGTAGGCCTGCTGGAAGAGACAGGTCTTAAATATATATTTTTTAAATTGAAACAGAGCATTTTGCTGTTTAATCTCTTCCAGCAGGTCATTCCACAGTCTAGGGCCAGCTGGCAAGAAGGTCTTTTGGGTGACCATTGCCAGTCTAGTCCTGGCTGGCTAAAGGACTGCAGCCTGGTGCCAAAATGTAAAGCCTTGATTTGCCATACCTTGGTTTTCAAGGGTGTCCTGGAAGCTACCAATATAAGGAGAAGCTATAAACTGTTGAGTAAATAAGTGAAAAAGAATACATATTTAAAAATTTAAATATATGCAGCTTGGAAGTTGTGGTTCATCCACATTTTTTGTGGTTCTTCCAACCAGAAGACTTTATAATATTACCAGTCAGGAAGCAGTATGCAGACATTCTATCTTTCCCTTCAAAATAGGTATTTTTCCACTTAAAAAGAGAAAATGCAAATACCTGGAGGGTTACAAATGGAACACAAACTCCTATGAAACCCTATTAAAATTCCATGCCCGACGAGGACATAAAAGGCTGATCTGGAGGCATCCGTAGGCAACAGAACATATTTCAATAGATCTAGGTATGATGCCTTCTCCCTTTTGAGAGATAAATATTTTTTAAAAAAACAAACATGATAACAGAGACAAACTGGGGAGTCAAAGTGGCAGGACTACACATGAATTATTTATAAATTCCTCTTTTTTTACTTTTGGAATGAGAAACACATAACTGTCTAAAAATGCAAGTTTACTTTTGTAACCATAAGAGGGCTATCTGTGGTATTTCCTGCAGCTACTCTTGGACGATTTGGTACAAGGTCCTATCAGTACCGTTCAAGCAAGCAAGCAAGCAAGCAAATACACACACAGCGAGAGCGAAATTGTACTATACTAACTTGGTATTCAGCCTGGCCCTTCCCAGCATATTAATATCATTTCTTTAAGGATTTGCAGATTTAATAGTTTTGTTTTTCAGACACATATGGCCCTGTTGTCAAAAATGCACCATGGCCAAAAAAGGGTGGTTGACAGTTTTTCACAAACTTTTCCCAATATATTTATATATTTTGTTGTAGAAAGTGAACAAGACTAAGGCTGTAGTCCTGTACATTTCAAATCCCTCTATACAGTACAGGGGGAAAGCCCTAGTGTACTGAATGAGACTTCCGAGTAGAAAGGTCTACCGAGCTGCAAATTTATAAATTCCAAACAGCAGGCCTGGACGAATAGGTTCTACCTCTCTTCTGCAGAAGTCAGTGGAGTATGAAGCATTCTTTGATGCCCAACCTCAGAATAAAGAGACCAGACAAATAACACTGGGAAAATAAAGGCCACTTTATTTCAGCTAATAATTATTGACATTGCGTTGCCTGGTACTGAAGCAAGAGTCAGGAGAGTAACCTAATAGAGGTCCAACTGAGGCCAGGTGTCACCATGATGCCTTCCTTCTCAGCCTTCCCTTGGGTGAAACACACAAACCCCAGGTACAATCCAATTACCTGGGTTGCTCCCCAGTGGCCTATAGAAGGCAGGTAAGCCCAAGGGACTCTCACCAAAGTCTCAGGACCTTACAAGTGGGAGTTCCAAATCCAGGATAGCCTTAAGGACAGTATCCTTCCCCACCTTGTGGATTTCAGGACCTCAAAGAGGCAGTTTCAGAACCTCACCCTACATACAAAGTGGTTGCCCAAAGTGTACACCAAAGACTTATATCCTCCCGCAATGAGCTAGTTTATCAAAGAGGCCATGTGCAGGGCAAACAGGTCTTATGTAGCCTGTTGTTCTGCCCCAGTCATGTGACATGCCCCAGTGACCTGCACCAGGTGCAAAGCATTATGGTCTCTTCCAGTGAGAGAATCAAATCACTCACCTCCCCCACCATGCAGGTGCTACATAGCTTCAGGTATGCATTATTAGCGATTACTTTTACTAAACTATTAGGTGTGTATTTAAATCAGAGGTAAGAATCAGGTGGCCCTCCATATGGTGCTGGACTCCAACTCCCAACAGGCTCAGCCAGCATAGCCAGTTGTGAGGATTGCTGAGAACTGCACTCCAACAGTATCTGGAGGGCTACATGATTATCACCCCTGAATTTAAAGCATTTCTGCTCTGCACTTTCAGCTGTATGAAGTACACAGCAGAAGCACTGGAAGGCGGTCTCCAGAGTTGTTCTCAGTCTTTTTCTGGCCTAATTCCTCTGCCCAACTGTGTGATGGAAATTCAGCAAATAACCTTTCCTCAGTCATGTCATCTCTATGAAATGATGACAGTTGTTGACATTTTTTGTCTGTGATGTACACTAGTTAAAGGCATAAGAGCTCTTCTAGAAAAAGAGGTGGCAACCCTAACAACTAGGGCTCTTCCTTCCACTTGTTGCTGCACTGAAAAAAGATGATGATTATTTTCAGCTGTATACAATGGTTACCATGTACGAAAAAGGGACATTCCAAGAGAATTCTTCTCACCACTGAAGACAGATGCAATAATGTAAGTATGTGATGCTATGCTTGCAGATTTTGTTGGGTCCACATTTTCTCCTGGACAAACACACAGATCTTTTTTCACTTCTCTGAATTTTACTGAGGCGCCTTTCTTGGCTCATATGTACCCAAATGCATATATAAATACCAGAGTGCAATAGGAGAGAGAAATTGCCAGCGCTGAGAACCTTATATGAGATGCATCTTTGGAATGATTTCCTGATCCTTTTGCAGCCTTATTAAACGTATTTCAGAAAGTTTACTATTTATTTGCTGTTCATGTGCTCCATTGATATTCTGTTCCTTCCACTTTATCCTTACCAAAACCCTCTGATGTAGATTAGGATAAAAGAGAGTGACTGGTCAAGGTCTCCCAGTGAATTTCATGGCACAGTGGGGCTTGAACCCCCAAATCTGAGCTCACCATATTTCTGTAGATCTCCCTCAATCTCCTACAGAGGGTTTTTGTGGGTGGAGGAGAGCAGAGGTAGGGGGAGAGAAAGAGAAGGAAAGTTCATCGCATGAGCTTTCTTACATTTGCACAACAGCCTCAAACAAACATGGCACTAAAACATTTGGATATGCTGAGACTGTCTTTAGAAATGCCAGGCTGCACATTAGCTGCTTTTCTGAAACACAGAAAAAGTCACAATGCTCCAAGACGACAGGGTGTGGCAGCTGAGGAAAATATGCAGTTTAAAAATAAACTATTAGTCATTCCTTTTGGCTTTGCATGTCTGAGAGAGAACCATCTGATGGTGGCATTTTTGGACCATTTGGAGCTGTTAGTCATCTGAGGTTTACTGTAATTAGAGGCCATCTTTCTCTGGTCCCCATTCCATTACTACTCTGTTTTTACGAGTTCTGCTTTCAGAATGACTGCTATAAAATTCCTTAACCATTTAGGGGCCAAATTCAGAACATATGTTATTAGAGGAATCAATGCCTTCCACTTTTCACTAAGGAGGCCTGAAATGGTGTTTCTCATTATAAAAAAAAAATCTGCCTAAGACAAAAATAGGAATCTGCTGTCCTGCCATTTGTGTATGTGTGTGACACTGATGCTTCCACAAACAAATCAAGGCAATTTTAACCCTGTTTAGAAACTTTCTGAAGACACATGAAAGAAGGAATTGGGATTGTGTCCACATGTGCCAGCCTAGGTGAGGAAAAAAGCATCAGGAGCAAAAATAAGAGAATACAGAAATGATATCTTCTCCTACATGTTAGGTTTCTGAAAGTGAAGTAACTATTAATTTCATATTAAAGATCTTGCCCAAACATGGCTTCTTCTAAAGTAAATCTTACAGATGGCATTAGCTTTCTAGTAAGTTCACTTACGACTACAAACTTCTTTCAAATTCCATCTTATAAATCTGTTTCAATTGCCACAGAGGGAATTGCTGTGCTAGATAAATCTCCCAAACACCAAGGAAGGCAGCCATGACTGGTTATCATTTTGAGATTTACCACATAATGAAGTTGTGTCTTTCATAAACAGAAGCACTGATGTGAAGCAGCAATTAATGGACTTGTCTTAAGTTATAATATTATCCCCTCATAGTTCACAGTGAGAGGAGAAGTCCTTTACTGATTCAGCTATATTACCTTTTCCTTTGTCCCCATATACACATCACACTGTAAGAGAAACAGGGAATCTCCATACCTTTACATGGTCACGTTGACAGTTCTCTCCTCCACTTGTGCTAAATGCTGGAAAGCTGTAGTTGAGGGTGTTACCAGTTGTCGTTTGGATGGTCCAGTTGCAATCTGAATCTGGAGGGTAGTTGTTAGGGAAGTTTAAACTCTCTAAGATGCCTTGGTGACGGCTGGCAATTATGATTCCCTGGCAAACTGAGGAAAGACATTTAGATACACGTTAAACTTTCTATAGTTTTCCATTCTTTGAAGCATCAGTCAATATTAATAACATTAACTAGACTCACTAGGAGTTTATACTGTTTGTACTGTAATCAGCTTTAAACATTTTTTTTCTGCTCTGGGTCTGAAACTGGAACTACATTGGCATCATAGGGAAAGTGGCTTCTGTCAGAAAATACATTTGTAGGGAACATTCAGAGACACTGCAGAAAAGACTTCCAGCTACTGGGCAAATCTTACTGCTACCATTGATATTCTTCTCAGTCAGGTAAGTGGCAGGTAGGAAATTTAGTCCTGAATCCAATTTTAGCCCCAACTTGAGCAGACTGACTGAATCTATAGAACTTATATAAGCATTGATGTACCAACTCACAACTGATTTTGTGGGTCTACTCAGGATGAACAGTAGGAATTAGGCCTGCTTTTGTAGAAAGACAGAAACAAGACTGCAGATAGAGACACACTTTCTTAAAACTAAGGCCAGCTGTCTCTTAAATCCCAACAATAACACAAATCAGCTTATCAGTGCATATTCAAACTAACTTAAAGTAGGACCTCTCAACAAGTTGGGTTACAACAGTAGCACTACAACTATTCTGTTCTTTTTGTTTAGGTTCTGAAAGATGGCATAAGAAACAGGAAAAAGAAATAAGATTGGACATATCACAAATATGCACACAAAACACAATCCTGTGTTCATACCCCAAGAAGAATGAGTCTCGTGCTACAGTTTGGGACTGAAGGCGTGTCTAAGACCTGGCATGGTTGAAGTTTAGCATCCTGTTTTGTGTGGAGATAAAAAGTGTTGTCTACTCAACGGCTTGGTTCTTTGTGGTTTGAAATGAATGCCCTGAAAGAATGTGTGGTTTCTCCAAGGGGGAACATTGCAGAACCTTATGCTGTTTTTAAAGCCCGCATGTAAATGCGGGTAACAAGCAGTCTGAATAATTCTCAGTTCTTTAGAGCTTTTGTTTTGAGTACTGCACAGCAAAATTATTGAGTCAATGAGGTCTATTGTACCACTGTTCCATAAGGTACTAGAACACTAGTCATATAGGATGGGATCATAATATGATGAGTTAATAATATTTAATGGACTAAGCACAGAACTGAGAGGATCTAGGTGCAGTCTATATCTGGCCAGGAAGCAAAGTGGAACAGTCTTAGCCTCCCTCAATCATCCTTTCCCCTCACATGATTATAAAGTGTGATGATACCCATATAGATCACTGTTGTATTCTTTAGAGTACCAGGTCTCAGATCAGGAGTAGAGCTTGTGCCTTGCATGCAAAATGTTTAATTCCATGTGGTACTTGGAAAGGCGCTTGCCTTACAACCACAAACAGCTACTGTCAGTACATGTAGAGAATACTGAACTAGATGGACCAAGGGCTTGGATTTAGTCCAGCTTCTAGTCTTTGTATTTATGAAAGCAAAAATGATTATTGGCAATTAGTCATGGCAGCTGTATATTATTTCCAGTATCTGAGGCAGTTGTGTGCCTTCAAGACATTTCCAAATTGTGGAACCCTATCATGGGGTTTTCTGGGGCTGAGAGGATGCAACATACCCAAAGTCACCTAGTGGGTTTTCATGGCCAAATGGGGAAGCAAACCCTGGTCTCTAGGGTCATAGTTCAGTATTCAAATCACTAAACCACACTGGCTCTCATTTGAGGCAGTATGTCTCTAAATATTGTTATTAGGGGACTGAATACTATTGCCTTCATGTATTTTCTCCCCATAGGCACCTCTTGGCCACAGAATGTGGGACCAGAGCGGCTTTTGTTCTAATCTAGCAGGATGAATAAGAGAAAGAGAGAGAAAAAAGAAAGAGGAGACAGAGAGAGGTTTTTATTATAGTTCAGGTTTACATTTGCCTCTGAGTCTGGCCATTGGCATATCTCCACACATGAATAACTGTCATGATGACATGGAAGGAACTTTTCCACATGGTCTGGAAAATATACAGCAGATATACGCGTACAGAGCTTGCACACAGCATTCATGCATCTGAAATCAAATTGATCCAACTTACTTTGCTTATAATGAGCAACAAAACCTCCTCCTCCCAAGGAACTGTCTGTCCTTAATTTTACATACAAACTGTCCCCAGAAGAACGGATTGTAGGTGGTATTTCATTGCCACAAAATTTGCCCAGCATCTTAGCATTGGTGCTGTTGCCATCATAGACCTTTAGTTATAGAGAAACAAAGATGTTCATTTTAAAAAGAGTCCCATGGCTGTGAAAAATGTGTGATATAAAGATACAAAACAATTGCTACTACATTAATGCTGAGTACACTGTGTAATTTTTGTTTGGGAAGGAAGTTCATTGCAATGGAAATCAACATGGTACTTCATGTAGCATATGTCTCAATGAGTAAGATAAGCTTACGGGACTCTTGGTGTAAGCCTGATTAAACTCAGTGGGATGTACTGTCAAGTAGACATGCTTGAAAACTGGAATCAGGTACATCGAATTCAGGATATTATGGCATGTCAGTTACAAGGATTTTCTTTGTCTTACAATCGCTGCATATCGGCATCTCAAAGGCCCCTCCCTAAACTGCAAACCCCAGGATTCCATAGGATGTTGACAGTAGAATAATAGCGCTATAACAGTCTAGTGCGGAAAGGTCCTACACTTTAGGCTAATAACAAAGGTTTGCTGTTGTTTGCCTTCAAGTCGTTTTTGACTTAACGGCAACCCTCAGGTCTAAATATACTAAAGGTAGCAGTTCTCATCTGATCTCGGAGGAGGGTCAAGTCCCATTGTATACAATGGTGTAGTAAAATGGCATCTCTTATATAAAATATGAACAACTCAGAAAGTTTTTTTTTTATTTTTTAAATATTTTCAAGCCATGGTTGGTTGAATCTGTGGATTCAGAGGGCTGATAGTATGCCTATATTTCTCCCCCACCCCGCCATCTCTGTTTCTTTCTCACTCCCATTTCAGAATAACGGCAATGGGAGGGCACCATTTGCTCTCAACATTGCTTTGCCGTAGACAGGCTGTCTGGTATTGTGATTTCATGATATCCATTAAGTGGTCCCTCAATTGGCTGAGTTAATGTAGTGAGGAAGACCTATCAATAAAAACAACTACTAGCACCAAAGTGGTAGCAGATCAGTGAAGCTACAGCTGTGAACAGGTATAAAAATGTTCACAAAAGAAAGAAAGAAACCCTTTTTGTAGATTCTTCACCATGCCTCAAAAGTCAATTTCCATTTTAAAAAAAACACCAAACATCACAGAATTTTGGCTTGGCACTTATTCAAAGCATATTCAACATAACACTAGCTGCTGAACTATCCATTTACCTAATATGCATTTTAGGAACAACAGAAGTGGCCAAAATGTACTTCATTTTGATGATGATAAGGGTTTTTTAAATAGGCATTCACAGGGGGCAGAAAATAGATTCAAATGAAGAAAATATTCATCTCTTTTATCTAACTTTTTGAATATGGATCTCTGGAGAAACAATGGTGTTCTTGTCAGATTATGCTCTGCCTTTGTTCTTCTAATTCATTAAATAATTTTGATATCAGCCTGACGTGCAGGACTACCATTGACTTCTCTTCATTCTAGTTCAAACTGAAATATTGTCACTTTTATACAAAAACAAACAGGAGGTACATAAAATTTTTGCATACATAAACAGGCATTCTCTCAACTGAGCTATCCCTAGAAATCTGTCAACATACATTCACATGAAGAAACACCAAGAAATCATGGTGTAGGGATCTGTAACCACTGAGCAAAGCATTTCATTACTTCAATTAGCCCAACCAGGAGGGCAAAGACATACCAGCTGTGGCTTTCAGACTTGGCTCCAACTTTGGGAAAGAGGCTAGGGTTAGTGTGGCCACGAAAAAAAGGCTTCTGTGCCTTTAATAGTAGTGCCTTCTCAGGGGCTCCTCCTAGGCTCTGGAATTTCCTTTCTATGGAAGTTAAAATGCTGCCTTCTTTGCTGTCCTTCCATCAGCGGGTAAAGACATTTTTATTCCAACAGGCCTTTCAAAACTGAAGGGTTTTAAAGGAACGAATTTTAAGACAGTGCTGTATTGTTTTAATTCTACTGTTCGTAAAACTGCTTTTTAACATTATACCTGTTTATTTTAAATTGTTTCCAGTGTTGTTAATAGTTTGGTTCTATTTTAATGTTTTGATTTTTAACTATGTCATATTTGTTTTCATTTCTAAACTACCTTGAGTTCCTGTTCTGGGAAAAGGCAGGGTACAAATAAAGATCACTGCAGAAGTAGTAGTGACTTTGTTTATCTCCCAGTTCTTCTTCCCCTGCCCCCCCACCAAAAAAATCCAGGACCGAAGACAGCTTACAAATTAAAACAAATACGATATAGCTAACATATACAAAAAAAATTAAATACCCTCCAACTGTCCCAGTCTGGCAGGAAAAGTCCAAATCTGTCATTCCACCTCTTCAGCTCCATTTAAAACATCCCAGTTTTTCTCTCCTCCTGTTTTCCCCCTTTCTCCTCAGCTTGCTTCAATAGCTGCAAACTGAGTTTAACAGAAGGAAGAAGAAAGAAAGGGGTGGAATCTTGCCCTTCTCAGTAGGACTAGGAAATTGCTGCAGTCCTCTCCTAGCATATGTGATCTTCCTCATTAATAACTTGCCGATTTGACCACCTTGAGATGTTGCTTGACCACAGGTGTCATGGTTTCCACCTGTGAAATGCTGGAGGATAACATGCTAACATTAAAATGTTAGTGTAGCTCTGTGTAAGTAGCTGCACTGAAGAAGGAACTCAGCAGGAGGAGGTTTGCATGACAAGCTACACCTGTTGAAATCCTTTCTTCTGTCCAGGTCTTAAACAACTAGGAGCCCTGACCTCAGTGACCACCCCAGCTGGTGTTAAGAGCAAAGAATACTTGATGGGGGGACAGCAGGAGCTAGTGTAGTAGCACTTTCTCCCCTAAAGTCAACAAGAGCAGAAACTCCTACTTGACAATAGCTTTGAACAGCCCTAGTATTGGCAGCTAAGGGGAAAGCAACTCCAAAGCAATTAAGACCATTTTAGGCACTTTCATAGTTAGAGGGATTTAACAACCCTACAAGGAACTGCTGGAGCTTGGGAAACAATAGAGAGACAAAAAGAGGGATCCTCATTTTCTAGAGAGGTATGGTGCCCCTGCTGCTGGAATTCTCTTCTGAGGAGAATACAGAGACGTCTTGGCCACACGACCTGGAGAACAGATCTACCTGGAGATTCTGGACCCTCAAGGAAGTGGCAGATTACTTCCCCTGAGATGAGAGAGGCTTCTCTGCAGTCAGAGGACATGATGGCATTGCCACTCATCTCCCAAGACTTCAGATGGTTCAAATCATGGCAAGGCCAGTGGTTATTAAAGAAAATTATCAGAGA
Organism: Iguana delicatissima; assembly: GCA_948472985.1. NCBI lineage: Eukaryota > Metazoa > Chordata > Lepidosauria > Squamata > Iguanidae > Iguana > Iguana delicatissima. Next base: position 1,709,257 of record CAOKZL010000749.1, on the reverse strand, counting down.
ACAACTGAGAATGTAATTAAGAAGCTTTGCTAGCTGCCACATTTGTGTTTAGTATTTTCACACAATACCACAATCCTATAGTTTGGATGTGTGAACTAGTCCTTAGTCAATGGTTATGCTGTCACCATTGAGTGTCTCTTTCTATGCCATTGTCCCCACCCACACATCACTGCCATTATCTTTAGTGATTACCCACAGTGATCATCAACCTTACAATGGAGAATAATCCATTCTACGTACAGCAAGATAATCAAACTGACAACGTTGATGTGACTCTAAGTGGAACTGATCAAACTGGATTTCAAATGGGCTTCCTTGACTTGACTTCAGCAGCCAGTAGCATTCTGCATTATGGTCATAAGGCATAGGATAGTTTGGAGACATGAAGATTCCAGAGGAAGTTGCAAGAGTTCCACCACAACCTGAAAATAAATACAAAGGAAATGGATTTTGAGCATATTGGCCAATTTCTGTTCTTCTTCATAGTCCATGTCCACTAAAAAAAATTTCTTTATCTTAGGGCAACATTGCTTGACAACCTTTTGAATTCCATTGGGAAAATGTATTTGTCTCATTATAGAAATTCAGCCTAATGGAAGAACACAGTTGTTATATTCTGGGTTCAGTTCTGCAGCCCAGGTTTCCTTCCTCAACAGTGAAACACCAATTGCATTCTCTCCTTTAGTCATATACTGATGGTCAGTCTGAGCCAGTCATTGTCCAGTTGTCTGCTCTTAGAGTAATCTGTTGAGTAGTCTGTGGTGCCCAGCCTAATTTTAGAAGCACTTTGCAAGTGATCAGTTCAGATATCTAGCAAGAATCATTTATCTTGCTCCTAGCAGCCCACTTGGTGGGGAAGCAGTGGGAGAGCAAGAAATCTGATGGGGAAGGAGAGAGAAAGAGAAAGAAGAGTGGTTCTACTCACATTGTATCTGTTCTATCTACTGTTAGTGTCCGGCCTATCCATCTATCCTAAGAAACCACAGCCGTCAGCAACTACAAAAAGATTCCTCACCCTTGGCTTAGAATATATGATGCTGCGTGGCATATACCAGCTTTCTCCAATGAGATGCATGAGCTCATCTGCCTCTAATGCCCTTCTCTTGTCTACATAAGCAGGCCATTTCTTATTTGTTGTTGGTATGCCTTCAAGTCACTTCCAGCTTATGGCAAACCTATGGCAAAATGATCATTGGGTTCTCTTGGCAAGATTTGTTCAGAGAAGGTTTGCCATTGCCTTCCCTTGGGGCTGAGAAAGTGTGACTTGCCCAAAGTCATCCAGTGGGTTTCCATGGCTGAGAGGGAATTTGAACCTTGGTCTCAGAGTCCAACGCCTATTGGCTCTTTTTCATTCTCTGTGTAACAGATTAAATGGACACAAAATGGACCATAAAAATGGCAACAAGTAGAAACCACTGGCAGAAACTTTCAATCTGATAGCATACTATTTTGCTGATTAACCATACTTCAACATAAGGATGAAATATTTCCTTAGAAAGACTTAACAATCCTGATGAAATAGAATTTTAGTCAGCAAATCCGATCTCCAGTTGGTATGGACTTAATTAAAACTATGGATTTCCTTTATACTTTAGTTGTGATATTAGCCTTGCATGATCACCAAACATGCTTTTTGTGAGTGTCTCACTATTCTTAACTTGTGTACTTGTATGTCTATATTGTTCTATATATAAAAGTTTCAGAGACCTAGCATTGCCTCTTACACTTCAAAGTATTTTGGCCATACTACTGGATACCCACTTCTTCCTCCCTCTTTCTATACCTGGTAGGTGTGTATTTCTTCAAAATTAGGATAATGCAACACAGATCAAATTAAAAGGCTGCAATATTTATGCCTTCATAAACCTGCCTGCCTTCAAAATGCCATGCCACTGTTTTTAGATATTTGACATGTTCTTAAAATGCATGCAGAAGAAGCCAGAAAAACACATCTTTAACTATATTCCATTTATCAGAGCTTGAAAAAAAATTACATTTTTAGACTAGAATTCCCAGACTCAGCCATGCTAATTCTGGGGATTCTGTGAGGTTTTGCCCAAAAAAGTAATGCTTCCAAGCTATTCCATTATAGCCAAGTCTTTATTTATTTAATGCATACCTTACCTAACTTTCAGCACTTCTGTAGCCCTTTTTCACTAGCTGAGGAACAAGGAGAAAATAATTCTCTGCATAGGCTCAGTATACATAGAAAAAAAGACTACCTTTCAGTCCAACCATATTTATAAAATGTGTAATTTTCTGTCAACAACAGCCCAAGTTGTCCAACCAGCATATGCAAAATTAATATAATTAAGGATACATATGTATCCTAAATCTGTAAACTACAAATATAGTACATTTTAAACATGCAATCAGCTATAACATACAAGGAACACATTTGAAATAACCAGTGCAGAAACTGAATATTTCTTCCTGCCTAAGTTTCTGCCAGAGTTCCTTAACACTTCTAGGATCTAAGAGTGGCCAGTAACTCCATAGGGGTTGTGAATCCACTCTCAGTTTGATGGCCATTTCCAGTGGCAGAGCTTGGAGTGGGGGGGGGGCAGTAGGTGTGATAGATGATGACTTGAGGTCGAGGAGCAACTGATTGTGCCAGGAATGGAGCCAGTGATTGACCAAACCAACTTGCAAACATCCCCACCAGTTGAAAGACAAAAAATGGAGAAACTAATTTAGAGAAATGTAAAATGAATGAAACTGAGCATTCTGATGTTACCTGTTGATGTTCCATCCCAGTAAGCTGAGAATCCAGTGTATGAAAGGTACGCATCACTTACAAACTTTATCCACAACTTGTTGCTATGAGAGATAGTTACAGGAGGCAATGATGAGCCACAAAATTTTCCAATGAGAGGTGATGTCTCATAACCTCCATCTCTACAATTGGGGGAAAAAATATATATGATCAGAACCATTTATCTTTACTGAAGATATATCCACTAAGCATCTGAGAGGTTTCTATTACTTCTAAGGCTCACTAGTCTCAAAATTATCATTAAACAATTCTTGATTTAATGGCTAAGAGAGATCCTGTGTAACAGAAACCAAAAACTACAACAAATGTGAAGGGTTATAGTATCAATGGAATTAGTATTGCAAAGGCAGGCATCCCATAATTCCCCAGTTTGAACAGTTGGTGGCTATGCTGGGACTCTGTGTGTTCTAACCCCCACAAATGTAACTTTTCCAAGCTCTGCCTAGGATGAATGTGGTGCTACTAAGGCCCTTGTCTGATGGCCTCTCAAGGCATCTAGAGCTTTACTCAGCCCATTAATAGAGATGCTTTGATATCACTGCTTAGAAGAGTATGTTAAGTGTCCTGTTAATCAGCTCCAGCTTAGAAGTATCCATTGTTAGATGCGACACCCTCGCCTGCCCTGTACAATCCTTACTTCCATTTAATTAGCAATTAATGTGCTAGGGAGAAAACACAGCTTACTGACTGAGCACAGACCATGCATACAGAAAGTCCCAGTTTCAAACCTTAGCATCTCTAGTTCAAAAACTGAGTAATGCAGAAGAGGTCTTCTGAACAGCCACCATCAGTTAGAGTAAGCTATCCTGGACTATTTGGATAAACAGGTTCATCGGATATAATGCAGCTTCCCATATTGCTAACAGAGAGACTGAAAAATTACTTTTTTGGATAACATCTCCCAGAATCATGTTACCGTGGGTATCTTACTAAAGGGGATCTGTTTTTGGTAGAGGTATTGGAGCAGGAGTCATTTCTGAGTATCCTACAAGGTGTTAGGAGGCCTATATCTCAGAGGCACAGGCCATGTTCTGCAAGCACAAATTCCCAATTCCAGTTCTTAACATCCTCAACAAAAATGGATGCAGCAAGAAAGGCTTGGCAAGGCCCTTATTTAAAGAGCCTGGGGAACCACAGCCAATCATAGGAGGCAATTCTGGATTCAGATGCAAAACAGGAAAAATGGTTTACAGTATATAGCCATTTCATTTGCACCTCCATCCTCCCCCACCATTTTAGGTCATGAATTTTCAGAGGTTATTATAAAGACAGCAAAAATAACCAAGCTTGCCTGAGTTCCACATAATCACTTGGACATGTTCCTCCAGGCTCCAAAGTGAAGTTGGTAAAGTGCAATGCGACCTGTTTGTTGTTCCCTACATGGATCCTGTATATGCAAGTCATTCTGTTGGGATAGCGGTTGGGATAGTTTGGAGATGTTAATACACCGGAAGCCTCCCTGTATTCATGTGAACATGCTTGAAAGAGAGGGGAGAGAAAACAAACAAAGCAGGTAGATGATCCACAGTGAATTTTACAAGACATTGGCTATCAGAGCCTCATGGAAAATCTTTACAGCATATGAATAACTAAAATCTACTTCTGTAAGTTACGCGCGCACACACACACAAACCCTGTTCTAGACTGTCTCTTGTCCCTTCAATCTGACATACATAACTTGGAAAGATTACTGTTTTGGATTACAGTATACCTGTTCTGTTCCAGGAACCTTCATGTACAGCAAAAAACGTGAGCACCGCATCCCATTGTAGTCAATGGAGGCAACACATATGTACTTGCAGCAGCACAGATGTGAGTCCATCACATCCATTGACTATAATGGGATGCAATGCTTGTCCGACCTCACATTTATGCATGCGGAGATCGCACCAGAAGAGGGTGCACTGTATAATTCCCAGAATCCCCCAGCCAGCATGGTCACTGAACATGTGGCTAATGGGATTATGGGAATTATAGTCTCCCCCTCTTGCATTTATTAAGATGCAAGTGATATAGGTACAATTTGTTGTATAGATTTTAAGAGAGCCTACTGGGTGTATAAAAGTTTTAGCAAGATGATATTTTTAATAAAACAAAGGAAAAAGGGAAGCAGAGGATAGTAAATGGTGCAATCCCAGCTTCAACAAAGTAGTTTTTCTTTCCTTCTTTTTTGGCTTTTGATTTCAATCTTCCTTTAATTTGGAGGGTGGAGGCAGACCACAGAAATGCACCAAGATAATAATAAATTACTAATAAGGAATCACAGCAGCAAGAGCTTGGCATGTGGCTTTCCTATGCCATACTAAGCATTCTGTTAGAGGAAAACATAGAATTTATTTGCTTATTTAACAATAAAGAAATGATCATTTGTCCTTTAGCAGCAGGTGTTCTGCAATATGAAACACCTGGGTAGTTTCTGATTCCATCTCTAAAAGTCTGTCTGTCTGTCTTTCTTTCTTGTTTGTTTTTATTGAATTTATATCCTGCCTTTCGCTCCCCAGTGGGATCCAAGATGGCTTATAACAATCCAAAAAGATATTACTAAAAACATTATTTACAAAAGTTAAAAAGATAAATGTCACAATTATAAAAACATACTTAAAACTGTAAAAATAGTTAAAACTTATGTAAATATAATTTCAATAACAGATTAGAAGATTAAAACAGCACACCAGTTATACTGATGCTTCCACTCCATAATTAAAATTCAAGATTCAAACATCTTCCTCAATAAAAATATCTTCACTGCTGGTGTAAAGAAAGCAGAGAAGGGTCCAACTGGACCTCCCAGGGAAGGGAGTTCCACAGTTCCATAAAGGCTCTCTCCTAAGTCCTTACCAACCACATCTGTGAAGACGGTGGGACTGAAATAAAACCCTGCCCTGCAGATCTTAATGATCGTGCTGGCTTGCATAAGGAAATGTGGTCTTTCTACTCAGACATAAGTTAGAATCACAGTCACAGAGCTGGGAGAGACCACAGGGGCCATCCAGTCCAACCCCCTGCCATGTAGGAACCCACATCAAAGCAGTCCCAACAGGTGGCCATCCAGCCTCTGTTTAAGAACCTCCAAAGGAGGAGACTCCACTCCATTTCGAGGCAGTATATTCCACTGTCGGACAGCTCTGATTGTCAGGAAGTTCTTCCTGAGGTTTAGTGGAATCTTTTTTCCTGCTTCTCTTTGCATATATCTTTGTATTGGGACAGAACTGTGAATGCCCACAATCGATCATAAGCCCCTAAATTAGCTTTCTGCCTCGGGTATGATGGAAGATACCTACTGCCAGCAGCATTCAAGTAAGATTCCAAAGCCGGTCCACTCTGCTTTTATATGAAGACTGGGGCGGGGTGCCAATTTGTCTTTTGCCTCAGGTGGAAAAATGAATTGTCTAATCCCTCTTGTATCAGCATGTCACTACTGATCCTAGTACACAAAACATCTCTCTTATTTAAACAGATCACCCGCTTTGGGTGCTCCACTGAAAATGGATGAGCTATTACAATTCCAATGCCCACTGTGAAAGTATAGATCATTTCTAGACAAACAGGTTCTAGTGATACCAGTCAAAAAACATTATACAGTTTTTTCCATTTTAACTTTTTTTTACACATTTTGGCTGCAATCCTATATTGTTCAGTGTAGTGTACAGTTTCTGTATGTGGACCTATGCCAGCCTGAGCCACATACACTCTAAAGCTCTTCCTCTATGGCCATTCCATGACTCACAGAGAATAGGTAAGATCAGAGAAATGGCTGGGTGTGTGTCCCTGTAGCTAAATGCAAAATGATTACATCAGCACTGAGATCTACCAGGGTCCTCCAAAGGTCTCAATGCTGCTATAATTGTTTCACATCTGGCAACAAGGGAGTAAACAGACACTTTTGCAATGCTAACACTATCCATGAGGCATAGAATGGCTGGGTAGGAGCTTCTCAGGCTGCCTGGTAGGGGGTTACTATGAAGGCAGGATCTGGGAAAGCCTGATTGGTGCCACTTAATCAAAGCTCAGGAAATGATGTGAAGTGAGCCCTATGGGGGAGAAAGGATACAAAACTGAGGTTTGTCTCTAACAGACAGCAGATAGGGAAAGAGGGCTTAGAGATAGAGAAAAGATTGCAGAGAGACAGGGAAAAGCTGTAACAAGAGATAGGATAGTCAGCCAGGGGGAGGAACTCAATAGGGTTTTGGGGAACTGTGGATGAATAGTTCAGGGGTTAATGTATGATATCACTGTGTATGAATAAACTTCCGCACAGTTGTTCTGTTTTACAATTGTTTCTGGCTATTCCTGTTAAATTTTGATAGAAAACCTGGCCACACTTACACAGTGAACCCACTGAACAATACATCCACTAGTCCATATAGGGTTTGCCTTGAGGTTCAAGTACCCAATCCAAGGAGGGAGCTTGAGGAGAAAAGGGGCAAGATGACTGACAGGAGCCTAAGCGTTGGAACTGTGAGGCCAGCCTGGAGAGGAGACTTGTCACAAGTACCAACCTTCACAGTGCCTTAAAAGAAGGCCATATGCAGGCATAAGGAAAATGTACACATTCATATGCCACCAACAGGAAGCCAGCCTTTCTGTGGTAGGCAAAAGAGAGGTAGGAGAAGCAGTGGAAAATCAGAGGAGGATTAAAAAAAAAAATGATCAGCAATAATGCCTAGATCCTCCACGAAACTCTGTAAATGAGCCAACTGCACAACAAAAATCTAGTTTGGAAATAGATTTTGTTCTCTGGTAACCCAATAAGCAGTTCTAATAACACGCATTATGTTAATAGGGGATGTGGTTTAGGCTTGCTCTCAGCTTAAAAGCAATCATATAAATCTAGACCGTAAAAGTTATCTCTTTGTTGTTCTCCCACAGATTTCAAGGAGGGACCAGGAACTTTTAGTGACAATGGAATAGTTGCCAGATAGATTGGTAACCACACAATGGTCAACAGAGATTAAACACAGATGGTCATGAAGATTAAATATGAACATCCTACTTGGCTAGTCTTTTTCTGTGTAAATCCATCCAACACCATTACAGTAACTGCTCTGTTTGCCTTTTTCCAACTGAAGCAGAAGTCGTCTTTTTGGTTCTGTAGCATCCAGCTACTGGATTAAATGCTTCATATTTGAATTAGAAATTAAGCAAGCACACAGGTTTAATTTTTTTTTTGTTTTTTGTCTCACTCATAAACACCAAGGCATTGCCTTAGGTCTTGACGTCATTAATAAAAACTTGGAGGAGCTTTTGTTTCCATTCATTTTCAATATATAAATTTCATTTGGAAAGAAAAGACTAACTGTATTAGAGCTGTACACAATTTTCTCTGCCAATATCTAAAGATGGCCAGGTCCATCTGGTTCTGATTCCAGTCAGTCCAAGCAGTCAAGATGGTTCTGGCAGAAAGCATAACAAAATTGCTGGAAGCTGAACTATGCAAACAGTCAGTGGAAGATTAAAACAACATTGGTGTTGTCTCTTTTTCATGCGTCATAGCACAAACAAGTAAGTTAGAACTGGGCTATTTCTTCACCTATCCACCCACCCCAGAAGTAGAGAGATTCATCATTAGCAAAGATTCTTACTGTAAGAGCCAATTCATGTTTGACAGCTATTTTAATTTGATATGTCACTGACAAAAACTCTGAGATAATGTTTGTCTGTTTTTGACTAACATTTGCATCCTTCTCTTTCGCACTCTCTTCCAACCTCCAATTCATTCCACAATCCGAACAGAAAATAATCTCCTCTCTCCTCATTTTTTTTTCAGAAAATGGAATCAAATATGGGCACTTGAGGTCCTGCTGCTGCTGGCACACAGTGAAATAATTAAGTGACTTAATTTTACCCATGCAGAGAAGAGGAAGAGCACAAATACAAAGGTCCTTTGTGCAGAAGTTCAAAAGCAGGGTTGTTCAGAAACATTTCACCCCAGCCATTTCAAATTGAATCCCCATCTGTCTCCAACTAGAGGTGCACGTGTTTGCCAAGCACGACATTCATGTCCAACCTTTGCCCTCTCAAAATCCAGGGCCCAAAGAAGATTTCTACTCTGCTGAAGTTATTATTCACCAGCTGCAGCCCTAATCTGCAGAAGGTAGCTCTGGCTTCAGTCACTCATCAACTGATTACATCCAGACAACTTCCATGGAAACAACTTAAGTGTTTCCTAAAGAAACTATGGGTTTCTTAAACTGGAGATGGGAGTTAAACATCTCTACCTAATTCAGCAAGCTTGCTATCAACTCTTGAGTATACAATAATAAGAGTGTCTACACACAGGGAAGAATTATTAAAGGCTACAAACCAGAAAAGTTATTTTCAGCAGACAAATGTGGGCTTAAATCTAACTGCCAACCCACTCTAGTTGGGATTAACAATTTGATCTAAAACAGTGTGTTTAAAATGACTTCTGAATATCGGCTTGACAGTATTACATTACACTACTGGATCAGCATTTGGAATAGTTATTTTCTCAACTTCTGGTATCCTCCAGGGGCCATGTTAGGAACTGTAGCCCCTCAATGTAACCAGGGGGACTAAAATTCTTCATTCAAGCATTCAAATTTTGGCCACTTTCCTACTATTTAGGTGGATTGTTTCCCAAAAAGCTATTAAAAAGTAACAGAAAAACAGTCAGTAAAGCAACAAGAAAGGCAACAGGTTACTAAACTTCTTTGTTGTATTAATAATAATGAGGTGCTCGTTTTAAAGGGGGGCGCTTTGTACTAAGAGACATAAGGAACTACCTTTAATAAGCAATTTCTTAAAGATATTCTTGTTTTGAATTGGATAGATAGAGAGCCAGCATGGTTTAGTGGTTTGGACTATGACACTTGAAACTAGAGTTCAAACCCCTGCTTGGTCATAGAAACCAATAGGGTGACCTTAAGGAAGTCACATTCTCTTAGCATCAAAGGAAGGCAAAGGCAAAGGCAAACTCCATCTGAAAAAATCTTGCCAAGAAAATCCTGTGATAAGGTTGCCTTTGGATTGCCATATGTCAGAAATTACTTGAAGGCACAAAACAACAATTGTTTAGATGAGCAATGGCTAATTAAAAAAAATAGATGATAGGCATTGGATCTGCCAGGTACATCTCTCTGTTCATTGAAAAGGATATTAATTGATTAATTGATTAAGTGAAAATGCCAGTTGGTTGTGCATTGTTCCTACCAAATTAACAAAAGTTGTTATCACTTAAGTTTCACTGATTTACTGTAAGTGGAACTTCATCTGGAACCGACTTATACAGGTTAGTTTCCACACTCCATAATGCAGCAATTACACTGAATATTGTACTAAATAATTTATTTTGATCTTTTGGTTCATTTATATCCAACCTTTGCTTCAGTAAAGCATTCAAGGAAGCATACAAGATAAGCCCAGATGGTCTTCCATACAAACACTCACCTAGTGTCCCCTCTGCCTATACCCTAGCACCATTTCTCATGAAACCTCTGTCACTTTCTCTCCTTTGTACCCTTTTATTGAGAATCCATTCTGAAAATGAATCATCTGGTTGCAGGAACTAGTAGAAGAAAAAAAGAGTCTGCTACCTCCTCCTATACACATTCTTTAAAAAAAATAGTTCAGATATTTAGATGTTGAGTGTAAGCCACATGATGGAATGTTTTATGCACACTCTTAAAGTTAAAATGAGGGCTAGAGAGATATTTTACAGGAAGGACTGGGGAAAATTTATCAAGAAGAATATGCCTTTCCAGCTACATCAGGTTTAAGGATCTGTCTTCTTAGACACATGGAGTTGTCCACAATACAGATGCTTGGTGTGGCCTGAGGCAAAAGACAAGAGAACTCGTATGTACAACTGACTACATCAGCAGTGGAATCCAACATACTCATCTGCCACCTGAGGTATTGCTTCATTCTGGTCTAACAATATCCTTGGAGTATTATTTTTCAGATTTATCTCCTATTGACAAGAGAAGAAGAGAGAAGGTTCTGATGTTCAGAAATTAAGCAACTTTGATCTTTGGACTAAAAGACTTATTGGTCATATTTATAATACCTGTAGCTGCATTCACTGAAACATAATTAATAGAGAATCCTTCTGAGGCAATATTGCGATTTGTCACAAAATACAATGTCAATACGTTGCCGCCACTGGTCATGGAAGGTGGCACTGACCTGCCACAGTACCTGTAACAGTCATAATTAGCTTATGTTAAATTAACTCCTTGTGGTTTTCATTTCCAAATTCAATATTTATATAATGTTAAATGTGTAGTTAACTGAGGCAAACAAATGTATTTAGGTATTTTGGAATTCATTTTAAAATGTCCAGCTGATTTTCTAGATGTCACATTACTAACATAAAGAACAGTGGGGCTGTCCCTAAATTATATCATAGATTAGAAGGTTAGAAATGACAAAGAGATGACAAAGGAAGGATTGGGTATTGATTAAAAAGGAGTGATGTGTGATAAAGGAGGAACAGATTTTTAAAGACCTTGCAACATATATGGGTGAACTCCGATAGGCAGGCTAATAGCATTATCCTATAGACATCTCCTCGAAAATAGGTCCTGATATATGGCTACTCAAAAATAGGTCAATGCGACTGTCTGAATATAGGATTTTAAGCATCATAAACATTACCCCACTGTTCAAAACATAAACGTGTATATACATACCGTCCCAACTTTGTCATAGTGCTGTTGTCGTAGATTTCAAGGTAATCTTTGCTACAACTGTAGTCAAATTCCAAGTTAAAATATGTGAAGCTCAGACTGATTAAGCTACCAGGCTGCACTAAGACTATCCATGTACATCTGACACCATGTGGGTAGGTGCCTAGGTAGTCAGGGGTTGCAATGGTTCCAGATGGATCTGTAACAGTTCCTCCACATGCTGCAGTAGGTAGGTAAATAAATATAATGTGTTAATTAAGAAAGAATAATGCAGTTGTAGAGGTAGATGACTACCTGGGTAGTCATGTACCTGGGTCCCAAGTCATTTGGGGTCATCACTAGCCCTATGAATTCAGCCTAGACACAAACAGAAGCAATGCACAGTTGCACAGTTCATGGCTAGTCTCCCTGGCAGCCTTCTGCCAGCTGCTTTGTCTACCACTCCTAATTTCCAAATTGTTTTTCAAGGGCAACCCAATCTAAAGCACCTTATAGTTATCCAAACTACAGTGTGTGTCACAGTGGCTAATCTACCTCTGTAAAGAATCTCCTATACCAGGCAAACCAGTCAAAACTGGGCAAAGGGATTTCATGCCACTGAGGTCACCAGTGACACAACTGGCTCAGATATTCCTAGATGATGCAGGATGAGTGCACTGGTTAACCAGTTTGCAGACTGGAAAGCTTTCCCCCATAGGATTTCCAAATGTATGTAAGAGACTGCATTGTCCATTTAGTCCCTCATAAGGGTAGTAATCCCACTAGAAATATGGGCACGGGAGAGAGAGATTTCTGTTGATTACTATCCTACAGTACGCTCTCCATATATGTGGGGGGGTTCCATTCTCCTTGCATAAACAAAAGATGTGAATGCTTCATCCCATTATCATCAGTGGACACAACATGCATATACTCGTGCTGGTGCAGGCATACACCTGATGTTTCCATTGACAATAATTGAACACACGGCTTCACTAGACCTCACATTCATGTGTGCTGAGGTCACATCAACATAGGACACACTGTATATAAACAGTGGGCCCATGATATCTCCTAAAGCAGTGGTTCTCAACCTGTGGGTCCCCAGATGTTCGTGGACTTCAGCTCCCAGAAGCCCTGAGCATTGACCATAGCGGCTGGGGCTTCTGGGAGCTGAAGTCCACGAACATCTGGGGACCCACAGGTTGAGAACCACTGTCCTAGAGTTTGGTTCCAGGATCCCCTGTGGATACCAAAATTCAAGGATGCTCAAGTCCCATTATGTACAATGGTATAGTAAAATGGCATCCCTTCTATAAAAGGGGAAAAATCAAAGTTTGCTTTTTGGATTTTTCAAAAAAATATTTCCAAGCCATGATTTGTTGAATCTGTGCATACAGAATCCATGGACATGGGAGGCTCTCTGTAATGGTGTTCATTACACCATCCTTATTTAATGGTTGCCAAAAGAAAACTCAGGTTGTGGTAGCAATATTTACCTGCATCGAAAGACTTGTATTCGGCAAGAAAGCCATGATTTGCTGCAGATGAAGCTCTGAATTTCACATACGCATAGTTATACGTAGACAGAACTATTGATGGTACAGCTGAACCACAGTATTTCCCCAATAAAGGTGAATTCACACTGTTCCCATCTCTGACCTATGGAGAGAAAATTTTAAAGCTGCAATCCTAAGTGCACCTATTGATTTCTTACATGTATATCCTCCTTTTCATCCAGTTAACTCAAGGTGTTATACATGGCTGTCCTTCTTACTTCATCTCCACAACTACCCTGTGAGGAAGGCCAGGCTGAGAGAAACTGACTAGCCCAAGGTCCCCTAGTGAATTTCATGCCTGAGTGAAATCTCCCAAATACCATTTCAGCAATCTTAAGTACTATATGACAATGGCCTCTTAATGAATCAAACATGGCAAAGTTGCCATTTCCAAGTGCTCTCAGTTTCTAATTTTTTTGTAATGTGTTTCATCCAGTTTTCACATCAATTTAAGTTTTTAAAAATAGTCTGGCTGAATACACACACACATATGCACATTTTTTTTGTATATTCTCCCCATATATACATCTTTGTATGCAATTTTGTCAAAAACGTGTATTTTACAATCAATTTTCCCCCATATGATGCCTTTCTGTAACTAATTTTCAGTAATGTTCCTATTTTTCCCAAAAATACATTTATTTTGTATTTTTTAAAGAGCTATATCACAAATTTGGAGAAGTGTGAACACTGAAGGATAAGTGCATTTCCATTCAAGTATTTGGTCAGAAAATAGATATTAGGTATGTTTGCATTAAAATGGAAATAAATGTCTCCTCTGAGAAATCATGTGGGTCTAGCAGCCCACTTAGTGGAATGAATGGGGAGGCAATGAAATGCAGCCCAGCCGGTTTGCCAGATGCTGAAATGTAATCAGGATTGAAAGATTACTCTGTGTGTGTGAGAGAGAGAAAGAATGAGAGAGAGAGATGGGGGCGGGGAAAGGACGTAGGGAGAATATATTTTGAATTATACTTAACTTTCTATTAAGCAGGAGGGCAGGTAACCAATTTTAGTCTCTGGAACAAACTGTCCCCACTTTTGGGTATGGTGATATGTATAACCTAAATAGGTTCAGTTCTTTGGACAGTTCCTTTAAAGTTTAGACTAAAACAGAACAGAGCAGATTCATCTCCATCCTGACATAGAGACACCAATTTCCACAGTGCAGAAGTAAGTCATATATCACCACATCAAGAAGGCGGAACTATTAATTCCAGAGATTAAACCTGTTTACGTGTAACTCTGATTAATGGAATTGTACGTATAATTTAAAGCATTTTCTCTTTCAATCTCTCTCTCGCACACACATGAACACACATATACACACACACACAAGTAATCTTTCAATCCTAATTATGTTTCCTCACAATAAGTTTCAAAGGGACTTATTTCCAAGTAAGCATGCTTAAATTGGTGCTCTAAGTCTAACATTATAATGGCACTGAACGTGTATCAAGGATCTCTGTAAATATAGAGATTTAATCTGTGATACATTTATTAAAATGGTCTTTACCTCAACATAATCCAAGGCACAAGTTACATTATTACGGATGTGGAAGTCAGTGAAATTAAGAGCCACACGGTTGCCTTCTGGTTGGGAGATGATCCACTCACAGATCTTTTCATGAGACAGGGGCCTGTTGAAATAGGGGGATTGGATAACCCCATCACCAGATAAGATTCCCCCACATGCTGCCAAGGGAAAGGGAGAATTGATCATTAATCTTAAAAGGCATCCTGGTTTGTCCATAAGAAAATCACTACAAAATAAAGAGATTAAGGAGACTCATTGCTAATTCTCTCCCTAATAAGCACACTAGATTTAGTCACTGGAGAATCTAAGACTAAGTTCCAAATTGATATGAATGTATAAACAAACACTGCAAACTGCCTCCCATGGGGAGAAGGCCCCTCCCCCTAATTCCACCTAACAAAGACCCTCTCCCTTACATTCTAGCAGAGGAAGAGAATAGGGAAGACAGTAGAGGAAGCTGATGAAGATATAGCTCAGGAAACTCAATAAAACAGGAGGAAAAGAGTATGCCCTTCAAGATTTCCCAGAAATCCAAGACATGTATAGTCAAACAACATCAGAGTGCAGTCGAGATGGCAAAAGTTAATAATGAGGAAGAACGCACAAGCTAGGGGAGGCTCCAGCAGTTTGCTTTTGCCTGATTCTATTGAGAAGGGCAAGATTCTGCCTGTTCCTCTCCTCTCCCCTGATGAATTGAGTGTGAACTACTTTTGCAAGTTAAAGTCAGTCTGCAGTAATTGAAGGAAGCTGAGGACAAAGGGGAAGAGAGGGAGAAGGAAAGAGAAACAGGGACATTTTAAAAACAGCTGAAAAAGTGGGATAGCCCTACCAAATCATAACAGTTGGGACATACAATAGAGTTGAATTGCAGAATTTATTAGTACAAGATGTAGTGGTGGCCACCAATTTGTACAGCTTTAGAAAGATGTAAGAAAACCCCACTGATTCCCAAATAAGAAAGCAAAGCACTAGGGATCACTTTGTCTTACCAACATCATAAACAGCCCTGAAGCTCGACCTCTGGGCTGAAATATCAGACTTGAACCTTATCCAGAGGCTGTTGCTATTGGAAGTAATAGAGGAAGGAAGCGTGCTGTTACAGAACTTGCCAATTAAGGGAGACATCTCAGTGTCACCATCATGGACCTAACACGCAGAAGAAAATGAGAATAAGAACAGAATGAGAACATAAGATATGTGCATTAAACTACAGTTGGAGGTTTGTGAGAACTATGCCTTCTGATATGCACTCCAAACACAAGAGCCAACATTCCAGCACCTACTCACAGTTGGTGCATAACAAATTGGGCCTGACACATCAACCGCTGAAGAGAAATGGTAAATGAGATAGCTACTGATGTTTCCATATAAGCTGCCGGTGTATGGGACTCAGTCATTCCTTCCTCGTATTTCCTTATTCTGTAAATAATAGCCCAGACAATGCTTACTAAAGCAGAGACACCATGCCCTGAGGGCTGCATTCATTTGCAGCTAACCTGTTGGGAGCACATACCATCAGTGAGTCAGCTCCTTTGCATAAGGGAGTGGAGCTAAACCAACACATAGATAAGATCAAAGGTCAAGTGGATGGGACTATCTCTCTCCCTCTCTCGAACCAGCATTGCTTCACATAAACATTTTCACAGAAAATCCAGATGCCAAGTATTCACAGAAACTGCAATGGTTAGATAAGCTTAAGAATAATGTAGCCTTGGCTGGCATTCTGTTACAGTGGTGTAAGTTCTTGGGTTGTGGCCATGGTTGGAATTCTATTCTATTCTGTTCTGTTCTGTTCTGATCACAAACAAAGCAAAACACCCCCCAAACTCCACCTTTTCATTATGACAGACTTTCCCTTCAAGACAGACATTTCTGTATCAGTGGACAGCGGGAGAGCAGTAGAGCATGTTCAGCTATTTTCCTTTAGCTGGATGTACAACAATGACTATTTTCATTGCATTGAAAAGCACTCACAAGAAAACTAAACTTTTTTTTTCCCATTTGGAAAAATACAATTCTGCAGTAACAATACCAGATTGTGAATGTCTACGCAGCAATTTCATGTTTCTGATCTTCAACTGAGTGCAAGGAATTGGGATGGTGGAGGTGTCATTGAAGAAGTACAGATACATCAAAGCAAGTTATACTTCCTGGATCTGATTCCCAGAGAACAAGGTAAACACCTTGTTGAATGAACCCAGACTGACTATGCTCAATCAAAATGGTTTTTTTCCTTTTGCTGCAGTGAAATTCATTGCTGGGTTGCCAGCAATTAGGGAAGGGAATTATGAGCCCCCAACAAACAAAAGCTGTCTGTTTTCATTACACACCAGGCTTCCCTCTGACTTTGGAAATTAATTAAACTTTGTTCCAGCCACTGTCAAAGGAAGGAAGCAAGAAGCAGTGATGTTATTACAATAAAAAAAATCTTCTGCAGCTAAAGCTGGATACATAATTCAGTTTATATTAAAGATACCTCACAGGAACCTTTTGCAGTATATCTTGAAAGGAAAATTTAAAACTAAATCAGCACAAATGAATCGTATGATATACAGTCAATGGTCAAAATCCAAAGTCTTTCCTGCCGCAGGCTTGCAGCAGCCTGGAGGAACTTTTGACTACTGGTCTTTAAACATCCATGTAGCAGGTCAGCTTTTTCCAGCCTGGTACCTTCCCCATATGTTTGACTCTAACACGCATCATCCCAAATTAGCATCTAGAAAACACTTAGGATTACCAGGCTGAATATGGCACATGGCTTCTGTGCTTTAAACCGATCCAAGAAAAGGAAGACATAGTGTAAAATTCTTCCTAGCAGTTCCCCTTTTAGTTGAGTGGGTGGGTGGGGAAAAGGAAAACATTTATCATTTTGACTGGTGTAATTCTACCATGACAGGATCTCTGTTTGCTTCACATTTTTGTCAGAAGCATCTAACAGGTCCCTCCAAATTGGATCAGGACCACAGCACCAAGGAAGAATGGATTAAACCATATACCATGTGCCATTTAGCTGTGGGACTGATTAGTATCAGCAAAGAGAAGGGTGAATATCTTCTAATGCCACAATTCCATCCAAAACAATGTAATCTCCCCCCGCCCAGCCTTGACTAACTGTAAAATGGATGATATAACCCCAGATGAATTATAAATTATAAATTCAAGCACTATGAATTGTTGAAAGTGAAGCAAAGTACAGCCACATTTTTCACACGGGCAAAAGTATCTCCCCTCTCATACCTCTCTTCTGTCTCCTCTGTCATATAGAATTGTACTCTTAGGAATAATTCAGTTCCTTGCTTTTTCAGTCCTCTTCCAGCTATCATGCCAACATGTTGCTTAGCGTACTGTTTTAAGTAACTTTCTTACTCTTACGTGAAGTTCCCATGATAAAACTTATTTATTTTGTTTGTCCTAAGCTGGGACCCATTTACACTACTCAGTTATAGCACGATAACTCCACTTCAACTGCTACAGTTCTATGCCGTGGAATCCTGGCATTTGGAGCTTAGGAAGTGATATTTAGAATTCTCAGGCAAAGAGCTGTAGTACCTCACCAGACTACAAACACCAGGATTCCCAGGATGCAGCCATGACAATTAAAGTGGAATTACAATGCTATTATTGTGTAGTGTGAATGGACTCCTAGTCTCTTTCATCTTCACACAAAGATGCTGTACTCACTTCTTTATGAATGTATGTAAGAAATGTAGACCAGTACATGCTGGTCTTATCTTCAACATCCTTGCATATGCCAGATCTGATCTCTAACTTTCTACTCTTCCCTCTTGAGTGGGAAGGTCTGAAGACTTTTGCTCATGTTCTGTTAAATGAGTCTTTTATTAGACTGGATCTAACCAAGAGTTCTGCATTATTAGGTTTCCCAACATGACAAAGTTTTCTACACGAGTTTGGGCTAATGCAAGAAGTATAGTTGGGCCTCCACATTCACTAGGTTTAAGGGCACAGGACTCTCACAAAAGTGGAAAATTCACAAATATCAAAATGTATGTGTGTCTATGGGAAGTGAGCTGAGGCATGGTGGGGAAAGCGGGCTTCCAGGCTCCAAACCACGTCAGGGAAAGGAGAGGGAAGAGGGACGGGTCTGCATGGTGACCTTAGACTTCTCTCTTGCCCATCTCCTTCCTTGAATATGTGGGGCATCAGAAGAGGGTTTGTGATGCTGAGAAATCAGGCTGCAAGTCGTCCTTAGCTGGCCAGCAACAACTAGTAGAGGAGGAAGAGGACCAAAGGTTTTTTTTTTTAAAAGGGGTGCAAAGCCTGATTGGAGTCACCAAGAGGGAAGATTCCCCAGAAAAGAAGTGCCTGAGGTGGGGGGAAGCAGAGGTTGGAGAAATTCGCAAATAATCAAATCAAATCAAATGTGGAGGGTCAACTGAAGTCCCTAATTCCCATCCACAGGAATTTTTCCAGTCAGCCTCCCCAGTCAACACAGGGAAATTGGCAATACCGGTGGAGGGCTGGCATTCAAAGACCCATCCGTCTTGTCTACTCCATGATGAAGGAACGGATTTAATGTGTTATCTCATTAGGCCAAAAGTCATCATTGCCAAATAAGAAAATGATTTAAGACAAAATCACCTCAACGTAATTCCAAGAGCATCCAGGATGGCCTTCCAACTCCAGATGGGTGAAATTGAGAGCTATTTTTTCAGCAGGGGGCTGCCAGATGATGTATATGCACTGTCTGTTGCTAAGGTACGAATTCGGCCAGTAGGGGGACATGATAACCCCCGTGATCGCAGTATAGTTTCCCCCACAGTTGGGATCCGCTACATGAATGGGAAAAAAAGAAAGGGTTGCTCATAGTGTCAAATGTGACATATTTAGGTAGTTCACTCCACAAAGCGCTATGGTTAAAGGATATTTCAAGTTTTCTTTCCACTGTGCAAGAATGGTTTGTGAATGTACAACTTTTGATGGCTATTCACACTTTCAGACTTCAAAAAAAATTGCACAGAAAAACATGCACATTTGCACAAAAAGCGATTGGCCAATTTATTTTGTGCAAAATGCACAGTTTCCTGAACAGATAGAGTTGCTTTTTACATATGAGACAAGTTTTCTGTACCAAAAAACATAACTTTTTTTCACACACAAAAAACATGTATTATAGTGAAAATTAGATTTCTGGGGAAATGCCTGACATACAAATAGTTATTGAATACTAGAAATTTCTCAACAAAGTGTTATAATGTGTTGAAATTCCCTTCCATCTACCCACAAAACTTGTGAGTAGTCTTTACATACCTATTACAACTGTAGCAGGGCCCAGGCAAGTTCCTTTTTGGGCAACAGCTTTCAGAATTCCCCAGGCAACACAATAATGACTGGGGGATTCTGGAAGAAGTCCTTAAAAAAGTAACTTTTCCAAGCTCTGAACTGTAGACATGATGTGCATGCACAAGCACACTCACCAGGAGAAGTTGTGTACGTAATCTGGAAGCCTTTGTCAGTACCAAAACCATCGGAGTGAAAATGAACCCAGGCATATGGGCCTGCGGTTTGAAGTGGTGGAGGCAACCCAGTGCTGCAGTATCTTCCAAGAAGTAGATCTTCAGGGAGGAGGCCATCTCGAATCTAAATGAAAACAGCAATCCACATATTTATACGAAATCAGCCCTACACCTCATATGTGAATATATAAAAGCAAATACTTTTTTGTTTTTCCTTGGCTTCTTCATTCCTACAATGTTTTGAACTACTGAATTCCTACAATATGTTTAAATTTGCTGCTTTATGCTCTTATGCAGCCAGTATTTTATATTTTGAGATTTTATTTTTTATATTTTCTCTTTTAGTCTGTTAGCTACCCCGAAAATACATGTAGGGACAGACACAGACACACACACAAAGACAAAGACAGATTTTTTACAAAGGCATGTATTTACTAGGTAGTTCCACTGAGTCTGGCTTCTAGTGAAAAAGGTGGGATATATATACAAATTAATAATGTAGAGGATGACGAAAAGGAGAGGAAGAGGATTAAGAAGAAGCTATTGTTGTTGTTGGGGACATTCTTGTTAGTTTGGACAGTTTTCTGTGTATATCTACCTCAAATTGCATTACATAGTCCCAGATTCCTTTTGTTTCAAATCTGTTTGTTTCTAATTATGTTTAAAGAAATTTTAGAATTTGAGGACAGCAATGTATGAAATACATAAAGGAAACAATAACTTGGTGGCACACATTCCACTGCTGTTACATGTGTTGTGTCTCATGTGTTGTTTTGCTTGTGCTAAATCACAGCCACCGATCAAATGAATTAAGAAAGGCACCAGGAGAAGTGGAGTGATCGTTGGATCGGCAAAGACGCACTTCCACTACATCCACACTCCCCCTGCCAGTGGTTCCCATCTCAGTTGGGTGATTATCTGCTGCAGGCTTCTGTCTGAAATTTAAAAGACCCATCCAAATTTTAGCACCTCAGATAGTTACTTTCAAGGCTGGAGCAAATTCCTCAGCTTATTGGCATGGGAACCACTAGCCAACGTATCTGCAATTAGTGATTTCACCTTACAAATAATTCTAGTTATAAATATAATGGTGGTTTTGAAGTGATCAGCCGTTCAAGGAAAGTATGATTGCCGAAAATTAAAGCTAGAAAAACAATTTTTACTTACTGACCTTTTAAAAGTGCTTATCTTTTTAATCATTTAAAGGCACACACGCCTACCCAAAAGAATTTGTTGCTCTTTTGTTCACGCTTAATAAATGTCTAGGGCCACATGTCATATCTCACATTCAGACACTGAAACTAATCTCTGAAGAAGCTCTCCAGAAAAGACTTGAGGGAATGCTTTGTCTCTAGATGCCAGGTAGCACTAATGTTCTAAATGGTTTCTGAAATATTTCTATCTCAACTCACATAGATATTCCTACTCAAGACATGAGCTCTTAAATCATTCAACAGTTGTAATAAACTATTATTCATGTGCTATAAGACCTATTTTATTTGATAGTTTTTCAATGACATAACAGAAATAATATGTTTACAGAGGTCTGCCATTTCTGGCAGTGTGCTTGGCTATCTAAAAGTCTGACTATGCCAAAATCCAAGATTTTTCCTTATTGTGGTGTCTGCAGAATGTATTTGTTTGATAGTTTATTTGAAGTGTGAGGTAATAGCTCTTTAATTTTTGCTTTAAAGCATACCAGGTTTTTGAAATGTATTTTGTTCCAACATTTCTAAGTCATGGAACTACTTCTACAAAACCTAAGAAAATATAGCATGTTTGTTCTTTAGTGGAAAGGCAGAAGGGAGAGGAAAGAAATTTGTAAGATAACTTATGAGACAGATTTATAAGATAAATTAATGTAAATAAGTACATGTATAATCCCCATTAGACATTAATTTTTCTCACAGAGTAGCAGTGCATTAGGCCTCGCTGCTCACCACCAGTAAAAAAATGACTGTCTATGGCAGAGAGGCTGCAGGGCCAGCCCATGATATTTTGCTGCCTGAGGCTGAAGAACAGTATCCCATACCAAAGTGATGGGTACCACATCCCCATCTCATAAACAGAAGTTGGCCGGAATCACATTAACTTCTTCTCACAGCTGATGCAGTTTTACAGGTGCTACATCAGGCTATGTGAATGTAGCTCTACCCTCTGACAAGGAGGAATCGCTAAGAGATAATGTTTTCCCACTCTTACAATTATGGTTGCCAAGTAAAATAGGGGACTGCCATTCTGTCTCTTTAATGGTAATACGGAAAGGAAATTTCAGCAGGTGTTGTAATTCCTTCTTTTACAGACCCATTAAAGGGATAGGAACTCTGTCCCTTATTTCACCTAGTGATCCTTCCTCCAAGATAGTTTGAGTTCCAAGACTAACACATTCTCTTAAGAACATATTTATGCTACAGTCCCTGCTTGCAGAAATCAAAATGGATGTCACTCAGAGAAATACACATATACATGGCTGGACAAAACATTTGGCCACACACCAACTTCCTTCCCCATTGCTGAAATCCTGACCAATATCCAGACTAGAAGAGTAGGGGAGTCAGGGTTCACAGGGTTGAACCCTGGGACTTTCTGATTAGCATGGACAACAATATTATCTGCCATCCCCTCTTGGATGTACCTGTTGCCTCTGAGCTTAGCTGCAACCCCCAGAGTTGCTAGAGTAGAGGAAGCTTTTTTCCCCCAGCAAATGAGACATTGACATAGGCTATCACTATTCTAATCCAAAGTATTTTGGGGGAGCTTGGTCTTTACAAAAAACCTTTGGCAGGGAGGGAGGAAAGATCCTGTTGAAACATTATGCTAGTATGAAAATATTCATGGAAGCAATAGTGATTTCTCAGAGATTGTGTAAACGTATTCCCAAGTACAACCTATCATTTTGCAAACACACAAACAGACCCCTCTTGATAGGTGGGGACTTCATGGACCATTGAGCAATGACTAGTCATGGTACCCACTTATACAACTGTGGGATACAACATAAGTCAATTAGCATAATATTTAGGCTTGACCAGAAAATTTAATCTTCTGTAATCATTTCTGTTATACAAACCTACAATAAGAAACTTTCAGATGTTGTGGTAACAGTTTTCTTTTTCAAACAGATTTTACCTCCAGATAGTCATTGCTGCAATTATCATGGTGTTCAAGTCTCAGTGTACCAAAGGCAAAGGTGATGAAAAGGCCAGGATTGGTTGAAAGGATCCAGTAGCAATCCCTGTTGGGAGGATAGTTGCCGGGGTAGCCAGGTGAGTTAATTGATCCATAAGCATCAGTCAGTTCACCACCACATACTAAAGAGAAAGAGAGAAAAACTCTACTTAACTATAATTTATTTTTTCACCAAAGATCAGTGATAATGCTGCTGATGTACATTACATGTACTTGGAGCATGTAAGTTTCCAAGGCACCTCAAATGTTTGGTAAGTGCTCAAGTCACATGGAAAATGACATATTTCAAGATTGTTTGCTGTCGTTATATACCTTCAAGTTATTTTCTGTCTTAGGACAACCCTAAGGTGAACCTATCACTGGGTTTCTTGGCATGATTTATTCAGAGAGGGTTTGCTTTTGCCTTCCTCTGATGCTGAGAGATTATGATTTGCCCAGGATCACTCAGTGGGTTTCCATGGTAGAGCTGGGATTTGAATCCTGGTCTCCAACACTCAAACCACTACATCATACTGGCTCTCTGGCTCTCCAGGATTAATGATACCTGTCATGCTGCCATTTCAGCATTTTAGACTGTGGTGGGAAATGGAAGCCTTACAGAGAGGTCTCTTGGCTGCTTCCACCAATAGTAAGGCTTGGGTGAAAAAAGAAAGAGAGATAGAATAGGGCTAAAATAGCCAGTTGGCACTGTGGAATATTTGAGAATGGTAAGAAGTGAGAGTCATTCAAGTCCCATCGTGATCCTAATGGTGTATTATGATTTCTTTAGAACAGTTATTATTAGCTTCTGCCAATTCCAGTCTGAGTTGTGAGGACAACACCCATCACTACTAGGGAAGTAAAAATCTCTAAGTTTCATTTCTCTGGCTCCCACTTCTATTTTCTTTACATCCTTGTTTTCTACTGGGTTGCAAGACATGGTGTATTTTCCCCCTTCATGGCATTTGTGGTTATTTTGGTACACACTCTACCTCATATATGCACTTCCTTACATTATATATACGTTTCTGTATGGATTTTTCTTGCTGACTATGTTTACACACATTTTTCTTGCTGACTATGTTTACACACATATTTTGAGTTATTTTCATTTGTTTGTGCATAATTCAAAAAAAGAAAAAGAGAAATAAAAAGATGAGTACACTTTTTTTGCTAACAACCTGAAGAGTTTAGGAGAATGCATTAGCGCTTTCTAGCAGAGAGTTTTAAGAATTTCATCAATCTCAATATTCCATAGGATGGAGCCACAACAGCTAAAGTAGTACACACTTGTATAACTGTTATGGTAACATGCTATCAGGATGTAAACCAGGAGTGGATAAAGTGCAGGGCCCAAAAGTGAAGGTCCTGAAGACCCCCTGAAACCGTCAGACCCCTGTCCCATTGATGTTTGGTCAAATTTTCACCACAAATGGCTCAAAACCACTGTAAAATGTAATGGTGTTACCCCCAGTGTCCCCAGAAGGGAAAAAGCACCCCCAAATCAACTAAAATCAAAATTGGAAGTGCTCACTCCCATTTATGGTGAATAGGCCAGTACAGCCTGCCAGAGACACACAGGAACAAAACAAAACAAGCCTCTCTGCAGTTGCCCTGCCATCAAGAGTCCAAAGCAGTGATTCCCAGACTCTAGTCCTGCAGGTGTTTTGGCCTTCAGCAACCAGAAGTTCCAGCTGCCCTAGCCAATGATCAGTGATTATGAGGGCTGGAGTCCAAAACACCTAGAAGGCCAGAGTTTAGGAAACACTGGCCTAAGACACAGAATGAGTCATCTAACTTCCAGAGGAAATGTGAGGGGAAAAACCCTGGTTGTTATAACTGTGCTGGAGTTGAAACAAAATGGTTGCCTATCCCAAGAGACCCCTAACTTCCACTCATTGCTTAAGTCTAATAAACTTTCTGAGATGTGGAATTCCTTTGTAATACCGTGGAATTCCTTTATAACTCCTGACAAATGTGTGTACTTCAGTTCTTGATCCTGTCAAATGGAATTGGAATGACATTTAAGGAGCGATTCCCTGCCCATGAGGCTATCCCAAGCCATTCCACTCCTAAACGTAGAGGATAAGATGGTGCCTCCTTTCATTCAATGCACAAAAGGTGACTAGTTAAGGCAACTGAATTTTACTTCAGCACAGACAGCAGGGTAGCATACTTTAATGTCTTTTATAAAAGCAGCCAAGCTGAAGGAGCAAAAGGAAGGCCATGAAGTCACAGAATCATAGAGTTGGGAGGGGCCCAATGGGCCACCTAGCCCAACCCTCTGCTCAATGCAGGATCTTCAGCTAAAGCCCCTCCAACAGGCAACTGTCCACTCTCTTTTTTTAAAGATGCCCAGAGAAGGAGCGCAGATTCTATACACCTCAGATTCTATGCACAAGTTCTATACACCCCAGAATCTGCTGCCTGAAGCTGTCTGATCACTCTGCCCAATGGAAGGGCTGGCCCTGCTTGCCTTTCCTGTACAATGAGTCTTACCAGGCTGCTGAGAATTCCAGTGAACTGTAAATCCTGTTCCATTAGTCATGCGATCAGAGTGGAATGAGAAATACAAAGAGTTGTGACTACTAAAGAGCTCGTCTGGGTGAGATGATCCACAATATTTCCCCAGCGTGTTTGCTGATATCGATTCGCCATCATGAATCTGGAGAAAGTCAGATCTACAGCTGTCACTTTCCTCCAGTTGGAAGAATGGAAAAGTGATATGCAGGATCTAAGGGAAAAAGAACAGAGATCCATTTAATTGGCATGCTTTCCTTCCTGTGGGATGGGAAAGTGTCAGCTAAAAGATGCTGAGATACTGTTTATACAGTCCAGCTCCGCAGATTAGATAACACACCTGTCCACACAATTGTATGTTTGCCAGAAAAATACAGAGATATTCTATAATTTCCTGAGAAACTCCACAGCAGGCTGAATGCAAAAGGTCAAGGAAAGTGGAAAGAGATACAGCAAGATTCCCAGTCAAACACAGAAAATGAACAGTGGAATCTTACTCCAGACCTTCCTAATTATTTCTGTAAATTGATAGCTGTTTGGGATTTCCTTTTAACTCACTTCAATATCCTGAAGAATAGGAGGGGCAAACTGGAGCCCAGTTCCATCAGTCTCAACCAAAAATGACAAATTCTGGGTGCTATCGTCCAACAGTATCTGGAGGGCTGCATATTGACCACTTGCTGTGCTAGGGAGCATTTATCTTGGGAGACCTGTATTCAGATATTTTCTCCCACATATATAGTTCACAGCAGTCTCTTATGGCCCATTCACATGAGCAAGCTGCTTTGTGAGCATTATGTGATGGTAACATTATTTAAGGCAGGGTGGGTAAAATTTGACCTTCCAGTATATGCTGAGGATGAGGAAATTCTCATTCATGGAAGGTGGTACATGATGAAGCAATTGATGGGTTTCCATGGAACTGAAAAGTGTATCAGGTTGCTGGATGAAAAACTGGTTACATGGAGAAGTTAGGCAAATATTGATTACTTCACTGCATGTTCAAAAGCTGAAAACTACCTTAGTTCTATGTAGAAGTGGGAAAAAGATTTGCATTAATCAAGGTGTTTTTTTTAAATGAATTTATGGTTTGTGAAACTATTAATGAACTCACATATATATCAGCTTCTTCAGATAAGAATGTAACTGAAACCATCCCATTCTGTTCTTACTTCTTTTTTTAATAGGTAAATAAATGTGCTCAACTAAAAATGTGTCTATTTGAAAAATACACACAAACACATTTTGGTCAAAAGAGCAAGTGTATGTAAAATGCTTACACTGAGAAGAATCTGTTTAAAATTTGTATATTAGAAAACAAGGATAGCAAAATATACACAGACCAATGCAGGACGCAGAGGAAAAGGTCTCATAACCCAATACAGAACTAGGATGGGATGAGAATGTTAGTGGGAGGATTGAGAGAAACATGGTGAAAACAGGATTTTTCTTATCCCTGGTTCCGTCCAGTCAATTCAGTCCAATGAGTCCACATTTCTACAGCTGTCAGTTGAATGGATATATCACCAGGAGTTAGGCAGCAAAAAGCCCACACCATCAAAACACGGGCCAAAGCACATTTTTTAACCTATTCATCTCTACTGATGAGGTAATTCTGTCTGCTTGTTCCCCTTATTCCCAGAAGCTCTCTCTTTATATTCTCCATAAAATCTCTCTCTCTCTCTCGCACACACACACACGCACAAATCTGCATGCATGCATGCATGTGCACATGTGCACATGCACGCGCGCGCGCACACACACACACGCACACAGTTTTCTTCCAGCTCTTACCTTATCATAATTGGTCCTAATAACCCAATTACAGTTGACCTCTCGGTTATATTGCTCAGTACCCAGGTTGTTCGGGTAGCTGAATGATCCAGAAAGGCCTGAAAGGGACCCTCCACAAGCTGCAAGTGAAAAGGAGAAAGAAGATATTATTTCTGGCAATTTCTTGATGGCCAGGATGGCATCATACATGCAAATGGATTAACTGAGGCAAACTTGAAGAGCAGAAGAGAACAGACGTTTGCATGAAGAGATTTCTGGGACAAATAATCTCAGCTCTTCATTGTGTATATGGCTGAACAGTACCACTGTGAATGGGAATTTGGGGAGTGGTAATCCAAAATTTTGTCAAGGTCTCTGCCAGACCTTAGGTTGAAACACTTAAGGGTGTCACAGATGACATCTAAAGTCCCTCCCAATTCTATAATTCTGCAAGAAGGGATCACTTTCTATTAACTGGCTTAACTATCTTAACTAGATGGGAAGAAACTAGGGTAGAAAAATCCAGTGTTGTCAAGTCACAAAATATATTGTGATCAAATTGAAGAAATGAATTATGCATAATAACCACAAAGCAGTCCAAGATATGTAGTGTGCTAGCCATAGGCTAAACTCCAGTGGCGGAGCTTGGAGTGCGTAGATGGGGGGGCGTGAGGGGGGCTATGGTGTGAGGGGCATGGCCACTGTGCATAGGAGCATGACTGTGGTGCGTAGGGGCGTGGCCAGGGTATGTGGGGCGTGGCCAGCATGCGTGGAGGCATGGCTATGGGCTGGGACATCCCAAAAACATTGTCGCCCAGAGCAAATCGCCCCTTCCACATCCCTACATGACTGCTAAACTCATGTAAACTGTGGTGTATATAACTGCTCTTTTATAAATGTGATAGAACATAATTGCAAGCTCATATTTGCCTGTAACTATGGCAAGAAGGCTTTACTCATTTGGACTCCCATCTTCTATTAATCCACAATTCCACCCTAATGTAGAGACTGTTCCTTTACAGAGGACAGTCCTATATCTGAAGGGTTCTAGAGGACAGTTCTCCTTTTCAACATATTCTCTCTTTCAAGGACTGTCCAATCTGATTGAATAATACAGAATCATAAGGACAGAGATTATGGACCCTGAAGTTTCTCATGCAGAGTTAGAACCTGGACAGCAGATTCAAAGAGGAACAGAGGTCAATGGATCATAGTTCTTCCTACTTAAATGGATGCTCTGTAGTTTGGCTTAAATTAAAATTATAAAATTTTTAAAATCTTCATGGGTGTGTGTGCATTAGCACTGCAGGTTCATGCAGATTGGTTTCTGCTTTTGTCCTTTTTTAAGTGATGTGTGAGTAGTCATCCTATATGGAATCTAGAAGAAAACCTTTGATGGCGGTGAAGGAGCAAGCAGAAGTTCTGCCAGGTGATGTCTCTCTATGGAAGGATGAGGTGGAGGGGACAGAAATCCTATGAATGTGGCCTCTGCCACTTTGAACAATGGCATGGAAGAGCAAGGAGGGTGGCTGATACTAATAACTTCTAACCAGGGCCTTAGTGCCCATGCAATCAGAAAGGAAAGCAATTTGGAAATGCAGCTATTTTGTAAAAAAGAAAGATGTACAATTCACTATTTTTCCATAGGCTGCTCAAATATTCCAAACATCACTTCCATGCATCTGATTAGACTTTGAAGTGAGCATAATGAACCAACAGGGCAATATATTGGTGGTGGTGGTGGTGGGGATATAAGGAATATAATGGAAGAACACGGGCATACATTCTCATACACAAAGCCTATAGTAATGGATAAAAACCAATAATAATTGGTATCCTTTGCGTGCCCACCATATTCTGTACTTATTCTAGTATACAGAATGAGGAAGCCCAAAAGCAGAGCTGTCTCTGCACAAGTGATAAGACATTCAAGGCAAGAAAGCAGGTTAAAGTCAGCCAAAGGACTAAGAGATATGGCAGATACTAGAAGGCAGGAATTGGCAAGGAGTTGGTGGGAAAACAGAGATAGATCTGCCATGTAGTCTACTTTGCAAACCATAAATTACCCTGCTATTGTTCTTAAGATGCTGTGGAGGATCCTGTCCTACTATGAGGTCTATAGTAAGATTCAACCGCTCTGCTGGTCAGCATCTGCACATGGAATGGTGGTGGCAGCGGAAGGCATTTTGTCTTTTGCCATAGGCACTAGAATGTCTTGGGCCAGTCCTGGTCAACAGCTTTCTAAGATGCTGGAATTCTGCTGCCCTGTGCCATCTGATCCCTGCTGACCTGACAGCTACCTTCTGACTATTTAGGGTGGTATACAAGAACAAGTCAACCATTGGATCCTCTTTCAACAAGCTGTCACAGTAGCACAGATAACAGGGCCTCTAAACCCTCTGATTAGGGATTCCTAGGTGCCTTATGTTCCAGCATTCTCTCACCTTCCCCTTGTTCTAGGGCAAGGGGGTTTACCTACACAGAGTTTCTTTTTCCTTTGCATATCAAAGCCGCCTTTTAAATATTTTTTTATGTTTATAATACATAACATAAGTGAAAATGGAAGGAAAGGATACAAAAATATAATATTTACATCTCTATTTGTCTCCAGGTTTCTTACACATAGTATTACCTATACAATATGTTAATCATACTGATTACGCATTTTTGATTTCATTTTTATATATATATATATATATGTATGTATGTATGTATGTATGTATGTCTCATTCTCATTATATCAATTGTTATTAATTATATCCATAATTAACATTTTCAAATTGTAATATTAGTAACTTCATTCTTACTTCTATCCTATTCAAAATATAATATTAATAATTTCATTCTTATTTCTATCCTAATCCATAACTATCATTACCTAATTACTCTTATTACTCTAGATACCAATATACTAATTTTTATTATCACCTACCTAATTTGACCCTAAATTAAACTTATCACTATAACAAAGTGCACCCCATCCCCAGAGCCCTATTATATCACATATTATTCCACCTTTCAAAATTATAACTCTTCTTGCGCTAACTCTTTTGCTAACACCTTTTCAACAAATGCCTTCCATATCACATCAAAATCATTCCCTTTAATTATTCCTTTTTTAACCTTAATTCCACATGTTAATTTATAATTAATTGCAATTTGCCAGACTTCTTTATATCATTCTTCTATTTGAAGATCAACTTGAGTTTTCCATTTTCATGATATAATTAACCTTGCTGCTGTTAACAAATTTGTAATTAAATCCTTCACAGCCTGAGTATAATTAACCTTATCGTATATATATATAGCAGTGCTATACTTGGGCATATTTCTAGATCAATTTCTGTTATCTCTTTTTAATCTTTAAAAACCACTTGCCAAAATTTCTGTACACATCTGCAACTCTACCACATATGAATATAAGTACCAATATCTTGGAAGCCCCTCCAACACAGCCTCGAATAATTCTTATCTATATGATTTAAACTTACTGGTGTTAGGTACCACCTCCCAACCAATTTATGCATTTCAAAGCCTTCTGCTTTCTTACCTAAGGCCTTACTCTTGCTTTTCGTGTTATTTAAATGCATGGCTATGGTATCCAGGAAACCAGACCATGTGACCCAGGATAGACCCTGGGGTCACTGGCCTTACATAAAAGACCACACTTCTCACCCCTCTCTCACTTTGCAACTTTTGCTTCTATATCCTTCCCTCTGGCCATGCTTCGCCTCTCAACCAAAAAGATGGTGAATTAAGAATGAAGCTACTATCTTATCTAATCTTTTTGTTAGCTAGTTAGGATCTAGGCTCTCCAATGCATATGTAATTGTAAAATTCATTAGTGAACTGTTCTAAGTTTGTAACTGGAAACTGCTTGCTTTGCTTTTCTTTTGAAATCAGTCTCAGTTCAGGGAAGCCACACAGAGATTAGAACATGCTTTTTCTGCTACTCTGCTAAAAGAAGGCTGATTCCTAACAGTTTTAGCT
This sequence comes from Iguana delicatissima, assembly GCA_948472985.1. Taxonomy (NCBI): domain Eukaryota; kingdom Metazoa; phylum Chordata; class Lepidosauria; order Squamata; family Iguanidae; genus Iguana; species Iguana delicatissima. The sequence goes on along the minus strand of CAOKZL010000749.1, from coordinate 1,677,830 downwards.
TTTATGGGATTTCCTCCAAAGGGCTAACACCCTGGGAAACTCTAATTCCCAACACCTTATACTGTGCTGTTCCTTTACCTTGTTGGGATGTCTGGCACTGGGGCCCAGTCCATGTGTTTGTACATTCACAGGAATAGCCATTCACCCTATCAGTGCAGGTTCCTCCATGCTGACACGGATTGCTGGCACATTCGTCAATGTTTTCTGTGCAGTTGGCCCCAGTCCAGCCAGGATCACATACACAGTTGTAGCCAGAGGTTGTAACCTGAAGATATTCACCCAGACAAAGCAGGAAATGCACACATAAATCAACCAGCAGCTTAAAACTAGCCTGTGACAGTTCTTGTGTAGTTTGGCTGATGCTGAGCTGCCAGGCTGATACTGGCCCATAGTAAGGCAGCTGCCTCAGGCAGCAGGTTTTGGATGCAATGAAAAGCCAACAGATTATTAGTTATTTATCATTATTGTATTTTTATCACAAGGCAGGAAAAGAGACTCTTAGAAGATTTTCTGTCTCAGACCCAAAAATGATTTGATTGGCCTTGGCACTATGTGCTTGAATTTGGGGATGGCTCAGGCAGCAAAATACCTTGTGCCAACCCTGTTCTTGTTCATCGCAAGCTGGTCTTCCTCTTTTAGCCAAGATTTGGATTGTGGATTACAACTGCAAACAAACTTGATGCACAGTTTTCAGTGGCTTGGTAAGAGCCAATGGCAGCAGATGTAAATTTAATTTAATGGGATTTACTTTTGAATAGATATGCCACTAGACTCCAAAAGGGGACAGCTTTTGGGAATAGGAATTGCAGTCATAATCACTGCCTTGAGACAACAAGTTTCACATAATAGTAATTTGTTCTGTTTAATTCTGATTGCCTTTCTTAATGCACAGTTAGGATGAAAAACTACCTCAGTCATAAATCAACATCTTGTAAGTCAAAGGTGGGAAACTGCATCTTTTCCCCATCTCTTGTCAACCAAAAAGCCAGTATTTACAATGATAAGCATACTGACAGTTACAGTGGTACTATAACTTTCAGAAGGCCACAGGCTTCCACCCTTGCCTTAAGTCCTAATATTATAGAGGTTGGCCAAGACTCAGCCAGTAATCTTTGAAAGACTGTTAGAGCTCTGCAATCCTATGCACGCTTTCTTCTAGGTAAATCCCACTGAACATAGTAGGACTCATTTCTCAGTAAAATAACAGCTCATGTTCATTCTACTATGAAGTCAGCATATAAGGCCATTAGGGTCTTGGAAGTATGCAATGATTGCTCCTATACGTTAACAGCAGTTTATGTGAAGTAAAAAAAAATCTTCATTTTTGTTTTTAAAGCCCCAGCATCAAACACTTACAAGACACTCTCCATTAACACAAGGATTTTGTGCTTGGCAGACATTGCTCAGTGCAACACATCCATTTGGGCCATAGCCACTCCCAGTATATCCATCCGGGCAGACACAAATAGGTATGAGCCCTGCAAAGGAGGAGTCAAAATAACAAAAATGATGGATTTAACTACAATTTAGTATTCATTGATTAGAAAGGGCTGGCTTGACCCTTAGGTAGAGGCAGCCAGCTCAGGTGACAGACACTGGGTGTGTTTTCCTCCAAGAAGCTTAAAGTGGCATGCACAGTCTACACACACACACCAATACTTTATCCTCACAAAAGCTGGGTGAAGCATATTAGGTATAGAAAACAATCGGCCCAGATTCACCTCTAAAAGAATTTCATATCTGAGTGGAGATTTGAACCAAGGTTTCCACAGTTGTAGTCATAACATTCTAACCACACTGCCATAAGCACAGAATGAAGACTGACTATGCAGAGCTACTCCTGCTATTAGAGTGTGACACCTACATTCAGAGCCAGCATGGTGTGGCAGTCTGAGCTTGGACTACAACCCTAGAGACCAAGGTTCAATCCTCTGCTTGGCCATGGAAACCCACTGGATGACCTTGGGCATATCATACACTCTCAGCCCCAGAAAACCCTGTGATAGGATTGTCTTAGGGTCACCATAAGTCAGAGATGACTTGAAGGCACACAACAACAACAACAACAACAACAACAACAACACCTGCATCAGCTACCAGTTTTTTGGAGGCAAGAAGCAATAGCAAGACTTGGACGAACAAAACAGTGTACCACATGTTCTGCCCTCTGTTCTCTAAGTAAGATGGCTGCCAGGACAGTCCATACTGTTACATAGAGTGGGCCTCTAAATCCCTGCAAGTGGCTAATGCTGGTAGATGGGAACAGGGTGCTGGAAGAGATCACTGTGAACCATGCAGCTTGCTGTTCCCCTTCCCACCCTGCAAGTTAGCCTGCTGCCTTCAGTGTAGAGAAGGATACTGTCCCATTGTCAGTGGTGAATAAATTCATCTGCCAGTCTGGCAGGTGTTTGCACATTGAATGGTAGGAAGGCACCATTTTATACTTCACCCCAGAGAGCAAACTGTCCCAGGACAGTCTTGATTGTAGCTCTGAGGTGTGGTGGGAAAGGCAGTATTGAAGTTAAGATCAGCTTCTGTTGGGGGCAGCACTGATCTTATACTCAGCCCCATGCAGCAATATGTTGAGCTGGAACGAGTCCAGAGGAAGGTGACCAAAATGATAGAAGGCTTGGAAGCCATGACCTATGAGGAATGGCTTAGGGGGCTGGGTATGTTTAACCTGGAGAACGTTAAGAGGCTATGTGACAGCTGTGTTTAAATATTGGAAAGGATGTCATATGGAGGATGGTGCAAGCCTGTTTTCTGCTGCTCCAGACACTAGGACACAGAACAATGGCTTCAAACTTCAGGAAAAGAGATTCCATATAATTATTAGGGAGACCTTCCTCATGGTTAGAGCAGTTTGACAGTGGAACCTGCTGCCTTGGAGTGTGGCAGAGTCTCCTTCTTTGGAGTTTTTTAAACAATCTGTCAGGAATGCTTTGAGGGTGTATTCTTGCACGGCAGGAGGTTGGACCTGAAAGCTTTCGTGGCCTCTTCCAACTCTATGAGTCAATGAACCCTCACTTTACTTCCTTGTAAAGCAAAATTGTGGTTGCCGCTATCGGCATGCATTTTTAGGAACAGTTGTTACCTGGTGTGCTGGTACATGTAGCAAGCGGGTGGCATCCTCCATTGTTTACTGAACAAATGTTCACTTGAGTGCACACTTTCCCATCACCTTCATAGCCTGGATTAAATAAAGCAGTCAGATTGTCAAGCTTTGGAGTCATATGACAGAGACGTGAGGATGAAACACTCCCCAGTCCTGCCATGCAGATTAAAAAAAAGGGATGACAGTAATGAGGGAAGCCATCCTTTTGCCAGAGGCAAATTCCTTTTCAGCTTTTTCTTACTAAGAAGCTTGGCTTGGACTGCACTGATATCAGCACAAACCATCTATAATAATCTAGTATATAACTCAGCATGAATTTTGGTGATGAGAACCAAGTCTTATGACCTTGACTGTATCAACTGCTCCACTTTGTTCTTCTATGCCTTTCCTGGATCTCTGCCACATAAGAACTCAAGATATAATATTGCTGTAGAAGCATGGAAAAGTTCCTTTTTTAAGATAAGCACACCCTGAATCTTTCAGCCAGCAGAGAAGTGCAGAAATGTACAGTAGTAACATTGTAGAAGTATTTGGGAGTAACTATTCACTGGCAAGGAAGATAAACTGCTGATAATCTGCTTCAGAAATGAAGTATGCAATTTACTAAAAAAATTGATATTCTTTCTTCCTGTCAGCTGCTTCTCTGTGGTACAGAGGAACTGTAGTGATGATTGTGCCCCGTGCAAACAGGGAGTCAAATTCTGAAAGGTACATTGTTCCATTTTGAGACTGAGCAATTGTGCTGACTTTGTATTAGGGGCTTTGAGGGTCCCCCTTCTCTCCCCCACCCCGCAAACACTCACAGGCTCTCCTTTTGTGTCCAGTCCTCAAACCTGCTCATAGAGAAAGAGCAGGTGAATGAACAGGCTGTAGCAGCAGCTGCTCCTTATGCTCACTCCCTCTGTTTGCACTCCCTCCAGGTCAGAAGGAAAAAGCAGGGAGGAAATGTCTAGACTAGAGCAAGGGCAGAAAATGACACTCTAAGGAGACCTTGGAGAATTGCACTTCCAGAGGGAAAAAAAAGTCCCCTCCTTGTTTTGGCCCCAAGAGAGGACTTTTTTACAACAGGAAGTGACCCAGTATTTCTTTTTAAATGATACCTAGAGGACCCTGGCGACCACCAGAACATTTCTGGGCGCTGCATGTGGCCTGCAAGCCACATTTTTGTCTCCTCTGGCCTAGAGGAATAACAATAGGGCTGGAGAAATATTTCCAGGACATGCCTGACAGCCCCAGTTCCCCTGACCTAAGCCATTTCCGCACGAGACTGTTATAGCGCTATGATTCCACTTTCAACATCCTGTGGAATCCTGGGGTTTGCAGTTTCGGGAGGGGCCAGCCGCCCTCTCCCGAAACTGCAAACCCCAGGATTCCACAGGATGTTGACTAAGTGGAATCATAGCGCTATAACAGTCTTGTGCGGAAATGGCCCTTGACTCTGCCTGCTGCTCTAGATATGCAATTCTGTCTTAAGATCAGGAAATGATTAAGAGCTATGGGATTCATTTTGCATGAAATGTTATAAAAGTATATATGTGTGCATGTACAGGCACATTTGTTTGTTTGTTTGCTTAATTTATAGCCCATCTTTCTCCCAGAGTGAAATCCAAGGCAGCTCACAAAAGGAATCAATTAAAACATAACAATAAAACATGCCCCCAATACACTCCTACTAGTATTTCTGGTCTGACAGTTCTGTTTCTCATGATAGAATAGAGGAGTTTTGGAGTTTTAAAATAAAGTTGGCCCTCCAAATTTGCAGCTTTAAGTTTCATGGATTTATCTGTGAGAGCCCTTGTGGCACAGCGGTTAAATGCTGGTACTGCAGTCACAATGTTGTGGCACCAGTTGGCTCAACCTTCCATCCTTCCATAGGTTGGTAAATGAGTACCCAGCCTGTTGGGGGCAATTAGCTAACACATTGTAAACCACTAAGGGAGTGCTTAGCACTGATAAGCGGTATAGAAATGTCACTGCTATTGTTATATTGCTATATAACTTGTTTCCTGCACAAAATGGCTGATGTCTTACATTGGTGCACAGCTTTGTATCACATCCTCGCTCCGTGAGGCAGCTCTCAAGCTCCAGGAGGGGTCCCTGTTGCAGCTTTTCATGACAATAAAGTCAAAACTGCATTAGCCCTGGTGGCACAGTGGTTAAATGCCGATACTGCAGTCACAATGTTGTGAGTTCGATCCTACAGGGCTGCAGGTTGACTCAGCCTTCCATCCTTCCATCCTCTCATAGGTGGGTAAAATGAGTATCCAGCTTGTTGGGGGCAATTAGCTACACACATTTTAAACTGCTTAGGGAGTGCTTAGCACTGATAAGCGGTATAGAAATGTAACTGCTACTGCTATTTCTACAATCCCTGCCCCTCCCCACCTTAAGTGCTTCTTTTCTGGGGAACCTTTGATCTCGGCATCTCCCATCAGGCCATGCAGCCCTCTAAAAACCTGCCTCAGGTCCTCCTCCTTTATCATCAGCCACTGCCTGGCCAGCTAAGGATAGCTTGCAGCCCAATTTCTCAGCAACCCTCTCCCAGTGCTCCCCACACACACACTCAAGAAGGAGATGGGTGAAAGAGGGGAAGTACAGGGCCATCATACCAGCCTCTCCTTTCCCTGACCTGGTTTGGATCCTGGGTGCCTGTTCCCCTCCACCATGCCTTGGCTACCTTCCCACAGACACACATGCATATTTTCATATTTTCCCAGTTTTGCAAGGATCCTGTACCCCTAACACTAGTGATTGTGGAGGCCAACTGTACGTTTGTTTGGAAACTAAAAATACACTGGTGGGCGCTTGAACCAATTTCTTTTTAAAGTAATTTACTCCAAGACAGTAGCTAACATTTTGATCCTGCCTAGAGAGATGAGATAGAGGGAAAAGCCACTAGCCATTCAAGTTGCTCCCCCTTTTTTCTTTTTGGTCATGTTAGTAACTTTGGGGAACTTATTTACAAAGCCATTATATAAGTGCCGTCCATGTACACAGCAGTTTACAAAGATCTAGTTTTGCCAAATTTCCCAAAGAACGCTGTTTTCAGTAGGTACAAAACCAAACTGTACAAAAATAAAAAGATAAGCTGCCAATGACAGAGCAAGAGAGCCCTTGGTTTACCTGGGGGGCAATGATTGCAATAGAAGGATCCCATTGTGTTGATGCACTGAACCAGTGGAACAGTTGAGCAACCTCCATTATCCTTTTCACATTCATTAATATCTTGACAACTGTAGCCATTTCCTTGCCAACCTGTGGATAAGGAAATGTGCACAGCAAAATCATAAGCAGAGGAGGACAGTCAAAATAGGGAAAGATAATACATGTAGTAAATGTACTATAAATAGTATATTAAAAAAAAAAAGGCAGGTAGTATCCAACACAGGAATGAATTTACTTGGCATTCTGAGGATCACAAAGAGAGATATTTCTGAAATAGTACTCACCTGCAGGGCAAGGACCACAGGAATAAGAGCCTGGTGTGTTGGAGCATTGTACCTGAGGATTCACTGAGCAGGGAGGTTGAGGAAGACTACACTCATCTATATCAGCACTGCAGGCAAGGCTCCCCGGCGGTGACATCCAGCCAGCCTCACACATACAGGTGTACTTTGGCTACCAGGTTAAAAACAAGGCAGTCATGAAAACTGGGACTGCCTCATATAGGGCAGCTCCTAATCAAGCATTTGTGCTACTGCTCATTTCAAAGCAGGCTTCAAATTATACAGTGATTTGCCTTTACTAGGGGGCCATTCCAATTATTGTGTGTATTATTTCCTCAAGCTTCCCACCCACCCCTCATGTAACTCCTTAAGTAATGAAGATTTAATGTGTGGCATCAGCAGGCTAATACTTTTGCCATATTAGATAAAGGAAACTAATTTACTCAGAATAAGCTAGAGAATTGCTAGTCAACTTGAAAGCTATTGAAATACAGTTTTTAAAAAAGTAAATAAACACAGCTTGCCATCGTATTAGAAGACAAAAAGAAACACAAACATAACCTAGAAATAAGTTTGGGCAGTTTTCTTGTTAACAAACAGTGATATCATCTGGGAATGTTCTGTGAACAAACAATCTGTTCACATATGAAAATGTATCAACACCCATGTATAGTCTGCACTCAGAGTAATTCAAATTCTGCAGCGGTCATCATTAAGGATTAGAATAATATAGTAAGGAAGTGTATGTATGTATATATGTAACAATTTTTGTATTTTTTCTCAAACAACCTCCACCTTTTATTTAATTGCTTAATCATCAAGAATCAATTGTTATCACACCCAACACCCCCACTTTGAGAGGTATGCTATTTTCATAAATTAGACATATTTATGGCCAAAAGCATGTTTGGAGAAGTGCTGACTGTAAGCACATAGCCAGGTTAAGATCACCTCAGCACGGCCAGGTCATAAGTTCAGAGAGGATTAGATGGCAAAACCCAACACTGATGGGCTTAGGATGATCTTTTCAAAAGGCTGTAAGGTACAAGCACTCCCAGAAACAACAGAAGGTGAAACTGCCCAGGTGAAGCACTTAAGCACCCCTGCTGTGAGCATATCCTACAGAGACCTCCCCTATTTACCTTACCCAACTAAGACATTAAGAGATTGTCAGGACTCCCCTCTATGTTTTGTTATCTAGAGTTAAGATAATCACACCATTCTGGACTCCTTTGTCAGTTCGTGGGAAAGCTATTACTGCTTTGTCCACACAGGGCAGGAAATAGGGTATAAAAAGCCCAGCTCCAAACCCTACAATTTGTAATATATAGGGCATCATGCTGCATGTGGTCCCCCAGACTCCCATTCCTCCATACTTCCCTTAGACCCTTGTTTGATCCACTCCACTTTTACCTGCTGCTTAGGACTGGTCAATATCACCCCTTCCACCCAAAATGTCTCTCTACCCAACCTTTCTTACCTTTTGCTTCAATAGCCTTGTATAGTTTATGAGACTGCTTGATTTCTTGTGCGTGTGTATATTAATTCCCAGTAAAATACTATTTTAACTTTTAACTGGAGACATCTCTACATTTAGTACTGATATACACAGGTGAAAAGATCCTACTGCTATCCTCCTCTCACAGGCCTCCTTTGAGCCAGTAATTCCTCAAATCCTAAGGAGATGCTGGCACTGCTGGTGAACCTCAAGGTCTTCCACCTTTTAGGGTAACACAATTAACATAGGTGAATTCATTATTTGGTAAAAAGATATGAGAGCAGAGGACAAGAACGTGGGAGTGGGGTCCTGAGGCTGTGAGACAGGCATGCACTATAGATATAGTGATGAATCTGATAGGTGTTATGCCGTGAAGATTTTGTCCTTTAAATCCAAGGACAAGCACATGCTGATGACTGGCATCTGCTGTATACTTCTGTTGGTTTCCACAACCAGAAGTGAGATCCTAGTCACTTGCAGGATCAATCTGTGCCTCTCAAAACACAGGTTAGATGCATAACCACACATCCACAGGACTTTTATGGCCCAAAACTTTTTGGCCTAAAAAATTAAACTTGGGGAGATCAGAGGGCCCAAAGGCAATTGCCAGCCTTGCATCAAGCTCTGTTAGTGGTACATTCCTCTTTTGCATTAAAACTGATATCCAATAAAATTCAGAGATGTCTAAGTAATAACAGCTCACTTATTCTTCCATTTCCCTCTGCGAAGTTTGTACAGGTAGATCCAGAGTTTGAACTTTAGATTGTAACTCCTAAACTCCCCCTGTCAGCATGGCCACTTGACATACCCTGTAAGAGAGTTGGGGAGTTACAGTCCAAAGACATAACTTTTCCAAGCTTTGATTTAACCATGGTAGTCTTCAAAAAGTAGCTCAAAGCCATTTTCATTCATTTGGGCTTTATGGGATAATTTCAGTTCTTCACTGTCTTCTTTACATATACCAATACACAGAGACTACCACACATAAGAATTTCATCTACTTCTGAACATTGTGATTAAATAGTTTAGTGGGATTATGTTGTTTTTTTGCTGCCTTCCAGGGCTATCAGATGGTTTGGTTATTTCAGCTAAGGCATGACTAGATAAATAGAGACAGCTCAGATTTGATGATACAGCAACTAAGAGGACAAAGCCCTTCAAATGTCTCCTGTTACGAAATGGAAGCATATCTTGTTCTCCAGCAAACAAAGTGAAGGTTATTAAAATTACAAATACAGTTCTCAAAATGTGATTGTTCATATCCATTTCATAATAAATATGTACTAAGGAAAAGCTGCATTATTGATTTATTTCAATATTTATATCCCACTCTATACCATGAAATCTCAGAGGAGAACACAAGATGAATATATATGAAAAGATTAAAATAATTTTATAGTATGGTAATTTGCATTGACTAAAAATACATGAGAAATTGACAAGACTGCTAACAAAATATCCCTGATAAAATACATAACAATAATTTGAGCTTTGGGAAACAATTTACTTGGCTAGAGCTCGGTATGAAATGGTACTGAATTTGCATGTTCAGTCGAATTATTTTTTTAAAAAAATCACCCCAATTCAATTAAAAATTACTATTCCTCTTTGAACTCAATGGAACAAGCCACTCATGATAAGCGTGCTCCCTTCAATAGGACTTTGCCAACTTCCTGGTCAATATTCCCTGCCTTCATCACCAAACCTGTAGCTGTGACTATTTCTTCCACCATTGTGGAAAAAGTACAAGGGCAAATCAACATGCATGGAGCTTGCATGTCCCCTAGCAGCTGGGAACATTATGCTGCTAGGAAACAGGGTGCATACTTCCTGTAGGACAGGTTTCCCACCAGAATCATGCCGGAGTTTCCTCTACCATCATTACCCAGGAAACCTGCAACAATGCTAGAGACCTTGTGGAGGCCACAAAAATACTGAGGAGGGGGTGCGTATGGCTGCAGTCAATTAATTACTCTCTCGTGTACAGGACTGCAGCCCCAGTTACCACTAAACTGAACCAAATCAGAACACTGACTATACCATCAGACTCTTTTTGGTTACCTGATTAGGTTCTTCTCTGATTCCATCAATGCAAAGACCATGTTGACAAAGAACAGGAGATCCTCCTTCACAGTCATCGAATTTTGAAGTGCAGAGAGGCCCATATGTTTCTGGTGAACAGATGCAGCTTTGGAAGGAAGAATGAAGTAACATAATGAAGTGAATAATCTTTCATTTAACCAAAGACTGTTTTTGGCCTCTCCAACATGAATCAGGTTCATGCAATATACTGGAACACTTAAATATTCATTCAGTCATACCTACCAACACCTACGTGCACATTTGTTGATTTTATAACTTGATTTATATTCCCATGAGTTCAGGGCATGAAGTTGTTTTTTTAAAACACAAACTCAGAGGAGGATGATTATTTTATTCAATTATTTATTTACTCATATATTTGGCTTACACCCCACCTTTCTTCAATAATTTATAATCATAGCAGCTCACAACATGGTCAAAATAGGTAAAACAAAAACAGAAAAAAACAGATCCAAAGTCAATAGGTGTACTTATAATGTTAGAACACAATTTTATAAAAAAAAAATTAAAACAGTATTGAATTAAAAGCAATATTAAAAATGACAACACTAATGTCTTAAAAAGTTTCTTTCTCAGCAGTCAGTCCCTTGCTGAAAGGCCATCTGAGTAGCAAAAGGTCTTTGCCTGCTGACAGAAGAGCAGCAAGGAAGGGACAAGCATCATCTGCCTGGCAAAGACGTTCCATAGCTTGGGAGCAGCTACCAACCCACTGGCTCCTTTTGCATCCTCACCAAGTGTTACTGTGAGAATGCGGGAACCAAGAGGAGCTCCTGTCTGAGTGCATTTAGAACAACTTGGCACCTGGAGATGTGTTGGACTACAGTTTTCATCATACCCAGCCAATCTGGCTAAGTGTGATGCGAGCTAAAGTCCACACATCTGATGCATGCTAGCTTGGGAAAGACTTTATAAATATGTAGCAACTTATAGGGGTGAATTAGCAATTTCTGTTTCAACTCTTGGATATATATGGAGATCCCTGCCACCATGTTTTTTTTTAAGTGTCCAGGAAGATTTTTTTTTCCTAATTTAAACCACACGACTTCGGAGAGTATTCTACTTGGTTGCCTTGAATGTTATAAATTAGCTAAATAAACTGGATGTGCGCATTTCATGCTCTCCGACCATCCCACTTTGGAAGGATAGTGCAAGTATAGTCTTGATTAATCCTCTGTAATCCCACATTTTCTGCTGCTTTCAAAATGACCTGGTTTCTCTCTCCTTCTTCCACTTCCCTCTTTGACCACAGCTTACTTCAATTGCTGCAAATGGAGCTCAAAGGGCAAAAGTAGTTTGCACTCAATCAACTCAGAAGAGGGGAAATAAAAGGAAAGGGCAGAATCTTGCTCTCCCCAGTTGGCTCAGGCCAAAGCAAAGTGCTGCAGCCTGTCCTAGCTTGTGTGATCTTCTTCATGCATAACTTTTGCCATCTTGACCACATTCTTCTATTGTTTGGCCATACCTGTCCTGGTTTTCTTTTGTGAAATGTTGGAGGATATGGCATTTGGATTTGGTGCATGCCTTCTTTCAAGTAAATGAGAATTATTTCTGTTTTATAACCTTCTGTTTTTTTACACATGCACACCTCTTAAAAGTGTTCATACATGCCAGTGGAGGATCACATGTAAACTGGAACAAAGCTCTTGGCCATACTCTTCATCTCAATCAGTAGAATATCTGATAGTCAATATGGGCAGTATCTAAAGAAGGTACTGAAGTAGCTCGCCAAGAATTGAGACCACCAGATTAGAAAGCAAAAATAAAAGTTTATTTTTCTGCAGGGATCTCAGTGGAATGATTTCCAAAGCCTGAGAGCCCCGATCCAGGTATTAGCTCTCTTTTTATACCCTCTGTAAACAGGTTACAGGAAATGATTACATATGACCATATATGAAGCGTTCTACAGGTCAGGCAGACCTGGGTTACATCTTTCAAAAATGATGTATTTTGGTACCAAGGGAGTATTTCTCCAACATCAAAACTCCCTAGGTTCCCGGCACTGCTAAGCACATACCTAAGCCTCTTGATAAGATAAGGTCTGCATCTGCTCACCTTATTTTTCTATATTTTTCTACCTTAGTATTAGCTTCTTCAACTTAACCCTTTCATTCCCCCCTTTATGCCAAATTTACTAATTTGACATACTTAAGCTCTGCTTTTGGGCCATAACAGCAAAATGAGCTGCCTTCCCCTCCATAGCTTGGGAGAGAGAGGCATGTACACATTTCATAGCACAAGAAATACATATCATTACTAAAAACCCTACTACAATTAAAAGTACAATACCTAGAAACAAGGTTTTTAACCAGCTAAGATCTGGAAGCCAAGAAGTTAACCAATCCCAGGGGTTACTAACGCCACTGTCATTATTTTTTATCAACCCTTGCAACTGCTGTATCTCATCCTCTATAGTCTTGTTCAAATCATGAACGTAACCTTGCATTTTCCTCCTTTGACTATGGTACAAAACCCCCCTTTTCTGGCTAACAAGTAATCCAAGGCCATTCATGTTGTAACAATAGCTGATTTAGCTCTTCAATTTCTTGTTGGAGGGCTTGTACCAATTTCCCAGTCGCATTTATAGTTTTCTCCAATCTGCAAGTCAATCCTATTATGCTCCTACGATTTTCTTGAGCCATAATTCCTGGGTAGGATCCCAAAGTGAGGACCCCTGTGATCAGTCCTCTTGATCCTACTACCCTCACTCTCAGACAACTGTGGCCTCACTATTACCAGATCCTCCATCCACTTCCCAGTGGTCCCACTAAATGCCGTTTCTTCCTACCAGTCCGTTGATCTGTCCTGGTAGGAAAACTTGGACAGGTATAGTCATATATCCTATTCCTACAAACACTGGTAAGTCCCTGGGTGGTAGTTGGTGGCCCACCCATTAAAGTAGAACCATAAATGCGGTCTCTAGCCATCAATCCAGAGCATATACTACCTGACCCTGTATAATTAGGAGTGAACATGGATATTCTGGGTATAAATCTCCAAAATTAGTTTCATTTAAGTCCCCCTTGGGTTGATAGGAGTTATTATATGTGCCATACAAATAGAATCTATCACTACATGCTGAATAATTTCCCAGTTTACCATAAAATGAGGAATATTTTATATATCCTTTCCACTTAGAATTCCAAGATCCACTATGGTGACAGCAAAAACACATTCCGGGGGAATAAGTATAAAACTTCAACCGCCTAAATCGAGTCTTGTTTATATTACTATCAACTTTGGCAAACATATTGGGATTCCCTCTCAATGCTGACTGTAGGGCTCCTACAACCACTCCCGGTTCACTAATAAGGGAGGGCATAAAACCGAAATCTGCTACAGTCTGTGGATGTTCATAGATCAGGGTGACATTGGGTCCGTGTTGTTGGAACATGTGTGCAGCATGTCGTTTGAACCAGTTAGCCTCGACTACTCCACCCATCACGCTCCACATCCCGATCAACATTACCCACTTCATTTTCGGAGCCACTCAGGGACCCAAATCTATCTTAACTCCACAACAAAATCCTCTTTCTTACATATACAAAAATACTAAAATACCAAGAAATATACACACTACTATTATTATTAGATCACTAATACTAATATTCATTGTTTCTCTCCCATATCCACTGTAGGGGATCTGGCCGTGCGTAGAGTAGTCAGCCTCCGGAGTGACTACAGCAGGGCTCAGTCCCAACTTCCTTCTTGCAAGCGGCCAGGTCTGACCGTACGTAGAGCTACCAGCGTCCAGCGGGTGGCAGCAGTAGGGTCTAGCCTAGAGTCTTCATTCACCTGTTGCGGATCTGACTGTGCGATAGAGTGGTCAATTCCCTGGTATGACCACGGCAGAGTCTAGTCCGAATCTTCTCTCCCTCTTTTCTTCTGGACAATTTCAGTTTCAAAGGGTTTTCTTGTGATGAAATTACAGCCCAATCAGTAAACGCCCTTTTTATCCTGGTGTAGTGTATCCAAGGTTTCAGCCCTGCTACTTTTACTGCAGTGGGGGTGACTAACAGCACGTGATACGGCCCCCTCCAGCCTGGTGATAGGCTCCCCTTTCCAATCTTTAGCCCACACCTCATCCCCAGGCTGGAAGGAATGGGCCTTTGTGAGGAAAGGAACTCGTCTAACCTCTAAAGCATGGGCGTTTACCTTCTCTAGCTTTCCCTAATGCCTGCACTTCTTCTTGGAGGGTTAAGTTCCCCAGCTTCAATGTCCCCTCTCAATCCCTTCAGGATGGCCGGGGTCTTCCATACAGCAGCTCAAATGGAGTCAGCCCAGTCGCCCGATGAGGGGTGCATCTTATTCTCAAAAGAGCTATTGGGAGTACATCCAACCATTTGAGCTTAGTTTCTTGACACAATTTTGCAAGCTGAGTCTTCAATGTTCTGTTCATCCTTTCCACCTTCCCAGAACTTTGGGGCCTATAATTGCAGAATGCAATTTCCAGTAATTCCTAAGACTTCTGCCAAACTCTTAACTACTCCGTGCACGAAGGCCGGGCCATTATCAGATCCGATGTGAAGGGGTAACCCGTATCTAGGTACGATGTCTCGGAGTAGAGCTCGTACTCCACTCCCTTCGCCTTCTCGGTTCTAGTAGGATATGCTTCAACCCACCCAGTGTGAGTGCACACCATTACCAACATATATCGGTATTGTCCCATCCGTGGCATCTCGGTGAAGTCCACCACTAGGGATTGAAGGGAGTAGATCCTTGATGTTGGGTTCCCTCTTCCAATCTGGGTCCTTGACGCGGGTTGTTCCGAGCGCAGAGTTGACACCGTGATGACGCCAGCATGGTGTACTGTCTCATTCCATCTATAAACACATCCTTTGCTAACAACTGGGCCAACGCTGTCTTTCCCAGATGTGTGGCTTCATGTGCCTTCTGAACGATTGGCCATCCCATAGATTGGGGTATGTACCGTCTTCCATCTGGTAGACCCACCAACCATCTTTGTCACTTATAGCTTTCAGGTCCTTTTCAGCCCTCTCATTCTCCTGCTGGGTGTATCTAGGGGTCTGGTTATTCAAGGAGACTTGGGAAAGTGGTACTACCAATTCTGGCAGAATTCTCTCCTTCCCACTCACTAGTTCACTCTCAGCAGCCTCCTTTGCAGCAGCATCTGCCTTCCTGTTTCCCCGGACCACTGGATCTTGCCCTCTCTGATGTCCTTTACAGTGCATCACAGCAACTTTACTAGGGGCCCACACCGCTTCTAATAGGTGCTCTATTTCTTTTCCATATTTGATCTCTTGTCCTGAAGAATTGATCAATCCTTTTTCTTTGTACAGTGCTCCATGTGCGTGCAGGGTAGTGAAGGCATACTTTGAATCTGTGTATATGTTTACAGTAAGTCCTTCGGCCAGCTCTAAAGCCCTGATCAAAGCGATAAGTTCCGCCTTCTGGTCCGAGGTACCAACAGGTAGCGCTTTGGCTTCTATTATTTTATCTGCCGTGACCACTGCATAGCCGGCCTTTCGCTTCCCCTCTCGCACAAAGCTACTTCCATCTGTATAGTAAGTAACATCAGGATGGGGCCATGGGGTATCCCGCAGTCTGGTCCCACTTGAGTATACTTCATCCATGGTTTGAAGGCAGTCGTGGTGTATATTTCCAGATTCTGCTGGGAGCAGTGTTGCAGGGTTCAGGGTGGTGCACAACTCCAACTTCACTCTAGGGTTTTCATACAACATTCCCTGATACTTGGACATTCGGCTATTCGTGAACCAATAGCTACCTTTGTACTCCATGATGTGGATAGATAATGTGGAACCTTTACCATCAAATTCTGGCCTAAGGTTAACTTATCTGCTTCTTTTACCAACAAGGCTGTTGCTGCTATAGCCCTGAGACACCCAGGCCATCCTCTAGCGACTGGATCTAATTGCTTAGAGAGATATGCCACTGGGCGATGCCAGGATCCCAACATTCTTGTGTCAGTACTCCCACGGCTATTCCATTCTTCTCATCAACAAATAAGGTGAACTTCTTTGTTACATCTGGCAGACCTAGCGCCGGAGCTTCCATCAGCGCCTTCTTTATCTGTTCCCAGGCGTTCTTTTGTTCTTTTCCCCACACAAATCAGACTTCTCCGGACCTTTGGTAGCTTCATATAATGGTTTGCTCATTACTGCGAAGTTAGGAATCCAGATTTCTGCAAACCCAGCCCACCCAGAATTTCAGCCATCTTCCGATTCCGGGGCTCAGAGAGGTAGAGCACACACAGCCTCCTTCCTTTCTCGGCCTAGCGCTCGTTTCCCTTGAGTCACTGGAATCCCAGATTGCACCTCTGTCTGGCACAACTGGGCCTTCTTCTAGATACTTTGTAGCCTGCTTCCCACAGAAGCTGGAGCAACTCCATTTGTGGCCTCCTTACACTCCTCCTCACTGGTGGCGGCCAACAGTAGATCATCCACATATTGCAGCAAAACTGGTCTCTTGGGTTCAGATTGGAATTTTCTCAAGTCTTGAACCAACTATGTCCCAAAAATCGTTGGCGAAGTTCTTCCACCCCTGAGGCAAGCGGCACCACGTGAACTGGGTCTTCTTGGTGCAATGTCTTCCACCTGGAAGGCAAATATGTCCTGGCTTTGGGGGGCCACTCGGATACAGAAGAAGGCATCCTTGAGATCCAAAACAGTGAAGTGAGTAGCTGCAGATGGAACTAGTCCCATCAGGACATATGGGTTTGGTACCACTGGGTGTAGGGTTACTGTAGCTTTGTTTACCATCCTTAAATCTTGTACTGGACGATATTCCTTCGTCCCAGGTTTCAATACTGGGAGTAATGGAGTATTCCAGGGAGAGGCGGCATTCCCGAATTATATTGTACTTCTTCAGCCGTTCTAAATGCTTCTGGATCCCTTCCAGGGCTTCTCTGGGTAGATCATATTGCCTTACACGAGTGGGCATAGCATTTGGCTTTAATTCTACCACTATGGGGGCCACGAACCGGGCTAACCCAGGTGGGTTGTCTTCAGCCCACACGCCTGGGGGTCCAAATATAGCGGGTTGCTCTTGACAAACCATGATCTGGTACCTTCGCCACTCCTCCTCCATTGGATAAATCACTGAGATATTCTTTGGTCCTCTAAAATTTATTTCCATCGTCCCATCTTCTTCAATAGAAATTTGAGCTCTCAATTTAGCCAACAAATCTCGACCCAATAAGGGCACAGGGCAACTTGGCAAATACAAAAACTGGTGAGTGACTTGATGTCTTCCTGAGATCCACAATCCTTTTTTCTAAGAGAGGGTGTTTTTCCAATTTCCCCGTGGCCCCCACAATTCTTATGGCTTTCTCAGTTTTTGGGGCTATTGCAGAATTTAATACTGAATGGGTGGCTCCCGTATCTACCATCATGGGGATGGCTCGGTCCCCTATTTGTGCTATGACCATAGGCTCCCCGGGGCCGAGAGCAAGGGGGCCCGGTCTGTCCTAATCGTAAAGTTCCATTTCAGCTAGTCCAATGAAGTCCTCGAACCCTTCGTCCATCCCCTGCTCATATCTTCCATCCACTACTCTTCCTCTTCCTCTTCCTCGATTTGCTCCCCTTCCTCTTCCTCGATCCATTCCTCTTCCTTGTTCGCCATCCTCTCTGTCTGGGACATTCATTCTTCCAATGCCCAACCTGTCGGCAGAGGGCACACTCATTGCGTCTCAATGGAGGTCCACTTCCTCTTCCAATTTTCTCGCCCCCCTTCCTCTTGTTGCCAAAGCTGCAGCCAAACTCGCTTTCTTATGCATCCGCCTGTCCTTCTCCCGTTTCTCCTCTTGGTCTCTATTCACATATACTCTCTGGGCAATTTCCAACAATTGGCTCAAAATTCATACCTGCAAATCCCTCTTGTTTCTGGAGTTTCTTCCTTATATCTGGATAACTTTGGGTCACGAAGGCCAAATTCACCATCTGTTGGTTGCCTGGGTCTTCTGGGTTCACAGGAGTATACTGCCTATAAGCATCAAGCAATCTTTCCAAATATGTTCCTGGGGGTTCAGTGGGTCCCTGAAGTATCTCTGATACTTTGGACATATTAACAGGCCTCTTCATTCCTTCTCTCATAGCTTCCACTAGTAGAGCTTGATAATCAGTGAGCATAGCCAACTGTGCTGGGAGGTTCGGGTCCCATCCTGGGTCCGCCAAGGGGACCCTACCTCTCATCCACTGCTCAGGGTTCGCCTCTCCAGGAGGTGCCCTGTCTCTAGCTATCCGTTCTGCATGCTGAATTATTCTCCTCCGCTCTTCAGTAGTGAACAAAGTCAGGAGCAACTGCTGACAATCTTGCCAATTGGGGACATGTGAGGCCATAATACTGGAACAAAGTTCAATTACTTCTTGTGGCTTATCTGTGTAAGTAGCATAATGGGTCTTCCAATTAAGGAGGTCAGACGTGGTGAAGGGAGTATATTGGTAACTTGGGACTCGCCGATAACCACCCTCTTGGGTGGGATCTGGCACCAATTGACTGATTTGTCGCAATGGTGCAATCACATCTCCACTTTCCTCATCCGAATCATCTACTTCTTCTACTTCCTTCTGGGGTTTTGTCTGTTTACTCTTGACCTGCTTACTCTTGGATTTTTCCTTTGGTCCAGTCTGTTCGGGTTTGGGTCTGAGTGTCATCTTATTCTGGACAGCCAAACTGGAACCTGGCAACTCCTCTGTCATTTCCTCTTCATGGGTAACTGGGGCCAATCCGCCAGTCCCCCAGCCACTCCCTCTTGTTGTGAGGCTGCCTGAGGTACTGGTGGCAGTGGAGCAGGCGGTGGTACTTCCAAAGCCAGTGGTGGCGGGGCTGGCTGCATCACCACATACGGTGGAGGGGGGGCAGTGGGCTCTTCTGGAGCTGAATCAGGCAAAATCTGGGCTTTTCCAAGCTTTCGTCTGGCCCTGTCCTGCCTCAGCACCATAGCCTTACAAATTTGTTCCTGACACTTCTGCAACCAAGAGGGGTTCTCTGTAACCACTGTGTCCCATGAATCTATGTATGGATACTGATCAGGATGGCCAGGCTCACCCACCACTACTGAATACACTGCCTTGATTCGAGCGGGTTCTAAGCTCCCTTCCGGAGGCCACCCCACCTTGAAAGAAGGCCACTCCACTTCACATAAATTCCGTAAACGCCCTGGCGTCATCGGGGGGTCCCCATAGTCCCCACTGAATCCTTTCTTGAAATTCTTTAACATACAACCTAAAGGGGTTTGCCGGCTTTGCCCCCCACCCATTTCCTCCCAACGTGGACAAGACACACTAGGAGAAAGGGATTTGGCGCGTGAGTAAGGGGTCTCACGCGCCAACACGAAGGGGGACAGACACCACTCTCTCTGTGCCGACCCACGCACCCGGACTCTCAACGGTATGCAATGGGAACTGCGACACCTTGCGCCCCTCCTTTCACACCACATTCACGCCAACAAACTACCTCCCACCTCTTTTCCACCTCCAAAAAGCCTCGCGGTTTCACCCACAACAGTGGGGTACTAAGGCAAGACGTAAGGGGTTGATCAGGCCCCTCTTCTCCCTGAAGTTGCAGGGAGGGCACTCACCAACAGTCGTGGGAGGGTTCTGCTTTCTGCTCCGTCTTCGGGTCCCTGGGCTGGATCACCACCGCCAGAGCCGCCGCCTCACTCCGAGTCAATCCTTCTGACAAAAGTAAGTCAGGGGCGCCCTGGGTCGCGTCGGAAAGAGGCGACGGCCCCGACGCCCTGGCGTCCGCCTAAGTGGGCAAAACGCCCCTCAATATCCCGGACGAGCCCCCAAATTGAAGTAGCTCGCCAAGAATTGAGACCACCAGATTAGAAAGCAAAAATAAAAGTTTATTTTTCTGCAGGGATCTCAGTGGAATGATTTCCAAAGCCTGAGAGCCCCGATCCAGGTATTAGCTCTCTTTTTATACCCTCTTGTAAACAGGTTACAGGAAATGATTACATATGACCATATATGAAGTGTTTACAGGTCAGGCAGACCTGGGTTACATCTTTCAAAAATGATGTATTTTGGTACCAAGGGAGTATTTCTCCAACATCAAAACTCCCTAGGTTCCCGGCACTGCTAAGCACATACCTAAGCCTCTTGATAAGATAAAGGGCGCATCTGCTCACCTTATTTTTCTATATTTTTCTACCTTAGCATTAGCTTCTTCAACTTAACCCTTTCAGTACCTAATTTAGGCCTTTCGACTTGCCCTGGGCTTCATGGAATTAGTGGCATTCTGGAGGCAGAAACATGAACACAAACATTCTGCATTGATCCTATACTAGTGGCAGCCTGTGGCTTCCATGTCCAGGGTGCACTGAATCTGGGTTTAAACTTTGAATTTTAAATGAACTATTCAAGTTGTTGATCTTAATCTCTAAAACAGGATTAACGCATTGGAAGGCTTCTTTAAAGTTTGGAATAAAACTCAGAGTGGGTTTGCCACATTCCTAAGACTGCTTGTGGTGGCCTACTGCAGGCTGACATATGAATCTACTTCTAACATCAGTGTGTACTTTTAGAAGTTTACGTAATATTTTAGGTTATATATCATTTAAGCCTACATAAGAACACTACTGGATGCACAGGCAGCCTGGCTCCACAGAGCTTTTTAATAATCCGGGGAATTATTCTTGGCATTGGAATCCAATAACTCTGCTTTTTGTTGCTCTATAGCCAAGACAGTGTGTGAGAAGTGACTTTTGAAAAATCTAATAGGCCTGCTAAACCCTAGATCAGATGTGAAAAACCTCAGGATCTCAAAGTCAGATCTGATTCTGTGGGTTTTCCCAATGGGCCATCCGTCACTTCCCATGACATCATCTTCGTTGTTTCCCACCATCTCTATATGTTTCTCCTCATTCTATGAGACTGAAATACCTCCTCTCCAGCTAAGTTACTGCTAGTGAAGAATTTTGCACTAAAATATTCTTGTGGTTTTTGTCCCACCCATTTGCATTTGGCCATGCTCATCATTGAAATGTGGCCCCCAATAACAGCTCCAAACCTACAGCTGTACTTACGTGGCAGGGACAGTCTCAGTTAATCCTCTGTAGACCCACTTTTTCAGCTGCTTTTAAAATATCTCAGTTTCTCTCTCCTGCTCCCACTTTCTCCTTTTGTCCTCATCTTCAATTGTTGCAAAAGTAGTTTTCACTAAATTAACTCAGCAGTGGGGACAGGAAGGGTGGAATCTTGCCCTTCCCAGTAGGCTCAGGCAAAAGCAAACTGCTGAGGTTCTCCTAGCTCATGCTTTCTTCCACAGTAATAAGCTATGTCTTCTTGACCACACTCCAATATCGCTTGCCCACATGTGGCTTTCCTCTGTGAAATGTTGGAGGTTATATAGCTCTGAAATTGAATTCAGCCTTTAGGCTGAAATAGTTTCCTCAGATGTGTTGTGGCTCATGGTGAGACTCCACTAAAAAGAGCCACTCTTGAGCATTGGAGAAGTTGAGGGCTGAAGGGGGATAGAAGCAACCATTGGTCCTCTAGTACACACAGGCCAAGCCAGCTCACTCGGCTGGAATCCAGCATTCCTAAAATCAAGTCTGCTCTGCTCAGCTCATTGGCTAACCAGTAAAAGACAAGACCTTTTCCACTGCGTGACATTACTCTATGAAATTTCCTCCCAACTAGAAACAAAAGGCTACTCCTACTAATCATAGCCTGAAAACTGGATTATTAATTTCTCTGAGTGCTCCATGTTCCATTAGCTGGATGACTTAATACATTAAATGCAAGCTAACTTGGGTTACTGAGTACTACCTCCAGAGAATTGGTACTTATTAACTCAGATTTCAAAGCTTTAATGCTTGATTACCCCCCACTGTAATAAAAGAATGGCTTGCTTTTTTAACAGATTGCTGGTTTCAAACAGAAGGCCTTAATTCCTGGAAAATGTATTTTGAATTACTCTCTGCAAGCATGCAGTATCTCCCAGCCTCCCACCGTCTAGTCTTGGCCATATTAAACAAAGCAAAATTGCTCAGTTCAAACTAGAAAGAACACTTGGTTTGCACTTCAAAAAGTGACCAGAAGGCCTGGATGATTAGTCAAGCAGACTTCAGAACATCAGGTCCCTTCCTGCCCTGCTAGAACCCCCTGAAGAGGAATAAGATGCCATTGTATTTTGTCTGGTTTAACCCAGTATTTGTTTCTTGCTGCTTTCAAGCTGCCCAGATCAAAGCTTCTGAAAGCAAGACATTCAGCAAGACTAGTTCATCTGGAATATAAATAAATGAATGATTTACTGACCAAAAAAAAGAAAAAGGCAAGTTTCTAATTCAAACAAAATACTTTGAAATAAAACAGGACACTTTTAAAATTATTCCAGACACAAAGCAAAGAAAACATTTTCTTGACCAAAATATTCTATTAATTAATAGCACAAATAGCTCCTATAATAACTTGTACTGGCCTAAGTGGTTGAAATACTGAAAGATTTCTTTTGGTTTGCAGTTTTTAGCAGGCCAGCCCTGCACTACATCTCAGTTCAAAAAAGAAGCATCATGGTGAATGTAAAAATACATATTTTAGTGAAAAATGCATATAACAGAACTTTTGGTAAAAATAATGCCAATGTTGTTGTGTGTTTTTTTAATTATAGGTTAATGCAAAATGAGATTGTAGACCCATGAGTGAACATACATTGTTCAGAAACAGACTGAACCTTCCATCTCTATAAAGTAGTGTTCATTTTATTTCATTTATTATCAGACATTATGTTTCATACACTATATAAAATTAAGCTGCTTTGAACTGAGGCAGATAAACTTTTAAGAAAAGTAGACTTTCTAGTCCAGAGTTCAGTTTCCAACGTCACTCCATCGGGTGCTCAGAGTCAGGCAGCAATTGATGGAAGCAAGGAAGCGCAGCAAGGTGTTTTAAGAATACAGCATTTTAAGCCATTTGGTTTGTATGAAAGAGATCATTGTCTTATCACCAGTGTTGATAAGACTGCTAGTCCCATTGGCTTCTATACATAGATTGGAGGGCTTCAAACAACAAAATACTTTAGGCTGTCCCTACAGATACAAGCAAAGCACAAAACACAGTTCTTTCCTTCCCATTACCTGATAAGCAAGACTATAATGCTTCTGCACATAGAAGTTTCCATTAATCTGTCATAGAATCATAGGACCATAGATTCATAAAATCACAGTGTTGGAAGTAACTTCAAGGGCCATCTAGTCTAACCCACTGCCATACAGGAATACACAGGTAAAGCATTTCTAAAGGATGGCCATCCAACTTCTATTTAAAGACCTCCAAAGGAGAGTCCACCACTTTCCAAGACAATAAATTCCATTGTTGAACGGCTCATACTGTCAAGGAGTTCTCCCTAATGATTAGGCAGAATCTCTTTTCTTGCCATCTGAATCCATTGGTGCACATTCTAGCTTCTGGACCAGCGGAAAATAAGTTCGCTCCATCTTCTACATGATATTCCTTCAAGATATTTTCATATAGCTATCATATCACCTCTCAGTCTTCTTTTCTCCCAGATAAACATGCCCAGTTCCCTATGCCATTCCGTATAAAGTTTGGTTTCCAGACCTTTTGTCATCTTGGTCACCATCCTCTGTTCAGGTTCTAGCTTGTCAATATTCTTCATGAATGGTGGTGCTCAAAACTGGACACTATATTCCAGGTGAGATCTGACCAAAGCAGAATAGAGTAATACTAATACATTCTTTGATCTAGACATTATCTAAAGGAGTGGTAGATTGCTCACTGGAGATTTCCAGCCTGAAACTGGACAACCATCTGTTGAGTATGTTACAGGTTTGTAAACCCACCCCCATACAGCCATGTACCTACTGGTAATGAGTGAGAGGAGCACGGTAGAGACCAGACAGATATGCTCCTGTAGATGGACGCACAGCAACAGACATTCTCCACCACCCCACAGTGGTCTCCCAAAGGTTCCAGGGGATGATGTCATTGCTGTCTGATCCGCCATAGGAAAAAAGCTCTGTGTTTCTCTGCCACTCTCCCCACTTTCTACCAGTCGGGAAATGGCTGTGTTGAGGGAGCTACAGTGGCTAGTAGGTTGTTTGGGGAGGGGGTAGTTTGGTTGTTGCACAATCAGTAGACGATTCTGACCTCTACCACAACACAAAACGTGAGTTACATAGGTGTAAGCTGAACTTTGATGGTGTAACTCACTAACAGAATGCCAGCCTCTGTCTTTCTGCAGTAACTCACTTGTAATTTCTTTTTTGAAACTCTCAGAAAAGTACCAAGAGACTATTTACTGGTACTAAGGGGAAAAATGCATCTGGGACATATTGCGGTGGCCAAGAAGAAATTGCCTTGAATTAATCTGCCTGAAAGCTTATAGACAATGAAGAAGTGTTTCAAAACAAGAAGAATGCCAAATAAACATTTGCAGAGAGACAGGATTATTTTTTTTTGTCATTATGGTTGTTATTATTATTATTATTACTATTCTGAGGCCAAAATCCAAATGCCCTCTGGAGAACTCTGGCATGGTCCTATGTTACTAAGAAAGCTTTGTCAGGAAAACAGGTTTCTATTAGCTAACTATTTTTAATAAAACAAGAGCTTTTAAACAAGAGCGTTTGCAGACTTATTTGGAGTCAAGAAGTCTATCTAAAAATGAAGCCCTTAAACATTTCTCAGTGAAAGAGAGCTGGATGAGAAGAAACTGTATCTGTACATTTACAAACAGGATGGCCATGCGTACTACTTTACAAAGACTCCTCTGCTTGAAAAATCCTGTTTGAGAATCTGTCTAGTCCAGATTTGGTTTAAAGATCAAAAGAAGGTAATTTGAGGCCTTGAAGTTGCCCATCAACAGTTTACACTTGGAATTCAGGCCATTTCCACACCACACTGTTCTAATGCTTTTATTCCACTTCCAACATCCTGTAGAATTCTGGAGTTTGTAGTTTACTGAGGCCAAAGAGCTCTCTGGCTGAGAATTCTAAAGGCCCTTCCCTGAACTGCAAACCCCAGGATTCCTTAGGATGTTGAAAGTGGAATCATAGCACTATAACAGTCTAGTGTGGAAATGGCCTAAGTTTATATTAAATTGCCCAAGTGTAAATGTAAGTTAAATGGTTACACTAACAGCTTTAGCAGAATGAACATGATTTTACTACCCCATGCCCCTTCCTTGAGCTTTTGAGAAACAGAAATAGCTCCACGAAGTTTTGAAAAACCCACTTCTCATCTGCTCCACCAAATCTCCTTCTCTTGCTTTCCCTTTCTCCCTCTGTTATAACCTCTTCTCCCTATCCTCACCCTTTCTTTAACTTACTGATTCTCACATCAATTCCGGAAAGTCCCAGGATTAAGAACTTTAAAATTTAGCATCCTGGAAAAGATGAGGACTCTCTTGTGTTGTGTCTGAAGTAGAACATAGGCAGAACATCATAATGCAAATAAGATCAACTCTTCTAAGCTGCTCTTACTACTTTTCGGTTCAAACCATTTTAATGCTGGAATTAAAGCTTGTACTCTAAGCACGAACTAAAATAAGTACTTTGGCTTTTGTAACATTGTGATTCCTCAATGATAAGAGACCAATAAAAAATAAATAGCAGTTTTGCACAGATCTAAGAGAACTAGGCTTGAGATAAGAACCAGCTGGAAAATGTAATATTTATTGGCTCTTTAGCACTATCTCTCATATAATTAATTGATAACATAATTCATGGCTCAATTCTGGAATTATAGGTTACTTCTCAAATTCCAACCTAAGTCGATCACTTTAATTTTACTTTAATTTTAATCACTTTAATAGCTTTGATTTCAAAAAAATAGTCTAATTAAATTGTCCCTTTAAGCTAGAAGATTTCCAACTTAATTGAAAACTTAATTTAACTAGTTAGTTTGCATCATTGAACCTGGCAGTTGCATTGAGACACATTACACAACACAGGAAATCAGTCCTCCACATGGAGGTTTCTATACATACAGCAGGTTGTGGGCCACACGATGGTCCCTGGACTGTTTGAAGATCCTCAAAATTCCTAGTTATTTTTGGAAACCACAATATCTGTCCCAGGCCTCTCAGGTTTTGTTTTGTTTTGTTTTTGCGGGGGAGGGGGTAACCTCACTCTCTTGCAATGCTTGAGGATGTGCAATCTCCACTTTAAATGGGTTACAAAACACACACACACACACACACACACACACCCCTGCCAAACATAGTACACTGGCTAACGTTTAAAAATCAGAAATGAACTTCTGTCTCCTGGATTTAGGCACTGTTGACACTCTGTGTGGCCCCAAGATGACTCCAGGGCAGAAAACAGGTCCCTGGTCCAGTGAAGTTGCCCATCCAGGACATACGGGGCAGATCCATGGAATGTTCTTCCTACCACAAGTCCCTCCAAAATGGAAGAAATACCAAATAAATCCAGTTAGGTTTGGCTAAAGTTTGAAGGGACTCTGAACTGCATTCTGGTGGGTTTCTTCCACTGTCAGGAGGGGCTGACAGTGTGGCACGTGTGGTGGCAGTATTTGATGGCAAGATCTAGCCTTCCTTTGCATTTCCCATGTGGGAAGTTAAAAGGATGGCTAGTCCCAGTCAGCTGACACACTTGAGGTCCCAAGCCAGAAATGTTTTTCAAAGCAGGGAAAGGTACACACAGGAATGTAACCATGGGGGAGGAAACAAAATGAGGGCAGTGCCCCTCAAAATAAGAATTCTTATTTTCCAAATGAAATCTCCCTTAAACCGCCACATTTCTAGCATTGCAGTAACTTAAGCATTTATCAGTATGCTTTAGGCATCCCAAGAAAAGTGACAAGCACAGATACCAAGGGAATGCAAACACACCAAATATAAGTGTTTTAGGTGTGAATGATTTTCAGTGCCTTGCTTCTGCAGTGCTAGAAATATGGGGACTGAAAGAAAACTTTACCAGGGGGGCAGAAATCTTTAGGGGTGTGCCCTCAATTTGCCCCTATACCCCACTCTAGTCCTGGGTGCATATCAGCAATGGAGCTTGACAGGCTTCTGCATCTGTGGCAGCTGCCCAAAGAAATCATGTAATTGTGCCCAACATGAGCTGGGTTTTAAATGAGTTTGTGTATGGGTCTCTGCTTGAACTTCTCTCTCCTATAATGGACCTCCACACAAGGACATTAAGAGTTACCTGTAACTACCAGGAGTATTTACACATGTAGCTCCATTCTGGCAAGCAAGAGGTGTCCCGGCATAAATCTGGCATTCATTAACATCAACAGAACAGAATGGACCCTGAGAAGAGAAAAGTGGGTTATTTCCCAAGTAAAACGAGGAGCACAATGGGATCTTCACAGTCAGTACAACGATATAGAATTTCAAAAGGTATACTGCATCTGGTTTGCTTTTGGCAAGGTTTCCTTTAGTAAACACTAAGGCAAAACTCAATTGTTCAGCTCTGTCTTTCTCATAAATGGAAGTACATCATGATTTCACTAATTTAAAACATAGGGTTGTTAAAGAGGAAGCACAGAACTCCTTAGGGGGTGAAATTTTGCACTGTCAGCCCTCAGGCTACTAATACCAGAGATACACAAGAAAGCACATGTTCTTTTAAAGGAGTCATTATATAGGAATTAATATATGTAGTGACTTAAACACCGTGCATGGTCCTAATATAAAAAAGCAGAGATCAGTTTCCCTACTTACTGGTTTGCTTGTTTGTTTAGCTTAATCTGAATGACTTAAATGAATTAAATTGCAAAGCCAACTGATGAAGCAATAGCGATTCATTTTTAAAAAAAACACATTTCTCATTTGATGGCTGCATAGCAAAGACAATTTGAGCAACTAAAAGTTCTTGGCTTCTTTGATCATCAATTTATGCTTATCACCTGTGCAATATCTATTAGCTATTTACATATCTGAAGGAACCATCACAGATATAACTGCCATCCCCTCCTAAGCCATTAAAACACATTACAAGCCACTAAAATGTTAAGGCTGAAACAGTAAGACTGATATTTTATGTACTATATGTGCAGCATAAAGGTACAACATTGTGATGCGAGATTCCCTTCATCCTGCAACTGACTGTAGAATGAACCTAAGGCCTTGACCTTTAACTCTTTGACCTTTAGCCCCCACCCACCAAGAAAAGACTGTGTGTGTGCTTGCAGAATGATTCAGAAGGGGAATGGGCTCCTGTGGTATATTAAGCTTTTCTCCATACCAACCAAGGCTTGTGGTCTTATCTACCACTGCTGCTGCCTCCTCCTTGAAGGAGAAACAAGACAATGATGAACTGAGTGGCCCTGACACATGGCTCTTACTGATTCCTGTTACTTGCTCCAGATTTAGAAGAAGAGGAGCTAGTGATCACAAATGGCTGAGAAAGTCATTCTTCAAATGGGACAAATGTGTTGAAATGCTGACGAGAAGGAGTTAGTGATGACAAACGTTGAGAAAGACCTGCTCCAGATGGGACAGATGTGTTGGGAGGTTGAGGAGGAGGAGTTAGCAATCACAAATGTTGAAAAAGTCATTCTCCAGATGAGACAGATGTTTTGGGATGTTGACAAGGAGGAGTTAGTGATCACAAATGTTGAGAAAGGCCTCCTCCAGATGGGACAAATGTGTTGGGACGTTGCAGTATTTGCCTCTGTCTTTTGAGCTTTGTTTTAGAAAACAACAACCACATTTCTGTTTGTCCTCTACTATTTTCTGGAAATTCTCAGCAACATTTTATGAGTGGGTTTCTTTTTAATTCTGAGCCATATTGGAACAATAAAGTACTTTTCTCTCCTTTCTTTCTCTTTTTTTAATTTTTAAAAAGGATCATAGCACACCATCGAACTGGCACTTTTGTACTATTAGCCCTATAACTTGAAAAAAAAAAACTTCAAAAATCAGAGAGCAGAAAATTTGCCCTTGAGAGCATAAGACCAGTGCAGCAAAACGTGCCTTTGTTTGTTGGCTTTTTAAAAAATCCTATAAAACAGCCCTAGTTGCTAAAAGCCCCTAAAAAAATAGAATGAGTGGACAGGGAGGCAGCAACAACCAGCAAAACCCACAAATCCAAGAAGAAATTTATGAGAAATCTTGCATCTTTTGACCAGTCTGGAAGAGCCCAAAGACTGCTAGCGGCTGCTTAGAGAAAGTGTCATTATCTCCTGAAATACATAAAGTAGCATTGGAGGTAACCATTGTTGTTATCTTTTTTTCCCCTGCTCCCTTTTGTAAGATATGCATGCTGCCACTGGAAGAATTCAAAGTGCCAAGACAGCCTCCTCTGTAGGTGATAATTGTGCTTTATCTATGACATACACTGAATGATGCTTACCTGCCAGTTGTCAAGACAGAGGCAGAAGAAAGCATCCAGCAGATCTATGCAGGTTCCAGAATTCTGGCAAGGGTTGCTGTTGCAGGCTTTTCTCAAGAAGGTCTGGTTAAAAACAATGGGGCAAATAAGTCTGTTCTGATAGAATCCATGAGTTTATTGGTACCGTTCTTAAATGACTTCCAAAATATATAAGAGACATGGATCTGTTTGGTTGGTAGCAACCTCAACTCAGAAAATAAACGCAGAGCTCAGTCATAAAAACTGTCCTTTTTTCTCTACTAATAAAAGTAAATACCATATTTTCCCAAAACAATAAATATTGCATTCTATCTGTACTGCTTCCAGTCCATCACCACCATCAACAACAATTCATGCATTATCCAGAACTGAATGCATTGTGTGTCACTGTATGTGCATATGTGCCTTTAATCACCTGTTGACTTATGGCAACCCTATGAATTTGATAGGGGTTTCTTAAGCAAGGAATACTCAGAGCTGGTTTTACCAGTTCCTTCCTCTGTGATATAGCCTTCAGCCATATCGGTGTTCTCCCATCCAAGTACTAATCAGGACTGACCCTGCTTAGCTTCCAAGATCAGGTAGGTTCTGGTGCCTTTAGGGCATGACTACACTAGTAACATATGTAATTTTAAATGCATACTGTTCTGTTTATTAAACTACTCACCTGCTCGAGGCTTTGAATTCTGCTTTCGATATTTGCAACCTACAAACGCAAAAGTAAAGACGAACATTCAGGAACTATAATGACAAATACAGATCATATTTAGACACATTAGGCAGATTAAGAAGGAAGCATAGATTCTCAAATAGCCAACAGGATAAATATTATTGCATCTTTCCTAGCACTACAAATAGTAATTAAAGCTAGCTTGGTAGGGCAAAGCTATCTCAATCTGGATTACTTTGAATGAGAGTACACTGAAGATGGATGGGATTTCTGTAACATTTGCTTTATTTACAAACACACAAGTAAAGCATGGGTGGCAAAACAGATATCCCTAAAAAAGAAGAGATCTGTCCACTCACCCCATCCCACACTGGATCCACAGAGTAAAACCTCAATGCAATGGACAAATCTGCCCATTTTGATTCCCCTCATTCATTCATTTTTCAGATCCTAAGCTTTGTTTATCCTCAGCTTTGCATCTTTTTAAGTTCAGCTGAAAACTCATACATATTGCTCTCCAAATTTGTCTCAATACATTCATTTTGTTTGTACCTTTTATTGCAAGCAAGTGGTGTAAATCTCAAAGGATAACTGAAGTTCATATACTGGTTCAAATGACAAAATTTGGTACACAAATGCAAACAAATTTCTCTCTCATCTATGATTCCTAAGGTATCCCCAAAGCACTAATAGATCCCCCTCTGTTTCTTTCTCTTCCCAAGGGCTGTTTTTCATATGACACCCTTGTTCCTCTTCCCTGGGTAGGCAGTTTTCACTTGCTCTGAACTATGATGGTTAACTACCTTTAAAACACTCCTCATATCTTCAGAAGACAATGCTTTTCCTTCCTCCTGCCTTCTTTCTTCTTAACAATGGGTTCTCCTAAAGAGACATCAACTAACCATTCTGAGCTATTAGCACAGGGCTAGCAATGATGTGGCCTTCCAAATGTTGTTGGACTGTAAGTCCTAGTAACCAAAAGCCACAGAGCCAATGATAAGAAATCCAGGGATTTGCAGTCCAACGAAATCTGGAGGACCACATGATTCTCATCTGTTTTAGCATGCCAAAAGAAGAGTCAGCCAGAAGCCTAACATAATTTAGACAAGTATTTTTACACTATACAACTGGATCCTTTATGATTCACTACACTTGTTCTACATTTTCTATCTACTAAAGAACATGTGTTTTGCCTAAGGGTGGAAATGCCTCTGAGTAAGCACTTGATTTTATGGTTTCAGATGGAGATGTGAACATTTTTCAATCTCAGTTTGGTTGTACAGTTTACTTAGTTTGCACAGTTTTTATCCATTGACTACAATATGTTTCTGCACATTTTTTCAATCATATATATTAACCATTTTCATTTTAAATCTGTGCACATGTTATTTGATGGAAACCTTGCCTAAGCCTAAAGGCTTATAGTGAGGCGTGCACTGTCTCACAAGCTCTGGGAAGTAGGGAACTACCACTTTCATTGAGACTATCAAGTCCAACAAAATTGCTTTCCACTCCGATTTTCAATTATGGATGAATTAACTATCAATAGTTTTTCTTTCTTTATCTCAGCAGCACTTGAGACAGTCTTTGGAGCAAGCTGGATTCCATGCAGCAAGGAATACAGCTTAATTTGAATATTTACTGCACTGTCTTCCCGTTTGTTGTTCTAATGTAGTATCAAGTTGGCTTCATCTTATGGCAACCCCTATGAAGAACTGCTGTCCAAGAGGCCCTGTTATTAATGGCCATATTCAGGCCTTGCAAAGCCAAGCTGTGCTTTCTTTGAGAGAGTCAGTTGACCTGTACTGTGGTCTTCCTCTTTTCCTACCGTCTTCCACATTATCATTTTTTACTTCTCCCGTACTCCATCTTAAAGACTACAGCCCAATGGCAGGGCCCGACACTGATTCCATCACCACAGGGGTGGTGAATCCACTCTTCATTTTACCACCACTCCTCTCACAGCTTCTCCAAGTTGCTCTTTCAGTTGGACCTTGTTGCTTCAGAGGTTCAGTACCAGCACTGTTTCCATTCAGCTAGGAATAACTATGGAAACAGTAACTATAAAATCAAGAGTAGGTTCACTATTCCCACAGCAGTGGACCTGCATCCATCACTTTATTTATATCACCCATGAGGCCCCTTCCAACTCTCTGATTCTTCCAACTCCTACATTTTATCCCACCTTTTTCCCAGACTGGGACTCAAGGCAGGTCACAGTAGACAGAGAATTAGAATTTAAAAAATAAACCCTTATGTAATTAAAATATACAAAATTCAGACTTAAACAGTATTAAAGAATCATAGAAGTGAAACCATTTAAAACCATACTTTAAAACAAAGATTTAAAAAAATTTAAAACAGCACCAAAAAAAGACCTTTGCTTGTTAAAAACCATTTTTCAAAGGCTTGCTGGAAAAGATAACTGAGACCATTTCCACACTGCTCTTTTACAGCACTATTATTCCACTTTCAACATCCTGTGGAATTCTGGGATTTGTAGTTTACTGAGGCCAAAGAGCTCCTTGGCTGAGAATTCTCAGTGCCCCTCCCTAAACTGCAAACCCCAGGATTCCATAGGATGTTGAAAGTGGAATCAAAGTGCTATATCAGTCTCGTGTGGAAATGGCCAAAACCATTCCATAAAAAAATAGTTAAAGAAAATAAAAATCCAATTCTTTCTGGTTCTACAGATAAACAAAAGAGAAAAACAGGTCAGTGTAGCCCTGACTACATATTCTCCAATACCGTTTTACTATATTTAAAACATTTTTACTCTACTCTTCCTTCTGCTTAAAATTTCATAAAATGAAACAGCTAAAGACGTATTCTATGAAGCAGCAAAGAAAATGGTGGGCCTCACCCTTCCACTCAAGTGAAGGAGTGCAGTACCAACAGCCAGCGAAACGTGATTTTGGTACATGAGGCAGGAAATCCCATTAGCTCCTTTCCCTGTGCCTGGCAGTAAAAACACAATAGTTTGGGAATGCAGTTTCATGGCCCTTTTATTACATGCCAAATCTGCTGATGAGCAGCTGCCTCACTCTGCAGAAAGATGAATCTAGCCTTGACAATAAAACAATTAAAATCCTTCATTTTTAAAAACATAACCAACTTAAAATGTTTGAGTGAAGTTTTAAGCATGGTATAAAAAAAATGCAATGTGAGCAGTCTACATGGGCAAAAACTAAATACTCCAACTGGCCTGATTTGACAGTAACAGTCCAAACTAATCCTCTGTTGTTCTATTTTCCAGCTGCTTTTAAAACATCCCGGTTTTTCTCCTGCTTTCACTTTTCCCTTGTGTTCTCAGATCACTTCAATCACTGCATACAGAGTTCAAAGCGCAAAAGTAGTTTGTATTCCACTAACTCTGCAGAGAAGAAAAGGAGGGAAGGAACGGAAGCTTGTCCTTCCCAGTAGGATCAGGCAAAAGCCAACTGCTGCAGCCTCTCCTAGCTTATGCCTTCTTCCTCATTAATAACTTTTGCTAACCTCAACACATTCTAATGTTGCTTGGCCACACATGTCCCGGTTTTCATCTGTGAAATATTGGAGGGTATACAAAATCCAGTTAAGTCTTCTTATTTGGAGCTAATTTGGTATACACACCCTAAGCTTTATACATTTGTACAATCTGTTCCCAGATGCCATACCCCTGGAATCCAAACATAACCCTTGGCTTGTGCTTTCAGTAAGTGTTATGATTAATATCTCCTCTCCTGAGTACTTATTTGCCAGAGGGGCAACTTTCTAAGTCCAGCCTTGACTTCAGCGGCGCTATAGTGGTTTAAATGCAAAGCATTCAAGATTAACTAGTTTGTTGATCTCCAGTCTTTCCAATTATGTCCAAAGCCTTCTGAGCCTAAAGCAATCAGCCAGTGATTAAACATTGTGGAGGAGGGAAGGAAAAATAACAGAGGAATTTATCTTAAAAAGTGACTCATCAAAAATGTTTTGGATACTTGCATCTCCATTTCTATATGGACAAAGCTCAGAGGAACATGAAATTTATCTCACCAATGTCTGTGTTTTTTTTTAATGGTCTCATATGGAAATTCTCAACACTAGTCCCATGCTTTTTATATCATGCGCTCTAGATTAGTGGGTGACGAAGTGTACAGTATGCGAGTTTGTCTTGGCTGGGTCTAGTTTGTGTAGGTTTCACATAATCATACAATATATGTGGTCATATGAAAGTCAGTGTGGTGTAGTAGTTTGAGTGTTTGACTGTGACTCTGGAGACCAGGGTTTGAGTCCCCGCTAACCCACACTGGGTGACCCTCAGACAGTCATACTCTCTCAGCCTCAGAGGAGGGCAAAGGCAAGCCCCCTCCCCAGAAACAAATCATGCCAAGAAACCTCTCTGATAGGTTTGCCTTAGGGTTGCCAATAAATTGGAAACAATTTCAAGGTACGTAGCAACAACAAATATGTGGTTGTACTGACAAATGTTTACATTTACCTTCTGAATAAGTTCTTAGTTTAGGAAATGTTCTCCTAGGGCATAGAGCATAACTGCTTATGACAAGAATAAATGAACCATTGACAGAAGAACCGAATGAAAAAAATGCTTATAGAAGCAAGATCCAGTGTCTTAATTTAATGTTTTACATTTCTAGTCCTCCCATGTGATATCATTTTACATATCAAACACAGAATCATGTTTGCATATTCATCCAAACTCAAAGAAAAACCAGTAGAGACAACAGGACTACGGGGAAGCATTAAGCTACATGTTTGTATCTCTGTATTTATATAGAAACATGTAGCTTAATACTTAACCCGTAGACCTGTCATCTCTACAGGTTTTACTTTGAGTTTGGATGAGCATATACGCACACGCACGCACAGACACAATCAATGCAGTTCAACCCAACGATAGAAGGTAATGTTGATGGAATAATTAAATATTGCTTAAAGTAGGAAACACATGTGGATAGCTATTAAAAATACAGATAAAAAAATAACTGAAATACATCAAAGCAAGTGTACCAATTAATCAGACCAGGGCAGATCAAAGGCATTTTGCCACTTCAGCCAAAAACAGTATGCCCCTTTCCATGCTATGCACGGAAGCCAAATGGGCCAATGACTGAATCTTACTTCAACACTGGCAATCAGACAGTGTCCCCTGCGGCATCTGAGGATGGCTGGCTCACTTAGGAGGTCCAGGGCAGGTGATGTGACATACAGAGTTGCATCCTCCAGCATCTCCTACCACACCCCACTCCTGACCCCTAGTATTTGCCTGAGGTAACTGCCTCACTCTACCTAATAATAGATCCAGCCAAGGGACCAATAGGGAAGTTAATAAACATATATACCATCCTATTTCCGTGGTTCTGAGAGCGATCTGGGAAGACATAAGCCATTTCCACACTGGACTGTTTTAGTGCTATGATTCCACTTTCAACATCCTATGGAATCCTGGGGTTTGCAGTTTCAGGAGGGGCTGGCCAACCCCTTCTGAAACTGCAAACCCCAGGATTCCATAGGATGTTGAAAGTGGAATCACAGCGCTAAAACAGTCCAGTGCGGAAATGGCCATACTTAAGAAACTGAACCCTGGAAAGGAAGAAAGCCTGCAGTTTATACTGATAATTTGGCAGAGTGACTAATTCATTCATTCACTACAGAATAATCCATGCATGATGTTAGTCATTGCCTTTTGCCTTAGACTACCAATACATGTGCCATTTCTGCACTATACTCATATAGCGTGATTATTCCACTTTCAACATCCTATGGCATCCTGGGGTTTGCAGTTTTGGGAGGGGATGGCTGGCCCCTCCTGAAACTGCAAACCCCAGGATTCCATAGGAGGTTGAAAGTGGAATCATTGCTCTACAAGAGTGTAGTGCGGAAATGGCCATGGTGTAGGCCCCAGATCACTTTGGGATTCCAGGAAGAGATTGGGAGGGGGTGAACACAAGCACTGCTATCCATGAGAAAGACATACCAAAGAGTCAGTGAACAGTGAACTGAGGGTTATTGAAGGGAAGCACCCTTTGCGCAGAGACATTCCTGGTACTGACTTGCTGGTTATTCTCTGCTGCCTCTTTGAGATTCTAGGAATACCTCACTATCTCAGCTTAGGCTTCTCAGCCTACAACCAACTAGTAGGGTTCTGCCAGGGCCTGTACCCCGACGACACTTACAGGGACCTGTGCTGTAGTCCTTTTACTTGGGTGAGGACCTATTGGGTTTAAATAAGTCAGCTATTCCTACTTGAGAGTCTCTGGGTGTGTTTGTGAGATCGTGCAAGTGGGGGAACTTGATGTACTTCTTCCCCTGGAGGAAAGAACCACACCAGATGAGGATTACCCAAGGTAATCAGGGACAAAAGCTAGGAATAAGAGATGACATGCCCCCTTATGATATCGTAGCACGAAGCCTGTAGTAGTGTTTTTCTCAAGCATGGCACTTTAAGAATCAACAACAGCTGTATGGTGTATGTCATTCAATAAACCCATCAAGGCTAACAAATGCAAGTGCACACACATGCATACACACTTTTGAAGGCAGTGCTCTTGACATTACTCCCTCTTTCCTTGACGATGGGACAAGACAATCTAGACCAGTGGTTCTCAACCTGTGGGTCCCCAGATGTTTGTGGACTTCAGCTCCCAGAAGCCCCAGCCACTATGGTCAATGCTCAGGGCTTCTGGGAGCTGAAGTCTAGAAACATCTGGGGACCCACAGGTTGAGAACCACTGATCTAGACCCTGAGATCTCATGGAATCCTTGCCTTCTCCCTAAAGGCTTGTCCTACCTCTGCTGATGTGCCATTAAAAACTTTGAAAGTTATATTGGCATACTTGCCAACTATCCCAGTTTGCCAGGAACAGTCATGATTAATATTCTGTTGTCCCATTTTTTCAGCTGCTTTTAAAATATCCAAGTCCTTCCACTTTCCCCTTTTGTCCTCAGCTTACTTCAATTGCTGCAGACTGAGGAGAAGAAGAGGAGAGAGGAGGAAAAGAAGTGGCAGAATCTTGCTCTTCCCTGCAGGCTCAGGCAAAAGCAAGCTGCTGCAATCTTTCCCCGCCCCGCTTGTGTCTTCTTCTTCATTAATAACGTTTGCCATCTTGACAACACTCTGATGTTGCTTGGCCAACACAAATCCCAGGTTTTTCTTTTTGAAATGTTGGAGGGTGGGCACTGCTAGCTGGGGGATTCTGAGAGCTGCAATCAAAATATAATTTTTAAAGCTTTATCAAGACACCAATATCTCTCTTTCTCTATTGCCGCTCCCCACATAGTACTGCCTGAAATGATCTTTACCTGATCATTTTGCACAGTGGGATTAGGTTGCTGATGAAAACAGGCACAACGCAGCCCAAGTTAAACCACTGTAAACCTCAGGAGAAAGTTAACCATATTTTTAATAAGTTTCCTGCCCTTAATATCAATGGGTCTGTAAAGAGTCTTTAAAACGTCTTTAGGCAGAATTATGCACAGATAAGGTTTTAAATCCAGATCTACATTTTGACTGCCATATATTTAGAATTTGTGGTTTGCTACTGGAAAAAATGCACAATATTGAAATATGTGATTAATAATGCTTTTGGAATCTGAATTTTCATATTCAGCCAGCTCTGAAGGGTTTTTAGTACAAGTGCTTGAGGATTTTTATTCTTATTAAAAGAAAACAACATCCAAAACCAAGTTCTGATTAGCCATTACAGTACCAGGATCATATAAAAGACCCTGAGATGGAGAAAAGTGTACAGGAATAGGATTTGATCCAATACCCAGTGAAATTAATTTGCCTCTGGCCATGTGGTTTCAATTGTAGAAGTCTTTACCAGAGTTCAATGACTGGATTCTTCAGCATGTCAAAGAAAGCCAGAAATTTATTTCAAATGGTGATAGGGAACTGAACACATGTTGGTTGGTAACATTATAGGAATTAAGACCTACCTTGGAATGTAGCTGAGTGATCTGGCTAGAAACATTTTGAGAGAGGGTAGCAATTCTTTTGAGTTCTAGAATTTCATCTTTATTCTTTTGGATCTAAATTTTCAAAGAAAAAAGGCAGTTGTATGTGCTCAAAAGTATATGAAACAAACACAGTATTCACAGATGCTTAAGAGAGAGGAATAAATAGAGGACACTACTGCTGCTCGGGCCACAATATCATGCAAACCAGTTAAATTTTTGCACTGCGACTCCCAGGATCCCCCAAGCACCATGGACACTATCAAAGCTCATTGTGGGATTCTTGCACTTGTAGCCATAAAAAGTTTTGTTTTCAAGTTCAGATCAATTCGGTTGTTCAGTTGCAATCACACTTGCAACGGATGCAATGCTTCAGAGAAGAATTGCTTTCCCTCCTAGAAACAAAATACTGTGCTATGCATCATAAACCGTAAGATATCTGCACAACAGAGGTGATTTCAGGGGAAGCCATGATCCTTGAATGATGAACAAAAAAACCAATGCTTTGGAAAAGTCTTAAGGCAGCACAGTATTTGTATTTTCTCTCTCTGCCCCCGACCGGCCTCTCTTCTAAAATAATGCTGTGTTTATCGTAAAGTTCAATGAGATAATACTTAATTATACCTAATTACACACTATAAAATACTTATCATTTACTTTTGATATAATCTCAAAAATTTATGGTCCTGCAACCAGTGCCACTCATCTTATCTGATATATAGCTACTATCAAGTGAAATATAGAAAAATATTTGATACTTTGAACAGGTGGAAGAAGATCAGCTGGGACCTGAAATATTCTGAACTTATCAGCAGATACATTTTAAAGCATGATATAGTGGTTCGAGCATTGGACTACAACCTTGGAGACCAGAGTTCAGTTCCCTGCTTGGCCGTGGAAACCCACTGGGCGACTTTGGGCACAGCACACGCACTCTGCCCCAGAAAACCCCATGTTGAGTTCCCCTTAGGATTGCCATAAGTTGGAAATGACCTGAAGGCATACAACAACAGCAATAATGTTTTAAAGAGCTATGGGTCTATGGAGAATTTATACCATCATCTCCCCCCTGGAGATGACTCAGGAAAACTGGAGATTCCAGCCCAGCCCTGAGATCCTGCAGCCCTACTCACAAGACTTCAGCCTCCCATAATCCCATGATGCAGATGTTGTGAGATCTGGCACCCAGAAATTAGCCATGGAGCTGTCTCGGTCTTCCTCTGCCATTACCTACACCTTCCCAGTAAAACATGAAGCCATGGGGGGTTCCTTTCCCACATTGCTGTCTCTTGTTGAAGAGCTGGAGAAGAATTATTTATTTTTTATTGGATAGTGGAATTAAAGTAAGTATTTTCAAAAAGAACATGGGACTATTTATTTATTCACTGAATTTATATCCTGCCCTTCTCCCGCTTTTTATTTAGGAAAAAAAAATCATACTGGTTTACAATAAGAGCAGATGCCACAAAAACAGTAGCCATATAGAGTTGCCAGAGTGAAAACTTGAAACAATTCTGGTATCTTCAATGGTTGTGTAGCGGAGGGAATTTCTGCAGGAGTTGCTTGTTCCCTGGTTATATAATAAGCAACGCCTGCTGAAAAATCATTCTTGCACAAACTGCAAGGGAGATATGAAGAAGAGATACCCAATGCCTTCATCCTTTCTTCCTCTTCACTGCCTCCTTTCCCTGTGGTTTAAGTTTGATGTGCATCAATCTAGCCATTGTAGAAAGAGAAGATAGCATTTCAAAGTACTTTCGGTTATATGGAGGTTGGTTTTTCACGGTGGAGTTAGTTTTAAGGGCAAAATGAAATCAGGGATAGCATGAAAAGAGCAGATGCAAAGTAAAGAGTCAGGGAAGCACATATCGGTTGTTTTAGCAACACAGTGACCATAAGTGCACTCACACGTGTCTTCATGGTTGTTGTGTGCCTTCAAGTTGTTTCTGACTTATGGTGACCCTAAGGCATTTCATGGCGTTTTCTGGGACTGAAAGTGTGTGACTTGTCCAAGGTCACCAGTGGGTTCCTGTGGGGAATTGAACTCTGGTCTCCAGGGTTGTAGTTGAACACACAAACCACTACACCACACTGCCTGTCACAGGTCCTTGTACAGCTGAACTTTTCCTGTTGCCTACTTGATTTTGCAGACATCACAGAGAAGTGTTTTCAGGTTCCTGAAGAAGTTCGGCTCATGACGAACACCTGTACCTTTAATACTATCAACCAGAGCTTGGAAAAATTCAGTTCCTGGGACTATACCTCCCATCATCCCCTAACTAGCATGGCCACTGGCGACACTGCTTGGAGGATTTCTGAATTTGTCATCCAAAAAATTATGTTTCCAAACTCTTCTTTCCACACATTAAATACAGTGCTGTGTTTGTGTGTGTATACACACAATCTTTTGAATACACTTGGAAAAACACTTCAAGAATTGGATTTAGATCAAAATAATGAAAGCAAGAGGACAAAATCAAAAGGCTTACCTGGCTCAAAGTCTCTGCAAGATCTTCTTCGTTAATTTTTATTCTGCCCTGTGATGCAGTTCTGAATTCAATATTTTTGGCAGAGCCAGCATGGAAGACTAAATTACCCCTTTCTGAGGATATGCGAGGCCTGGTGTGTCAAGGAAAGAAGATGACACATGGTGACAGGTTTTTCAGAGACCTTATGAAACCACTTAATCTACTTTTAACTCTATGTCAAGTTATTTTTTTTAGTTCCCATCAACCAAAAATGATACTTACTGTTCCTGACTGATCTCCCTTTTCAGTCTATTTTTTTCAGTAGAATCAGAGCCATAATTTAATCCAGAAATAACTAACAATGCCACCAAAGTCCAAGGAAAAGAGTCTTGACGCACCATTGCTCATTCCCAGGCCTCTGAGACTGAGCAAGTGAGTTAAAGTGAAATCTATGTTATCATCAAGGATTAACCCAATGCCACGTGTACTTTGCTCTTGAAGAAGACCTTGCGTATTCACATAGCTGCTTAATCAGCTTTCTTCCCTCTGTCCAATCACTTTGTTAGGAGAACTATGAATGATTTATTAGCTGGAAATGGCCATTTGTCTGATCAGTGGGATTTGAACGAGCCAGTACTGGGACATGTGCGAAGCATATATGTTTTCCACGATGTCTTTCCCTGGTGGTGGATACAGGTTGCTCATGGTCTAAGCAAGAGTGGAAGCTCCTCAGCCTTCCTTGTCAGGGTGAGGCAACCCCTAACCTGACCATGAGATGTATTTCATATATGCTGAGACTGCCATGGATGCATGTATTATTGTACTTCCCCTTGAGAATTGCAGTTTGATGTTGGATCTTGTACCCCCAACACTTCCCCAATCTGCTTTTTAGATTTTTGGATTGCAACTCCCACTAGCTCCAGCTGACATGGCCAACAGAGAGGATCATAATGTCAAGACATTATGTTTTCAGCATATACTGAAAAGGTATCTGAGAGGTTGTGTGAGAACCACTTTTCTCTCTCTCTTCAAAGCAAAAAAAAATCAAAACCAGCTGAAAACAACAGATGAGCTAACACGTTCTGTATAGAAGTGTCCCCTATATAAGGCAATAAGTTGAGAAAACTGCTTGCTCCTTTAGTACTTCCTCTCGAATTGGGTACATTCTAAAATCCATCATATCTTATATCATTGACCCAGCAACATGCAAAGCCATTGTTTAGTTCAGTCTAATGAGACACAAATTAAAATTTAGCCACATGAGCCTGGTCTTCCAGCCTTACAATGGTCCTTCTCTTCTTTGTATAACTGGGTTCTCATGCACACATGTTGTTTAGAAGCCAATGGCATGGGTAACCCACTCTGGAGTTTAGTCTGAAGTTTAAAGAAGCTATTCATTCAGCCCAATTGAATGAATCCATCGAAGACATTGAGTTAGATATGCAGATGTAGGTATAGACAAGATCACATTACTAGCAAGGCAGTGAAAATATATCTGGAGCAGAAAAAATAGGATAGCAGCCTAAAGGTGCTGCAAGTGGCATCAAGCAAGCACAAACACAAAAAAAGTAAACATTGCAGAATGAGGCTTTCCCCCACCCATCCTGCTTGTGCCAGAATGTTATGTTTGCAAACACTTGGCACAGCTCTACAGCTTAAGAAAGAAGGAGCCAAGGACAAATGGAGGAGGCTGCCTCGCTTGGAGCCTAATTAGATGAAGGACAATGTGTTGTTAGGAAACGACAGGAACTGAACAGGAAAGGAGGCTTTGGAGTAGAAGACTCTGCGTCTATGTACATCTAACTCAAACAGATGTAAAGGACAGTTTTCAAGGAGTTTAAAATAGCCCTGCCATAAAACTTTTCATTATTGAATTACTTCCCAACCATTCCCTGCAAACCTTTGCAAAAATGAAACATTATGATATGCCAGGGCATCTGGATGAACAGAGCTGACTCAACCCACATCGCTCTGCCCTGGTCCACTGCTTTCCCCACAACGTGGTTACTGGTCTCAGTGGAAGGACCTACCAAAAAAATGGCTATGATGAATACAGCTTAGAAAGCTTATTTTTATGGAATACAACCCCTAGCATAGTGGAAATGCTAGTTAGAGGACAGGAATTCACAGGCTAAATCCAGTTGCTAGAGTCAACCAGAGCAGATCGATTGAATCAATGGAACTTATGTACATGTTGACTTACCAAGTTACCATTGATTCAATGTGTCAGCTCTAGCTGGGACTGGTAGTTGGACTGAGGCCCTGGAAAGTAACTTTTCCACACTTCGACTGTGAAGATATATGGTTGATGGGCATTTCCTTACATGGAAGAACAAGAGATACCCCTGGAACAAACAGGAGGACTGAAAATGAGAAAGGACTTCGTTTCACAAATAACAGTACAACTCCAATAGCACTAAATAATAGCATAAGCAAGGTTTACTTTAGGACAGGCATGGGAATCATGTGTCTCTCAAGAAGTTGTTGGATTGCAGTTCCCGTCAGCCAATGATGAAGACGGAGGGGTGTTGCAGTTCAACCACATCTGGAGAACCACATGTTTCCCATCCCTGCTTTAGGATTTTGAGAACTGATATATCAAGAGGAGACAGAATTGCACCACCTGCAGAATTCTCCCAAGATGGAAATCTCTTCTCTGTCCAATTGCGTAGGGATGGGGGTGATGGGGGCAGTTTGCCTCCGGCAGCAATGTTTTTGGGGCATCCTGGCCTGTGCACCGTGGCCATGCCCCCTGCGCACTAGCCTTGCCCCCT
Organism: Iguana delicatissima; assembly: GCA_948472985.1. Lineage (NCBI taxonomy): Eukaryota > Metazoa > Chordata > Lepidosauria > Squamata > Iguanidae > Iguana > Iguana delicatissima. The sequence goes on along the minus strand of CAOKZL010000749.1, from coordinate 1,634,524 downwards.
CCCACCCACCCCTCTATGCACTTCAAGCTCTGCCACTGCCTCTGTCCCCTTTATATGTTGATCAGGTGTCAAAAACCATTAATACCATTGGTAAGTGGTACTATACAATGATTTGTACTCAAAATTAATAACTACTAGACTATATCTAATATATAAAAGTCAAAGTTTGTGAGTTTGTCTGTGTCAGGCAGAGAAGACCTCATAGGATTGGTTGTGTCAGGCAAGAAAACCTCATATGATTAGTTGGCTGTGAATATTCTATGGAATTCTGGGGTTTGCAATTTAGGGAGGGGCCTTTAGAGTTCTCAGTCAGAGAGCTCTTGGGTGTAGCTGGTTGTTATGGAGACAAGGCCTAGCAGCAAGAAGGAGGAGGGCAGTTTATTGCCTCAGAAACCCAAACTCTGTATGTTAATAACTTTGAATACAGATCAGATTGGGAATGTGGGGGAAAGTTACAGGTGTGGACAAGACAGTTTGGAGAATTAGAGACACAGGATCTCAAATCCATATGTATTTCAACCGCATCTAATTCCTAAGACAAGGTAAGGTGATTCCTAAGGTATTTCTATGAGAAAATAAAATCCCAGGCAACACTGGGTAAATACGCTAGTTAAGTATACAACCATATTAAACTGTACTGTCATAAGTTATGTTTAAGGGAGGGATGATAGCTCAAAGGTAGAGCACACACTTTGCATATAGAAGGTCTCAGCTTTAGTCCTTTGCATGGTCAGGTCAAAATTTCTCATAACAAGTAATGGGAAAAGGGCTTTAGTCTTAGATCCTAAAGAGCTGCCAGTCAGAGGAGACACTACTGGGTTCAACAGACAAATCAGCTGGTATAAAAAGGCAGTCTCCTATATTTAAGTTCAGAAGCCACTGTAACTATATTTGTATTGCATGCAACTGAAAAGCATGAGCAGCTAATGAGTTGATCTGAAAGTTGCATTCTATCTATGGGATGCTGGGAAGAGGTTTGGGCCCCTCAAAAATGTTCAGGACCCCGCCAAGGTTTCCATGTTTTTCAAACAGCAATATGCGACAGCACTTTATATTACCTTCTCAGCTCAGGATTGGCCAGTATACATCAGGCAGACTTATATAAAGCCTGCCTCAAGCCTTGTAAGAGGAAAGCATTTCATGAAATTAGAGATCTTGTGAAAGCCTGGAACTCTTGTGCAAGGCTCTTCTTTTGCAAGACTTGTGGTGGGCTGTACGTAGGCTATGCTTAAATATTTGAAGGATGTCACATGGTGGATGGAACAAGCCTGTTTTCTGCCGCTGCAGAGACTAGGACATGGAGCAATGGCTTCAAACTTCAGGATAAGAGATTCCATCTAAACATCAGGAAGAACTTCCTGACAGTAAGAGCAGTTTGACAGTGGAATACACTGCTTCGGAGTGTGATGGAGTGTCCTTCTACGATTCTATGCCACCCTTAGGTACTTAGAGAGCAATTGGGATATAAGCCTGGTAAATACATGCAGGCTTGCTACCTGGCTAATTACAAACTTGCTTGTTTAGGGCTTTAAAAAGTTCAATTAGAGCACAATTGTATGCATTGTTTACCCAGAAGTGCCAGTGAGTTCAATCAGATACTGTGATAATGTGGAAAGGGATTGCTTTCAAGATTGCAATCAACAGGACGTAATCAGTTTAAAAAAAAAAAATAGAACACTAGCCGGATTTTTTCATCCACCCATCCAGTCTTATCAACTGTTGCTCTTGAAGCCTTGTAAATCTGTAAATAGTCAGTTATTTGTGTCAAAAGACTAAGGAAGGTGTTAAATTTTATTGATAAAACCTTGGATTGCAATAGACTTTGGGATGCAGCCATTCCAAATCAGAAACTGACTTGCACAATTAAGAATAAAGGTGGTTCTATTTGGCAAATACAGTTTTTGCCTAGTGATTTCCTTTTGTGTCATACCACATGGATAATTCTGCGTTCTGAAAGTAGAAATGTGATTAAATTATTCAAGGACCTGAAAGTATTGTTGTAGCGTTTTTTTTAGGTGCAGACATAATGTTCCCCATCTTTAAGTGTTGACTTGGAAAACAGAAATATAACATCTGAATCAGACCATTGTGTGATTGCTACAACTCTCCTGGTAAGTTCTTTTTCATGGCATTCCAGGAAACTATGTGGATTTTAATCACCATGGTAAAAACTAAAGCCAGTCCTGGCGCTTAGACAGAGCTTTGCCGTTGGCTGGTTAGGGGACCTTGGGAGTTGTAATCCAAACGTGTAAATTTTCAAGCTTTTAAAAACATGTTTACCATTTACTATTTAACAATCTATCTTCAAATGTGCACCAGAAAAAGACCTGTTTTATTTCCAAAGACCAATTGTCATTAAAAAATTATTAGACATCAAAAAATGGAACGCTAGATAATAAAGCCTAAAACATTGGTATCACTAAGGTGTCTTTCACACTATGCAATTATAACACTTTGGTTCCATTTTAACTGCCTTGGCTGCTTCCTATAGAATACTGGGATTTGTCCTTTGATGAAGCTGTTCCCAAGCCAAAATCTGAGGATGGGATACAGGGAATTCAAAATATCTACCAAAACTACAAACCTTGGGTATCACAGCAGTTAAGTAAGATCAGAGTGTTGTAACTGTGTAGCATGAAGGCAATCTTTGATTCTTTTTGAGACAACTTGTAATGGAATTCTTTGACCTAGACTAGATATTGTGTCACTTGAATTTTGAAACAGAGGAGAGGATGACAGAATGAGAGTAAAGGATATTGGACTAAATACAGGCTTAAAGCAGATGCTCTGCAACCAACTAGATTTAATTGGTCATGGTTCTTTCATTTTATATTAACTAAATTTGTATCTTATCTTCCACCCAAAAAGCAGTGGCAGCAAGTGGCTTCCTTATCAGTGGATCAGTGAATGTGTACTGCATTCTAACCTGAAATTTAAAGTGTCCAAAGTACTGAATCACAGAATCATAGAATCATAGAGTTGGAAGAGACCCCAGGAGCCATCGAGCCCAACCCCCTGCTATGCAGGAACACCCATCAAAGCATTCCCAACAGATGGCCATCCAGCCTCTGCTTAAAAACTTCCAAAGAAGGAGACTCTACTGCACTCCAAGGCAGCATATTCCACTGCCCGACAGCTCTGACCATCAGGAAGTTCTTCCTGAGGTTCAAGTGGAATCTCCTTTCCTGTAACTTGAATCTATTGCTCCTTGTCCTAGTCTCTGGAGCAGCAGAGAACAAGCCTGCTCCCTCCTCAACACGATATCCCTTCAAATATTTAAACATGGCTATCATGTCCCCTCTTAACTTCTCATCTGCAGACTAAATATCCCCAGCTCCCTAAGCCGTTCTTCATAGGACATGGCTTCCAGACCCTTTACCATTTTGGTCGCCCTCTTCTGGACACGTTCCAGCTTGCCAATATCCTTCTTGAATTGAGGGGCCCAGAACTGGGCACAATATTCTAAATGAGGCCTAACCAATGCAGAAAAAAGTGATACCATTACCTCCCTTGATCTAGACACCACACTTCTATTTATGCAACCAAGAATCGAGTTGGCTTTCTTGGCTGCCACATCACACTGCTGACTCATGTTCAGTTTGTGATCTACCAAGACTCCTAGATCCCTTTCACACGTACTGCTATCCAGCCACGTGTCCCCCATCCTATATTGTGCATTCCGTTTTTTCTGCCTAAGTGCACAACCTTACATTTCTCACTGCTGAAATTCATTTTGTTAGCTTTGGCCCAGCTCTCCAATCTGTCAAAGTAATTTTGAAATTTGATCCTGTCCTTTGGGCTATTAGCAACCCTTCCCAATTTAGTATCATCTGCAAATCAGCATGCCCTCTATTCCTTCATCCAAGTTGTTGATAAAAATATTGAACAGCACTGGGCCCAGGACAGAACCCTGTGGCACCCCACTAGTCACTTCTCTCCAGGATGAGAAGCAACCATTGGTGATTACCCTTTGGGTTCGGTTGGTCAACCAACTAACAGTAGCCCTGTCCAGCCCGCATTTTACTAGCTTCTTTGCAAGAATGTCATGGGGAACTTTGTCAAAGGCCTTACTGAGGTCAAGATATGCTACATCTACAGCATTCCTTTCATCTATCAAGCTTGTAACGCTATCATAAAAAGAGATAAGATTAGTCTGACATGACTTTTTTGAGAAATCCATGCTGGCTTTTAGTGATTATGGCATTACTTTCTAAGTAATTACAAACTGACTGTTTAATGATCTGCTCTAGGATCTTTCCTGGAACTGATGTCAGACTGACCAGTTGATAATTATTTGGGTCCTCTTTTTTCCCTTCTTGAAGATGGGGATGATATTTGCCTTCCTCCAGTCTGTTAAGACTTCTCCTGTTCTCAAAGAGTTCTGAAAGATTATTGCAAGTGGTTCAGAAATGACTTCTGCCAGTTCTTTTAATATCCTTGGATGTAATTCATCTGGCCCTGGAGACTTGAATTCATCTAGTTTAGCCAGATATTCCTGTAGTACTTCTCTACTTATTCTGTGCTGCATTTCCCTTGTTTCTTCACCTGCTCCCCATGCCCCAGGTTGGGTACTTCTATCCGTTTGGGAGAAGACTGAAGGCAGAGAAGGTACTGAGTAGTTCTGCCTTCTCACTTCCCCCCATTATTAATTGGTTATCTTCTCCGTGCAGTGATCCTATCATTTCCTTGTTTTTCCTTTTGCTGCGGACATATCTAAAAAAGCCCTTTTTATTGTTTTTGTCGTCTCTGGCAACCTGAGTTCATTCTTCGCTTTAGCTTTCTCCTTACATCTCTTGGCTACTTGCTGGAATTCCTCTTTGGTGGTTTCACCATTCTTCCATTTCCTGTACATGTTTCTTTTAACACTTAGCGCAGCTGAGAGTTCTTTAGTCAACCATTCTGGTTTCTTTAGACACCTGCCATTTTTTCTCCTCATTGGCACAGTTTTCAATTGTACCCTCAGTATCTCACTCTTAAGAAACTCCCATCTGTCATGAACTCCTTTCTCTTTTAGTATTCTCGACCATGGGATTTCAACAAGTAACTCCCTAAGTTTACAGAAAACAGCTTTCTTAAAGTTTAGGATGTGTGTCTGGCTATACTTGGCTTCTCTTTCCCACTGAATGACAAACTCCAAAAGAGCATGGTCACTCTCTCCTAAGGATCCCACCACCTCCACCGCATTAGCTTAGGTCATCCCTGTTGGTCAGGATCAGATCTAAAATAGCCGGTCCCCTTCTCGACTCTTCCACTTTCTAGACCATGAAATTGTCTGCAAGGTAAGCAAGGAACCTGTTGGACCTTGCAGTCTGAACCTGTTTTGAGGGTGAGGTTCAATGCCTTAGGTAGCTCTTTCAAAGTCTGGACTAAAACTCAGACTGGATGTACTGCTCCACTGACCTGGGAACCACTAGCCACCGCTGCACTAAAGGGGACTAGATTAATTCCCATTGATTACAACAGGCTACTCTTAAGTATGTCTAAATCTTGATCCAGACTATTGTATTTTCTTCCTGTGACTTCTCTTTATGAATTAGCCTCTTCACTAATAACTCCCAGGCAGACTGGAAAACATTCAGTCTCAATATTGTAATGATTTCCCATGTTCATGACTCTTGGCTGAAGACTGTCTTCAGTTCTAGTCAGGACAAATCAGTTCTTGTGTCATTCCATCCAATTCTGGAGAAGACCTGCTAGATTAAAAATTAACTCAAAAATTGGAAGCACATTTTTTTTCCCAAACAAGAACGGAAGTCTGACGCTTTTCAAGTGATTTTGCAGGGAATGGTCCACAACAGTGCACTTAGCATCAGTAGCAGCATGTTACACTAGGGACTGTTTGGGTAAACCAAGGTGCATGGGATTAGAACAATGATAATCTTGCCTTGTGGTGGTAGACTGATGGCCTTTCCATGTTCTTGTCAGTACTCCAAGTGAAATACAAGACTGAATGACCAAACTTCTGCTCATGCAATGGGGCTTCTCCTTCCTTCCTCCATTCCCTCCCTGCAGCTTCTTTTCCTATCTGCTCCAAAGGGCCCCCAATTCTGCAGAGAAGACTTGAAGGATACCCTGGGGGGCTGCATTAGAGAGGGGGGAAAATCAGCCTGTTCTCCATTCCATAGATAGAATGTGTTCTGTTGAGAGGGATCCATTGGATACAACCAGTGATGTAGTGGTAAATTTTGAAGTGCAGACCTTCTCCAGGATAGTCTTTATAGCAGTATGAAAGTTCCAAACGTGCAAGTGGATGGGTTAAAACCATTTCTAGCAGCTTTCCTCTCTACCAAGAACAGGTCTTTTGTAAAGCCTCTTCCCTCCCTCCTGGCTATATACTTGGAATAACAAGAGGGATGCTCATAACAGTAAGTCATTGCCAGAGAAATCCATTACTCTTCCAGTTACTATGGGGATTGCAGTAAAACTCAAAGGAACGGGGAATTGGGGGAAGGGGCTGGCGGATGATTTCATGGTCCCTGCTAATAAAAATAAGAAATCCAGAACTTTAACCCTGCAATTCCTGGCTCCCCTGCAGTGTTGGATACAGCCCTATAATTCTATGACAGATATTTCAGAAGAGCTGGTAGACCTTGAAGCATCTATGTTTGTATATAAAAATGTCCCCATCTATCAATACAGTTGCATGCCCAAGTGCTACATGACTGTGATCTTTAAGTGTTGCCCCTGCCTCAGCAAGCCATTGCATTTTGGATACAATTCTCTGCACACAGAGGAGAAATCCCTTCTTCATGACATCATATTTGATGGTAAAAAACTGTTGGGCAGAAGGATATTGAGTAAGAACACCAGGGTCGACCTTTTTGTTGACTTTTCCCTATAGTAAATGTTGGCTTGTTATAACTTTTCACCAGACAACAAGTTTTCAGTTCCCACCTGGCCAGTTTGCTTCTTTTGTAGGTTTTCTTTTTCTGGTAACAGTTTCTCTTTTTGCATGGTGGTGCTGGAACTGTGTTCAGGATATCTGCAAACACTCCTTGAATAAAGAGCAAGGCAGAGAGATATAACTACTTGCATCTATTACCATGAACCCAGAGCAATGAAATGAGCCCAGGCCAAGCACTCTTTTTTTACTCATCACAACATCAGCAAGTGTTGGAGAAAAGAATGGAGAAGCCCTGGCCAACACAGCTTCTCATCCTTGCCCTGTGGTCATAGAGTTACATGCAAATAAATTAGAATGTCTGGTGTGATGACAAGTGGGCAGGGCTGAACAGGTTACAGTGGAGATAGGTAACCAAACCTAGATCAAGGATGGTCCTGTAGTAGGTGGAGCCCATGGCTTAACGATCCAAAATCATGTGATTTTTCACATATCTTGGCCTCAATCCACTATCCTCTCAGAACAATATAAATATCTGCATGCAGACCTGTGCAACACTGAGCCAGATACCCTCTTCCCCAACTTACTGAATGCCCTGAATGCCCATTCTGTGCTGCTTGGTGAGGAGGCAGGATGAGGAGGCAGGATTGGAGAAATGGCTCGCTATGTTCCCACAGCCAGACACGAAATGATCACAGCAGTGCTGAGATCCCTGGAAGACCCCTGGAAGATCTCAGCACTGATGTCATAATTTTGTGTCTGGCGATGGGATGTAGCCGGATAGTGCCTAACAGAATGCCAGCCTTTATGTAAAACTTTACCGTCGTATCAAGGTTTGGGAGATGCTTTGGGCTAAATCAAAAGGCGGCAGCCAGAGAGGGGCAAAAGCGAAGTGTGGGAAGTTAAGTGAAAAATCACATCACCTGCAGGAATGGTCTTTGGTCAGGTATATGCAGTCTGTGAGTCTCTTCCCGTCCCCTACACATCGCCTGCATTACAGTCGGTCCTCCGTATTTGTGGGTTTAACTTTCATGAATTTGACTATTTGCTCATTTCTCTAACCTGCCCCCCACTGTGCTTCTTTTCCAGGGGAACCAGCTAGTGCCAGCTGGATCAGACCAGCTGAATCAACGAGTTGCCTTCAGCAGTTAATTCAGTAGATCCACTCTATTTGAGATGAGCAATTGGATGTCGACCTTGTAGGTTAAGTGATCCCAGAATAGGATACTATTCAAATATATACAGTCGGCTCTAACATTTACAGGTTGGACTTCCACAGATTTGATTATTTGGGAATCTCTTCAACCCCCACTCCCCACCTCAGGTGCTTCTTTTCTGGGAGAATCTTCTTTCTTGGCACCTCTCATCAGGTCGTGGGCAACCCTTTAAAAATCTGCCTCTGGTCCACCTCCACCACTGCCACCAGCCACTGTCTGGCCAGCTAAGGATGGATTGCAGCCTGATTTCTCAGCACCTCAAACCTTCTCCGGATGCCCCTCGCAAATACAGGAAAAAGATGGGCAACAGAGGAAGTTTAGGGCCACTATATCAACCTGCCCCCTTTCCCTGACCTGGTTTGGATCCCAGGTGTACACTCTTCCAACCATGCCCTGGTCCTCTTCCCACAGACACATATCCTATTTGTAGTTTTCCACTGTTGTGGGGGTCCTGCACCCCAACCCTAGCAAACATGGAGGGCTGACTCTATATACAAATTATATTAATTGAATTTCTGATGTTCAAGCTGTTGAGTACTGCTGTTTATATAGCCCACATGGCACATGCACGCTTCAGAAGAGGCAGGGGTAGGCTCAAGGGGAAGGGTACCCAGGGATTGCAGAAACACCTCTCCAAAAATCTGTAAGGCGAAATACTTCCAAAACACTCTAGGGTAGAGACTACATAATGCAGATTCACTGTTGATGGCAAACATGGAAAACCATGTGGGAAGAGAAATGGAATACTACAGAGAAAGGTACTGAACATACTGCAACATTTGGTTGCATGCCCCATTAGTATGAAACAGCAGCGGTAGTGCACAAGACAAAGATGGTGTACTTCTGTTTTGTTGTGGCTGATAATAATTGAAACCAGAATTTTGTGAGCTCTTTTCCATTTTTCCCATTGTTGTTTGCTCCAAGAAGTAATTCTGCCCAGTACAGGTGGAACAGAAAGGTTCAAATTCATTTATTCATACCAGAGGATATGTGGCACATCCATTGCTTGTAAGAGTGAAACAGAGGTCGCTATTTCACACAGTTGCTCATTTATCTATGCATTTCCCTTCTATTCCTATTTGGCCCATTAGCAATTTTAGCGCATCTTCATATATAAACTATGTAAGTAAAACACTGTCTAAGTACGCCCAGAAGGACATGGTCTACCTTATCAATGACAGAGGCTGGTATCATCATTGATTCAGAACTTATAAGCACAGAAACCACAAAAGCACTTAAGAGGTTTCATATATCTGGAAAGCAAGATAAATTGGACGTCTAATGGGCTTTGATTTTAAACAAACTTACACAGGAAACCAAGCTGAATTTGATATTGCAAGCTAAATCTGCTGCAGAGTGAAAAACACCTAAACCATTGGGTTAGCCACAAAAGAACTATACAAAGCAGAAAAAGAAAATACGTCTGACAGAAATTAATTGACAGGATGCTCTACTTTGCAAAACTGATACATACAAACACAAGATAATTCTTCAGTCAAGTCTAAAGCAATGAGACTAAGTCTCAGTTCTTATATGATTCCTATAATGTGTAAATAAGCAAACCACACTAGGACACCAAATCCCCACTTGACCATGGAAACCCAGTGGGTGACTTTGCACAAGTCATACTCTCTCAGTCTTAGGGGAAAGCAAACCCTTCTGAGTTGAAGATTTTGCCAAGAAAATACTGTAACAGTTTTGTCTCAGGGCTGCTATAAGTCAGAAATGACATGAAGGCACACAGCAACTACTACTAATATTCTTGCAAAATTGTTTAATTAATAAAAAACATTAACAGTCCCCTATTTCACATGAGTTTAGAAGTACCCAAGATGACCTATATTCAAATTTAAATGGTTCCTCAACATAATGTAAAATTGTAATTTCATTTTGTGCTGACAATCAGTGCTTACAAATTACAACATAACACTGGATTTCTACCCTCAGGAACAGTTGCCATTTTTATAAATTGTATGGCATCTGCATAACTTGGGAGACATCCAAGCCTAAGTCCAACTGTTGGCCCCCACTAAAGTAGAACCACTGAATCCATAGGATTTACATAAGTGTTAACTTATAATTCAACAACTAATTTATTCAGTCTGGAATCAACAACTTGATTTAGCACTTTTTCTTCTGACAAAACACCTGAAATGGAGGCCAAACCCATTAGCTGCCACACAGATGCATCACAGCAATCACTTATATTCCACTTGCAAAGACGCAGTCTGTATTCTCATGTTGTAGGATGCATGCAAGACAGCTCATCAGATCAGGTTGAATTCTCATATTAAGCAACCAACATTGAGATTAATTTAGCAACTACATGTATGTTGAGACTGTTTCCAAGCAGACGGTATTGCTGTTTCATGGTTACTTTGTCAGGAAAACCTAAAACAAAACACAATTGATCATTTAAAAAAAAATCAAAAGCATGGCTGCTTATTATCCTCTCAAATATGCTAATGTTCACAATTCTGAATGCAATTACTGGTTATTGTTATATATGAGTGGCAATGCGCAATGTCTACTGGAGGACTTTCATTGACTATGTTACGCACATAAACTCTGGATTTAAGCCACTGGATCAAGCAACTTGCTGGAAAAAGGCTTTGTGAACCATATGAATAATATTCTGCCTATCAATCAAGACTTTAAAAGATGGACTGTATCAGTGGTGATTGACAGTGACATATATATATTAAGACCTGTCAGAGTTGGGGTGAGAAGAACAGTTGATTATTGTTATATTTGTAAGGAAGTGAATAACTGAATTAAAAATGTAAAAGAAGAATGAAAAAGAGAATGGAGAATAAAAGAAGAAGAATTAGTATCATTGAGCTGAATGCAGCTTACTACCAGGTATGTGAGTTTGGGATTGTATTGCAAGTCCTCCATTTCATTGTTTGTTCCATCCCCCACAAGAGTATTTGAGAAACCAGCCTGCCCTTAGCACGGACCCATTGAGGGCAAAGTGTTTGGCTTCCTGGTGCTTAATACCCACTGCACACAAATATATGATCCATGAAGTATGGAAAATCCAGCATGTACTTCATTTAGACACGTTTAATCTATGGCTTTCAATCTAGCCAGCCTTAGTCTCTGCTCTGCTGAAAAGTGGTTCATTCAAGAACATTCCTATTTTAGGGAACAGCTTGTCTTGCTTGCCATTTCACTGCTCTTTGGCAAAACATGTGCTTGCTTAGTTTGAAGTTAATTTTTCTCCGTTATGTTCACATCCAGCGAACTGTGGCCAAACTTGATTCGAGTCCTAAACGCTGTGTTCCAAAAAGCTGTGTTCACTTGCAAGTGAAAATGGAAAACAGAGCCTTCTTGAACCTATCCTTGCACTTCCTTCCTTTCCTGCAATTCCTCCTTCTTCCTTACTCCTGCATATTGTTCCTTTCTCTTACTCTTTATTCTCCAGATAGTACTAACTGCAACTTCCAGCTACACTTACATTGGCTTTGCTGGCTATAGCTGATGGAAGTTGCAGTCCACTTTGCCCACCCCAGCTCTAGCCTTTGAAAAATCAATACATCAGATTTTTTTAAAAACTCTTTCTGAGTAGTCTAGTGTTATGCTGCTGAAAGCTAGATACAGATGCAAGAACATCCTGATCAATCAATGATGTTGTTTCAGCAATCTTATGAGACCTATTATATTAATGATAATAAAGCAATTAGAAGAGTTTATGACCCTATATCCAAGCTGCCTCTCCTACATCCGAAAGGAAGGGGCACTAATAAATCTATTCCTAATATCCAAAGAGACTATAAGTTGAAGAGACAGACCACTTTAGGCATTTCAAAATACACTGCAAAATGGTTCATAATTTATAACTGATACAGTTATTGCTGCAGTTGGCTATATAAGGTTGCATAACTACAGAATCAGTCTTCTGTATACAAGATACATCTTAAAATGGGGCACAGGCCATTGTTTAGAAGACTGGCTTATACTGCACTGAGCAAATTAATGAATTAAGTGTCTTGGGGCTCCAACAGTAATGATGCTGAACCCTCTTTACCAGACTGTGGAACAAGATGATATAAACCAGGAATACCATTTTCTGACAGCAGTCAAAACATCTATTGCCTTTCATTGGAAGAAACTGATTGTTCTGCCTGTACTACACTAATCTGACCAGGGGTTCTACAAATAATTTTGCTGCTTGAGGCACAGGACAAGATGGTGCCTCCTTTGCATTCCACATAAAAAACCTGACTAGACTGGTGGTTGACAGGAAGGCATCCTTCACCATATCTGAGGCAGTAGATTAGCTTAGGGGGCTTAGATATGGCATAGAATACTCTCCTTACAACAGAACAGAACATCAGGGCAACTGGTGAGGAGGAAGTCAAGTTAGGAGCCTAGCACCCATGCACTTAAATGCAAAAAAATGCAAAATGCCAAGAAAGTCAACGTGATTCTTGCTTGCATCAATAGGAGTATGGTGTCTAGATCGACGGAGGTAATGGCACCATTCTATTCTGCATTGGTTAGGCCTCATTTGGAATACTGCCTCCAGTTCTGGGCACCTCAATTGAAGAAGGGTATCAACAAGCTGGAATGTGTCCAGAGGGGGCGACCAAAATGATGAAAGGTCTGGAAGCCATGCCCTATGAGGAACAGCTTAGGGAGCTGGGGATGTTTAGGCTGCAGAAGAGAAGGTTAAGAGGGGACATGATAGCACATTTAAATATTTGAAGGGACGTCATGGCGAGGAGGGAGCCGGCTTGTTTTCCGCTACTCCAGAGACTAGGACAGGGAGCAACAGATTCAAGCTGCAGGAAAGGAGATTCCACCTGAACCTCAGGAAGAACTTCCTGATGGTCAGAGCTGTCCAGCAGTGGAATAGGCTGCCTCGGAGTTTGATACGAGTCTCCTTCTTTGGAGGTTTTTAAGCAGAGGCTGGATGGCCATCTGTTGGGAATGTTTTGATGGGTGTTCCTGCATAGCAGGGGGTTGGACTCGATGGCCCCTGGGGTCTCTTCCAACTCTATGATTCTATGAAAACAGCCACGTCCAGAGGACAGCCCATTTTTTTCTGGAAGACTTATTTTCATTGGCACTGGAGGTGGATGGAGGCTGTTACTGCAGGTTAGGCCTCCTTGGAGACAGCATAAAGATATCATTTTGATATCAATAATTTGGCTCTTTTCTACCACCCCTCTCCATGTGTTTGAGAGGCCCCTGGACAAGCCCAGAACTAGGCTCGACCATCAAACGCTGCAATATCCCAAGACAATACAGGCAGGCCAGAAATAGCCAGATCTTTAGCTTTAGGAGACCTCTCTGCAAACACCCTCATTATGCATGCATGCTGTTTACAAAGGACTCCCTGCCCTGAGCAGGTAACTTGGCAAGCTAGAAGCCTAAAGACCAAGCACTGAGCATTTGCATACAGTCTATCTCTTTGTCAATTCGGACTTTACTCAATCATGCTAAACTGTGACCTTTGTGAGACATTGTCTCGCACCCAAAACTCATTGTTTTCCTCGAGTAAGGCACAGCCTGCAGTCCCAATTCACCCTATAAAAACCCGATTCCAAGACCTGCCTCAGATCACTCTGAACTTCCATCAAGCCTTGCTGCCGCTTTATCCGGTGAGCCTTCCCCTCAGCTCCAGTAGCTGAGACCGCAGCAACCTCGGATCACTCCTCAGGTTCATCCCATCTTGCTGTTGCGTAGCTTGGCAAGCTGTCCCCTCAGTCCCATATACTGAGACTCCAGACCAACGAATTCAAGCTTCGAGAAAGGTGTTGTATCACCCATTTCCCCCTGAAAATCTCTATCCTTGATCCAACCTCTAATTTCTTAGTTAGCTGTGTGAGTGCGGTGTCTTTAATATTTGTTTGCATGTAATAAAATATCTTTTCTATTACTTTAAACCCGTCTGGCTGCTTGACTGACTGACCCCGTAGATGCTGGGTTGCAAGATCCTGCTAAGTTACCCTACCTCTCACTAGCTTAAGTGAGTGCTCCAGCTAATTTCCCCCAAAATTGTGTTTTATTGTTTGGTTATTCAGGTGTCCTTCCCGGGACCCCCAGTAAACAGGGTAACAGGGCCAGCATGAACTGAACTTTGCTTACCTCTTATGTAGGGGTATATGTATTAAATAAACAGAAACATACCAAATTCTGGAGGAAATCCATGTAGATTTGCTATTTCTCTTGGGGTAAAATACCGCAGTTTAAGTAGTGATAGCTTCACAAGCTTCTCCTCTTCAGATAAACTCTCAAAGGATTTAAATACAGATTCAAGCTGCAGAAAATGGACAAACCAACTATTCAAGTTATATAATTATATAATAGTCTTGTCTGCATGCATTACTCAGTGACTTCCATATCACAAGACTCTTGAAAAGCATATAGTATAAAGTATAACTGAGCTGATATTCTTCTTGTGACATGCCTGCAGGAGGGCCAAGAGACAATGGTGGCAACAAGAAAGGGCAAAGAAGGAATAAAAAGCTTGGAAGAAGGAGAATGAAGACTGTCCTCCTTCAAGTAACTACAGGAGTTAAGACTATAGGACAATTGTTTGGGCATGGGGAATACATTTGCTTCTGTGCCCTCTAGTTTGGGAGTTGACTGGGGTCACCACAGTGAAACAGATTTGAGAGTGGTAAGGATAAGACAAATCCATTGCTGTAAAAGAAGATATATTAGTCTTCTACAGAGGCAGCAGGCATTTTATAGCAAGCAAAACCCACTCTGAAACCAACTCATAGAGGAGTTTCCCTGAAAGCTAGCATATCTCTTGGGCATGTGTATGTACTCCCTACAACAGATATTTATTTATTTATTTACTATTTTATTTAATTTAATTTATATCCCAGCATGGAATTAAAGGTGCTGTGCAATATTTTGAAAAACACAATACAGGTAAAAAAACTTTTAATACAAAAGTTAAAACACAATTAAATGAAACTCTGATTTAAAAACCACAAGTAAAAAACAGACTTAAAAAAGACATTCTAAGAGTAATAAAATAAAACATTACACCTCTTAATAAAGCTCTACCTGCCACAATATACTAAAACTCAAATGCTGCTTTATGTAAAAAACGTCTTTATTTGCTGACAGAAAGATATCAGGAAAGGGGTCAAATGGACCTCCCAGGGAATGGAGTTCCACTTCTTGGGAGCTGTCACTGAGAAGGCTCTCTCTTGTGTCCTCACCAAATGAGCCTGGGATGGTGGTAGGACCAGGAGAAAGCCTTCCCCTACAGATCTTAGAGCATGGCCAAGCTCATACAGGGAGATGTAGTTTTTCAAATAGTCTGGACTCAAGCCACATAGGGCTTTAAAGGTCAAAGCCAGCATTTTGAAGAAAAGGCCAAGGGTGTGGCTTAAAGCAACAGTTTATAGATTGTCTCTGAAAAATTTTGACAAAGAAAATCCCTACACAGAAGCAGATTACAGGTTCCCCCTCCCATCTCTCACACTTAAGCTGACAGATGGGAAGAAGATAGTAATCTGTTAGCTGATCACAGGAAAACTTGTGCTCTCATTTTCTCTTATCTGCTGGAATGGCATATTAGGGTAAACAGTTCAGTGAGAACTAGTGACAATTTTCTAACTGCAAAGTAGTTCTTTCATGCCCAGTGTCAGGGTTCATTAATATGCTGTGCACAGTGTAGGCATCTATGACAATTCCCTTCAGTGCTGAGGAAATCACTGCACATACATGCTAATGTATCCCAACTCCCTGGTATGGCCTTTGTCAAGAGGCCGACAGTTTACATAAATTTAAAACCATATAGTATATAACAAGCAAGTCTCCCTAATTTTTTGCTGAGTTGGTCAGAGAGTGTCCCTTGCGATCTAACTCAAAGACTGCACAACTCATTCAAGAGCCTGACTCTGTAGAAGAGCTTAAGGGCAGCCCAGCTCTTTTAAAAAACACAACCATTGGAAGACCTTGCAAAATTCCTTGTCAGCACTGCTTTATGTCCCAAATTGGCAGATGGTATAGAAAAAGTTGTGATTTGTGTATAATTTGAGTATCAGCTCAATACAAAATTCTTCCCGGGGGTAGGGGGAGACTAAACTAATTCATTTTGATACAAAAATTGAAATACACCAAAAGAAATAAAAACCAGATTATAAATAATTGTTCGAAGTGCTCTAGTGTGAAGATAAACGATTCAAGGAAAGTATATTGAGTGAAATACAAAATCTTAGTCCTGTGATAGACAGGCACAAAAACTCAATGGAAAGTCAAGCAGAGTTACTGAGTGAAATTAATGGATGGGTGAGAGGGTAGTGTAAAAACAATGAAGAGTCTTGTGACACTCTGAAGATAAACATTGTTTGGTATACGCTTTTAGAGACTGCTGACCACTTTAACAGACGTTACGGCTATTGTAGGTTGCAGCCTACAAAGGTCTGTGACAAATAAGACATCTGCCTTAAGGTTAGCATAACACTTCTTTATTCTTTTTGCAACAACAGACTTGCAAGTATTTTTTGTGTGAGTGTGGGCAATTTGCAAGCTAGTCTCCCCAAAAGATGCCTTTGTTGAAATGAGCACTTTACAAAACTGCCCTAACAACTGTTCAAATTACTTCCATCCTTCTTTAACTAATGGAACAGCTTTATCGGTTGTAAATGTCAAAATGATTACAGTAACAGTTTAGAAAGTGATCAGAGTTCTTGCTCATATGACAGACTGATTTCATCACTTTTAAACTTTATTTGTTGGCAAAACTGTAAGAAGCCATGGTTACAAAAAACAGAACTGACCAACTCTGCACTGAAGGATACCAGGAAATAAGGCTGGGAAGAACAATGTGAAATATCTCTTAGTATCAGAGTGGACAGGGCTGGCTGCAGGTATAAGAGGACTCTTCACATAATTGTGTGCCAGTTATAGCACCTCTCCATTCCTTACCTGCACTCAGTACTCCTCCTGCTGAAGTCAAGCAACCACTACTTTAAAATTCCTAACTGTCTCAGGGCAATGGTGTACTACATGCTTCAATGCACTGTGGGAATTTTAAAATGGGAGTATGTGCCTTCCTGTGCAGAGAGATCAAGGCAGACACCAGCTCAGATGCCTGAGAATACTGAATGCCACTGCTGTTCCTGAGAGTGCAAACCATTATTTATGTTTACTGAAGTCCTGTTTGAGTCAGTACTAAAACTTTGACGTTAGAAGTCTTAGCTATTTGTTATTAAGTCCTAAATCCAACTGTGAGTCCCAACTGAAGAAGACCACATGAAATTCATAGAACTGACAGAAGTGTTGGATCACCAAGTTCCCATTGATTTAGTGCAGTGGTTCTCAACCTGTGGGTCCCCAGATGTTCGTGGACTTCAGCTCCCAGAAGCCCCAGCCACTATGGTCAATGCTCAGGGCTTCTGGGAGCTGAAGTCCACGAACATCTGGGGACCCACAGATTGAGAACCACTGATTTAGTGGATCTACCCTAGTTGGGGCTAAAAACTGTGTTTACGCTGAAATCTATATTCCCCATTACATCTGAAGGAACATCACTCACAACAACCAACGATAAACCATTTTGAGCTCCTGAATAGTAAACCAACTCAAATGCCACAGGATGATCTGAATGCAAATGTCTTGCCTGAGGATTGATAAGAGAGAAGAAACCAGTCTAGTTGCCTGGCAGGGATTTCTAGAGGCTGGGAGCAACCATTAAGAAAGCTCTGGTTCATGTCCTCACCATGTGTGCCTTGGATAGTGACAGGACCAAAAGAAAGGCCTTTTCTGTAGACACTCAAATTTTTTACCCAAGACACTACTAGGGCAACTGTCTTTGATACTGTGTTGCTTTTCATATATCTTTACCAATGAAAGCAGAGAAAATGCACTTTATAATGAATTAAGCAAGAATATGAGTCCACTGTACCTGGATATCTTCTGCCGTCTGCAATACTGAGCCAGTTCCTTCTATATAGTGCCCATACCTTAAATAAAACCAATTAAGAAAGATATATTAAGA
The DNA here is from genome assembly GCA_948472985.1 of Iguana delicatissima. Lineage (NCBI taxonomy): Eukaryota > Metazoa > Chordata > Lepidosauria > Squamata > Iguanidae > Iguana > Iguana delicatissima. Next base: position 1,616,493 of record CAOKZL010000749.1, on the reverse strand, counting down.
TTCCTCTGAGAATGCCAGTATCGATGATTGCAGAGTTTAAAAGGACAGCACTCACAAATTGCATAATAAAAGTTATCTGTCAAAGATATTGGTTTTTTTTTTTAATATGCCTAGTTCAGGGATTGCATGATTGGCCAGTGTAACCCAAAATAAAAAACTGTGCTATGTATTCCAATCCAAACAGGTTGTATTCCCAACAGCCATAACATGCACACACAGCTGGGTGGATTTTTTGTCATTCTTAATCTGCCGTTTCCTCTTTTTCAGATATTCCTTCAACTAAACCCCTGAAAAATGATGTAATAGGAGATTGCTGAAGTGTACATGCAGCCAACTGTGTGTCTACATCATCCTTGTGGGTTCTTTGCAGTGTTGACATGCCCAGAGATGACCCAAATACATTTTCCATCATGCGTACACAGAGAAAAGCTACTTCAGAAGTCTGGACTCACTGATATTTTAGACAGAAATGTTAGCAAAACAGCCATGCACTTAAGTCCAACCACTAGTTCCAACTAGAGTAGATCCACTGAATCAGTAACATTTACATAAAGGATGACTTACTTGATTTGTGACTTGCAGTTGGATTTAGGCCATTGTTTTATTCCAAAAGACATAGACCAATGAACTCAAATAGATGTTGCTTTTAATCAAGACTTGCAACATGTTGGTTTCAGAAAGGACCAAAATAAACAACCAAAAGAAAAAATGCCCGTAGTTAACAGCAAGGGGTATTTTTAAAATGATGGTATCCCTCTTCTGGAGCCAAGGTGGTTTTATATGTAAACACATCTACTCGGCAGTCTCCTGCAGGCTGTCATTTAACATTAATTATAGGAGAACCAGAATGTGAGAAACAAGCTGAGGTTACTTGATAAATACTATGCAAGCACAGGCTAAACAGACAGTGTCTATTTTCCCAGTGTAGTAAAAGCATACATGGGAGATCTGAAACTCAATGGGTGAACTTTGCCTAGTTTATGTCTGCCTCAGCCTGATCTACTTCACGCAGTTGTTCCAAGGAAAGAGTGAAGAGGTAGAAAGCCATGTGCCTTGTCTTGAGCTCACTGGAGGAAAGATGACATACAAAGGAAATGAACACAACAAGGCAAGGATGCACAACCTTTTCAGCCCCCCAGGTTGCACCCACTGCCAACTGTGTGCAATAGGAAAGCAGTCAGCACGGAAGGCAGGAAGCAAGTACATCCTATTCAGCTTATACAACTACAGAACTATAACTTACACACTACAGAACTAAATTGAAATTCCCAGTCTGAGCACCTAGATGAACATCAGTCCTGCACTTAGGAAATTTCACAAATGGACATCATGGTGTCTTGGGGGAGAGCTTTTTACATTGCCTTATTTTATATTTTCATTTTTAACAATCTGATAAACTGGGGACGGGCTTCGTTGTCATTAAGTCAAGCAGTGCCCTAGACCTGGCCCTCAGTGCCTTACCTGGATGACATAGTGCTCTGTAGCAGAAAACTAACGGGGACTGTCTGCCAGTTTGTTTGACTACTTTCAAATCTGTATTTGTTTCCAGGCATGATTCAAAGTGCTGGTCCTGACCTACAAAGTACTATATGGCTTGGGTTCAGCCTATCTGACAGAATGTATCTTCTCATATGAGCCCGCCCAGACCCTGGGATGGCCTTCTTTCAGCTTCCCCACCTTCACAGGTATAGTTGGTAAGGTATACAAGATAGGCCATTGCAGTAGCTGTCCCAGGCTCTGGAACTCCCTCCCTAGGGAGGCTACAGTTGCCACCTTCTTGCTGTCCTTCAACGGGCAGGTGAAAACTTTTATATTCCAACAGCCTTTTAGAACCAAACGTTTTGAGAAAAGTGCATTTAAGAAGATACTGTTCTGTTTTAAAATACTGTTTCAAACTGCTTTTTACCATTTTTAGGTAAATTGTTCTAATATTGTTAATAGTTTAAATATCAAGTCTGAAATTTTTTTTCATATTTTAACTACATTGTAAACATTCTAATTTTGTAATCTGCACTGAATTCCAATGTAACAGAAAGGGAGGGTGTAAATAAAAAAGAAGAGGACAATGATGACAGTAATCCCCTCCTGTCTTGAATGAATTATATAACATGCATTGACAAATGAATTTGCAAACTCCTCAACTCGTACTACAGCTCTCCTTTTATGAAGGATAGTTTCTTCAAAAGCTGTTCCATATATGGCAAGTGTGAAAGCTGTTTTGAGGTGTTTTTGAAACTTAATACTTTATTCATTAGGAGATATATGTTCTGGCTCATGACTAACTCTGGGTTGCTGTTGTGTTGAGTACATAAAGAAGAGTTTGTATTCTGATGTATGGGTGATATTCACTGACACTCTTTCTGAGAGACTTACCCTTTTGTGAAGCATGTAGTTCTCCTGCAAGAGGGTGTAACAATGTCTAGAAGGAGAGCATAACGCAGCAAGGACTTTGGTGGCAAGAGGTACTGACTCAGTCCTTCTCCATCTTCTTGAAGGAAATTTTTTAGCATTTGCAAAGAGGGATCATTGTCTTGTTGCTGCTTCCTTTCCAGTTCCTTCTCTGTTTCAAGTTTAAAAAGGAAGTCTCCCTTTTGCAAATGTCCACCAGAACCAGAACCAGAACCAGAAGCTGGCTCTTTGGTAAGCAGTGGGCAACCATCTTCCATCAAGCCTGCACTACATCTGGACATCTCTGAATCCGCCTTATCTTGGTTTGGGAAATCTGTTAGTACCTAACATTGAACAAGGAAAAAAAAGAAAGCAAATGTTGAAGAAATGTACGTATTCTGGAGTTTTATAGAAAACTGACAGTTCTCTGAACATTTTATGAAGCTGTTTCGAGCGAAATGTTATGTGATATGCTTATATAAGTATATAGGTTCCCTGTTCTGGAATCACTTAATCTACAAGATCTACATCAAGATGCTAGTCCGAAATAGAGTTGATCCACTGAATCAAAGGCTGAAGGCAACACTTATGCAAAACCCATTGATTCAGCTGGTCTGTTCCAGCTAACACAAGCAACTGGATTTAGGCCAAATGTTTTCAGAGAAATCTAACACAAAACCATATGTAATGATTCTAAACCAATCTTCCTCAAAGTGGGGTTCTCAAAATGTGTTGAACTGCAAATCCACCAACCGCAGACAGCATGGATGATGAGAGTTGTAGCTCTACACATTAGGAAGGCCTGAGTAAGCGGCTATAAGCCATAAAAGAGTAGGATTTATTATACGGAGGAATTAGAAAGTAAAACTTACCAGCAGGTAAAGATTGTCTACTTTAGGAGCAAGTCAATCACACAACATATATACTTAAATTGGAACTGGAAGCCAGGATTGCTGAATTGCTTACAGTCATTGAAACAGTAAAATGGGAGGCTTACCTTGCCAGGTACATGGAAGGGAAAAGGTTCTGTCTGGAGTCGTGCAATCAAGAAGTACCTCAGTCTTGAATTTGGGATGCCAAGCTACAAGCAAAGCCCCAGTGAGTGGCCAGTGTGCATGGCACAGACAACAATCATCGAGTTAGCTAAATGATAACCCTCATCCAAGCTGAATAAGGGTTTTGTCAGTCCCACCAAGCACTGCCCTCCAGCAACTGCTATATATTTCAAACAGCTGCACTTAGAAGAAGAAAACACATATTGCTTTGTAAGCTTTTAACAGGTTTTAAACTACAAATTCAAACCAGGAGGTGAGGGATTTTGCTCTGCCAGAACTAGCTGCTGTTCCAGGCCCTCACAATAGTTCTTTCAGTGGTGAACACTGACACACATTACTGCTATAGCATAAGCTTTATTGGTTTTTGAGCTTTCTTCAAAACGATACAGAAGATGACATAGAGCTTTCACTGATGGAGTCTAGCATCCCCTCATAGCCAATGACAGAATTGGGTCCCCAAACTAATTCTACCCATACTATCCCTGGCTGGTGATTAATTTACCCAAAGTCATAGAATCATAGAGTTGGAAGAGACCACAAGGGCCACTGAGTCAACCTCCTGCCATGCACGAATACACCATCATAGCATTCTCAATAGATGGCCATCCAGCCTCTGTTTAAAAACCTCCAAAGAAGGAGACTCTACCATACCCTAAGGCAGTGCATTCCATGGAGTGTATAAGGCTGACTTCTCCTCACCTCCCCTATAGCTGTGAGAACTGTGCAAACAGTTTAGGCAGGAAAATTCACTCCCCCAGTCTGTTCCCAGCCTTCAGATCTTTTTACCATTCTCAAACTGCCAAGGCTATGCAAAAAAAAGCAAAGTCACTAAAAGTTGAGTCTTTCTCTACACTAGACAGCTATTAATGTTTGGTCGTGGTGTCAGCAAGAATTCCAAAGCCTATCTGCCCATGAAGCTTCAAAGCCCATTCACTATAATGATCTAATACAGAATTCTCAACACCCAAACCAAACTATGGTGATATCTTCAGTGGTGATGGAGGCAGGAGGGGGGCAGAGTCAGAGAAATGGGATTTGAGATTGCTCTGCAAATATATGCAATGTCATATGTACATAATGTACATACTGTCAAATGTAGCACAGTGGTGAGACTGTTGGACTATGATTTGGAAGTGGTAGCTTCTAGTACCCACTGAGCTAGGGTTAGTCATAAATAAAAACACCAAAAGGAATTACTCACAGAAGTTGGAGACAACAAAAATTCTTGATATGTAAATCCACATTTTTCTAGTGTTTGGATGAGTTCATCTCTGGCAATACAAAAATAAGACAAAAAGCATAAATGCCATTGTGTTGACTGGCTGTCTAAAGCTGTCCTAATCATAATGAGCTAGATACTGCTTTAGTTGTACTTAGCAGACCTACCAAAATCAATGGCACGCTACTAATGACAATTCAAAATCCCACTAATTTCAGCAGGTCTAATCAAAGTGTTACTGAAATCTGGACCCAGATTTAAATTATTGCTGGACAACTGTTATATCGATTTTCTTACAGTGGGCAAATTATACTCATCAAAAGAATTGGACCCCACCTTCTGTTTCTCCTTATGTTGCAGCTTTAGAGTAAAGGAGAAAGTGAACAAATCAAAATCGAGAGCATTTTCACCACATTAGTGAGCATGGGTTAATGCTGGATCTTACATCCTCCCTTATAAATACAGATTTAAAAGTAGTCAAATATTCCAAGTGTAACCAGAATTAGGCAGGCAGCCATGATCGTTATGGTCTACCAAAAGAAGCATCTAATGCCACACCCTGAATTATATGGAATTTGGCTGTCATCCTTTGAAGTGAATATATACTATATAATATATACTAGGATAGAACCATGAAGCTGTATGGATCCCAGATATCATCCAGTCCAAAGGTAGGCAAATTCTATGGGTCTAGGGACAATGTTTGCCCCCAAGACAGGCAACCCCACGCTCTCAAAAACCAAACTAGAAGCAGCACCTTTCAGTTTCATAAAATCTTCTTTTTAGGTGCACAAGATGCAAGGCTTCGCTTTGAAGCAGGGTAGACAAAGCATGACCTGCAAGCCTGCCGGGGTAATAAAAAAATATCTGCCCCAGGAATATCCTTGAGGGTATGTGGGACCATTTTTGCCAGGTTTTTACCTCTCTTTGGCCAATTTAGGTCCAAAGGAGACTTTTTTTAAAAAAAAAACAGGAAGTAAACAGGAAATGACTTCCTGTTATGCAGTGAGGAAGGCAGCTCTCTAAGCCCCCCAGCCTTTCACAGTTGGCCATCTCTGCTTTACAAGGAAAATCAGTACAGAGGCCCCTCCACTTTCATGAAGTTTGGGGCACAGAACCCTCACAAAAGTGGAAAAACCATGAATAACATCCCCTACCTGTGATTCCCCTTCTATTCCCTTACATAGCTCCCTCCAATTCCCTCGCCTTTTGCTGTGGTGCATGAGCCGTCCGTCTCCATGCCAGAAGGAAATGCAAGAGAACTGCAGGGGGAAAACTGAGAGGGAAAAAGGAAGGAGCATGAGTGCCCCCCGTTCCTTTGGCTTTTGCCTTGGCATGCATTCTCAGCACTGGGCCAAATGCAAGGGAATGGAAATGGGGGGGCTCAAGAAGACAGAAGATGCATGCATGCATGCCTCCCTCCCATTCCCTTGCCTTTTGCCTGGGTGCGCTTGCCTTCTCCACTCCTGGCAAAACACAAGGGAATGGAGGAGGAGAATGGAGGGGAAGGCACACGTGGGCCTCGGGAATAATTAAATTCATGAACATCAAATCCATGAATGTGGAGGGAAGACTGTACTTCAGAAGCTTTCAGGCAATTCCCTGTTTTTGCTGATTTTTTTTTTTCAGGGAAGGCACAAGTGGCTGATACATTACCCACCCTGTTTAACATAGACTTTGCAATGAAAACTGCACTTCCTACAACCTGAGAACCATGTGGTCTCTTCTTAAGCATCTCCAGCAGAAGAGATCCTATTACCTTAGCTCTCGCCATTATGAACTTTCTCCTAATGTTTAGTCAAACTGACTTTTCCTATGGTTCCAAGACTTTGAAATGACATTTTTTTCCATTCAGTCTTTCCCCTCCTGACAACAGGTAAGAGAAGGTTTTGTGTTTAATTCCACCATACCTGGTCGAAGATGTTTCAAAGCCTTTGACATTTTCTAAAAGTAAGTATTTTGGTAGCTTAGCAAGCCTGCAAAAACAAATTGGTTAAAGTCAGTTATAAAGTAAGGAATATTGGATCAAAATAACCATCAGGCTTAATGGCTTTCTATATGACTGCTCTAAACAGTTCTGCAGTGCGTACCATTCCCTAGCATTAAAAAGAAAAAATAAAACAAAAGAAAAACTTACACCATTCCTAAGGTCAAACAGAAAGCACATAAGCCATATCTCGGCAGTACACAAGAGCTAGGGGAGTCCAAAAAAAAAATAAAAATAGAAGTGTGTTTTGGTATTTCCAGATAACCTCATCTATCCCAGACAGGGGCCTGTCAAGAGTGAAGGAGGGGACAAATTGTTTTAAATGATCCTCTAGTGCATATGTGAAAGAAACATAGAATTAAACGGGCAGCATCCAAGATTGCACATTTTAATTATTTAGACCCAAAAGCAAACTGAAGCAACTATAATCTAGCATTTGTGCAAATCTCATTCAATGAATATTCTCTTGTTGGGGCTAGTGATTCAATTTAGGCCATGGGATTCATAATTTGTATTGACCTGAGTGAGAATAGGGGTTCCATGCTGTTGTATAATGACACCAACGTTTGCAACCTATACAAAATGTAATTTTATATTAAAACCATACCTGCCAATATTTCACAGATGAGAACCTTGACATATGTGGCCAAGCAAGACCAAAGTATGGTCAGAAGTGCAATAATTATTAAAGAGGAAAAAGACACAAGCTAAGAGTGGCTACAGCAGTTTGCTTTTGGCTGAGGGAACCTGGAAGAGAAAGATTCTGCCTCTTCTCTCATAGAATCATAGAGTTGGAAGAGACCTCAGGGGCCAATTGAGTCTCCCTGCTATTGAGTTAATGGAGTACAAACTGTTCTTGCACTTTGAACTCAATTTGCAGGACAACTAAAGACACAGGGGAAAGCGGGAGGAGGGGAGAGAAACTGAGAAACCTTTTAAAAGCTGCTGAAAAAGTGGGAAAATAGAGGATTAATTGGGACTGCCCCAATTGTTGGACAGTTGGAGGGTGTGTAAAACATCTTTAAATGACATACCTTTTAAAAAACTGAAATCACCTACACTTCCAATTAAATGCAGAATTACTAGGGACAAAGTTTCATTGAGAGTTCATGGGAATTAATTCTAAGTAATATGTATAGGATCACACTGTATATTTCATTATCTTGCTACTGATTTCGTAATAAACAAACAGCAAAACTACGGACTCATACATATGAGATACTAGCAGAAGTTTAGGCGCAATGTGTTGTTTCCACTGTGGCTAGTTTTTGCTGTTTGTTTTGTCCCCTTCTCTCTATATAGAGCTCTATGTATATAAACTTGGAATTTATAATTTTAATATTTTTGCATATTCCTTCCTCACCAGCTGGTGATGGACAATCTACTGCTTTTGCAGTGTATTTTCAGTGTATACAGATAGAAAGACTAAACAAAATATTTGACCAATATTTGGGACTTGATGCACACTCACACTTAAGGGTACACTAACTGAAATCAACAGAACTTCAATCATTACTCAAACATTTCATTGATTTCCTGAGACTACTCTCAGTAGGAAAGGGTGAGAATTTAATTTGATTCACATTTTTAAAAAATGCACTTTCCAAAGTTGCACATTTATAAATGCAATGCAAAGACCTTGAGTTTAACAGAATGCAGATGACTCCTTCACAGCTAAGTATGTATAAACCTTGATCTAACCCATGCTTTTATGTTTCTGTTTATAATACCTGTATATTAGTAAAGCCTTATTTTGCTTTTTCTTCCTCAGCTCAAATTAAAATTAATTTTTTGTTAATAAAAATGATCAACAAGTTATCACTTCATTGGCAACTGTATTCAAAATTCTATTTTTAGGTCCCAAAGTTCTACTAAATCACGATCATGGAATGAATGGATCTCTGGATTGTTTTGGACCGTTAACTTTCATCATCCTTGAATCTTTGCCAAGTTGGCTTGGGCTGCAAAGGGTTGGAATCCAACCACATCCAGAAAGCATTACGCTGTTTTCTAAGGAATGAACAGTCTAGGAAACTAAGGTGTGAAACCAGACTCCAGTTCCCCTGGCACACAACTCATTCCAGACTGGATCCTGTTTTCACTGTTCAGTACAAGATAGGAATGATAGTAGCAATGAAGAAGGCAGGACCCATCACAGGGTGTTATCTCTCACTTGCAGAATTGAAAGCCTTTGCTTAGCAAAATGTAAAATAAATTAAAAAGAAATATAAATATCCTAACTGAGAAATGTATTGTTTTGAGTTACAACAGGTCACAGCAATTCATAGTATATTATCAGCATGGGAGAGGAGCTGTTTTTCAGCCACAGGACAACGTCATCAAATATTAAAACAAAAACAAAAACAAATTCAGGAATGTTTTACTAATGAAATAGCTTTCATACTCTGCCCTTGAAAGTTACCTTGGAAGAATATCAAGAATGTAGAGAAAACTCCGGGTCCTAGGGTCAGAAACATCCCCCTGTCGGCCAATTCTGCAAAAAGAAAGAGAACAGAATTAAAACTGTAAACAAATGTGTCCAATTTGGAATTCTCAATTCATACAACAAAACAATTTGTATTTCACTGCACACATATACTTCAGCTGAATCAAGACTTCAGATGTACTGTCTCAACAGGCAATTTACAAGGGCAGATTTTCATTTTTGTAAATGGACCCACAAGCAAGCCTGTAAGTTATTTAGCTTTGCTTTGCCTTTGTCAAAGTTGAAGAGTGAAATCTGCTCTCTGTATAAAACCCAGCTTTTATTTATAATGTTTTATGCTTAGCATAGCAAACAAGAGAATGCTACGTATCCATCATAGCTGGGAAACAAATTATTTTTGAACTGTAACTCCTGGATTCACCCATCCAACTCACCCACACTAGCTGGGAGTTCAGGAGTTATATGTGTGTGTAAGAGAGAAACAGACAGCAATCCTTACAAGTTTCATCGATGATCACCAAGACTCTTTTGTAGCTGGTAAGGCAACTGTACTGAATCTAGTGTTCACTTCTGCCTTTCCTCCCACTAGATAAAACAAAACCATTTCCTTGTTGCATTTCTATGCTTTCTGGAGTAGTGATGAGTAGTGATAGGTGTCCATGAGGGCAAAATATAAATCACAGGCATCCACAGCGGAAAGGTACCTACCCATCACTACTCCAGAAAGCATAGGAATGCAACAAGAAAATGGGCAGTACATGACTCTCTGGACAGCCAGCCAGATCCAAATGTATGGCTCTCAGGAGGCCTTTCCTCAGAACTGAGTAGTGTGGCTACAGTACTATGTGAGACTACCTGTGTATTAGTAAGTCAGGCATTTGGGGCCACCCAGTTCTGTTGAGAGTAGCACTAGCTGCTGAAGATTTGTGGCAGTGATAGAAGGGGTGAAATTTCTCTTCTTCCCTCAGGGAGTAGGAGATTTGGGACCACTGCTAAATGCCATCCCATCTAATCTCTTCCCATCTAATTTGCACTATTTTTACTTTAGTTGATTCAGTGTTAATAAGTTTTGCACTACAGTAGGCCCTCCATATCTGCAGATTCTGCATCTATGGAGTCAACCAACCATGGCTTAAAATATCCCCCTCCCCCTCCAAAGAAAAATCCAAAAAGCAATCTTTGATTTTGCCTTTGCATATAAAGTATGCCATTTTACGTCACCATTCCACATAATGTACCGCAATCATCTATTAGGCGAGCCAGCATGATGTAGTGGTTTGAGCACTGGACTACAACTCTGCAGATCAGGGTTTGAGTCCCCCTCTTCAGCCATGGAAACCCACTGGGTGACTTTGGGCAAGTCACACTCTCTCAGCCTTAGAGGAAGACAAGGGCAAACCCCTTCTGAACAAAATCTGCCAAAAAAAATCCTGCGATAGATTCGTCTGAGGCTCGCCATAAGTCAGAAATGACTTGAAGGCACATAACAACAATTTATCTATTAGCCTGGTTCCCAAACTTTGGTGCTTCGGGTATTTGGACTTCAACTCCCAGAAGCCCAAGCAGTCTTCACCTACAATCAAGAGCTGAAGTCCAAAACCTCTAGAAGACAAGAGTTTGAGAACCACTGATTTATTAAAATATTTATATCCCATTCAATACCACAAAATCCAAAGGCAGAGTACAAATAAACAGATTAAAACAATAAGAATACTAAAAACATATTAAACACATTAACAAGTTAAAACAGGGTAAAAAGGTTAAAACAATTTACTGTTTTACTATACAGGTGCACTTTTTGTCTTTTCAAGAAGAAGCAAACTATTATACAATCCTTTCTTGAAACATAGGTTATACTCTAAACATACATGCGAACTAATATTTTCCTCTCTTTGTAAACAGAAGCAGGGCATTTCAAACACGCACCTTGTAAATGGCTGACAAGGAGGACTCATCAAAATTATATCAAAAGATAACTTGTTGAACTCCTTCAGTGATATTCCCTAAATAAAGAAGAAATTTATGAACTGTTTTCTATTATGAACAGGGTATTTTCAGAGGCAAAGATGGGAAGCATGGTCACTCAATTGGCAGCTTTGGGATGCTCCTCTCCTTGAACTGTTTTTATGCTTGATAAACATAAAATATCAAACTTAGAATCATCCAAGTCACAGTATTTCCAGTTTCTATGAATGGCTGTGAAAGCTAGAGAGTGAAGAAAGCTAACACAATGAAAATCAACTCATTTGAAATGTGCTGCTGGAGAAGAGATCTACAGATACCATGGACTGCTGAAAAAGACAAATGAAAAGACAAATTCTAGACTCTCACTAGAAATGAAGTTGACTAAACTAGGGCTGTTGTACTTTGGACATATCATGAGAAAATGAGTCTCACTGGAAAACACAATAATGTTTGGTAATGCTGAAGACAGTAGGAAAAGGAGAGCATATTTGATTCAATCAAGGAAACTGTTGTCCCGAGTCTGAAAGACCTTAGCAAGACTCTCAATAAAAAAGTATCTTGGACGTCTCTCATTCATGGGCTTGCCATAAGTTGAAGTCGACTGCATGGCACAGTGATTTTTAATCTTTTCTTTACTGGGGACCACTGTAAATATTATTTATTGCCAGAGTCCCCCAGGACTTAATTCAAGATTTAAATATTTAAATTTATATGTACATATTTAAACATCTATTCAAATATTTATTTATTTATTTATTAAAGGCTTCCAGAGACCAGGACTCAAATCCCCACTCAGACACTAGGTGACTCTGGGCAAATCACATTCTCTTGGCCTCAGAGGAAGGCAAAGGCAAACTCCCTCTGAACAAATCTTGCCCCCCACAAAAAACAACAACAACAAAACCTATGATAGGTTCACCTTTAGGTTGCCAGAACTAAGAAGTGACTTGAAGTCACATAATAACAAAGTGCTGCAGACAGAGGGAGGTTCTTTCTAGCCATCATGTCTCCCCCTTTTGAAAACTGACTGATAACAACTCCAAGGCAAAATTATCATGGGGGTTTCCTGGCAAGATTTGTTGCCTTTGCTTTTCTCTGAGGCTGAGAGAATGTGACTTGCCTGTGGCTACCCAATGGGTGTTCATGGCCAAATGGGGATTCACACTCTGGTCTCCAGAATCATAGTTCGGATGCACGTGCATGATTGTTGCCGTGTCCCCTTTGTCAGGATTGTTGTAGTGTGTGTATGTGTGTGTGTGTGCTGAAACTGCTACCTTGGTGAAACAGCTTCCTCGGCATCCACGCACACACCCCTTGGAGTTGTGTCCCTGTTGTCGCCACTGCTGTTGGCGTCCAGCACTAGGAGCTTTGCAGACCCCTGTGAGGGCTTCGCCAACTTCAGGGGTCCCCAGACCCCAGCTGTGATGGCAAATAACAACAACATCTCAAGAACTACTATTTAACTTTAAGAACTGCTGCAAGAGAATTGACTTCTTTCCTCTTCCTTCCCACCTCTTCTTCCTTTTTTGCCATGTCTTTTAGATTGCAAGACTGTGAGCAGTGACTTAGTGATTGTATGTGAGCAGCTCTGGGAGATTCTTTGGCCAAAGAGTGAGATAAAAATGCTTTCAGTTTATAAATATAGACATTAAAAGATCTTTGCTTCTGAAGTATAAATAACTTTGTCCACATTCCATTGACAGATTGATAGATGACAGATGATAGATATATAGGTATCGCCTTACCATAAAAAGAGGACTACTGATTCCAGGTGTTTCCCATTATTCCAGCCATTCTCTAATATGCACACACACAATGTACTTTGCAGATCTGCAATTATGACTAAGTCCTGTCAGAGGGCCAGCCACCATGGTGATGTCAGCTGGAATGTGCACAGCCTGGGGTTTTATGAGCTAATCACTTTAACAGAGCAGCAGGAAATCTCCAAAATGCTTCTAACTGAGATTAATGGGGCAAACCTGTTACTGCTACAAAAATAATTAATAGGGGAAAAAATGTTTCAAAAGCATCAACAGATTCAACATCTAAATTGACAGTGGCTAAGAAACAGCATTTGGTGAGATAGCAATGAACTAAATTTAAAGTTAGACAGGCAGACATCTGCTTACACATCAAGAATTTCCTTATCCCTTCTCTTCCTGCAGCCCCAGATCAACTGTAAAGGCTTATCCATTGGGAGAGCAGTCACGCAGGAAGCTATGGGGAGAAAAGGAATTCAGACCCACAGTAGTGTCTGCTTGTTGGCTGAAGAATGCTGCTGGGCCCATCCCAGTGTTTGAATTATGGGTGTTTGCCTCACAATTGTCTGTAGTCTTACTAATTAATGTATATACTCATGTATAAGTCTAAAAAATTTAGTTAAAAAATTGACCCAAAAAAACCTGGGTCAACTTATCCACAGGTCAAGTACTGCACCTTAACATTTATCAAAAAAAGAAACCTTCTTTGAGTAGAGTGGTGAAAGGTGGGAGCTTAGTCTGTCCTGGGAGAACTTAAAGGAAGTTCTCTCTGCTATGGCACTGTTTCTGGCCTTTTTGGATGCCTGGGTGGGATATGGCACTCCTCCTCAAAGGACTGCCAAGAGCATAGAGAGGGTTGGTGCTTCTCTTAGATTCTCCTGGGATGGACTAAGCTCTCACCTTTTGCCACTCTGCTCAAGTCTGATTCCTTTTTTGATGTGAGTACTGTGCCTTAACTTTTACCAAAAAGGAGTCATACCCTTCTCTGAGTAGAGGGCCAAAATGTCTGAATGTCTGTGCAGGAAAATGAAGGCAACAGCCAGGGGTGCCGGTGCTTTCTCCTCTCTCTGGAATGACCCTCAACTTATCCATGGGTCATATTAAAATCCATAATTTTGGCCCTAAAACTTGCCTTTGACTTATATGTGAAGTCAACTATATATGAGTATACATGGTACCTAGACACCTTCTTACAAAAGAAAACAGAAACAGAAACCACACTACTACATTTCCAGCAAATTCATTTTGACCTCTTCCAGTCCTCTGAATGGCAGCAGGTCTCCAGCAGAAGTCTGTCCCCATATCTGTTGCTGGTTCCGTGTTAACAGGTTGAACTGGCTCTGGGACTGTATTCATGCAAAGCACGTACTCTGAGGCTGAGCTACAGCACCATCCACCTCCCTGCACCCACACATTCCAGGGACCTTCATGGTAAGGTGCTTTGCAAACTTCTCTGGGTTTCAATAAACTTGTACAAAATTACAAAGGTTTCCATCTTCAGATAAGTTAACTCTGGCTGAAATGCTATACAGAATTACCTAGGGACATATTCCATCAGATTCAGTTACAAACAGGAACTCCACATCATGATAACCTCTTGGGCTACAGCCCATTTCTAGGCAATATTCAAAGTGCTGGTTGGTTGGTTGGTTGGTTGGTTGGTTGGCTGGCTGGCTGGCTGGCTGGCTGGCTGGCTGGTTGGTTATTTATTTATTTATTTATTTATTTATTTATTTGGTTATGACCTATAAAACTGATACAACTTGGGTCCACACAAGACACTCATTAATTTGATGCATAATTCTCCATCACCATCTGAACTGTTACAGAAAGGTAATCTGAAGGTAGAAAACACAATTTACCAAACGTTTAATGGTTGAGAAACTGCATCATCAGTAGATGTAGCAGTGACAATGGAGAATTACAATACAATACAATAACCAATCTCCATAGTCATCGCTACATCTACTCCCCCACTCCCAGAAAAACCCAACCTTATCAGCCGGAGAGCAGTCCAACTGAAGGACTTTGAGGGCACTGAGGGTCAGGGCACTGGGAAACAATCTCTGCAGTGCTCTCCCAGTTGTGGCGTGTGTGCAGAACAGGCAGTCTTCAACTGCTTCTACTAACATGGCCTGGGACCAGGAGAGTGCTGCAGACATCATTCTTCCAGCCTCCAGATCTGCAGCATCTTGGAAAGTCTTTGGTTGGGGCACTGCCGGGCTGAAAGAGTAGATTTGGGGGACAACATCCAGTCATTAACAACTGCAAATGTGAATCTCAAAAGAGATTGTGATTGTAATTATTGACCAGGATGGCAGCTTACACTGTCTATAACATCATTTATGGTTTCCTTTTAAGCCCAGAAAGGACACTACCTATCAACCTACAAGTGAAAACTTTAAAGCAATTTACAACCTGAACATACCATAGAAAGTGAAGAAAAGAAAAGGAGACACACAGTCTTTTTAAAAAAGAAAGTGAAACTCATATGCAGGCTGATACAAACTGAGGTTAATAAAACCCAAAGCAAAAAGAGTCTGGTATCCCCCCAATTTACTTACCTCAATTGTCTTTGGCCACAATGGTGTGGTGTGGAAATTGTGTGCGTAAACTTCGTTGGCCACTGTGTTCACATCTACAGCTGCAACAATTTCTGCAGGTATGCCACTGGCTGGGGAAAAAAATTGGGTTTTAGAGTAATAATGTTGCTGTTTTTTTTAAAAAAAGGGGGGGGGAAACACAGCTAAGGGTCATGTCTTCCAGACAAAACTGGGCTAATCTACATCTTGAAATAAAATTGCCAGTCATCTGTTCTAGGGAACAGAAAAGAGAGCACTACTGTCTTCTTTCATTTGTAACCAGCAAAAACTTCCAGTGACCTCTGGATCCAGACTCTTCCAATCTGCAGCACAAGAACACAGGCCAGGGGCTTTTGCAGTTTTTGAGGTCAATGTTACATGGCATACTGAAGCTGCTGCAGTTTAACTACCACTGACAGCCTATATTCCCCTGAAACTGAACATATCCCTGTGGAACTTGTTTCTGTTTATCACTTGCATCAAAAGGGTCAGTAGAAACTGACCTTGAACTTGAGTCACATATACACAGGTGTTTCCCGAGATATCGGAAAGGACAGTTCATAGCCAGATCCTTGAAGTATGTTTGGGTTTGCCTGTCTCAAACAACTATCTCATTTTCATGGACAAAATAAAATATCTGCACAGTAAGAAGGCTGCTGGGAATCTAATCAGCCAGATATTGGCTTCTGACATCTCCAGTTGGACACTTTAGTGCCAGAAAGGAAAGGAAAGGAAAGGAAAGGAAAGGAAAGGAAAGGAAAGGAAAGAAAAGAAAAGAAGTCTTTAAAAAAATATAAAAAATCCCCCACATAGCAACCATACCTGCATTTTTTTTTTTGTCTCAAGATGCTTCCAAATATAGGAAACATGGTGGCATTTTTGTCATGTTTGAACAACATTCTTAAGAAAAGGAAGTCAGTGGAAATCACTTCCTATTTGCTTCCCGTTTAAACGAGACCTCCCCTGGAGCTAAATTGGCCCAGAGGTCTCCCAAATCTTGATGGGCATGCCTCGTGCACTCTTTAGAGGGCATTTGGGAGCAGACTTTTTTAAAGGCTTAGGCCAATCATTCTGTCTCAGCTTGCCCCACCTTACAAGGATGTTATAAGGGGTAAGAGAGCCATGTGCATCATCTTTGACCTCCTTTGAGGTGTACCAACATATATAGGACACAAATAAACAAAATAATGAATAATTATTGGCTTACAACTATTTCTGTACCATCATTAGTGGAATCAAAACAGTGTCTCTGATGTGAAAGAGGGAGGCTTCAGCAAGTCTTGGGAAACCCCAACACTTGAACAACTACGACCAACGTTTAGAAGGGAGGGATTTAAACTCAAGATGAGAGGGCAAAATGCCAACTTGAGGACAGATGTGGCCTGCCCAGGGCTATTTTTGTGGTCCTCAACACCCCCAGACCTCCTTCCCCCTTGATTGCAATTTTCCTAGCCAAAAAAAAGGAGGGGCTAGCTGCCACATCTGGAAGTTTTGAAGAGCAGCAATGTCCCTGTTAAGAAGATTGCAGCCTCCCCTCCCTGTGCATTGTTAAACATCAAAAAATATTTGTTCTTAAAAACCAGAAGTAGACTGCAGATTACTTCCAGATTGGAGGAGGTTGTTGTTGGGGCTTGGAGGGCGGTATTTTTGGCAATCTGTGCAGCCCCAAAGAATTCCAGGGTCAGAAAACTGATCCCAAACCCACCACAACTGAAAGTGAAGGTATGGGGTACCAAAACCAACCTAATGACGGGTCCTTTCATATTACATTATTACAGCACTGTGACTCCACTGTAATGGCCCTGGCAACCTTATATGCAATCCTGGGATTTGCAGTTTAGGAAGGGTTATTTATCATTTTCATCCAGAGAACTCCTCTAGTGGCCCCCAAACTACAAATGCCAGGATTCCATAGGATGCTGTCATGGCAGGAATGAATGCATTCAGTAGCCACAGAATGTAGACTTAATGTTAGGAGGTCAGAGGGTTGGGAAGGTGGTGAAATGAAATGAAATGCCTGGAACTGGAAACTGGCTAGTATAATAATATTTCCTGTTTCTGACTACTGCTGACAATAGCAACTGCTTGTTATCCTAGTCATGCCTTGTTGTTGTGGCTGTGAAGCCTTCCATACCACATGATCAGCTCACATGTTACTATGGGTCAAGCAGGGAAGGAAGAGGGATCCAGGAGGGGAAAATCAAGTCTGGTGACAATTGATGTTATACGCTCATTTATTTAGAAATAATCCATCTGGAACCCATGGACCAAATTCCTTTTAACTGTGCATTGGGATCATGCCCTCTTCCTGCTTGCTCTGGGGAAGGTACCACTCCATTGCTACCACCTTGAGGCTGGAAAAGTTACTTCTTTGGATTGTAACTTCCAGAATGCTCCACCCAGTATTGAACAATGTTCTGCTGCTAAGACATTTTCATAGGCACTGGATGTCTTTAATAGCAGCTGATGTACCCAAATAAATGACCATAAAATTTTCATGTGTTTTGCTGACCTACTGGACTATTGCTACAGAGCTAATAAAACCAGTGGAAACCTGTGGTGTAGTGGAATCAGGGCACGCAGGTTTAAAGTTCTAGGACTTTTGATGAGCAGGGACCATGACATCATCTGCCACCACTCCAGACTTTCCTGGTCCCTCAGAGTTTAGCTGCAAATCGACAATAGCTAGAGGGGAAATGAACTTTCTGAGCAACAGCACATAGTTATAAACTAACCCTATTGAAATCCAAAGTATTTGGGGGTGGCTTAGTCTTGAAATGATAAGTCACGTTAGCATTGCAAAAGACCTGTCCTTAATGGAGATGAAAATTGTTAGAATTGGTTTTCGAGCAGCACAGCCACTTGTGTTTTTTGGAATCTTCATGGGAGAGTTGCTTCAGTGACTATGCCGCAAAGGACATGCACTTGAAAATGTACTGTTAGACACTGCTACACACTCTGCCCATAACTAACATTAAAGCAAGGAAGAATGATACTTTATAGCAGAGCTTTCCAAGCTTTTCATGTTAGTGACACATTTTTTTAGACACGCATCCTTTGCAACACAGTAATTCAGTTTAACTAACAAACCGGAGGTTAAACCAACCTCTTATAAGAGACACAGACACATACATAAATTTTAATAACAAAATGTATGGGGACACAACATAGCTCATGAAAACCTTTCACATATTTTTAAAAATATATGATTTATAAATAATATTTCCAAGATTGTAGGCACACTGTTTGGAAAGCCCTGCTTTATAGACAGCTACAGATTCCTGCAGCCTTCTGCCTCATTGATCTATACCAGCTGCCATTCCAGTAGGATGGTATAGAGATGGCATGCGAAGTAGGGTCATTAAACTGCCCTGGCTGAAACCGTTTCCCCCTCTTCCCTCCTCATTCCTTTTTTCTTTTGTCTCATGTCTTTTTAACACTGTAAGCCTATGTGCAAAGGCTTTCTATCTGAATTGATTGTAGATAACTCCTCTGGGCTGTTCTGGCTACAAAGCTGAGAAAAATGGTATAAATAAATATGAAGCAAGCCCACACATTAATACCTAAATTTAATTAATTCTCCATATTCAAGAGGTTTTAAGCTTGGGGGTATGCACACGTGTATAACGTGTCTTTAAGTCATCTACCAACTTGTGGCAACCTCACAAATTTCAAAGGTTTTCTTAGGCAAGCAATACTCAGAAATGTTGTCACCAATTTCTTCCTCTGAAATATAGCCTACAGTATTGGGTGTTCCTTAGCAATCTCCTCTCTGTACACTAGCCAGGACGGACCCTGCTTAGCTTTCAAGAGCAGATGGCATCTAGTGCCTTCAGGTTGTTGAAGTCTATTGTTTCTTATATTTATTAGTAAACATGATGTGAGCTTTTGGGGATAAAGGCTACAGGTGATCAATGCAAAAGCTTCACTTTAATAAACATGTCCAACACCGGCAATTTCGCTGCCTTCACTAATATTCTAGATAAGCTGTATTAATAATACTTCATACCTGTATTAATCCTAGGTATATAACTTGCTCTGCTACACAGAAAACAAATACCTGAGTTGAAGAATCAGGTAAGTTAACACTGACACCTAGTGTGGGGTAATAAAGCAGCTTCAACAGATCACTTATCTGTTTATACTGTAAACAAACAGAAATTAACTAGGACTGTGATGCTCAACACCAGTACAACAGCTAGACTACAGTGTATTAGAAGGGGTATTTTATGGTCCATGTTTCATTTGCCTTGGCCAGATTTTTATATGATGTTCAGCAATATCTCAAATGCCAAGCTGCACACTACCTGTGATCTGACCATTTTCCTACAAAACAAAAATAAGTTGTAAGTTAAAATTGCAATTATTTTATGCACAGGATAAAAGGCAGAATACAAAATGAATTTTTGTCTGAATGGAAGTAGTTAATTTGTTAAAAAAAATGAAGGCAATTAGATGATAAATTCTGAAACTTAAAATTTATATTACTACATGAGAAGTATAAAAGCAGACTTAGAAGATGTACTATTGTTTTAAAATGTTATTTTTATATAGATGATTATTATCTTCTGATTAGTATAAACTAACCTGGATTACCGTAAATTAACAATGAGGGATGAATCTGAGAAATTAAGTAAGTAAATAACTAAAATGATAAGATTAGCAATAATTAACAACTATGGGATAAAATGAATGATTCAGTAGTTAGATGTATATGCTTAAACAATATGAACTGTTTGCAACAACGGCAGGAACCAATTTTTAGCATTTTTTTAAGGCCATTTCCACACTACACTATTATAGTGCTATTATTCCATTTTCAACATCCTGTAGAATCCTAGAGCTTGCAGTTTAGAGAGGGGCATTTAGAATTCTCAGCTAGAGAGCTCTTTGGCCTCAGTAAACTACAAACTCCAGAATTCCACACAATGTTGGAAGTAGAATAATAGTACTATAACAGTGTAGTATGGAAATGGCCTTAGTTTAGTCATGAGTAGGTTAAAATGTTTGTTGATGTTTATATGAATGTATTTTTTGTTGTTTTGTATGTTTGGTTTGTGTTTTTTTTTCTTTTTTTTACATAATAAAAAACAATAGGAAAACAAAATTATTTTTATTACATGGAGAGTGCTGCTGCTTGTAATGCATATCACATGGTGTTATGATAGCAGAACAACAACGTGATTATTCTGCTTAGCCAGGAAAATAGGACTTGATGGCCTCTGTGGTCTCTTCCAACTCTATGATTCTATGAAATTTTGATTATTGTTGTATGTCTTCAAGTTATTTTCAGCTTATGGTGACCCTAAGGTAAACCTATCACAGATTTTCCTTGGCCAGATTTGTTCAGAGATGGTGTCTTCCCCAGTGGGTTTCTATGGCCAAGCAGGGAGTCGAACCCTGGTCTCCACAGTCCTATGCTCAAATCGTTATAACATTCTGGCTTCTTGAGACTTTCACTCACAGAAAATTGCTCTAGCAAATTCCAAGAGCGCTGTAGTTAACTCACCAGAATTATACAATTGACACCTGTCAATTTACGTGGACAAAATATGTCAAACACATACACACAGAAAGACAAGAAAAAGTTCTTGCATACATGTACATCATTAAAATGACAAGACAATCCTGTGTGTCTTCTTAAAAAATGACTTTGGGAAAGTCCCTCTCTCTCTCAGCCTCAGAGAAGGGCAGTAGCAAACCCGTCTGAACAAATCGTGCCAAAAAAGGCCCGTGACAAGTCTGCCCTGAGGTTGTTGTGAGTCAGATACAACTTGAAGGCATACAACAACATCTTTAAAATATTTTCTTTTTTAAGGACTGCATATCAAGACTATTGTTCATATATGAAACATACACCATTGCCACCACTAACAGATCCTGTGTCATATGGGTAAAACATGATTAGAGAATCCAAGATTCTCATATTTTGAACTACAGCTCCCAATATCTCTGAACACTGGCCATGCTGGCCAGAACTAATGAGTACTAGGGTCCAATAAAATTAGCAAAGCTCCAGGATGCTATGAGAGCCAGATATGGTAGATAGAGTTTCTGACTAGGATCTTTACCACTACACAACTGTCATTGCTGCATCCTAAAGAATTCTGGGATTTGTAGTTTTGTGAGGCTCTGTGACAGCTAATTTTAAATACTCCAGAAAACTAAAAATCCCAGGACTCTATAGGACACGATGGAACCATGACAGATAAAGGGGTATCAAATTGCTACAACTGTGTAGCATGAAAAGAGTCTAAAGACTTAAGGGTTCAAATCTCCACTCGGTCATGATGACCCCTGGCTGACTATGAGCCAGTAACTGATGGTGCACTTCAGTATCCAATGCAGGGCAACTCGGACATTCTTCCTCTTCTATTCCCTGGAGCTCTCTGTAGTGTCAAAATCCTACTACAGATGACTTCCCAATTCTCTGGACCAGGGTCTTTTGGGGATGGAGGAATTACTGGTTCTGACAGAAGTATCAAGATCCAGATGATTTACACATTGTCTTTTTCTGCAGTTTCATGTTCTACCCAGTTTTATGAGACTTGTCTAGCATAAACGGACAGAAGCCCTTTGCCATGATCATTTCCTTCTGTTCTACTCAAATAAAAAAAAATGTAAATATTTACTGGTGTCCTAGTTTTCATTTTGGAACGTGAAAAGAACAAAGTAAGCAGAGCAACCAGGACTTGATAATTATGAAAAGAAAGATCTAAGAGACTGATCTTTACAAGTACAGTTGGCCCTCCACATTTGCAGGTTTGACTTTCAGAGATTTGATTATTTATGAGTTTCTTCAATCCCTGCCCCCTTGCCCCCTTGCCCCCCAGCTCAGGCACTTCTTTTCTGGGAGAACCTTCCCTCTCAGCAACTGATCAGGAGACACAGCCCTTTAAAAACATGCCTCTGGTCCTCCTCCTCCTCTACCAGCTGCTGCCTTGCAAGCTAAGCCCAGTTTCTCAGCACCACAAACCCTCTCCCAGTGGCCTACACAAACACCCAAACAAGGAGATGGGTGACAGAGAGGAAGCAAAGTGCCACTTTGCCAACCCATCCCTGCCCTCTCCTTTCTCTGTCCTGGTTTGGATCCTGAGAGCTCATTCTCCTTATCATGCCTCAGCCCCCTTTGCATAGACAGACCGATATTTTGACATTTGCAAGTTTTCCACTTTTGTGAGGATCTTGTGCCCGTAACCCTAGTGAATGTGGAAGGCTAACTGTATTTTTTAATATGGTACTTGTCTTGACTCACAAGTATCAAACCTCTTTACAAAATTAGCATAAACAGAGACCTGTCAAACTTTCCAATATTGCAGTATTTGTATTTATTTATTTTATTTATATCCCACCTTTCTCTCAAATGGGATTCGAGGTGGTTTACAATAATTTTGAATGATGCTGCTAAAACATTAACTTACAAATTTAAAAAGAATTTAGATATCACTGTTATTAAATCATACTTAAAGAGAGTAAAAACACTTAGAACATATTAGAACATAGTTTCCAATAAAAGATAAAAAGATTAAAACATCATACCACTTACACACACACTCTTCTCCATAATCAAAATTATGAAATGTTCAAAACAAACATAACATGCACACATTATATATACATTTAGAAAGATTAGCATAACAAGGCATTCAAATACCAATGTCTCCTTTTAAAGCTTACATTTCTCATGGAGATCAGAATGCAAATGATGCCATTGTCACTTATTTAAATTTCAATTGGCATTTAGCTCTTCAAGTTTCTCTGGACTTGCCCACCCAAGTCAGAACACAAGCTTCTCTTACAAAGTTTTCTGCATCTGCTCCTGTTTTATTGTAACTGATTAACTTCAAGCAAACCCACAAAAAGAAAAATGTAAATTATGGCCTTGACAGACATGACAGCCATTCCTCTCTGTCCGTGGGCACAAAATGTAAATGAAAGTTTCAGAAATGAATAGCATTTTGTTCCTGGAGTATCCCTAATTCAGATGACCATAGGCACATCAGTTAGTTGCTAACTAAAATGTTTAAACTGCTAAAACAGAGATAGAAATTGTGTGGCTCTGTATGTCCCAGTGTTCTTCAGAATTGGCTATGCTTGCTGGGACTGCTGGGAACTGCAGTCCAAAAACCTCTAGAAGGCCACATACTTGTGCAGGAAGAATATAAATGAGGAAATTATTTAAATATATGCTTTAAATTGTCTTGAAGGAAAATTGATTCAATTATGAATCAACCTGTATGGATTAAAGCTTTACAGACGAGTTTAAAATTCCTTTTAGTAATAAGTGACAATGTGCTCAGGATATCAGATTTCCCAAGTTCAAATTTCTATTTATCCATTGAGCTCAGTGAGTGACACTGGGCCACCCTCTGCCTCTCTTACTTACACTTACTCTTACTCTCTTTCTCCAACACACAGTGTGCCTACCTCAACTTCTAGGGCTATGAAGATTAACGGGTAAAAGTATGCAGATGCTACTTCAATGCAGGAAAGTGAATGAATACAAGCGAGACTAACTGTGGGTTGTTGTGGGTTTTTTGGGCTATGAAGCCATGTTCTAGCAGTATTTGCTCCTGACGTTTCGCCTGCATCTGTGGCTAGCATCTTCGGAGGATCTGGAGACATGGAGGTGGAATGGAGTATATATGCTTGTGGGATCCCTGGGTGGGAGGGGATCACAAATGCATTTGTGATGTTTTAGTGGTGCAGCTGGCCTGTGAGATAGCCCATTGTTGAGTGGACTAGCCCCAAGGGTTGCATTAGCAAGCCATTGTATTGTTTCCTGTAGAGAGGCCTCCTGAGTCTGGGTGGTGTTCATTGATATAATTTTGAGTCTTGATTTTAGTGTTTTTCAGTACTAGTAGCCGCAACAACCCGTGGACTCTGGCTGTGAAAACCTTCGACTTTACATCAAGACTAATTGTGCTTTTACACTGACTTTTTATAGCTGTCTAAAATCAAAATAGTTTTAAAAACAAAGCGGTCACATTAACATCTCAAGACCCTCTTTACAGACAAGGAAGGATTCATAAAATGAGTATGTTTGGAAATATATATACCACACATGGAAAACATTTAGATTTTTCTCACTAACAATTTGGGAGTCTTAACACGAGTGTAGAATAATATCTCTGTATGAGGATACAACAGCCTGGTAGTTTAGAGGATAGGTATCTGCTAGGTCTTTTTTTAGGTCTGCTTTTTCACTGCCATTAGCCAAAACTAGTGGCTAATTAGTAATTAGGGAATTAATAAAAAGTGCACTTATTCATAAATGTGGCAGAATGAATGCTGCAAGTTTGAAGTTAAAATTAAAGTAAAGCTGTCCTCCCCAGGCAACACTTCCTGTTTCATTAATTGTGTTCTACAGTTTAAAAATTTATCCATAGTAAATGACTGGAAACACATATCCCCCAGTTTTACTGAACAAGATGCAGCTTGCATTAGCTTCCAACATAATGTTTCCAGTTGGTTGGACCAGCTACATTGGTAGTACTCCTCTGTTCTTCTCACTAGATGCCACAGAATGGGATAAGGAATTACTGGACTTTCAGATGTTACTAGACTGTAACACCTATCAGTCTTAGCCAGCGCAGCCATTATGCAAGAGCTGATGGGGAATTTGAGTCAAGAAACAGCTGAAGGGCCAAAACTCCTTGTCTTAGAACATGGATGAGGAACCTCAGGCTTTAGGATCAAATCCTATTCCTCGAGTTTCCTCACATGGCTACACTCCTTCCCCATGACATCTTCTGAACCTCATTTGCTGGTAGTCAGTGTTTTCAAGCAAGGATTGGGAATTATGTACTGCACCATGTTTAGAAACTTGTTTAATTCATATACCTTGCTGTAACTCACCTTATGAACTGCCTTAGCTCCCATTCAGGACAAAGGTGGGATATAAATTAAATAAACTCCTTTGATTGCAGCTCCTAGCATGGCTATAGTGGCTGGGGGGCTGGGGCTTCTAGTCAGACCGCAGCTGGAGATCTGAGTGCCTCTCCTCCGTTTTAAGCTGAAACACAGTCCCATTTTCTGGGCTACTCTTTACCCTGTGTGCCAGTGGAATGCAGTTGCAAAAAACTCTGGAGCTGAAGCCATTTCTGCGCTAGGCAGTTATAATGCTATTATTCCACTTTCAACATCCTATGGAATCCTGGGGTTTGAGGCCCCTCCCTAAACTGCAAACCCCAGGATTCCATAAGACCTTGAAAGTGGAATAATAGCGCTGTAACAGTCTAGTGCGGAAATGGCCTGAATGCAGCTCTGGGGCTTCAAGCTGTTCTCCACTCTTGCTTTTTGAAGCTGCAGAAGTACGTGTGTCAAAGGAGGCAAAGACGACCCCGGATGGATGGGGCCCCAGCCCACAGTCAAGTGTCCACAGGCGAACTCCATTCCTCTCTCCCATCCACCGCAGAGAGGAAGCGACACCACGCACCGCGCGGCCTCCTCGACCGCGCACGCGCGGCTCCGCCCCCCAGGCCACGAGCAGCGGGGGCGCCGCGAACCCCCCCCGCGAGGAAGCCGCGCTTCCCTGCCTCTGCGGCCCCCCCCCGCGCCCGGGCGGGAGGGCCACGTGTCCTTCCTCTTTCTCACGCCGGAAACCCAGCCTTTCGGAGGAAAAGCGGGAGGCGAGGCGGGTTAAACAACGAGGTGTCGCAGCTACGAGGTGGGCGGCGGGGAAGAACCTACCTCGCAGGGCGTGGTGCATCCCTCCGATCCCGCTGTAAAGTTCCAGCACTCGTAAAGGCTCCATTCCCATCCTCCTCCCGAGGAGCGGCAGCTGCGAGCGGGAGCCGCCGGGAAATTCCCGCCGACGGCCTCACAAAGCCAACCGCCATTTGTTCCGGGGCTTTTCAGTTCCCGCCTCTGTCAGGGCTTGTCGAGTAGCGTTTTTTTCAACAGGGGCCATGTCCGCACTGGACCGTTACAGCGTATAACTGAAGCTTCGGACCTCTTCTTACAGTCATAAGTTCCCCACAATGGCCAGGCCCTTCCGTGGGCTTAATTGGCGGACGACACAAACACAGGCAGATTTTGGCACCTTTGCTTCGTTGAGCCGCGCTTCACCCGTCAGGTTTTTGGGAGGGAGTGGAGGGGCCACGCGACCAGCCTCGTGGACTGCTTTGAGCCTTGGACTGCGCCCCCCCCCGCTGCGCCATGGAAACCCGCTGGGTGATCTCGGGCGCGTCACACTCTCTCAGCCCCATAAAAGCCCGCGGTAGGGTCCGCGGCAAAGGGACCAGCAGCCAGACAGAACGTTGCAACCATGCGTCTCATTTCCCGCCCCCTGTTCTCATGCCTGTGAAAGCCACCCCAAAAACAATCCAGGAAGCAACGTTTTTATTAATACGACAGGAGATTTCTGTTCCTAAATTAATGCCTGAGAATGCTACGAAATTCATTTAGCAGCACACATGCTATTAAAGCCAAGTGGGCAGCGTTAAGAGAAAGAAAGACAAAAAGCAAGCCCTGTTTGAGCTTCCATAAGGCCCTTTCTTATATTTTCCTTTTGGCAATAAGCCTTGTTGAAGATGGACGATGCTTAGCTAGGTCTTTTGCAAATTTCTACTAAGTAATTAAGCCCCGCTTCTGAGTAACATTGCAGTCCTAATTAAGCATGAGACTCATTTATTGACTACTGTAATTATATTAGCCTTTCCTCCGGTGGATTCTATAGTTTCCCCCTCCCTACTTTTATCTTCTCCCACAATTTAGTGAAGTAGTGAAGAGAGGACAACTTGGGAAGTTACTTTTTAAAAGTAAAATGTTACATTCACCCTTCCAAGACCAGAAAAAGAGTTCCTGTGACAGCTACAATTAAGAGTCACAGTTCGCTTTACTCTTTTTCCAAAAGTGACTAGTGTTAATTGTTTAGCTAGTACTTTAAAAAAAAAAAATCTGCCTGCTTCACACAACACACACCTCCCACCCACCTTCCTTCTCTTTGCTTCAGCCTTCAAAACAGCATGATCCATTTCTTGCTCAATGTGATGATCCTTCTCCACTATTCAGTGAGGCTGCACCCCTGAATGATAAAAGCAACTGAAACTTTACACCACAAAAGGAATGACATTGCTCATTAAATTATAACTGTAATGTAATTTAGTTATTCCTTCATTGGTTAAAGGAATTAATTACAAATAACTATTCATTTGTAACTATTTACTTCCAAGCTTTGAAAGAGAGAAAGCAAGAGGTCTGAGATCATCCAGTGAGTTTCACTGGCTCAGTGGGAACTTGAACCTAGTCCTAGAACTTCTTAATCTAGCACTCCAACCATTGCACCATATTAACTCTAAGGCCATTTCTACACTACACTGTTACAGCGCTATTATTCCACTTTCAATATCCTATGGAATTCTGGGGTTTGCAGTTTAGGGAGGGACCTTTAGAATTCTCAGCCAGAGAGATCTTTGGCCTCAGTAAACTACAAACCCCAGAATTCCCAGGGAAGTTGAAGTGAAATAATATCACTTTAACAGTGTAGTGTGGAAATGGCATAAGTGTCTTCTTCTTAATAAACCCTGTTAGGTTCAGGCTGTATGAACGCTTTGGATCTGAGTGTTAGGGGGAAAAAGATTTGTCAGTGTTTTGGAACTCTCATTCATCTCCTGAAGGGGGTCCTACTGAGGTGCCTGTGCTTTTGAATAACTCAAGACCATTTGCTGGCAAATTACTAAGAAATTAAAATATATTTGAGCCTCTTGACTACTCTTCAACTATTCCGATTTGGCAGAGACAGTTCAGATTAATTCTCTGTAAACCCACTTTTCAGCTGGTTTTATATGGTCCCTGTTTCTCCCTCTTCCTCCTACCTTCCCTCTTTGTTCTCAGTTTACTTTAGTTGCTGCACCTGAGTTCAAAGTGCAAAAATAGTTTGCATTCAGTTAACTCAACAGGAGGAAGAGGAGAGAAAGGGGCAGAATCTTCTTCTTCCCAGTAGGTTCAGGCAAAAGCAAACTGCTGCACCCCCTTCTCAGTTGTGTGCTCTTCCTCACTAAGAACTTTTGCCATCTTGACCACATTCCGCATTTACTTGGCCAAACACATCTCAGTTTTCATCTGTGAAATGTTGCAGGGTATGCTCTTCTACAGAAGTTCCTCTCTCCAGATTGGTTGTTCTGTCCCATACTCATTCATTCACACATCAACACTAGCTATATCCAACTTGAGGAGACAATGTTTGTAATTCCCTGCCATGATTTCTGGAGCCGTATTGCATGACTGGGTACCCAGAGGTCAACCCCACTGAGATTTACTTCTAAGGATATTGCATGGAATTGCAATGTCTGGAAGCATTTGAAATATCAGAAGACTGATATGCAGGGCTACACAGAATGTTTCATCCCCTATCCTTACTCCACCTAATTATTGAAGTCTGCATCTTTTTATAGGAATGGTTTTCCAAAGTAACAGTGCTTTTTGAAAATAATTGCAGTCTTTTTTTCTTCTTTTTTTGCAGAAGCACACAGCTGGGGAGAGGAAGGAAGTTAGTGGTGAAACTTTTTTCTTTCCTGATGTCTTGGTAAAACCTGTGCTGAGATAATCAAGCAGTGTGATGACATTCAACACTTCTTCTTGTAGGGCCTCATGATCCTTCCTGACTGCCTTTGAATTCTTCCCTGTCCCTTTCTCTTTCTAAGCTTTTGATGTCCATTAATCTGGAACATCTCTGTTATTCCAGCTGTCCTCCCCTATTTGCACCTGCTCTTGTTCACCTGTCATGTTCATGAAGGCAGAATGTTGACATTGCACAGTCCCTGTGTGATTACAAATGCACAAGCTGGACTTATAATGTTGAGGGCCAGCTTACAGTAGTTATTCTGTCCACTGGAGAGAGAAAAAAACACCAGCAGCCAGCACAGTGTAGTAACTAAGAGTTTCCTAACATTATTCCTATTGGGTGGCCTTTTATACCTTTTGTGATGAAGCTGGTTCTTTTCAGTGAGCAAAACTGAGAAAACTGCATGGTATTTTAAAACTGGAGTGGGTGAGTTTTTCTTTTAAAAAAAAGAGAGAGAAGACACATCTGCTGTTGTAACAGCTGCAGGTGTTGAACTCACCCTCTTGTTAACCACATGGCTTTGGTGGGGGTGGGGAAAGAAAGGCAGATTGTCACGGTCCACTCCCACTTGGAAGTGCAATTAAAGCCATATATTTTTTACACATCAAAGTGAGCCCACTAGGGTGAAGAAGGCTGTTACATTTTTTTAAAAAAAAAAAACACACAAATCAGAGTAGGTAGTTTTTTGAAGACTGTAGTCTCTTTTTCAGTAGCTACTGGGAATCTCCACTGGTACACTTTTTCCATCTTAAAAAAATTGCACCATGCATTCATGCAAATAAAAAAGGATGTGTCAAATCTATATCTTAAGGTGACATCAGGTGGCCACATACTTCTAAGAAGTTTGCAGAAAGGAAATCTATAACTTGAGTTAAAATTAGGTGCAGCAATACAAAATCCTGTGTGCTAGTAGGAAACTTTACAAATGAGAAGTTGATACAATCTTTCAACATAACCAGTCAGAGGCTTATTAATCCCTAAGGATCATATTAAGAACACATCTAGTTATTTATTTTATCTTTAATCTTGTTGTTGTTGTGTGCCTTCAAGTCATTTCTAACCTATGGCAACCCTAAGGCAAACTTATCAGGTTTTTTTCTGTGGGTTGAGACTGTGTGGCACGTTTGTATGATGTCATCCAGTGGGTTTCCACGGCTGAGCCAGGAATCAAACCCTGGTTTCCAGGGTTGTAGTCCAACACTTGAACCACTCTACTGGCTCTGGTTTTAATTTATCCAGTAACAAATGTTCCCTTATCTAGAAAACCAGAATTCCTTTGCACCATGTATGACATGCCCACATGAGCAAGCAGAAAAAATTGTTTATTGAAATGGTTAGCTATAAAGACACAAGAGACATATGGACCAGATTTTCCAGCAATCTAATCTGTTTTTTTGTTCAATCTGAGATTCTGGAATCAAGAGAGTGAAATGTAGGAGCATTTTAGCTGATAACATTATGCAATATCATGAATTTCAGTTACTACTACCTTCTTGTTTTGGGGTCCTAATCAATCTGGTAGCCTTCAGATATGTTGGACTACAATCTCCATCATCCCAAGTCTATTGGGGCATGTCAGGTTTAGCCAGGATGCATTCCACAGATCAACAGAAAATATAGTGGCATTGAATATCTTACCTTAAACATGTCACTTTCTTGGACTACAGGTTCAAACCCAGCTAGTGAGCAGGGCCACTGACCATGTTGATCATTTATGGGAGCTGTATCTTTAAAAGTAACTTTTCTGAGCTCTAGTTATCCATGAGCTTTTGTCTGTTGTTGACCATGAATAATTAGGAACCATGAGTAGACCCATCAAACACATTGGGATTTAAAGTAGTTATGATTAAGACCCATTGATTTCAGGGGGCCTACTAAAGGTATGGCAAAGTCTGGATCCACCCTACTTTCTCTAAAATACAATTGAGCACAATGCAATGATTAGCTTGTTTATTTATGTGTGTGATTTGCAGTGTAATTGGACTGTAGCAGCAGGGCCCTTAATATCTTAGTTGTATTAACATACAGTATAGACTAGTACAGCTGGGGTAAATGCCCTTAAAGGCACCCGGTCCTGTCTGATCTTGGAAGCTAAACAATGTTAGTACTTGGATAGGAGGCTGCCAATAAATCCCAAGGTGCTATAGGCTATATTTCAGAGGGAGGAACTGGCAAAACCACCTGTGAGAATTCTTTGCCTAAGAAAACCCTAGGAAACTTGTAGAGTCGGTAAAAGTCAACAGGTGACTTGACAGCAGCACACAGGATGGACCAATGCACACTTGTTATCTTAACTGCTTTTGTAGCATCTTAATTTTTACAGCTATTCTCAAAAAGTCTTGGGAAATGTGCTTTCATGAAATTCCATGAATTCATTTTTAAAAATTCCTCTTTCTCCCCAGTCCTGAATTATATTTCATTAAATTCCCAAGGGGAGAGGAAATGAAGTTTGTAGAGTAGACAGGTCTCCAGGATAATTTCTGCGCACAGACTGACTGCGCACTCTCTGTTTTGCTGGGAAGAGTGAGGTGGCTGGAGAACTGTGCATATGCCATTCGAGGCCTTGTTTGTATCAACAGATATGCTGAGTGAGTCAGTAAGAGATTCTTCACACTTAAGAGTGAGACATTCTTGAGCCAGGTGTGAGGTTCTTAGAGAAAAAGTAAATTGCCTACCCTTGGCAAGGGAGCATCTGATTCTTACTGCAACTATTGCTAATGGAGGTGAAATTTTATTACCTGTCTTCTTTTGCTCTTTGTCTCTAGTTATCACAGAGTCGTACAGCTAGAAGAGGCCACAAGGGCCATGGAGCCCCTCCCTTGCCATGCAGGAATACAATGCGAAAGCACTCCCAACAGAAGGCCATCCAACCCCTATTTAAAAACCCCCAAAGGACATTCCACCACCACCACCCCACACACAGGCAGCATATTCCAGTGTTAAACTGCTTCTTACATGGCCAATAAGGGGAGCAACCTCTGCCTGCATTGAAATCTTTCAATACCATCCTAACTGCTGATGTTTCAGACAGAATGTGGGCCAGTGAATCTAACATCACAATGATTTTTAACATCTCTGTCTGATGAAGAAACCAGTGAAGCTTCAAGACACTGCATAATGTATTTTATGCTTTCTAGTTGGCCCAATAAAGTATTGCTGCTTGTAGATTTTGGATTTGGTTCGATTTTGCTGCACAGCCAACATAGCTACTCCAGAACATTTTTTTTTCTACTTCAGATACTTTCTTTTTGCCCCCCACCGCGTCCCAGGTCTGGCTTTCCCTGGGCTTTATTTCAGTGTATCTGAAAGCCCTTCTCTTTCCCTTTGAAAAAGTTCAATAAAGTTTTTTTTTTTCACTCTAAAACTCAGGATACCTGAGCCAGCACACTGGTTAGGGAGTTCAGGGAACTGTAATCCAAAAATGTAACTTTCCCAAATTGTGGATCTGAACATGCTTTTTACAGGGCATCATTCTGTAGATCTCAATCTACCTTCTGTTTGCTGTAGCTCAGGTTACTCTGTAGACCAATAAACTTGCCTGAACCCACAACTTGTATCCATGTTTTGTATCCTAAGATGGCTGATTTCTTTTAGATCTGCTACCTTGAAAAGCCAGCATGGTGTAGTGGTCTGAGTTCTGGACCATGACACCAGAGAGTAGGGTTCGATTCTTCACTTGGCCATAGAAACCCACTGGGTGACCCTGGGTGCATCACGTACTCTCAGCCCAAGAAAACTCTGCGATAGTTTCACGTTAGGGTCCCCATAAGTCAAAAATGACTTTGAGGGCAACAACAACTATAACACCTCATAAAATTCCAGTCTTTCTACTGGCTTAATCAAGTATAGTGGTAGACCCATAGAAACAGCCAAATATAGTTCATACAAATGAGTCAGCAGTATTCTCTTATCTACTTGGGTGAAGGCATTCTGCAGGTCTTCTACTAAGAAGCTCCTGTTGCCTTGAGTCCAGTATAAATTCTAGGAGCAGCCATTTATTTCTGATTTGAACCAAACCAAAATACTTAATTACTTCATGCAAAGGACAAAATGGTGCTATTGTCTCACAGGAGAACAGGGGAGGGACACAGAGGAATGCACCCAACTTTCTTGGTGTTGCCAAGTGTTCCTCCATGTCTCAACATTCTCCATCAATGGGGCAATAGCAGTGATGGCAGGAGATGGCTGCCAATTAAAGTCGCAGTTTGTCAGGTAAGGGAAGGCAGGTGCCTTTGTCCCACTTGACAGAGGTTTAGCATACTTTATCCCACTTGAACATCTGTTAAGGGTTACAGTCACAGAAGTCCTATCCTGGATCCTATCTGGCAACTCTAATTTTGGGGTAGAGGAGAGGCCCAGTGACCTAATCCCCTAAAGGCACCAGGTCCCTTCTGATCTTGAAAGCTAAGCAAGGGCAGCTCTAGTTAGTACTCTGAAGTTGAGGTTGGTTCCACATGACTATTAGAGGTCAGAAAGAGGCAACTTAGCTTAAGATGCATTTAACTATTCACATGGGTAGAGCCAGCATGGTGTAGTGGTTTGAGCACTGGATGGCAATCCTGGAGACCAGGGTTCAATTCCCTGCTCAGCTGTGGAAACCCACTGAATGGTCTTGGGTGTATCACACACTCTCAGCCCTGGAAATCCCTCTGATGGGGTCACCTTAGAGTCTCCATAAGTTGGAAATGACTTGAAGGCACACAAAAACAAGAACAACGAGGGATTCACACAGGTTGGTCTAGAGAGGGACAGACAACCTCTTAAAATTCCCTTTGTTTGTTCATCCTGTAACAGGTTTCCTCCTGGCCTAGACTGATAACCTTAGGAGTGCTGATGTCATTTTCCAAGTTCTCCTCAAGTTTCCCTTGATACTCAAAGGAGAAGAAAATATCTTGGCTTTGTTCCAGGAGGTGGGGGCAGGCATGGGTCCCTGCCTCTTCAGCTTAGCTAGTGCTAGAACCACAATTTCACTTTATCTTTCTATTTCAATGTTTCTCTTAACTACAGTACAGCTTTCTCACAAACAAGAAAGAAGGCCTGGCCGGATTATATTCCAGGAAAAACAAACTGCTTAACCAGTCTAATATTTCAGAAAGGGTTGAATCCACAGGTGCACGGCTGCCAAATCAGCTTTACTAACAGTGACAAGCTCTATGTTGAAGCACAACTCGGAAAGGTTCTAGCTACACAGGTTTCCAATAAATAGTTCAAATTCACTTTTCTTTAGTAAACCAAATAGTCATTTGCTATGACAGTGTAGTCAGGGAAACTTGAAAGCATTATTTTTCAAAGGCAAAAAAATGTTCTTGACACACAATGCCTGGTTTGTTTGGTTTTCAAAATGAGATTCCATTTTTCTAAACAAATGTGAACCTTTGTTAAAAAGAAGATGGAGGTGTGTAAAAAAAGCAAAACAAAACAGCTAGCAGGAGAAATATAAATCAAAAACACCTGATCTCTTGTTTTCGAGCTTTGGGAGGCTTAAATTCTTTGATGCATGCAATTTGGAGAATTGATCTCTACCAGTAAATAGAAAAGAAACCTGATATAACAGAGCAGATGCCACCCTTCTGATACAATGATTACAAAGCCCACCTGTTAAGCTCCTCTTCTTATTTAAGCTGCTGGATTCCATAAGTATTGGATAATGCACACTTTGGTAGTAGAGAACCAGCAAGCAATCATTAATAGTAATTTAAAGGGGTAGAGGGCTTGAATGGCAATAGGAATCTTTTGCAATTAAAACATGTCATTTGCAATTATAAATATTCTGGAATTGATTTCCAGTGAGCCAGCATAGTGTAGTGGTTTGAAGATTGGACTATGACCCTGGAAACCCATTGGGTGACCTTTGGTGTCTCACACACTCTCAGCCCCAGAAAAACTCTGTAATAAGTTCATCTTAGGGTGCTGTAAGTCAGAAATGACTTGAAGGCATACAACAACAACAATATATGATGTAGTGGTTTGAGCATCGGCTTTGGAAACCAGGGTTTG
Organism: Iguana delicatissima; assembly: GCA_948472985.1. NCBI lineage: Eukaryota > Metazoa > Chordata > Lepidosauria > Squamata > Iguanidae > Iguana > Iguana delicatissima. The sequence goes on along the minus strand of CAOKZL010000749.1, from coordinate 1,581,527 downwards.
AATCCCTGTTTGGTCTTGGAAACCCACTGTGTGACCCTGGGCAAGTCCCACTCTCCCAGCCTCAGAGGAAAGCAATGGCAAATCCCCTCGGAACAAATTTTGCCAAGGAACCCCTGTGATGGGTTTGCTTGTGGGTGCCATAACTAGGAAACAACTTGAAGGCACACAACATACATGACTGAGTGTAGGATTGGATAATTATTTACTCTCACATATGTTTTTGTGCCATAATGAATATATTGCACCAATATGGATTCTGGATTTTCTTTTTGCGGGGGGAGGGATGGCCAGAGTAAGAAACCTTTGTTTTCTATTACTTATTATGACTGCTTTTAGACTTTCACTGGTAGAGTCTGGCCATGACTAAGCTTGGCCACAACATGGATTTCTAAGTTGTTACATGGAAATGTTGTAAGGTTTAGCTCACTGCACATCCAGAATTACAGATGACTAGTTCTCCTGCATGGTTAGAGCATCCATTGAGAACATAATTCATTTTCCAACTGTACATAAAGGAGCAGACTGGAAGAGACTTTTACAAAACTAACAGAGCTGGGGTTAAGTTTCAGACTCACCACCATGAGACATGGTAGTGAAATCTGTAATTTCCTGGGTTGAGTGATAATTTTGTCTGTCTCATAAGAAATCAAGTAACATTTCCTGCAAAAGTTATTCTCTGGTTTGGATTGCATAGAAATAGAATGCCAAAGGATCTAGCTAAATTACAAAATTGGGCAGCAATTAATAAAATGAATTTCAACAGAAATAAATGCAAAGTTCTGCATTTAAGGCACGAAAATCAAGTGCACAGGTAGAGGATAGGGAATAGAAAGCTTAGCAGTACTACACTCAAAAAGGACCATGGGGTTATTGTTGTTCATAAGTTGAACATGAGCCAGCATTGTGATGCTGCAGCAAAGAAGATGAATGCTATTTTACGCTACATTAATAGAAGCATCATTTTCAAGCCGAGGGAAGGAATAGTCCCATTATATTCTACACTGTTTGGGCCTCATCTGGAGTATGGTGTTCAGTTCTGGACACATCATTTTAAGATGGATATAAACACACAGAGCAGGATCAGAAAAGGGCAACAAGAATGATAAGAGGTGTGGACAATGAAACATATGAGGAAAGGTTGAAGGAAGTGGACACGTTTAGCTTACTGAAGAGAATGCTGAGGGGTGATGGGATTGTATTTTTTAAATACCTGAAAGGCTGTCTGAATGAGAAGGGGCAGGCCTGTTCTCTAGTGCCCCAGAGGGTAGTTTTAATTAAATTGCAGGACAACATGAGAAGGAACTTCTTAACAGTAAGAGCAGCTCAGCAACTGAATCGATTGCCTAGAAAGGTGATGTGGTCTGCTTCAAGGTGATGCGGTCTGCTTCTCTGGTCATCTTCAAAAAGAGGCTGGACAACTACCTGCTGGAGGTGTTTTAACTGGAGATCCTGCCTTGAGCAGGGAGTGGCCCATGAGGCCCCCTCCAATTCTATATCCTCCAACATTTCACAGATGAAAACTAGGACCCATATGGCCAAGCAATATGAGAGTGTGATCAAGATGGCAAAACAAAATTGTTAATGAGAAAGAACAGGCAAGCTAGATGGGCCTGCAGCAGCTTTCTTTTGGATGAACCTACAGGGAAGGACCAGCTTCTGCCTATTCCGCTCCTCACTGCTGAGCACCAACTTTGTCCCAGTCACAGAACTGAACCAGTGTTTGCAAATACCAGCTGAGAGCAGTTGCTTTTGTTCTTCCTCCGCCTTCTTCATGAGACATTCTCAGCTGGTACTTACAGTTGTTGACTAAGGCCATTTCTGCAGTACAGTGTTCTAGTGTTACTATTCCACTTTCAACATCCTATGGAATCCTGGGGTTAGCAGTTTATGGAGGAGCATTTAGAATTCGCAGCCAGAGAGCTCTTTGACCTCAGTAAACAACAAGCCCCAGAATTCCACAGGATGTTGAAAGTGGAATAATAGCACTATAACAGTGTAGTGAGGAAATGGCCTAAGAGTGGCTGGCTTTATACATTTCCCTCCAGACTGAAGGAGACAGTGGCATGCAGGAGAAATCTCTGTGCTTTATATTGTTGAGGATTCCTTACCAAAATATCACCCAGTTGCTGGTGGGAATGCTCTTGAGATGAGGACTATGATCTATGTGGCTTGACTGTCTGAAATGTTATGACTTTCTGGATGCAAGTTGTGAATCTTTTATCTCAAATGTCTAAATCAAACAATTAAGCCGTGGAGGAGACTTGTTAGTTTTTTCCATTTTCATAGGCAAGAATAAATATTTATTAAATAAAAATGTTGTAGGGCTTTTGCCGCTAGCTGCTAGAGCAGAATAGCTAAATGACGGAAGCTAGTTCAATAAAGTTTTGCTGAACAGAGCATGAGCAATGACATTCTTAGAGAAATTATCCTGTCAAATGAAATGTAATAAAAGACAAAGAGAGCCAAATAATTTTGAGGCTGTTTGGTTTCCATTCATATTGTTTATTAATTCAACAAGAATATAGAACAGATCTCCAGCAAGTTATGGAGAAATATAATTAAGGACTCAGCTAACCCTTTATTAAAACAAATGGATCTGAATATTTTAACTCACTGTATTAGCTGTCCACCTAAATCTGAAAATGTTGCTTGAAAAATATTTTTGTCTACCCTCAATTCACTAGACTTCATTTGAAATTTGTAGTGCTTTTAAGTAATTGTAAAACTGTTCATAGGAATTTAATACATATTAAAGAAATACCCTGCCTTTCAGTGGCGTAGGGGTGAGGGAGGTAGTGTGCCCTGGGCGGCATTTTTTTGGAAGTGCTGCCACTCATCAACCCTCCTGCGCATCATTGCCCCTCCCCTGTGCGCCATAGCCCCATCCACACACCTCTGCCCTGCTTGTGCCAAGCTACGCCACTGCTGCCCTAACAATATAGTGGGAGCAGGGCTTAGAAAGCAGGGACCTTCAGCCCCCATGAGCTGGATTCCAGTCTTCTGCAGGCTAGAGATCCCCCCACTTAGTGTTGCTGGATTAGATCTGGGATGGAGCTCTTGTATCTTTAATCCTTATCTTGGAGCAGGATGTTGTTGTTGTTGTTGTTGTTGTTGTTGTGTGCCTTTAAGTCATTTCTGACTTATGGTGGCCCTCAGAATGAGGTACAGCCAGCCCTCCATATTTGTGGGTTTGACTTTCTTGATTTGTGAGTTTCTTCAATCCTCACTTCACTTGCTTCTTTTCTGGGGGAGCCTTCCCTCTCAGCAGTTCTGGTCAGGCCACACAGCCCTTTAAAACCCACCTCTGGTCCTCTTCCTCTTCCACCAACCACTACCAGGCCAGCAAAAGATAGCTCACAGTTTGACTTCTCAACATGGCAAACTCTCTCTTGGTGCCCTCCCACACCCAAGGAAGAAGATGGGTGAGAGAGAGGAAGTATAGGGCTTCCATGCCTTATACTGACTGACCTGGTTTGGACTCCAGGTGCCTGTTCTCCCCATCATGCCTCCGCTCCCTTCCCACAGACACTCGTACATTTTGATATTTGTGATTTTTCCACTTTTGTGAAGGTCCTGCACCCCTAACTCGAGTGAATATGGAGGGTCAACTGTACCATAAAACTCTGCCAGTTTCTTCTGACCTTCCAAACCTCAACTTTCATCTGCAATTCTCCCTTTCCAGCTATTTCTTCTCCAACGGAGGCAGAGGGAGGAGGCGCAAATGTTTGTATTTTATTTGTTTTACTTTCCTTCCCCTATACTTGTTCTTAGTGGAAAGGCAGCATAGGAATAAAATGAAATACATGAACAAATTTTGACACATAACTATTTCCCTCTGCTTCACCACAGGGACCTGCTTGTGTCTGTCTTGCTTTCACAACAAAGTAAAGGAGCTATTGCTAGGTTATAAGAACGGAGATTTTGACCTGATTACTTACAGAGAATCTACACCATCTGTATTTATTTTTGCATTTATTCTTTTTCTTGATGTCTGTCCTGTGTTTTGATCCAGAAAGTTTCTTAAGGAAGCTTTCACAAAATAATGAAAGATAACTACACCAGAGCTGTGTCATTCTTCCTTAAGGTTTTAAATCAGATATTAGAACATGACTTCCTCTTTTCCTTTCCTTTCCTGTTGAGCTTCAATGAAGTATTTTTCAAAGAAGCTGAAATTCTAGGTATGCACAGCAGGCAACTGGATTAGGTTTCCAATTATTTCAGGGGACTTAGATATCCAGGTCATAGGCTTCCATTTGGTAAGGCTATGTGTGTCAATGCAAGCTTATATTATCAGTTTGATTAGACTTAAGTGCTCCAAACATTCATTATAGGTTAAATAAATCTAAGAATCTGCACAGTCAGTTTGGACAGAGTTTAAATGAAGCAACTAAATCTGCTTACCCTTTGTCTTTGTATAACAGAATACCCTTCTGCTTATAAAGTGTGCTGATGTATCCTTGTTCTACCACTACCATTATGCAACATTAGTACTCTGACATGTCTGTCTTGGCTTTTTAAAAGTATGATAAAAGTTTGGATCAGTCCCTTTCATCTGCCACCATTAGAATCATGGTCCAAATAATATGCCTACAGGCTGCTAAACTACCTGCACTTTTGCAATCAGACTGAGTTGATTGAAAATATGCATGAAGGCAGGCAAAATGAGATGGGATGGAATTGCATCAATTCCCCTGCTTATTGATCTTGAGCATCTGCCTTGGCATGGCTCCCCTTATGGGCTGTACAAACCTCTCCACCTCCTTTTGTCTACCAAGCCAAACAATCTCAAAATAGCCCAGCTTGGAGCAAGTTTGTTGGTCCTTCTGGCATGAAGGATCTGGCTTGAATTCATGTTGGCACTTAAAATTGGCCATAACAGTTGGCTGTCATTTAGGGCTGCTGCTCTGGCTGCCATGGGCCTCTCAGGGGAAGATGCAGTCTGTGCCAGGTAAGCAATTCTGTTGCCAGGCTGTCTCACCCTGAGGAATAGCTTCATCATTTCCTTTCATGAAAACATCCTCCTCTTATCCTCAGCAGAGGTGAGGGAGGGACAGGTCTAAAAACCTTTCCTAGAAGATCTATTGGGTTGCTGCTCAACCCACCCCCTTAAAGCGGCTTTCTGTTGCCAACCCACCATGAGGTCAAGTACCATTTGATTTCCAGAGCTCATGAATAGGGCAAACTGCTTCTACACTTGTTATGGGCTGGGTCATTTTTTAAAAAGTTGTTTGCCAAGAAATAAATTCATGTCTTGCTATTTCAGATCTTTCTAGAGGAGGAGGATTGCCTCATTTTTTTTTTAAACAAGAAGCTAAAGAGGGAAGTTTCTGTAGTCTTTAAAAAAGTGAGGGAAGGGAAGCAGAAAGGAATGCAGTGGTGTAACTGCTGATGGAGGGGGGATAACAAGTACTCGTCCCTCAAAATAAGAATCCCTATCCATGAAATTTGCATTGAAAGATAGAGAACATCTTTAAAGACCCTTTCAATGCACATCACATGCTTTTTTAAAAAAATTAAACTGCAAACTATGCAAAGACCTTTTTTGAATTAATAGGAAACCGCTGGCTTGAATCCAGAACTCTGTACCACAAACCATCTTCGGGCCGTGTGAGACATTCTTTACAAACGTGAGTAACAATCCCTCAATATTTTAATGAAAAGCAGTCTTGGGAGGCTGTGAAGAGCAGTAGGGGAAAGGGAATCTTAACTCTTTCCCTGCTACTTTGTTTTCCTGGCTTGAAATGCTGTTCCCCATCTCCTTCCCAGGGAAAAGTAAAAGCACCCATACCTCCAGCCACATTCTTCATCCACGCAAAGGAAAAGTAAATGAGGCAGGCCATATTTGAGAAGAAGAATGCATGGTGGTGAAAATTGTTAAGGCAGTACATCTTAACTGGGATGATGGCAATTATTGTCCAACATACACCTGGAAGAAATCAAATTGGGAAGGAGGAGTTAATACGGCCTTGCTAGTACTTTTATGCTTCCCACTGTAGTTTCCTGAGGCTGGATCCTCTTTCCCCCCTCTCTCTTTTTCACACAATACTCTTGCACTGAAAATTTTCCTTTAAAAATCTCAGACAGCCAACATTGCGTAAATGTTACATGCATCTAGCTTACTCTCCAACAATTATCTCCCAGTGCTGAGGTCTATTACCTATATAATCACTGCATAAAATCACTGAAGACAGCAGGAAGTGGAATCAGGTGTGTACCATAAGGGACATACCCAGCTGCAAGCCTTAAATCATTTACTTTGAGGTCCTATTGATTGGACTAGGATGATGTAAGTCATCTGGGGGTTGTAGCCATGGAAACCAAAGTGCTATTGACCTAGCATTTAACAAGAGTGCTCAGAGCTAATCCCATGGATATCCACAGCTATGGTTGTATATGCAATATTTTGACCTGCTATAGCTAGAGGAGCAATCTCAGGGAAGGTATAAGCAGTCCTACCTTTTCTCAGTGAGGGGAAAGCAGTTGAGGGGAGTGACAGGAAAACAGTATGGGGAGAAACTGTTCAACTGGATCTTTCTCCCTCTCCCCTTTTTGTTTTCCACCTTTATGTCTCTCATGTATTTCTTTTGGCTCTTCTTGTATGGGTGGCTGAATTTTATGTTGTAGACTCAATCGACAGTGCAGTTACACAGGTGAAGGGTTACACCTGTAGGTGGACAGGAATAACATTGGGAATATGTGGGTGAGTTTGGGGAAATGGTTGATGCTGTATTAAAAAACCTAATAAATTTCCATAAAAAAAATTAAAGAGATTATACCATGCTGGTTTCCTGTTTCAAATTGCAGCCTTCAGCAGCTGCCTTTAAACAAATAAAAGAGGGAAGGGGAGGGAATCAGAGAACTGAACGTAGTGTGTAATTCTGCTACATAATGGGAATAACATTATAATAAACTAGATTAGTTCATTGTAGATTGATTGGTATTAGGTCAGGATAAATATTTCAACATCTCTTTTCCTCAGCTGAAACAGGGAAAATACAGGGACTTCATCGACCACAACCACAAACACAAAAAAATGTTGCAAATTACAGTGTTGAACCGACAAGTAGTACAAACTGACCCAAGTAATTTTGGCAGCATAGATCCATCTCTAGTAGCTATGGTTATTATTATCCCATACCCACTTATCTATGAATAAGTCTCAGTGCATACATTTGAATGTGCTTCCAAGTACATATGTGGTCTTCAAATATTGGCCCAGCATTTATCCCTTGCTAATGCTGGGTTAAATGCAATGTGTCATTAGTGACAGCATCAGGACTTCCTTGCCCTTCTTTTCCTGCCTTCTGTGATACCCCAAACCAGCTACAGACATTTTCTACTCCCTCAGAGCAGAATTGTGAGGTACAAGGGAGTGGCAGGAGGGAGGGAATCACTTCTCTCTCACCTCAGTTGACAGAAACAACTTTCCACTGGTAGAGGTGAAACACTGGATAAATAGTTCCTTGTGTTCTCCCTACATTGTTTCCTTGCACTCATCTCTTTCCTTGTGCAGTTCATCACTAGTCTAACTTAGGTTATAATGTGGTCCACAGGGACTGGACATCTCCCTTTTACTGATAGCAATTTGTAAAGCAATATTTACATTGATGGCTCTTTATAAATAATAAAAATAATCAATAATAATATGTTTGAGATGGATCAATAGGAACATACGCTCTTATGCTGACAAACTGTCTTGGGTCAGCTTATATTAATTACTCATGCAAGACGATGACTTACAACATTTGTGCCAGTGATGAAATCCCTGCCCTTTATGCTTTATTTTTCACCAGTCATAGTGAGGCATAATATTGGGCCACTAGACTCATGAGTAAAGGCAAGGCATATTACCAAATGCCCTTGTTGGAAGGTACATGCAATTTTTCATGTGCCTGAGAAGACTTACATGTGTATTCTTCCACGTACACTCGTATTAGCCTGTGCCTGTCAATCCTAGAACATAGGAATTCACTGCAGAAGCATGGCCAGTCCTAGGAAAAAGTCACTTTTGGGGCTACAACTCCAGAATTCCTCAACCGGTATGGCCCATGCAAAATAACTGCCAAAGGAACACTTTCAAGACCTCCAAAGAGTAACATTTCTAAAGCACAGAGCAAAAACAGCAGATATTGCACTGTATTTCAACAAGAAATGTTGAAATTAGCTCAGAGAAAAAGATTTTGTGGAAATAAAGCAGCTTTACTTTATTGTATATATTTTGAGAAATAAGAAGGACTGACAGCATTGGACTATCAAGATTGTTCCTAATAAAGGAGATAGAAAGAAGAGATGGAGGCAAGAAACTATAGTTCACCAAACAAGGAGTGAAGATTACCACTAGAAAAAATTGGGAGGCTTTGGAGACTCCTTCAGGTTTTAATGGTACCAGGGTAAACCATGCAAGGCACAGAATGGATAGATTCAGAGCACTTACTGGCCCTATCCACTCATTCTGGAAGTATGTTGAATCCTGTGCACAGGGTTGCCTTACTGAAAACTGGAAATTGATCCTACACCTTTAATGGTTGTGAAGAAGAGGGAATTTCAGCAAGTGTCACAACCAGGTGGTAAACAATGCTTGTTGAAATTTCCTCTTCTATGCATCCATTAAAAGTACAGAAGTTCTCTCCACTCTGGCAACCCTACGTGGCCCCTCCATTTCCAGTTCCGTAGGTTTCCGCACAAGGGTACCCAATCACATGTACATACACTCTTCTACAAAGACTCATCCACCTCTCAGGGAGGAGAGTGATGGAACTGGAGGTGGAGTAGGCAGGGCTAGCACACTTCTCTCTTTTCATGTTGACTCAACATACTTTCAGAAAAAGTGAATAGGCCTGGTGAGTCTACATGGGTATCTATATCTTGTTTCAGAGTACAGGGCATCCAAAGAACTTCCCGGGAAACTCACAGCAGCCACAAATTACTGTCTGGTCTACAAGTTTTAGGGGTTAAATGATTCGAGTTGCAAAAGCAAATTTGCAACGGAGGGGCCAGAAGCAATATTTTTCTGTAAACCCTGACCATCCTGAGGACAGTAACATATAAAGAAAGCCAATGCCACTTAAAGGAAGGAAGAGAGAGTTCCAACATTCTTCTTTCCAGGATCTGAGCTCTCCCTAATCTATCACCATAGGAACCCAGTCATGGAAATAGCTCCGCCAGGCCCAGTGAAGTCTGATCTTGACAGTATTGCTTTTGTTGTTGTGTGATTTCTAGGCATTTCTGAGTTAGGTAACCGTAAGGCCTGGGATTTTCTTGGTGAGATTTGTTGGGAGCAGAGGGGTGTCTTTGCCTTCCTCTGAGGCTGACTGTGACTTGCCCAAAGTCACCCAGTGGACTTCCATGGCTGAGCAGGGATTCAGACTGTAATTGTCAGAGTTGCAATCCAATGCTCAAGCTGCTACTTCATGCTGGCTCTCAGTATTATGTGTGTACCTTCCAGTTGCCTGTCACCTTATGATGACCCCATGAATTCTATAGGGTTTTCTTAGGCTAGCTGATTTTGCCAGTTCTTTCCTCTAAAATATAGCCTGTACCACTTGGTATTTGCAGCAGCCATAAAAGACTGTATTGAACCTCCTTGCCACAGAAAGAGAAGGTTCTGTGAATTCTATGCTAGGATGCAGGTCAAATGTTTTGGAAACATTGTCTGACAACATATGTAATGAAAGAACTCAGTATCATACCTATGGGTGAGTTTGTCATTCTTGGGAGGCAAGAAAGCCTGACATATCCTTCCCCGTGACATCAGTAGCAAGAAAGGCATGTAGCCTACTTTATTAATGCCAGCAGTGTTCCTTCTCTTGGTCCTTGATTGCAGTTTTTGCGGGAGCAAAAGTACTATTAGACAAGGAGCTAGATATAAAATCCAAGCTGCATGCATATGGAAGTTCCTGTGGTTGACCATCTCACTGACAGTGTAAGTCAATTGGACATGCGTGGAATGAAGGCATTAGGACTTTCTGCAAAACAGCTATGGTATTTCCAGTAGCAATTCTTTCACTTCATGCAACTATGGCATTTCTTAAGGCATAGCTGCCTGTCTGGGGAAAGAAAAGGATCTTTCTTTACTTTAAAAATCTTATAACAAGAAAAATCAAAAGGGCAGAGGAACTAAATACAAGAGACTAAACACAATCACTATGGAAATAATACTCATGGTTTGAATATCATGACTCATCTAGACAGTGCTTCCTTTCAGAATGGGAGGTGGGAGAAGTCAAATGCCATGGACATATATATATATATATATATATATATATAAATACGGTTTCAGAAAAAAAAAATCCCCACACAGTCATTTCCTCTCTAAATTACTAGTTCAGCTTGGAGCTCGGTATATGTTTGTATGTTTAGTAGGCTCACATGGCAACTGAAAAAAAATGTGGTATACGGATTTTTGTTTCATTAAATAGAGCTTTCCAGAAAAAAAGCATCTTACTTATTAGGGTTGAGCACCATAGGCTAAAATGAAACAAGAGTGACGTTTTATTTTCACAATATACACCTCAGGTTTCTCACAACTTTGGGAAAAATTTAAGTCCATCAGAGGCTGCCTAACAACCACAAATGTGGAAAAAGATACTGCTACCAGTATTTGCACAGGCTTTCAGCCTTAGAAGGTTTCTGACAATAAAAAAAGAAACATGCTGGTTACTAAGCAGTCATCTCTACCACTTTGGAATGTACTGGCACTTCTCAGAACTATACGATTTTCCTTCTTTCTCTTTGGTTCCCTTAGAGGTGAACTGGACATTACTTCTGCTGTTCTTCCTGAAAGCCAATACCAGAAATGTCTTCATGAGGTGATGAATGGGTGCAGAGGAATAACACTGGGGAGAGAATACTTAACCCTTTCACAAAACCCCATGAGAAACAGCTAGAGAAGCTGGAAAACAAGTGAAGCAGCAGGTGAATGGGCAGGGTCAGTGGTACCATTAGGCAACGCAATGCAACCACCTCAGGGAGCTGTTCCTCAAAGTTAGTGGTGCCAGCCCCTGGATGTTCTTCCTGAATCCCCTGTAAATAAATGGCCTGCCCTGTGCCCCCCCCCCAACCAGTCTGATGTAGAGGGATGGATGCTATCATATCATTAGTTGTTGGAGTCAGATTCATTTGCTAGTTCAGTCAGCTTCTTTTGGAACCAAGGGAAGTGGAGGAGGTGCCATCTTAACCTTTGTCTCAGGCAAGAAAAATCTTGCTTTGTTCCTGCTGACAGGAAATGAAAAATGCTACCCATGTGTGTGTTTAAACTGCAGATAACCTTATTCCTTTGCTTTGAAATATCATCTTCTGAAGCTACTTCCACCTTAAAATTTTCTGCATGAAATATCTGATTCAACCCTTAGACTCCATCTCACTTGTATGAATCACAGAATCTTAGAGTTGGAAGGGACTGCAAGGGCCAGAAACCCCCTGCTATACAGGAATACATAACTAAAGCACTCCTGAACAGGAACAGTAATTGTAGTTTTGAGTGATTTCTGGTGTCTCCCATCTACTTTTTCAACTTGACAGGGAGAGCAAAGGGTATCTTATTTCCTATCTTTTTACTTTGTCTACACAGCCATCAAACATACAAATAAGGTTCTCCCAAAAGCCAAATCAGTGTCAGGTCCCACATAAAACAATACTGCTGAGCTGAATCACTTCATAAGCAGTTACCAAGTGCAACAAATTTAGTCTGACAAATGATCATTAATGTCTGCAGCTGCCTTTCCCTCAACCCTTTTTTTTTTTTAAAGGGAAGACTGAGCTGTTTTTAGTTTGCCTGTGCCAGATTTTTTGGAAGGATTATAGCTCAAACCTGACGGCTTAACTAAAGAGCTCTCAAAGATGTAGACAGTTTGACACAATACAGGCCTAGATGCCAGGCCTGTTAACCCCAACAGCCTTCTCTGTTCTTAAGACCTCTGAGACCCACTGAATGAGTAAACAAAATGGGACTACCTTATGGCCCTTGTGCTACTGATACTTTGACAGTTCAGACTGTTGCCTTTGTTTTTATGACAATGCTGCATGAATAAAACAAAATGACGTTTATGGTATGCTAGCACAGAGCACTGATTTTCAAACTTTGGTCCTCCAGATGTTTTCAACTTCAGCTCCCCAAAGCCTCAGCTAACTTGGCCAATGATCAGAAATTCTAGATGAAATCCAAAACATCTGGAGGAACAATGTGAGAACCACTGATGCAGGAGACTAAAGCAAAATCCCATAATTAACATTTTTTTCTGTCAATTATTATTGTTGATAATGGTTTTTTCTGTGTCTCATTCAGAATTATTGAACTTCATACTGACAAGCAGATGAGGTGGTTGTGGAATTCGTCCATAGATTTCGGAAGACAGAGGCCACTCTAATGTAACAATCTTGCAAGTTCAAATCTAGCCGTTCTAGTGTCGTCTTGCTATTGGCACATCTACCTCTGGCATTGTTTCTTCTGTTCTGTGGCAGAACAGTGGTTTGGATTACATCTAATGGAGGACTTCAGCAGAATCTAGTGGAATTTGGAGGTCCAATTTCTTCCTCCCCACTGCACCCAGTTGTGCACCTAAAACTGGCTCTGGAGCATTTGGAACCTTTCCAAGCTGGTTTCTGGGTAGTGCAGATAGCTGGGCAGCAGTTCTGAAATTTCTGCCAGTGGAATGTTAGCTGTAGTCCCAGCACATAGGAAACTTTCATGGTTCTACACAAGCCACTGTATCCTTCCGCCTGCACAACATGCTGCTGCCATTGTGCACTACCACTTGAATGTGAACTGGCAAGATAAACTATCATTTGCATGCCATCCTGGTTTCATCTAATTTTGTAAACTAAGCAGAGTTGGGCCTGTTCAGTACTTAGACGGAAAACCATGAGGGATCTCTATGCAGAGATAGGAGATGAAGCCCTGGAAAGCCACTGTTGATCAGGGCTGATAATACTGGGTTAGACGGAGCAAAGGTCTCACTCAGCTTCCTGTACTTTATCTACATCTGGGGTGTACAGTTTTTGACCAAACAAATGTTGTTCAACTGCACCTCCCATGAATCCTCATCATTGGCTGTTCTAGCTCAGATTGATGAGGGTCAAAGTCCAACAACATCTGAAGGGCCATAATTTGCACATCTATGATCTACATGTTATATCTTAAAGGCCTTTCCATTTAGTAGTATCATATCTAGCATCTACATGATAGGGATGTAGTTAGATGACACCGACCAGAGCATTTATTAATTTATTACATTTTTAGCAGCTGCTCTTCCCAGGAGCTCAAGGTAGTTTCAGTAGTCATATTCAGTCTATCTCCAAAACAGTGGCAGCACTAGGAAAGTATGTGGGGGGAGGGCTTCTGCAGAGTTTAAATTATGAGTCAGATAAGACTAAGGAAGGAATCTTATACCCACATACCTTGGAATAAGCTCCTCTCCATTCAGTTTGATTTGCTTCTGAGCAGGCATTTATGAGATGGCACTGTGAATTAGTTGAACCTAGTTCCCTTTAAAACAAATGAGACTTCAGTTGTAAGTAGCATATTCCATTAAATTCAGTGGAATATGCTATATCCAACTTGGATGTTTTGTTTCTTATATATATATTGTGTGTGTATACCAGTTGGACATAGTATGAATGGTGTTGAGTACGATCCTTTTTCTATTTTGCTCAGAAAGTTACATTTAAAAAAAAACCACAACCCTGAAACTAATTACAGTTAAAATGGGAAAGGCTTTTTCAAATGATTGTTGTATATTAAGATACAAAAGATGGTCTTGCCTTGTCTCCTGTCTGTCAAATACAGTAGGACCCCTGTATCTGTGGAGGATAGGGTCTGGGCTCCTCCGCAGATACTGAAATCCATGGATAGTACTGAACTGCCGCCTGCTCCGGGCCAAATCACAGTGGTAGCGGGCGGTAAACAGCAAGGAGCGCAGGATCCCACGCTCCCCACTGTTTTCCCGCTAGCTGCTGCTGCTGCAATCGGGCCCAGGGCCGGAGGCAGGAAAACAGCAAGGAGTGCAATCTTGTGATCCCTGCTGTTTTCCTGCCAGCCACCACTGTGATCAGGCCCGGGGCTGAAGGCAGGAGGTGGGAAAACAGCAAGGAGCATGATCTCATGATCCGCGCTGTTTTCTCGCCAGCCACTGCTGCAATCAGGCCCGGGGCTGGTGGCTGGAGGTGGGAAAACAGCGAGGAACGCAATCTTGCAATCCCTGCTGTTTCTCACTTCCTGCTGCCAGCCCCAGGCCCAATCGTGGCAACAGAGCTGTCTTCCAACCTCTAGCCACTGGCCCTGGTCCAATCGCAGTGGCAGCCGGCGGGAAAACAGCAGGGATCACAGAATTGCGCTCCTAGCCACCTCCTGCCGCCCGCCCGCCCCAGCCAATCCCAGACAACTGCAGATAACTGAATCCATGGATACGGGAATCCTACTGTAAATACATAAAATATTCACAGTTAGAATAGCTGTATAGATATATTATATTTGTACATCAGTAAAAAAAAGTGTAAGTAAATCAAGAATCCCTGAAGTAGACGTGCATGAACAGCCAAAATTTTATATTACTAAAGAAATTTTACACACACAACAGCCTGAAGGTATAAGAGTTAAATTTCAGTGCTAACCACAGTGTAATTAACTAACTGCAACTGGCATCCTCTGTATGAAACACCAGAAGCATCACCCAAGGCTGTCTGACAAATTGTTTGGGAACAAGCTTCTAAACTTTGGCAACAGAGTTAGAGAAGAATATGGGATACAAAGCAATATTTACTTCTTTATTTGGGGACTACATTCTGTGTCAGCAGAAACAATCAGATAATCAGTTGAGATTCTGTATGGACTCTAGGATTTGCTGACTGTATCACAAGTGCAAACGTCATTAAGTCATGATGAAAATTATTATCCCGTGGCCTTGTAAATGTTATTCGTTGTCCCCACTGTCTCATAAGTAGCTGCTGTCAGAGCTAATCTGTAGACAGTATTGGGTGGGAGGCAAGAGGTCAGAATCTAAGAGAAGCTGAGAGGCTGAAGAACCTCTTAGCTGAAAATTAATTCATGTTGTGGATTGTTATTCTTTCAGCATCATAACTAACAACAATGCAAGATAAAAAGCTAATGCTTTTTATAAAAATACAGCATTTATACCAAATATGTATAAATGGTAGCCACTTTGACATGCTATGGACACATACAAATTTTCACACTCATAAAATTTAGAATTACACCTAGGATATTGTAGTTTTGTAAGCAGAGTGCAGGGAGGCTTTGGGGCTTGTGAATTGTTGCTTGTCTTCCGATTGAGATTCAAGTGACACATCTTCCATCCCCTCTCCTTTTCACCTGGATCCATTCGCTGTAGTCAACACCATTAGGTAGAGTGATGTAGCTTTTGACATAAGGAGATCAATTTATATTATTCAATATAAGTCAGTGGTTCTCAACCTGTGGGTCCCCAGATGTTTTTGGACTTCAGCTCCCAGAAGCCCTGAGCATTGAACATAGTGGCTGGGGCTTCTGGGAGCTGAAGTCCACAAACATCTGGGGACCCACAGGTTGAGAACCACTGATATAAGTAAATCCAAGTGAAAAGCAGTATGGTGGAAGACAGATGATGAAGAGGGGGAGATGGAAAGGGGGGAAGGAGTGAGGGAAGTATTTTATCCATCTTAAATCCTGAAATGTTTGATTTTAAAAAATGAATGAAAAATGTACACATGGATGTAGATTTGGATTTTTTATTTTAATAAAAAGATAATTTTTTAAAAAGGAAGAGTGATGTAGCTTTTGGCCACTAACTGGTTGCCACAGAAAGGTCTTTTAATGCACAATTCTGTTGTTATCTTTTAGCTTCATACTTTTATCTTTTAAAAGGTATGCTTATGAATTGTTTTAAATTAATGCTGTTTTCTCTAGAAGAGTTTGATTTTGTATGTGTATATATATATATATTGCTATTATGACTGCCTTTAGCTGTATTTTAATCTATATTGTAAGCCACTCATGGTCCTCTTACCGGTAGAAGGGCAACACAGAAAATAGATAAATACATTAAAAACATAACATTATAAATCGGGATACTGTGAGGATTGTACCAGTTTTTGTGGGCAGGAATCCAATTTGTTAGAAGCATTAAGTTATCAGAAGAGAATTATCTATTAAACACTGGGCTTTTGTTTTTCATTCCTTAGTTATTTATGTATGGCTATTACAGTCTCAAGGGCAAAGATTGTGTTGCTGTCCTTCAGCCTAAGGACACAGAACTTAACAAGATTAACTTTTGCTGCCCATTGTATCGAAGAGTGCTTAGAACAGTGTACATGTACACAAAATCATAGGCCAAATTAATCCACCCCCTGCTCAATGCAGAATGCAATTAACATCATTGCTCGTAGATCGTTCTCCCAGCCTTAACATATAAACCATGGACCCCAAGATCCACCACTACTACAGTAGTAGTAAATTGTGTTAACAAATTTCAGAAACGGCAATAACCACAGATGCGAACTCATTCAGACAATCTCATCGTTCTCTAACCATCACCCCATGGACTGAAATCACTCCTTTTACCTTTTCCAGGTTGAAGAAAAACAAAGTAGAGGTATAGGTAACCTTCAGGAAAAATAGAGTATTTCTGAGTATTCTCTGTTACCTGTTAATACTTAGTCTTTCCTCAGGTTGAGAGGGACTTCTCCTTGATAAGGGTATACTTTTCATTCTGAACGTTATTCACAAGCCTCAGTGATTGTTCTGGCTTTACCCTTCTTCACGGCATCTTTACAAGGTTAGGCTACTCCATGACACTCATCTTTGTTTACATTCCCTTCCTCGCTTACCATATACACCTTTTTAAAAGATTGTTGAAAAACTCCCTTTGCATCCACTCTGTTTCTGGTGTTTCCCATTTCTTCTTTCTTTTGAAATGTTTTCTATTTATGCTTTCACAATTTTCCTTTTCAGATTCTTGAACACCCTTTTTTCCCTTCAGAAATTCTAGCCATGGGTTCCTAGCCAATTTACTTCTAAGCTCTTTAGCTTTCTTGAAGACCTGGGTCTGTATCGAAAGGTGCAGTTTTCACATCTCTTGCTACCACTCATTCCAAAATTGTCAGGAAGCTACAGGAAAAGTATTCATGCACTTTCACTTCATCAACCAGTCCACCCTTATTGGTTAGGCTATGATCAATCTTGTTACTTCCTCCTTCTTCTGAAAGATGAAGCTGTAGGTAAAATATAGCAGTAATTTAATGCAGGTTCCTTTCTTAGCAGAATTAGACTTCTCGCAGACTCACATTTGCCACATTTTAACTACAGCTCAATGCTGGAGAGGTTTGTAAATCTGTTTCAGGAAAGCATCATACATGTGTTTTGTTTGTTTGGCAGCCTGCATTACACTGCCATGATTTTGCTTCCCCCCCCCCCCCCGCTTCTGGGTATAAACTTAGATAGTTTTAACAGGGCTTCCAGTGTCAGAACCATGGATTTTCCTTTAAGTGCCTCCAAGTTTTTATGCATGCCACTGTGGTTTCTGCTTGGTCTGTTCCTTTCAAACAATTATCATGTCCAGTCCCAACAATGCCTATCAGATTGCACTCACCATATTATCATTTCAGGTCAATCCAATCTCTTTCTCATGCGCTTTGTGTTAGGGCATTGGCATCAGAGGTCACAGGTATTTCACCTTCTCACTTTCCCTGCTTGTTTAGCTGGGAAATCAGAAATTATTTCCAACATTCCTGCTTCTTTCCTTAGCCATATATGGCAGTCCCAGATATTGAACCCAATCTTTTGGGCTTTCTGACCCCCACCCCCACCCCAACCCCACCCCACCCCACCACACTGATTTCATTTAAAAGCATCTTGTTGAGGGTTGTGAGGCTCTTCCCAAAGATGTTTACTCTGTCTTTATTAACGGCATCCCAAAAAGAATGGGAGATGAAAAGCCAGATGTTTACAGACAGCATGTCATTTAATATGAGGCCTTTATAAGCCCACCTGGAATCTGGGAACTTCCACAGAGACCCTGTTGTATGTTTTGCCACACTAAGAGGTGAGACTTAGGAGTATACAAGACAGGATTTTCTCTCTAGTGACACCTCAGTTATGGAACTCCCTCCTAAAGAAAGTCAGGCTGGCTCCATTGTCATTGAACTTGAAAGGTAGCAGAAACTGTATTACTCCCTATTGCCTTAGGTTTCTAAAATTGGTTTTAAAAATTGTTCTCAAACTCTTTGTTAAAAATTGTATCTGTTTTACTGTGCACTGCGTGAGGATTCTTTGAGCCACAGAAGCAATTAATAAATACTTTCAACAAATAAATATTGCTGGGGAAGAACAAGAGAAGAAAGTTGTTGACTACTGGCATCCTAGAGGCATTTAACTGGAATCAGGATGCTGGACCAGCTAGCCCTTTTGGTATATTTTTGTATGGAGCCAGTATGGTGTAATGGTTGGAAGCTGAATTATGACCCTTGAGAACAGGGTTTGACTCCCTACTCAGCCTGGAAGCCCACTGGACGGCCCTGGGCACAACACACATTCTCAGTCCCAGAAAACCCCCACAACAGGTTCACCTTAGAGTCGCCATAAGTTGGAAATGACTTGAAAGCATACAACAACAATATTCTTGCCTCAGTCCTTCTTGAATCCAGTCTAGCACTTTGGGGAGAGTACATCCCAATGACAGCTAAGCTGAGGTAGCGGTTTGAATGCTCGACTAGGATTCCTGGAGACTAGATTTTCAACCCCCTCTCAGCCATGGAAGCCTACAGTGTAGTCTTGGGCAAATCACACTCTGAGCCTTAGAGGAGGGCAGTGACAAACCTCCTCTGAATAAAACTCACAAAGAAAACCCTAGGACAGGGTTATGCATCACCATAACAGCAAAAATCTGGTGAACTCAATGACAGTTAAGACCAAGCAAACCACACTTAGTCCATGGATTGACTCCATCAAGGATGGCAGGTTGCTTGCCACAGTTATCAGCAGACTTTATTTTGAAAGATGTTAAGTCAGTGAGTGTATTTCCAGATGAAATTTGTATTGTGCAACCACCTTGCATCATGCCCATGTAACGAAAAGAATATTAATGCTGAAACCCTCACTCTGATATTTAGAAATTCTCTATTGCTAAGCTGGACTCAGAGCCGTGAGGTCTCCTTTCCTGGAAGCGCAACACGGCTCACGTAGGCTACAGATGCCCTCATTCCTCAGACCCCTGACTCCATCCTGTGCTTTAATACAGGTGAGAAAGGAGCTTCCTCCTTGCACTCCTTGTTTAAAGTGACGGACTCTGATTGAAACAACCCCAACTTCCTGTTGACTGAATCTGACATACTAGGACAGTCTGAAAATGTAGATAAATGACAGAGGCCTTTGTGCTTTGAACTAAGTTGTTAATTGTCTTCTGAATGTTTATGTGAGAAAAACAACTTGTAAAGGGTAGACAAAGGAGGCTCTGAGAACGACTCTTTGTCTCCTACTGGACCTTCACAAAGTGTCTACCTACTTCTGATGCAGAAATGAACCTTGCTTTTTCCCCTACTCCTTGCTCACATTACTTTCCTGATTTGGACCAATCTGCTAGGTAAAGAACCTAACTTTTGTGACAATTTAACCCTAGGACATGGCATAGTGATTTGAACATTGGACCAGGAGCCCACTCAGCCATGGAAACCCACTGGGTGAATGTGTGTGCATCACACACTCTCAGCCCCAGAAAACCCTGTGATAGTTTCACCTTAGAATTGCCATAAGTTGGAAACCACTTGGAGACACAAAACAATAACAGGGCTATGTAACCCTAGGACGCATAACAACATAACCCTAGTGAAATCGATGACTATTAAGATGACCAAACCACACTTATTCCATGGATTGATTTGAGGAAGGATGGTAGGCTGCTTGTCACAGTTAACAGCAGAAATTATGTTGAAAGATGCAAGTCAGTAAGCATATTTCCAAGTGAAATTTGTATTGTGCAATCACCTTGTACCATGCCCACAGTCTTCCCCGCTTTTTTCTTACTGGGGGAGGAGGATCAAGTAAAAACAGAATAGCTGCAGAAAGCCTTTGGCCCCTTGTGCTTTAAGAGAACCCTGACACCGACCCGCTGAAGCAAGCTCCCACTGCCGTGTTCAACGGGCCCCCCTCCCATTTAAGTTTAGCTTGACTGTTGAGGCCGCCACAATCTCTAAAAGCTCTGAGGAGAACCGCAAACACAATTTCCTTCCTCTGTATAAAGGAACTGTTTGAAAAAAAGAGAAAAGCCTCAACTAAATATACAGTACACTCCCGCCAGTCACGCGGGGGCGGCGAATGCCAGTCAGCTCACGAACCTGGACGCCTCTCGCGCCTCAGATAAACCCGCGGCCGTCGACATGTGGACGCTGCTGATAAACATTCTCTCTTTGCGCCTCTCAAAAACTTAAAACTTGGCCAGGAGCGAGCACTTTGCTCGGGCTGGAATTGGGGACTTTTCCTTCCATGTCCACCCCCACATCGTATGTGTGAGGGGAAACAAGATGGTACCTCTCGCTTTTTAGTCCTGGCTTTCTTGGTCCGTCTGAAGGGTGCGTCCAACTCCCGCCCCCCCCCCACATCTTTTACGGCCCCTTTCCCCGACTCTGCAGCAAAAACCGCTTTTCCGCTGCAGCTACACCGCCTTTTTGTTCCCCACAAACTTTCAGCTTCTCCATCTGTTTCTCATTTCGCGACGGCTTCAGTTTTCGCCCCATCCCCTCTCCTCTCCCCTTGCCGGGGTGCCCGCTGCGCTCCACCCCCGGGCCTCAGCTCTCCCTCATCCGTTTCCACATTCCTCCACCACCACCCCCGCCTTCAGGAGGCCACAAATCAGGAGTGTAGCAGGGGCCGGCCACCCCCGCCAACGCCCCTTGGCCCCCGCCTCGACGTCTTTCCCCTCCTGTGGCTTTTCTCCTCCGTTTAATCCTCGTCCATCCCCCCTCCCCCCGCTTGGGCTGGAGAAACCTTTCCTTCCCCTCCTGGCGTTTGTAACGAGGACGGGCTGGGATTGCTGGGAAGAAGGGGCCCACCCCCTCTTCCCGCCCACCGGGTCCCAAGGGACCCGTGAGTAATACTTGGCCGGCCTGAAAGCCAAGCGGCCTCGGGATTGGCGGCTCGAGCGCTTGTTGGACGGAGAGGGCGTGACGGGGGTATAAAAGCGCGCTGAAACGCGGGCTAGAGCTCTCCTGCGCCTCTCCTCCTTCCAAGTTGTGCACCTCCGCCGAAAGTCTCGAAGTCACCGCTCCCCAGGCCCTTGGATTACAAAGATGAGTACTACGACTACTAGCCGGAGCTCTTCTTACCGCCGCATGTTCGGGAGCGGCGCCCGGCCCAGCACCGGCAGCACCCGCTATGTCACGTCCTCGAGCCGCTACTCCGTGGGGAGCGCCATCCGGCCGAGCAGCGTCCGCCTGATCTCCTCCTCGCCCGGCGGCGGAATCTACGCCTCCAAGTCGGCGAGGTTGCGCTCCAGCCTGCCGCCGGTGCGCCTCATCGGGGACGCCGGCGTGGACTTCTCGCTGGCCGACGCCATCAACACGGAGTTCAAGGCGAACCGCACCAACGAGAAGGCCGAGCTGCAAGAGCTCAACGACCGCTTCGCCAACTACATCGACAAGGTGCGCTTCCTCGAGCAGCAGAACAAGATCCTGCTGGCCGAGCTCGAGCAGCTCAAAGGCAAGGGCACCTCCCGGCTGGGCGACCTCTATGAAGAGGAGATGCGCGAACTCCGCCGGCAGGTGGACCAGCTCACCAACGACAAGGCGCGCGTGGAGGTGGAGAGGGACAACCTGGCCGACGACATCCTGCGCCTCCGAGAGAAGTAAGGGGACGCGCGCGGGGCCGGGGGGGCAGCGGGGCGGAAATAGGACAGGGCGAGCTGGTGGGGCCGGCGAGGCGCGCGCCTTGCCTGCCCCGGGGTCCACGCGCGCTCTCCTCGCGAGGTCTGGAAGGGCTGCTGCTGCGTGCAACCCGTGGGCTCAGCGGGACTGGCTTTGGACCACCCGCGAAGCAGCACTTTTGGGTGGGGCTTTCTTGCCCTTCCAGAACTTAAAGCCGGCGTTTCTTTGTTCGTCGTTTCACAGGAGCTTGGAGAGATGGCGCCGCTTTTGCTATAGGGGTGCACTCCTCAAAAGTTTGAACAGGTGCCCCCAACCATCTTTTGGTGGGGTAAATTGCTTTTTGGAGGGTACAACTTCTAGTGTGTTGGCCTGGGCGGTTTCGGAGTGGTCTTTGGAGCTGTAATCCCCAAAACCTTTTTTCTCAACTTCCTTTGGGGTGTTAGTTGGAAGTTTATACAGCCCTTGAATCTACTGGGAAGAAGAAAAGCCCTCAACATCTTTTTAGTACAAAAGTAATTATTAGTATGTTTGTAAAATATTGTTGTAAAACTTTCAAAACATATTAAGAGGCATTCTCTTCTGTCAGCCTCTCTTCTTGGTGGAAATGGTTCTTTGAAGACGATGGTGACTATAACATATGTGCTACTTAAAACTCAGAATGGATTGATAAAAATTCTTCATTAAAGTTGCAGTGCTGACTTTCCTAGAGCTTGTAAAAGGAATCTTATGACCACCAACTCCCAGTTTTCACCCCCCATCCCCCAGCATGGCTCCTGGCATTTCCAAGCTGTGGAGTTCTCTCTTAGGAATGAAGCTGACAGGACATGAGAGTCTTAAATAAATAAAAACATTCCCTCTGTTCATTCTGTTAGTTGGAAAGCTTGTGAGAATTTGTCACATGGTTTGATTCAGAACAGTCACTTGGTGCGCTCATTGTGAGTCTGGGAAATCATGCCATGATGGAAAAATTCAGATTTTTCTGGAGCTGAGCCTCTGGGGGAAAAATGTTGCTTGTTCAAAGAGTCTGGGAACCATCCATAAGGGCAGCATAATATCTTTTTGTCTGGAATAAGTCTCTTCCTCATATTTTTCAGTGCAAGAACAAGGGATAAAGCATCTTCTAACTTGAGTTTGAGACTTCACTGGGTCCCCTGGGTGAATGGTGTGTGTGTGCATTTCCAAGTGGTTCTGAGTTAGTAGGGGTGTGGCTGCCCTTAGTGAAAGTGTATGATAGACTGTAGATTGTAGTGCAATCTGATGCAGATTTACTGAAATGAAGGTCCCATCAAAGGGCCCTGCACATAAGTAAAACTGTGGGATTGTAGATTGTTTGGTGTATTTGTTCGTCACACATGAGAATAAGCCCCCTTGAACTTTTTGTTCTTCACACATGAGAATAAGCCCTATTGAACTTGGTGAAACTTAACTTTTGAGTAGCACATGCATAAGGTTGCCCTTTTAGTTTCTCCTCATTGCTACATCCATCGCTGTTAGTATCTTAACTTCACATGATTGAAACTCTTGATGATTTGCCTCAACAGTGTTGGAATTACAGGATCTGGATAACGACCAGCTACCATTAATTGCTTTGGTGATGCACCTTTAATGAAAAACTTAATTCCAGCAGAATGTGAATTTGCAAGATGTAGGTCGCGCCCCCCTCCAGTTGTTTGAACACAGTGGTTAATTTTTTTGTGACTAATTGGTAGAATTAATGCTGGTCTTAGCAACAGATTACTCTAGGCTTGGTCATGTGGCAGTGAAAATGTAGCCTCACAAACTGAGGAATGAGATGCTTTGTCTGCAAGGCTTCCCCTCCCACCCTTTTCTGCTTCCCTCTTTCTCTTTTCTCCTGGGTGTGGCTGCCTGTCTATCAAATTGATTCTTCTCTTAGTTTATTTTGTATCATCTTTGACTTTATCCTTTATTTTATAGACTTCAAGATGAGATACTTCAGAGGGAAGAAGCTGAAAACACCTTGCAGTCTTTCAGACAGGTCAGTAGTGATTTCTTTTATTTTCAGTTTAAAGTTTGAAGTTTCTAAAGTCTCAAGCTCGAAGCTTGGATTTTGGGGGTTTCACACAGAATTTAAAGCCACCTAGTGGCTAAAAAAATAAGCATGCCAACTTGAGGGGTAAGAACCTTGATATTTCTCTTTCGCGATTTCAGTTTTGACTCAAACAGTGCTGTGCTTTGAGTTTCTACACTAGCAGTGGGGAACTACTGTGGATCTAGGGACCAGTTTTCTGCTGTTTGGACACCTCCAGGGGCTACATAAGCTGGCTTTTTTACTATTTATAAGCCAAATGATTCAAATCCTCCTCTATTAGCATGGAAGCCAACCCCTCATTGTTAAGATGGAAATCCAGTAGGTATATTGCAAAAAATGATGTTGATAGAGTGACATCTATTGCAAGCTATACTGTTGGTGCTGGTTATATCCATCTTTCTTCCAAGGAGCTCAAGATTCAGTGCATGCTTGTTTTCCTCATCAGTCCCTACCACAGCCCTGTGAGATAGATCAGACTAAGAGAGAATAATTGGCTCAGGTTCACTCTCTGAATTTTGCAAAGTTCACTGGGGAAATGAATTTGGAGTTCCTGTGTCCTAGCCCCATCACTATTCAGCTTCCAGAGCTGTGCTTCGAATTAATAGTGACACTTCTGAACACACAAAAGATACACATCTTAAATCCATTTGTGTTCTCAGACTTTTGCAAGGGCCGGGTATTGTTCCCTGTTTTATCAGAGTCTAGCCCGTTACCCAGTGAAACTGTGTGGAATCAGTTTTTCTGATTGGTAAGGTTGAAAGGGAGCCCATCTGTTCACTTGGCTGAAAGGTATTAATGGTTTCTATGGGATTCACTATGGAATGCAGATGCCGGCATTACTGCCAATGTGGTGGCAGCAGATTGAAATAATAGAAGCCTTTGTATTCTGGGTGCTTAGAACCGGCTGCATTCTTACTGGATGTGTAATGATGTGGGCATATTGTAGAGACCCACAAATTAAAGCACTGGACACTTTAGCTGGTGCAGTCTCTAAATGGGCATTGAACCAGATTTTTGTTTAAAAAAAGCTGACTATATTTCTGACATGAAAAATAACCTAAAACCAATCCCTTAAGAAAGGATGTTGTTCTAAGAGCTGAATCATGAATAGTTCAGACACTTTGCCTTCCCGCCAGACTGGGAAGAAGGAAACCCAAAGCTGCAAATAGCTGCTCAGTCTTTTGAAGAGGATTTCCTTTGTTAAAAGAGTAATTACACATGAAAAGGTAGTATACTCTTATACGTGCATCTTATTTTTGTCACATTTTTGTTCCTTGTAGAGGTATAACATTTCCTGATGTAGTAGGACTTCTGAACAATGTGCCATTTTGCTTTAGTTTGCTTTAAATTATTAAAGATTTTGGTTTATTTTAAATTCTGGGTTGAGTTGTTTAATTTTTAGTAATGGATTCTCACATCTTCTTGGTTTTAAGGGGAGTATGAAATAGGAATTGTTTCAAGAGAAACAAAGTAGTATCAGTAAGGCAGCAAAGATTTCTGAGCTGGATGGGGCAACAGCAGTGAAAGTTACACTTGTCTAACTTGCAACCAAAAACATCAAAGTCTGTTGCTTGTTTTAAAAATTCAAGTTTTTGAACTAGATGTGATTTATATGGGTATCCTAAGGAATATCCCAAGCTTCCAGTCCTGTATGCACTTCCCTGAAGAAAGCCCAATTAAAAATAGTGGGAATTATTTTTGAGAAGAAATTTCATACGCTTATGCAGCTAGTTGGATTGAGACCTCCATGCAAGAGAAGACAAGGATGGAAAAGACTGATGCACAGCAGAAGTAAGATGCACGGCTTGCAAGCTACTGTCTCTGTTTACTTCAGGAGTGGGAAAAATGGTCCGTGGGCTCTGCATATGGCCTGTGCTTTACAGTTGGCCCTCCACATTTGCGGGTTTAACTTTTGCAGATTTGATTATTTGCGAATTTCCCCAACCTCTGCCTCCCACCTCAAGGGTTTTCTGGTAGAACCTTACCTCTCAGCAGCTCCGGTCAGGCCATACAGCCCTTAAAACACCCTGATAGGTCCCCAGGTTTGCTCCAAACAGGGACAGTGTAACACTTTCACAGACTTGGAACTGAATTGTAATACATTGAACGATTCAAGAAGAAATAACAGTGTATAAGAACAAACCTGCCGTGGTGCCCACATGAAATGATAAATTTGACCAGCGATGGGGCCTGCCATTTGCCAGCAAAGGTGTGTTGTCCATGTCTCCCACTTACATTTGCATATTGTTTTGGAACATCTAGCCCAGGAATGAGAATTGTTGAACTGCAGCTCCCAGCAGCAGTAGGCACCATAGCCTCTGGAGGAATGCTGGAAATTGTAGCACAGTTCCCACCTCTGATCATACCCCTGTTTTTCCGTTAATGTGTTTTAACACATTAGACCATTTGGCAATTTCAGGATTGGATTTATGCTTCCTATAGGTGAAGGTTTTTGGGTAGTCATGTCTAGAAGATGATACACTGAACTTTCAGTATCTCTTGTGATCTGGTATAATCAAAATCAGAATCATTATTTCAGGTGGCTGTATTAATATAGCCTTAGATTTTGATGGTAAAACTTGAGTAGTATAATCTTGTGCCCATGTAAGCAAAGTCAGACTTAAAATTCTATGACAAAGACTTCTGCTATAGATGGAGTGAGAAATGCCAGATGTCCAACCTGGTTTCTGGAAAGAAAAAGGCACGAGGGATCATATTGCAAATATACTTTGGATAATGGAGATACGCAGATGACATTATACTACTGGCAGAAAATAGCAAATACATGGAATGATTGCTGAAGAAAGTCAAGGCAGAAAGTGCAGAGGCAGTTTACAGATGAACGTTAAGAAAACAAAAATAATGATCACAGATGATTTACATAATCTTAAAAAGGACATTGAAGTAGTTCAAGATTTTCCATACATTGGCTCATTCATTAATTGAAATGGAGATGGCGGTCAAGAAATCAGAAAAAGACTAGGACTTGGAAGGGTAGCTGTGAAGGAACTAGACAAGATCCTGAAGTGTAAAAATAAATCATTGAATATTAAAATTAGGATTGTCCATGCCATCATATTTCCAAGTTCTGTATATGATTGTGAAAGCTGGATGTCGAAGACACCTAATAGGAGGAAAATCAACTCCTTTGAAATGTGGTGCTGGAGAAAATTTTATGGATACCCTGGACTGCTAAAAAGGCAAACGATTGGGTTCTAGGAGCAAATCAAGCCAGAACTTTTTCTAGAAGCCAAAATGATTAAACTAAGGCTGTTGTACTTTGGCCATCTCATGAAAAGACCTGACCTCATGGAAAGACAATGCTTGGTAACATAGAAGACAGTAGGAAAAGAAGATGACTGCATTACAGATGGATAGACTTAAATCAAGGAAGACACATCCCTGAATCTGCAAGACATGATCAGCGCAATTAATGATTGGATGATTTGGTGATCTCATTCATAGGGTCACTGTAAGTCAAAGTTGACTTGACAGCAGTTAACAACAGTAATCTTGTGCATATGTATTCTGGTAAAAGTCCCAGGGTCACTTGTAGCATCTTTGATATGAAAGGTCTTGAGATAAAAGATGAATTAAAAAAAACTCCATTTGTGTTACTTGAGTCACGGTGGTACTTAGAATTTCCACACTTTCAGTGTAAATGTGAATAAACTTTTAGTGAAAATGTGCTGCACCATTTATATACCCTTCCCTGACGTGGTACACTTCAGATGTGTTGAACTACAGGTACCATCATCCATGTTGGTGGGGAAAGGAGAATTACTATCCATGACCTATGGAGGACACAAGATTGAAGGCTGGTTCAGACAGCTGTGAGAAAAGCAAAATCTTGAAACACAAATAATTGTGTATTTTAGGCATCCTTAATATTTAAGGGTGTCCTGATGAAGTTTGTAAAGCGGGCCCCTAGAAATATACTAAACTAAGGACTAGCTGTTTGTTCATGAGTTTATATTCTCCTTTCTTTCTGCAGCTGATTAATTGCCACAAACCTCTTGAGTTTTTTTTCCGCCTAAGAGCCTTTATCTGCTGACAGAAGGATGACAGGGAGGCACCCAGCTTAGCCTCCCTTGGCAGAAGGTTTCAGAGTGTGGGAGCAGCCACTGAGAGAGCTTCTAGTGTAGGACTAGGAATCATGCAGCCTTCCAGATGTTGGGCAGCAGTTCCAACCAGCTCCAGTTAGCCTAACCAGTGATAAGAGTGCTGGGAACTGCAGTCCAGTGTCTTGAGGGCTGCATGATTCTCATCCCAGCCATAATGGTGATGACTTCTTCATCCAGGGACCTTTTCACACTATACAGTCACTATACACTGTGATTGCACTTAACTGTCATGGCTACATTCTGTGGAATCCTGGGCTTTTTTTTTTTTTTTTGGTTAAGGGAGGCACTAGAGCTCTCTGCCTTAAGAAATTGAAATCTTCCCTAAAATGCAAAACCTGGCGTTCCAAAGAATTGAACCACAGCAGTTAAGGTGGATTCATAGCATTGTAATTGCATAGTGTGAAAAGGCCACAGTTCTTCCTAGCAATCCACTAAATGCTGTTTGAGATGCACCTATGCTTAATATGCATTCCATAGAAAGAAAGAAATCAGTGTTGTAGAGAAGTGAAATGAGAATTGTTTTGTTCAGGCACTCTCGAGGAATCTCTCTTCTAGGAAAGAGTTACTGCTTGCTGGCAGAGCTTGTGTGTTCCAAATAAAAAGTCTCACTTAAGTCCTGAGCATCCCCGGTGTAGGAGAAAAGAGTTGGGCAGCAGGCTTGAGCCACCTTGGCTAGAGTAGGCTGGGTCAGTCTTCCTTAGCGTAAGCCAGTTTCATATACTCGGGCTGATCAATTTTGATTGCCAGATAACTTTCAGAGTTTCTGAGACTGCAGTCCTGTCTTACCTGGAATTCAGTATCAAAGAAGTAATAGGACTTGCCCCTGAATAAGTAGAGTAAGGGGTTGCTAACTGACCTTGTTTCTAGGGGATGGTGGATAACATGGCTACACAGGTGCTGTGAATTTATTTATTCTTGACTGTGGTGTGCTTTCATATCTAGTAGAACCATATAGACTGCTGTTTTTAAGTACTGCAAGGTTTCTTTCCTCTCACTGTGTAGGATTGATAAAGTGGCAAGCACAGGGGAGATCTCTGCAAGCACCTCATTAACCTTATTATTACCTCTCCATGTAGAAGTAAAGCAGCCAATACTTCTATAGGCTATAATTCAGCTGTAGCACAATTGTCACCTCTTGGTTCAGATTTAAAGGCTGTAATTAGCAGAATTTGAATTGTGTGATGTGGATGTTTCTAGTGTGTTTTTCCTTATTTTTCCTTTTCCCCTTAAATGCCTTGAATTGAAATGCTAAAAATACCAACTATGGGGTCTGAGAGTCTTTGAAGCCTATAATACAGTGGTTCTCAACCTGTGGGTCCCCAGATGTTCGTGGACTTCAGCTCCCAGAAGCCCCAGCCACTATGGTCAATGCTCAGGGCTTCTGGGAGCTGAAGTCCATGAACATCTGGGGACCCACAGGTTGAGAACCACTGCTATAATACTAAGGTTGAAATAGATATTTGTCATACAGAAAAAAAGGCTTTGCCAGGTGAGAATGATGGGGTTTGCACTCAAAAGCATAGGAAGGCAATGAGTTAAGCAGCCGTGGGTGGCTTAAGGAGGATGAACTTTGTTAACTTTGGTTTGATGGTGTATTCCTGCATGTCCAGGTGTGGACTGGATGGGTCCTGTGGTCTCTTCCAGCTCTATGATTCTGTGATTCTATGAAACATCTGGGAAGATAAATATGCAGTATCATATGAGATCTCCAGGTGTGCATGGGACCATAAATTCCTTTGTTGTTGTGCTAAAGACGTGTAGATGTCTTTGAACTGACTTATGAAAGACCAGTTCTCAGCATTTGCCCTCCAGATGTTTTGGATTTTGACTTCCTGAGACCACTGCCAACATGGCCAGCGGTCAGGGATTCTGGGAGCTGAAGTTCAACTCCACTGCTGTAAAACCATTGACTGCTTGCTGTAGGTTAAAATGTAATTTTTAAATAACTTGGTAGCCCTTAGTTACTTAACCAACAATGTGTACACAACAATGTCCTTCAACAATCTTCTGTTCTTTTGTGTGTCTCAAAAGCAGAGTAGAATACTGTTAACTCCCTTGATCTGGACTTCAGCGTCCAGATCAAGCAAAGTAATAATACTACAGTGTTGTGCTTTGGCGGGGCTTCAGCTGTAATGTGGTATTCAGTTCTGAGTACCCCAACTCAAGGAGGATATTGACAAGCTGGAACATGGAACATGTTCATGGGAGGGCGACCACGACGGTAAAAGGTCTGGAAACTATGAGGAGTGGATTAGGAAACTGGGTATGTTTAGCTTGGAGAAGAGATGACAAGTGAAATGATGGCTACATTTAAATACCTGATGAGATGTCATGTAGAAGTTGTAGTGAGCTTGTTTGCCGCTGTTCCACTTAATCCTCATAGCTAGCTACCCTGTGAGGTAGGCTAAGCTGGGAGAGAGCCAGGGTTACCCAGTAAGTTCCATGGCTCAAGCGGGATTTGAACCTGGAGCTCACAAATCTCAGTTTAACACTGTCACTACTATGCTACCTTTGCTAACTGATGAAATGTAACAATAAATACTAGGTTCCCTGTAGCTGAATAAAGAACAATCCTTAATGTTTGAATGGAATTAAATTAGGGCTGGAAAGAACATTGAAAATGCTTAAAAAATTGTTGAAAAATGGGTTTCTTGGATGTTGGGAAACCCTAACAAGGAGAATCCTAGATGCGTAAAACTCTCCAGTTTCACATTTCCTGTACAGATTTTCTGTGCTGAAAATAAAATATTTTAGCATGGAAAAAGTCCCAAACTATGAATAGTCTCTGAAAACGTCACAGTTTTTGACAGCGTTCTTAGAGAAAGAAGGAAAATGTTAAAACTGTGTGGTATTCACTTTGTACAAAGTTTCACATCTCTAGTTTAAGTGTATTCAGAGTGCGCATTTTTGAGGTAGAGCTGAACTGCCTCAGGGAAGATAAGCATTTTTTCTGTTGCCTTATACTTGTCCAGCATAAGCTGTGGACTTTAGGCATGAAATCGGATTTTTAGAATTGCACTGCTCAGCTCCTCTGTGAAATGGCTGGCAGACCGGCACAGAACATAGAAAACAATAGTAGTCCACTGATACAAGCTCTGATCTCATGACATGCTGCCAGATACGCCCAACACAACAGTGTCTGTGTGCTTCTGTTGTGGCTGTACCTGCTGTATTTGCAATCTTCCCATCTGGCTGATGTGCCTTTGGCTGGGGTCTCCGTTCTTTAGTGAAGCCAACAATCCCATCATGTGGAACATAGTTTCTGCCCTCAATGGAATAAAGTAAATATTTTTGAGCATTTTGTTACTAGCTTTTTGAGATGCTCTATTCTCCCATTATGAGCCTTGCCTGCATTTAAGACTCCTCAGGAAAAGCCATTTATTTCTTATTTTACCACCATCCAGAAGCACATCAGTTGCCTGGAATGCAACAGGGCTTTCTCAGTGTCTGCACCCAGGTTTTTGAATGCCTTGCCAATGGGGGCCTGGCTCATTCTTCTTCTCTTTGAGTTCTGCTAGCAGGGAAATATATACAGTGTATATGCAGGGGTTTTATTCCAGAAAGAAATTGCAAATGCTCACATCCTATTATGTGCAGTTGGGATGATGTGCATGTGGATGCTTCAAGGTGAATCGCTGCCAGTTTAGGTATAGGATGTGGTGCTTTCATGAACTGGAAGTCACAGATATGGAGGTTGTAGATAAGTAGGGCCTGATGGTTAATTGCTGGTACTGAAGCCACAGTATTGTGAGTTTGATCCCACAGGGCTCCAGGTTGACTCAGCCTTCCATCGTTCTGCAGGTTGGTAAAATGAGTACCCAGCTTGTTGGGGACAATTGCTAACACGTTGTAAACCGCTTAGAGAGCACTTAGCTGATAAGCAGTATAGGAATACATATGCTGTTGCCTCTCTCTCTCTCTCTCTCTCTCTCTCTCTGTGTGTGTGTGTGTGTGTGTGTGTTCAGCAAAGTTGGGGGGGGTTAAGCCTATACAGTTGCTGAAATAAATTTGGTATGTTGCTAATTTTTTATTGATTTTATTTTAATTTTCTGTATTATTGTTAGCTGCCTTGAGCAAGAAAGGTGGTTTAATGCCAATAAATAGGTCATTTCAGGTGTACCAAGACATATAAGAGCTTAGTTGGCACAGTATCTGTAAATTCCCAAAACATTCTGTTGCTTGAGGCAAAGGGCGTCTTCCAGCTCTTCAGTTTTATGTTACAGAAGTCGGTTAGATTGGCTCACTTGTTGCATATCTGAATTACAGGATTAATAGTAGTTTGATAGCATTTCAGCTGTCATGGTGAGGTAGATATCGTCTTCTACTGTTGAACTGCAATTATGAGAATTTTGTGTACTTTGCCAGACTACAAATCTCATGATTCCACAGGATGGCATTAAAACATTCAACTGGGTGGACATATTTAATTGAAGCTAACATCATTTCAGCACCCACTGATGTTCATTTCTTTTCAAGGAAACATTGATTCAGTCTATTTTCTTTAACTTGCTCTTGCTAAACAAAACTAAAAGGAGTATGCTAGGTTAGTTCTTAAACGATCGGTGTTTTTTCCAGTAATCCTAAATAGTTGAAATGAATGCAAGTGAGTATTCAGTAATATGCATTCAAAAGGGTTCAATCATTGTATTCAGACTAATTTGAAGTTTTGCTTCACAGCTGTCGATACTGGATATTTCATGACCTGAAATTCTATTAGCATAAATGTCACTTACCATGTTCAGATTCTAAGGCGGGGGGGGGGGGAATTAAGGCACTGAATGTTGTTGTTAATTTTTACTTGCCTGTAGAGTATAGTTTTCTCAGTAGTTACTTGGAAAAAATTAATTGCAGTTCTAATTTTCTGTTTGGTACGAGTTATTACTCATAAGTGTTATGAAAGAACGTGATTCTAAAGATGGAAAAATGTCTGCAGAAAAACATGGCAGCACAAGAAAGTTTTTCTCCAATTGTTTGCTTCATAATATTTTCCATAGAAACATGTCATTCCTTCCCCATCAAGTTAAAAATCATTGAACACATTACTGAAGAGAAATATTATCTCTTCTTTCTTTGGGCAGTAACTGCTATTAATTTAAAGATAACTCCAGTCTACCTTTAGGCACCTTGACTTCACATTGCAGCGTGATTCCAGTTGTGACTATTACTGAGACTCTTTTCCTCCTTTCCTTCCTCAGGATGTTGACAATGCCTCCTTATCCCGTCTGGATCTTGAACGCAAAGTGGAATCCCTGCAAGAGGAGATTGTCTTCTTGAAGAAACTTCATGACGAGGTAGACTGGCCTGAGTCAGCTGCAGAATGCAGACACGTAGGAAGTGAATAGTATTTGTGAATGTTGAATGTCTGGTCTGTTTTCTTTCTCTTCAAGGAAATCCGTGAGCTGCAGGCCCAAATTCAGGATCAGCATATCCAGATTGACATGGATGTTTCCAAACCTGATCTCACTGCTGCCCTGCGTGATGTGCGCCAGCAGTATGAAAGTGTTGCTGCCAAGAATCTTCAAGAAGCTGAAGAGTGGTACAAATCCAAAGTAAGTAAATGGCTTAACCTACACAATCAGTTTTAAGTAATAGGATTTTGTAATAATATTTTAATAGAAGGAAAGAATCTGAAGTTCCAGCACTTTGTTACAAACATGTCATTTGAATGCCACAGTTGGAAGGTTGCTTTGATTGAAGACTCTGGGGAATTCTTGTATGCTCTGGGTAGTTCTTAATATCTCAGGTCTACCTAAGGCTAAAAAGTGTCCTCCTTCTAATTTTGGAGCGCTGAATTTTTATGGTAGTTAAGAAAATGCTTATTCTGTACTTTTTGCTGAGTATAGTTTACATCTATTAGTAAAACAACCAACTAAAATTGAAGCAATCCATTAAAAATAAAATACACTGAGAAACAAGTGTGTTTTATTCACTTTTGTTTCTATAAGATTGGGACTTTCTCGTTAGCAGTCCTGAGAATGTCTTCTCAGAAATAAACTTCATTGAATTTATTGCAATTTACTGACAGGTAGGTGAATATAGGGGTTCAACCTTAGCTTTCCCTGATATGATGAATAACCAGCTTTTTCCCAGTGGTGCACATCCCAAAAATATCTAAAAAGTGTGTACTTCATTTTGCCACACGAGGTACTTCCCAGTAGATAGGGCTGAAGATGCTTCATGGTGATTATACCATGATGAGATAATCCATCTCAAATTTTGTAAGTCACCTTAGAAACAATTATTTTAATAAAATAAGAACTGCTCCTTGTATCTCTTAAGAAGCAGAATTATTTGCCAATAGAACTTCATGATAGAATGCAAACCAATTTGGACAGCATTTGAGAGTTCAGTGCTTCCAAGAAAACATTTTCCTTAGGAATTAAATTTGCTTTGTTGTTGCTTGGATTCAGACAGTAGATTCTTTGCTGCTTTGTATGTTGTTCTAACCCAAAACAATAGTTACAGGGCATAGTGTATTCAAACAGCTTGCATGCTTTTGTGGTAGAGCATTAAGCAAGTTCTTAAAATTCCCTGGGAACATCTCTGTCTTAAAAAGAACCATGCGGACAAAGAAAGAAAAAAGGGGTCACATTGCAAGCTTGCTAAATCAGGTAGTTAAAATATGGAAGATCTACAGGTCTTAGTGAGTCTGAGTGAAGCACAGCTTTCATCAAAAATATTCTCACCTCTAAAGTGTAAATCAGTAACTGTGAATCATCTTGACTCCAGTCAAATAGCACTACTAAATTTTTGTGCTACGTTTTAATATTCTAATCTCTAGTACAATCTATCTTGCACGCAGGGATAACTGGGATAACTGTTACCTTATATTTGCAGTGTTTTATTCCATTGTTAACATAGTATGCATGTTAGTTTGCAGATCTGTCTGAAGCAGCTAGCAGGAACAATGATGCCCTGCGCCAGGCCAAGCAAGAAGCTAATGAGTACCGCAGGCAAATCCAGACTCTCACCTGTGAAGTGGATGCACTTAAAGGAACTGTAAGTAAAAGATGCCACTTAGGCCAGAAAGCTTTGGCTGATCTTTTTTTTAAAAAAAGAAAGAAAATGCGTGCAGCGGATATGTACGATTAAATGGATGTTTGCCAAGCATATAACAGAACCTAAGCATTGTGAAGTATACGCCAAATATACCTTTAAGTATTCATGATGTTTTCCCTAACAGTTGGTCTCTGCAGTGTGGAGTTAAAAAGAAATTGTTAAGTCAAGTCCATGTTTGCTAGTTGCTGTGCAATTCTGACTTAAGGTCACCATAGCATGGGGTTTTCTTGGCAAGATTTGTTTTGGAGGGGGTTTCCTTTGCCTTCCCTTGAGCCTGAGAGACTGTGACTTGCCCAGGATAACCCAGTGAATTTCCATGACTGATTTGAACCCTGTTCTCCAGACTCTTGAGTCCAGAGTGCAGTGAGTCCAAGGTATATACATACACAGAAAGCGAGAGACAAAAAGGCAATGTTAAGTGTTGCAATGGATCTTACTTTTCTGGGATTAACCACAAAAGTGTTTAGGACTCTGGCCTGGATTGACTTTTCCTGGATTGGCTTGGGCAACCCTGCTTTTCATATACAACACATGTGATTTGCCACAAAGCTATTGCTATTATAAAACAGTAATGGGAAGCTTGTTGTTGGATTCAAACACTCATTATCCCTAATCATTGTCCATTCAGACTGGGGGGTCTAGTAACATCTGGTGGTCTGCAGATTTCCCATCTCCATTGTAGAATGTGTGCATGTAAACATGAAAATAAGTCTTATCTAAACTGCAAAGCACTTCTTGCACACTGTTCTTTGTCTTTTGTATTTACAGATGAAGAAAATTGGAAACATCAGCCTTATAAAATTATATACTTTAATCCTTTTAAATAAAAGTATTGTCAACCATTGCTATTTAAAGTTTCACTTTCTGCCTTTTAAAAATCTTTGTAGAATGAATCCCTGGAACGCCAGATGCGTGAAATGGAGGAGAACTTTGCTCTTGAAGCTGGTAACTACCAAGAGACTATTAACCGTCTCCAGGATGAAATCCAGAACATGAAGGAAGAAATGGCTCGCCATCTTCGCGAGTACCAAGATCTGCTGAATGTCAAGATGGCTCTTGATATTGAGATTGCCACTTACAGGAAACTTCTGGAAGGAGAAGAGAGCAGGTATGAAGTGTATCTTGAGGATAGACCGTGGGTGGGCAAAGTGCAGGGGCTGTTTCTGTAGCCCCCAGGGCCTCCTTAGTATTCAATTGTTTTCCTCCAAAATGTCCCCAAGTGGCCTTCATGAGGGTGGAAGGTATTTTCAGCACATTTTAGGCTGCTTCATTTTAAGCCTCGTTGAGACCTTTAAAACTAAAAAAAAGGAAGTGGGGGAAACAAGCAAAAGGAAGGCTTTCCTGGGCCGAAAATGGCTGAGAGGAGCCCAAAACTATGGCAAAAATGGTCCTACTCTACAAAAGAGGTCATATAGGGGCCAAAAAAAAAAAAAAAATCTTATTGCAGAGGTTGCAGCTCTCTAGTGTTTCCAAGGATACTACTGAGTCTCTCTACCCTCCAAAAGTTTCCCACCTCTGTGGTAGACAAACCTGAAAATCATCACAATTGCATGATCAATTTTTTCTCTTCTGTATTTTTTTAACAGAATTTGTATGCCTATTCCAACTTTTGCTTCCCTGAACCTGAGAGGTGAGTAGATTTTAGCTACTGCTATTATCATTTCATAAAAGTGCAAGTTGAGTATCTCTTATCTGAAATGTTTGGAACTAGAGGTGGTCCAGATTTTGCAATTTTTTCAGTTTTTGGAGTATTTGCACGTACATAATGAGGTATCTTGGAGATGGATCCAAGTATAAGCATGAAATTCATTTGTTTCATATAAACTGTAAATTGTAAATTTCAATTGTTGTAAATTATATTCTGTTGTATGTTGTTGTTGTTGTGTATATATATATATATTGTTGTATAATTGCTGCAAATGATAATACCATTCTTTCCACATGGGGTCTGCTCTTTTGTCAGTTCTTTTCCTCTTGCCTCCTTCTTGTAGGGAATATGATGGAATTACGGAGGCTTGCTTGCTTGGAACTTCGTATGCCTCCATAATTCCCTCTTGTTCTTTACAGGAAGAAGACCAGGTTCCACTTCTGAATTTTGGAGTATTTTAGATTTTCAAATCAGGGATACTTAGCCTTTGTTAACATCTGTTTTTTAAATTGGCAACCATGACATCACATTGATAGAAAAACTTTAGAATTGTTGCCATGCCTGTCTTCTGTCAAATGTGAGATCTGTGACTTTTTAACGAGGCAAGTATGCTGGTGTAGGTTGTCCTACCTGTGACCAGCTGATTGGTTTGCATTTGGTTCTTTCCCCATATTTGTTTTATTAGTAGTATAAATGCGGTAGCTTTGAAGAATTGATACTTTTTTAGTGGTCTGGATAATACCACTAAAGTAAGCATTGCTAGGGGTCCTTCTCACAGGAGTGAGCAGGTTATAGAAATCTTAACTATGATATGTCCTTCCGTCTGCAGAAACAAACCTTGAGTCCATCCCAGTGGACACCCACTCAAAGAGAACACTCCTTATCAAGACTGTTGAAACTAGAGATGGACAGGTAAGTACAAATAAACATGTAATTGTGGATGAAGAAAAGAGGCTGGCTGTGTGTAGATAAATACAAGGCTGTTAACATAGTTGTGGTAGGGAGGTGTCTCTGCAGCTTCTTGAAAGTAGGAATGGATGTAGTCCGTTATCACACTGGTGCCTGCCTGCGTTTTAAATAGAAACTCTGCATGTTTTCCTTGATCATTTTCACAGAGTGCTGGATAGCAGCCAATTCAGGCAGGTACTAATTAAGATGCAAACAGTTCCTGGACTATCAGGTAATTGGGGGAGAAGATGAATATGCTTGAGTCTGGTAGTAGTAGTGTAGTTCCAGATAAAGGCTGGGGTGGGGAGTGACTTGGTTTGAGATTTAGCCATACTAAACTAATTGAAATAACGGGCTTCAATTTATCCCACTGAATTCCCTTGGTCTGTTTGAAATGTGACTTACATTCAGAATCAGTTCAGTTTGGGAGAAAGAATGTTGTCTATGCCAGCTGTCTGGGTCTTTTGTGAGCTCACTGGCACAGTTGAGAGCTCTCTGTCCCCACTGCAAAGAAATTCTACAGAGTGTTGTGTTTGTATAGATACACAATTCCAAGGACAGCTTTGATTGGAACAGTTGGTATGGATTGAACAGTGTGATGAAAGGAGGCCAGCTGTCTCTTAACTACAGAACTGGAGTGCCATACCCCCACTTGGCTGGGAGCGAAATATCTGAGGCAGGTGCTAAAAGGCAGGAGAGGCTTCTGCAGTGAGCTTGGTGTGATTTTTGATTTAGCCAGGTAGGGCTAGTACTTGTGAACCATGTGAGGGAATGAGTTGCACTTCCCTTCTGCTGTTAGTGTGGTCTTTTTAGACCAAGGGTGAATTCCCTCATGAGTTACCTGTACGGATGTAAATGCTAGTGGTGGCTTCAGCAGAGCCCCGAATGATCAAATGATACCCTTTCTCTTTCTGCTGTTCATCCTTTATCTCCCTTCTTGTTTTCTAATGGCCTGAATGGCTCTGTTATGGAATGTTTTTGAAATGCAGGAAAGGACTACTTGGGACTCCACGGCCATGAGTTGCTCACCCTGGTTTTAGCCTACAAAACAGGCTACGTAGTGGTTGTTATGTTTGAAATGTGTCTGCTAGCTGAAAACGGAAAAAAAAATTAAAGTGGCACTAGCCAAAGAAATGTTCAGCTCAGGTAAAAGTCAGCTGCCATTCTAACATCTAATGCTACTTGTCCTCAACAGGTTATCAATGAAACGTCTCACCACGATGACCTGGAGTGAAGAGAGAATAGCACATCTTGAAATTAAGCCCTTACCAGCGAGACTAAAAAGAGAAACAGCTTTCAAGTGCCTTTCTGCAGTTTTTCCAAAAGCGCAAGGTGGTTACGCTAGAGGAACTAGGTCTTAGATCCTGCAAACTGACTCTCTTGATGGATTTAGAACAGCTTATGAAAAAGGGAGTCTAGTTAAGATAACAATATATTGTGCTGCAATACTGTTTTTTAAGTTTCTGAATTGAATAAAATGGCTTTTTTTCAGCACAGTATGAGCAACCCTTCACTGCTTCAATAAACATTTGGGAAATGGCTTTCAAATGTCTTTTAATTTGTGGCAAGACCTTAACAACAACAACAACAACAATCTGCTTACATGGCAACAGCAGCAAGAAATTAGTCCATGATGAAAGCATTTCACACACATACACATCTGTTGCTGTAAACTTTCTGCCTGTCAAGATGATGAGTTGTACAATTACACTCATTTTAGGGGCATGTGGAGAGAGATGTCTTCCCCTTGAGGTAATGTGCCAATAACTGGATTTTTGTAACACTCAAAACAGTAATAATTTATTACTGGAGGAAGATTTCATCTCCCACTTGGAACATTAATACAGAGACTAGAAAAATTATTTTTGAAGACTATAGTTACCAGAATTGTGTAGCCATGTGCCTATATGATTTCAGATGAGCTAGTTCAAGATCTGTACTAATTGCAATTTGTAATTGATAATAGGCTTTTAGAATGAGCTTAGCTAGCAGGATTCCATCTGAAAAAGTTGGAGAAGACCTGGTTACCTTCCTGCAGTATAATTCCAAAAGCAGAATCCTTGATGATCCTTGGAACATTATCAGGCTTTGACAATGATAAAACAGTTCCTCTTGTCCCAAATTATCTAGCAGCATTGAGTATGGTAGATTTTGCAGTTAATCATTCAACTCTGAGATGCTAAGGAAGCATTTTCAAGTATCCAGATGTAATTAAGACCTGAACTCTTAGTACAGATATTAGGGGGCTTGGAAGCCATGTTCTTGTACCTTACTTGGTGTTATCCTGAATGCCAAGAACACACAAAAGCCTTGAGGAGGATTTTTATTAATGCAGTTCCTAGGGTGAGCTTTTGGAGAAAGGAAGTAAAGGCCAAGTCGTATAAACCCAGATTAAGATCCAGAAGGCTTTGGTTAGGGGTTTATGATCTCACACATTTTGAAGTTTGCTGACTTGAGTGGCCAATGCAATTCTGAGTTTGATGCATGTAGTTCTATATCTCTACCTCTTGAATGGGGTCTGTCCCATTGTTAGTGGTTTGTCTAGTAGTCCATTTTCCCTCCACTTGCTCATGATGGTTGGGGATAATGGGAATTAACAGATCCACATAAAGTACCAAATTCTGTAGAAATCCACTGCTTTCTTTTGGATGTTCAGGAAACTCCTGTATAGCTTTTAAAAGGGGTCAAAAGCAAAAAAGAATACCTAATCTGCTCTCTTACTGTCTTGAGCCATTTCTTTGGCTCACTACTTCGCTAATGCTAGAGTGATGATTCTTAACACGTTTGCCATCATTTTGAATGTTGAACTCTGAGAAACCCCAGACAGCCTGGCCAGTGTTTGGGACTTGACAAACAAATCTGAAGGGCCAAATTTTGGGAACCAAAATTCTAAAAAGCAAGGTTTATGTGGCCTATGGTCCTTGTGCAGACTCTGGGTCATACTGTTATGACCCTTAAAGGCTCCCAAGAGTTCCCCAAATATTTTTAATGTGATTTTGGGGCAATTTGTGCCTTCACCCCTCAAATATATGAAAATACCTCTGCCCCTCCACAAGTACCCCAGAATCCCAAAACGTCGGTTTTCTGTTCGTCAAAATGGTGACAGGATCTCGCGTCTATTGCCATTTTTAGAGGCACTGCAGAGGAAAGCAGGCGTTTGGGCATATTTTGAGGGGAGGTGGGCTGTTGGAGGGAATTAACCCCTGAACCCCACAGAGTTACCCAACTCCCAGTTGTTTCTTTGGTTTTATGTTGGCTGCCCTGCCTCTTGCAGGTAAGAGTTGTTCTTTTCCCACTTCTGATTTGAAAAGTTCTAGAATACTTGCAGGAAAAGGAGAAAGATGATTAACAAAATACATAGTTGGCAGCTAACTTAATAAAAAGAACTTGCTTGTGTGAATGTTTTATAAAATTTTCAGGAGCAATTATAGCTGCACAGCAAAAAGCATTCATTGTTCTCAGATGATGCATGTGTGAGTGGTCTTCCACAGAAAGAGCTGTTCAACACCTCTTCATCTGAAGGAACGAAAGAAGCACTGCTCATTTTCCTCAGCTATTCTATACCCTTTTTGCTCAACCTCATGCACTGGAGATGGTGAGAGAACTCTTGTCTATCCATCTACGTTTCCTATGCCATTTAGAAGACATGATCATGCTGGAGTCCTCACATTTTATGCAATCTCCCTCAGGCACTGGGATATGGAGCTAAGAAGGACTCATTCTTGTTATTTCCAGGGTGGTGACCACATGGCCCTGCATATATTGCTGGATTTAATACCTTTTGTCTCCAGTCAGGATGGTTAACAGGGATGATGGGGAAGGTGATGTCTACCCACAAGATAAGTCCAAGACAGTTTACTGACTGAAGCACGGTAGTAAATAACACCCCCTCTCTAAATTGAAAGTGAAGGGCAGAGTACTGAAATCTAGTTATGTTACTTTGACACACAAGATGTAAATTCTACAAGCACCTCCTCTTCCTAGAAGTAAAAATAAAATTCATAGAATCATAAAGTCAGAAGGAACCCCAATGGTCATTTAG
Source organism: Iguana delicatissima (assembly GCA_948472985.1). Taxonomy (NCBI): domain Eukaryota; kingdom Metazoa; phylum Chordata; class Lepidosauria; order Squamata; family Iguanidae; genus Iguana; species Iguana delicatissima. The sequence goes on along the minus strand of CAOKZL010000749.1, from coordinate 1,539,813 downwards.
TTCCATTCCCTGCTAATACAGTAATCTGTGCTGAAGAATTCTTGACAGGTAACTATCCAACCTCTGTTTACAAGCCTCCAGGGAAGGACAGTTTCTACCCCTGAGGCAGTCTGTTCTTTTGCTGAGGAGCTCCTGCAGTACTCAATAGTGATCTCTTTTACAGCAAAAGGCTTTCATAACACTCTTTCATAACACCCTGAGGTGGCAGCTTTACTCTGCCTAGTGGCAGGGCTGCCCCTCATTGGAGGGCCACAGTTTTGCTGACCATCCATAGCTTTAGATTATGGCTGCAACTCCCAAGTATGGGAGATTATAGGAGGTGCAATCAAAACATTTAGGCAGCCCTAAGTTGAACAAGCTTGATTTATGGGCGAACAATCAAAATGGCTGGGTGTGTGTGTGCTTTCTTCAATGATGCATTGCACCTGCAGTTTATCAACATCTTAGTTTAGTTCTGTTTAGTTTAGTTCTTGTTTCTTTTTTTTAAAAAAAAATAGTCTAAGGCATTAAATTATGCATCCCTAAATAAAATCAAATGGAAGAGTTAACTTTTAAAAAAGATTGAATAGCAAATATTGCCCTCTTAAATTCTGTATGAACATGTATTGCTCCAGCCTTCCTTCAGGTTAGATTGGTCAAGGCCTTAAATCATGCTTGCATGAAAGAAATCTACACTTTCATAGTTACTACAAAGGGTTCTGCTGCATTACCCTTCTGCTGAACACAGACATCGAGCAATCAAATGTGCACCTGCCAACATGCCTGCTTGTTGTCCCATTGTGCAATGGATTTACAGTGGCTGTTTCCGCATTACCTGTAAATAAAGGGTACATTCAAGGCACTGAATAATATTTGTGCACTATCTGAAAATGCACAACTGATTCCCTGGAATCTGGTTGATTAGTCCCACCGAGAGCACACCCATTAAATTGGTTCTTTCATAATGAATCAACATGTAGTTGGGACTAACAATAGGATCTGGGTCTATGTAAAATGCTTACAGTTGTGGAGCTTCATGTAAGCAATCATGAAAGGTATCTGTTGTACACCAGCCAAAAAAAATCCATCCACATGTTTAAGGAAACTTACCTGTGAACAATAAAAATAGGATTCCAGCCATTCTCTCAACTTTACAAATACATCTCAAGATGCCACCTTTTATTTTATTTATATTTGACGTTTCCTTCAATGAGCTCAAGGGGACATACCTTATATTTTCACAACATCCTTATGAAATAGATCAGGTTGAGAGTTGGCCCAAGGTCAGCCAGTGAGCTCCATGGTTCAAGTGAACATTGGCATAGGGATCTCCTCATTCCCAGTTGAACACTTTTGATCACTGCACCATACGGACTCTTTTTTCCAGGTTTGTCACACAAATTTAACAGGACAGAGGAAGCAAACACAGGAATAGTTTGGTGCTGTCTGTGTGTTTGGGTTTAACTCTTTCTTGGAGCTGAGCTCTTGTTTTTCTTAGAGCCACTTTGTCTGAGGATATTCCTCAGTGGCTATGGTGCCTCTAAGTCTGCACATGGTTTACTCCCTGTCATCTTTTTCCCACAACCTTTTGTACTGTAGGGACCACACAGTCAATTACTAGTTTGTCTCCTGAAAATGAAGCCTTCAATCATGTTCATACTGCAAATTAGTGTAATCACTTCTTAGATGATCATGTGGTTCAGCCCAGTCTCTGTGAAAGCTTACTATAGCAGATCTTAAATGATAAATACTCCCAGCGGAGCAGAGGAATATGCTCTTAATAGTGGCTTGTGGTCAGTGGTCAGTCAATAGGAAAATTTTCCAGATATCAGATCCACATTTTTTGGATTATAAGAGTATGAGAAAGTTGCTGCTTCCTGGCAATTAGTTGTGGATTTTATTGTAGGTTTTTATTTACTACAGAGTACTTCCTTCCCTGTCTTTCAAATAAACTTCCAGTCCTGCACTGAAGCTATTAAAAACACACACACCTCTTAGAAACAGCACACTAAAAGGTGTAAGAACTAAAATTAAATTCCTGGGAAAATGAAGATGTGTCTTTTTTCGATGATGCTAAAATGAAATTAAAAGTTGGCTCCAAGTGAGTTTCTGTGGCAAGAGTGTTCTCTAAATGAGGTTCTGCCAGCCATGTTACTTTTCCCGTCAGCCCTCTGTCACAGGTATTCCTGTCACAGGTAAGTTCTCACCACTTTTCACACCTAGCCATGTTCTAAGTAGCTTTGACATCTGAGATGGAAGTACCTGGCAGCAGACCTCTGAAGATGTTAGTGTGTGGCCAGAGCTCAGAACAGTTACATTTTTGACTCACTCTCCCAAAGTACCTCCACCACCATGAATAATAAATTTTATTTTATTTATACCATTTTTATACCACTGAACAGAAAAGAGAATGGTGTGTGACATAAAACACATAACACTACAAACAAGGAAGGTTTTTCTAAAAACCCAATGACATGATGAATAAAATTGATGTTCAACACTGAAGCTAAGCTCAGAAAAAAATCTAAATGAAAAGATAACATCTTGAGGAGGCTTAAAAGTGAAAACTGTCAGCACCTGCCTAATATTAATAGGGTGGAAATTCCACAGAGTTAGAGCTGCCATGATGTTACCACAGTTCAGTTCTTTGTAGCTATGAGGCAGAACTAGGCATGTGGTAATAATCAAGTTTCCCGAGGACATGGTGACTTGCCAAGGGCAAAAGAAATTAAACAATCCTAGGGATAACTTGGTCCCAGTTGTCTGTGATGTTATATGCCAGTAACAAAATATTATACTTGGCTTGATAGAATAGTGCATTTCTATGACAATGAATGTTAACATGCTGTAGATATGCTTCCATCAACAGCCCAGCAGCTACTTTCTACACCAGGGTGAGAACTGGTGGGCCTTTGATACAGTGAAATAGAAGCACATGGGAAGTACAGTCAGCCCTCCATATTTGCAGGTTTCGCTTTTGCGGATTTGATTATTCGAGGATTATTTGCTGTCAGTTCTGCTGCTGCCCTATGCCATTTTTAAAAGGGACTGCAAGCCTCATGAGACTGAGAAACTGCAAGCGAGTCTTGTTAAGTCCCTATTAAAAATGATGTGGGGCAGCAGTGGAGGTGGCACTAAGCCCCACCAGCCAACCACTTCTGCCTTGTGAAGGAACCCTGATGCCTCAAAGGAATCCATGGTGGGTTGAATCTGGTGATCATACTTTTTTGTGTGTTAAATATAGTTTGGGTAGGCCTAGAGTTATTCACTGTTTTTCCACTTTAGTGGGAGCCCTGTGCCCCTAACTCTAGTGAATGTGGAGGGATGACTGCATTTTCTAAGCTGACAGCGAGAATTTTATAAGTCTCTTTCTAACAAGCTGGATGTGACTGTAGAACTCAGAATTTCCCTGCTTCAAACATTACTAAGGGAAATTTAGCATGCAGTTAGCTTAACATACCACTAGGTGTTGCTGTTCCTACAAATATAAAACAGACAAAGGCGGACAGACCTTTGCAACAAAAGAGCATTACAGTATTTATTATGTTGGTGAAATATCTCGTACAATTTTTTTCTGCAGGTGTTGTACAATTCAGTTAAAACATGGTAACAATTATGGCATAGAGATCCAGCAGATGCACATACTCAATAAAATCCAGCGCACAATAGACTAAATGTTGTTGTCGTCGTGTGTCTTTAAGTTATTTCCCAAGGTGAACCTATCATGGGGTTTTCTGGGGCTGAGAGTGTGTGACACACCCACACGGCCAAGCAGGGAATTGGACCTGGTCTCCAGGCTCAAACCATTATGCAATGCTTGCTATCACACCAAACATACCAGAGTAATAAAATATAATATGAACACCTAAATATGAACACCTAAAATGGAAATTACTATCAGGTTTAAGAGCTAAAAATATGCACATGTGAGAACACACACACACACATACATGGACTGAAGCAGAAGAACCAATTTCTAGGCAATGCAACATTTTTACACTTCCCTCCTTTAAATAAAACAGGATTTCCATCCACCTTTACAAACTTTTGCTACTCCCACACATCAGGTGGTAAGGAAGCACAAACAAAGACTGCTATTGCCCTCGTATCCTACCTTCGAGCTCACCATAGGTATCTGATGAGAGAAGATAGTGTTGGGTTAAATAAGCCTTTGGTTTGATCTGGCATGGGGGATGTCATTTTCTTAGGACAACGCTTAGACTTCTAATTAGGAAAGAAAGCAAATTGTGTACACAAGACAGATATCTTACAAAAGCAGTATGTTTGTTCTTCTCTCATACAGGAGCCTACAAGAAATAAGTTGTCTATAATGTTACATCTTAATGATAGAAATTTGTTTTTAAAATTTGCTTTTTTGGAGTACAGATTTCAGAATCCCCTGCTCAATGTGACCACATGGGTTCTTACTTGGACCACAGCTCCCAGAATCCCCTAGTCAGCATGGTCACAGGACCTCTTGGTTGGGGCATTCTGGGACTTGTGTTGTAACCCTTCCAACTCCTCCACTAGGCTTTGGCAGAATTGGAAGCAAGCTTACCTGCAACACAATCCTATGCCTATTTACTCAGGTGATAAATCCCATCTGGCCTGCTTCTAGATTTGAGGGAGTCCTGGGCAATGTGGTAGACCTGGTGGAAATTCAAATCCATTTCTGGACCTTTCTGGGTTTATCTGAAGGGAGCAGCCATAACAGTTCTGGTAGCTGCCCAAGATGCCAGGCGTTGACACTAGTTCTCATTCTCATTATATTCATTGGTTTTCAGGCAAATATGGGACAGAGGGTTTATGGGGCAAAACTGAGACGTTACCACTGTGTCCTATGCGGGAACCCTGGAACTATTTTTCAGGTGTAGGGGGGTGCCAGTTGTAATAAGGGACAGGACTGTGTGCTGTTAATGGTTGTGTAAAAGAGAGGATTTCATCAAGTATTGTTTGTCATGGAGGTTGAAATTCTGGCCCTTTCCATACCCTACTGTATCCCAGTGGTGTCCTGTGCTCTGCTGGGAGGGGAGTGCAATGGGAGCACTCACTTCTGCACCGGCTGCCTCCAGGATCCAGGAAGTGCAATGGCCCTGCTGCTTCCTTCCACAGCGTAGCTGGGTGTGCTGGGGCAGAAAGTGCAGCCATTGCACCTCTGGACTCTCCGCACACCAGGTGAGTGTGGGACGGCAGCACTGTCATGGGTCATTGATAGGAAAAACCCATCAATGATTTACTCCGTGATTGCACTGCCTGGGGACGGGAGAAGGACGGGACCGCAATGACGTCATGCAGAACCATTGTTGCGGTCCCATCCTTCTCCCATCCCTATGGCTGCGTTGGAAGGTGGAGCACAAAGGTCCTGTCTTCTGCACAATCTGCCCTTTATTGCACCTGGCAATCTTGCAGGCTGGTCATTATCAATTTTTTGTACTTGCATGTTTGTTTTTACAATAAAAGCACAGAGTACAGTGAACAATAATAATAATACTACCCACTGAAGCAGTTGACAGTGTGATTAGTATGAAGGCAATGACAAAATTATAAAGGAAATATTATAAAATTGTTTGAAGCATAAAATTCAAAGAAAGGAGAAATTAGATAGGGCTCTGTTAAGAAAATGCAAAGGCAGGAATAAACTAGGATACTTCTGATTGTTAGCTCCTCAGGGAGATCAACTAGACAGGAGTCTTGGTGGTCCTAATCCTTGGTGCCTGATCATTTCAGAACTGGGGAGACCCAACTTTCCCCAGTCTAGTCTTAGAGGGTCTTCAATTCCCCTTCCCCTTTGTTCCAGGGTCCATGGCACAATGAAGATGAGGCTAAGGCCATTTCCGCACTAGACTGCCCCTCCCTGAACTGCAAACCCCAGGATTCCATAGGATGTTGAAAGTGGAATGATAGTGCTGTAACAGTCTAGTGTGGAAATGGCCCAAGACAGGGACCAGTAGTATGTGTGGTAACTACGGCAGCAACCCTACCCACATTTTGCAAGGGGCCCAGGATAAATTCCTAGGTGAGGCACACTGAAGGACTGGCATCCTGTTGGGAAGTTACAGCATTGTAACCTAGTGATCGTGTAAAGTTGAATCACACCATTATGCAATGATCATATTTGCAGGAGGGTAGCGGAAGTGTAGCTACGCCATTAGGGCAGAAAGGCAGCCAGCTGCATGACTATTGTACAATAGTCCTGATGCGCAATATATCCTGCTATGAAATGGGAGCCAGCATTGCACAAAGGGATGTCTTGTGTGGTGCCCCACTGTGCATCATCACAATTCACTATTGCCTATCATATCAGTGAAGTAGCTCTTTCATTGCAAAGTTATGCATAATAGCCTCTGATGAAGGATGTCAGCATATGTTTCTAAGGAAGAGTGCACAGTCAGAACTAGTTAATATGGAAGTTTGTTTGTTTGTATTATCTTACATGGCATTATGAATATTTTCAGTTATGCTGAAATTTCAGGAAGAGTACAGTGTGCACTGTAAGTTTAAAACACTCTGATAGACCACAGTGATTCTGGTGTGTTTTTTTTAAACACGCTTTTTTAAACACTTTTTTTTAAACCTTAAAAAAAAGGTTTTACAAGGCCAAAGTAGCCCAGCCTTGATTTATGTGTCTCTGTGCCAAGAGTTTCAGGAAATGAAGTTCCAGACAGATTGAAAAATGGGGTGCGTGATGAAGAAATAGCACAACTGCTTCACGGCACAAAACTTACCTGTCAAGTGGCTGCTCACCATGGTCATAAGACCTGCACCTTACCAGAACTGGAAAAGGTTTGTCTTTGTATACGGACTACTTCTTATCACATTCCCCTGTACAATGGACAATGAGTGGGCAGAATTTACATGTAGACTGCACAAATTTCTGCTTTGCCTTAATCATCTGTATTAGTTACGTACTCAGGTTATTTATTGTTCAGGCAGCTCTACAAGCCCAATGTGTCTCCTGGTCTTGCTGCAGTTGGCCACCCCTGGTTTACAACCCATGGAATCATCAAATTGGAAGAAATCTCATGGGTCATTTAGTCTGATCCTCTACCAGTGTAAGATGTCTGCTGTAATTTTTGCTAAATCAGTGATTCCCAACCTGAGGTGTGCATACCCCCAGGGGTATAAATGCAGACATCTAGGGATATGCAAAAATTGAATAATGGCAGAAAAAGTATAAAGTATAAGCCATTCTTAGAGGACATCACAACTTGATGATGCAGTTCTTAATTGCCCACGACATTGATGTTCCTGTCCTGGAACCTTAAGGGGAGGGGGTTAAATCATAGAGATAAAGAAAAGAGTGACACACAAGCTGAACTTCCAGCTGCCATTGGCTCACAAACTTAAAGAAAAAGAGATGGTCTTTCTCACATGCATATGCACACACAGCCTTCTATTTCTGTTGTGTCGACTGTAACCCCACGCACACTAGATAGTTCTTAAGCCTTGTGTGCATGTGCTCTTCTTTCCCTTTTGTGTCCATCTCCATGAGGAGAGAGCATGCCCAGTGGAGACATCCAGTTCTGCCCCAAATCCATCTGAGGGAAGGAAGTGCAGCACTAGTTGCTCCTCCCCATGCCTTTGGCCAGGAGCAAGTCAATTCCTGAGACCTTAGAGAACATCTAAGTGGGATTGTTCTTCTGTTTCATTTCGGGGATCTATGTCAAAAGCTTTCCCTGGAACGGTAGGGCTGCCACAAGGGTCAGTCTTGGATCCTCTTGTTTCTTCATTATATATACACCCCCTTGGATTTCTTATTTCTGAATTGGATTTTCAGTATCACATTTATGCAGCAGACACTCAGATTTTTCAGAGTTTCAAATCAATTGATGCCACTGTGTGTAAGTTAGTGATGGACTGCCTGTTATGTGTTTCTTTGTGGGTGATTGCTCACTGTCTTAAGCAGAACATGGACAAAATGGAGATCTTGGTTTTCAGCCTGACCATCCAGCAGCTCCTCTCTCATGTCCTCCACTGGATTTATAGGGCTGTACAGTGGCTCTTGTCTCAGATGTCAGAAACTTTGGAGTTCTGCTGGATGACTGCCTAGCTCTGTGTCCCTTTATTAGGGCTACAGCAAGGGTTTGTAATTTCTTATGAACATCCACAGGATCCGGATGTTCCTTACTGTAGAGACTGCTCATCTGCTTGTCCAGGCCTTGGTTGTCTCATGCCTGGTTTATTGTAACAGTTTACTGGTCTTCTTTCTTCCTTCTTCCTCTGGTTTTAATTCAAAACAATGCTGTCCAGGTTGTTTTAAATCTACCTAAATATTCACCTGTTTCTTCACCAGTAGATCCCTTCATTGGCTACCAGTTCAGGCCAGGACTTGTTTCAAACTTTGGTTCTGGTATTCAAGGCTTTGTGTTCTAATCTTCCTCAGTACTTTGCAGCTCAGCTAGTATGGTATGTTCCATCCCGAAATTTGAGATCTACAGGCAAAGGATTACTGTCTGTTCCACGAACATGCACAGCTCTGTGAAAGCTGCAAGCCTTTCAGGATCTGGTTCCACATTTGTGGAATGGTCTTCCTTTGGACTTCTGGTGAGAGGAGGATCTCATCTGTTTTCATATAGGATTGAAGACCTTCATCTTTGATTTACCCTCTTAAGCCATTGAGTTGTGTTTAAGGTGCTGAGATGGGTAGCAACTGGTGGGGTATTGGGGAGTTCATTCCATGTATTGCTATAATGTTGGGATTATTTTCTTTATTTTCTTTATTATAATGAAGCATGAGGAAATGGAGCAGCCTGAGCAGAGCGGCTGGCCTGACACCCTGCCTTTTCTTTCATGGGTGGAGAGACATCTTCTCAGAGTTCACAGACACTTTCTGATAGGGTTTTTTTTTCTCTTCATATTCCCTAGCAACTGATATATGGAGATTTATTACCTCTTATACTGGAGATAATGCATAGCCATCTTTATAATGACACTTGGTTAGTATTAAGGAGTGGTAATCTGAGGACTCTGATCCAAGGATGTTTAGTGAATGGTTACCAAGAAGCCTATGTGCTGTTGTTCAGAAGGATCTTGAAGGCTTTGCTCCTTATTCCTCTAGCCCCAGGACAGGAATTATATGGCCCTCCACATATTGTGGGATTGCAACTCCCAGTATTCATCACAATTGGATATGCCAGCTAGGGCTGCTGGGAGTTGTACTCCAACAACTTCTGACAATTTTGAGAGAGAAAGAGAGAGACAGAGCATTTTTCTCTTTTCTACACCCACTCCTTAATATATACACTTCCATCGTTACTCTTTTTTTTTTACATTAAAAAGCCCCAAGCATTGTAATCCTTTCCTCTAGATCTTTGAAAAATTTGATTGACCTTTCCCTGTACCTTTTCCAACATTAAAATACCATTTTTTTTTGAGGTGACATATCTGTTTCCCTCCCTCAACACAAATCAGTCTCGTTCTGTGGCTTGTTTTTCCCTTCAAATGGCTTCTAGCTCTTTTGGGTTCTTTATTTTTCTTTTCCTTGTTTTGGGTCTGTGATTTCCTGAAAAAATTAATTCCTTTCCAAAGACCGAGTCTCCATCCGTTTAATAATCACCTCTGTTCACACCTCAGTTCTCTCCACAGTTTGGTCTCATTCACTTCTGTTGACTGGAGCTCAGCGGCATGTAGACAGTCTGATGGGTACAAGTTCTTGGGGTCTCCATCTGAGAAATCAGTGTTCCCAAAAAGGTGTTAAGGGTTTCAGAAGTCAGTAGAAATCATTAATAGTTTTATGGGTGTAGCCTGGAATATCTCCTATAAATAGCTTCTGGGAAGGATGAAAACTTGACTAGTTTTGATAAATGAGGACATGGAAGTATAAGATTCTCTTTTTAATTTAGTTGGCTTTATTTTTTTTTTAACACACTGCTTTATCTTGATGTTTTGTAGTGGGCCCAGGCTACAAATCAATGAAACAAGTGGAGTGAGTTAATATCCAACCCAGTCTCTAAAAGCCAAGCAAACAATACTTTCCTTCTTCAAAATGTAAACATTTTCTTCCTGGTGGTATCAAGATCTATACCTGTGTTTCTTCAGAAAATGTCATCTATAGTACACAGCCTAAAATGTGGCTCTACCCTCTCCACAAAATCTTCCGTCCTTACTCCAGAGAATTAAAGCAAAGGAAGGCTCGTAGGATTGGGCCACTATAACTTTGATCAATAGAAATCATGTCACTGATCACTTTTCAAGTGGATCCATTCCACGCTTCATCCATATGTGAATTAAACTATTTGTGAGTGGGATCTGCAAAAAGAACAACAGTGTTGCAGGGTAGAATGCTCCTGTTCCAGATAGCTGTGACCCTCACTGGGTTTTTAATGTCCACTTCTGCCATTTGGTGGAAAGGGCATTATAAACAAACAATATTAGGATTAGTATTGCCACCATTATACTTCTATAGCTCTTAGATGTTCTTCTTAGTTTGCAGATACATCCCCTCCTTGCATGTTAATAGTGTTGTTTTGGCAACATAAGGATTCACCTCCAGACCTGGATGTTGCCAACTCAGGGTATTATGATGTCTCTAAATCAGGAATGCAAATTTTATCTACAGAATTCTCAAACAAAACAAGACAATGGCCTTGATTCTAATGGTTAGCCCCAGCTGGAGGTGTGATCAGGATCAGGCTCAGACTAAATGGCAGTGGGATAAACCCTCCCCTTTGCATCTATGAAAAATCACCCCTCCTAAAGATGCTTTTCATGCAGAGAGGTATAGGGGTCCAGTGAAATTGCAATGTTCACTTTCCCCTGTTTCTTCCACTGCTTTCCTTTGCGATGACCATATTTGTATGATCCATATTTGTATGACTTATTCCCTCTTCTGTTTCTTGAAAAAAATCATACATAATTGACTACATGAAGATAAAACTTCTAATTTCCTTTTTCATTAGAAAAATAGGCATCCATTATCAAGATTTTTTTTTAATTTCCGAAGCCATAATTTTTGGTCTAACAAAATTTTTAATGTCAGACATTGATCACTCATTTGTATTAAATGGTTTGAGATGAAAGGGGCATTCCTCTCTCTCTCTCTCTCTTTTTCTCTCTTTCTCTCTCTGTAAATGATATGATTAAACGACATGACATGGATTGTTATCTTATTAATTTCCATAGTGTATTTGTTCACTTCATGTTCAAATAACAACACAAAGGCTAGAATTCTGTTGGTTAATCACAACTAAAGTAGACCCATTGAATCAATTGCTGAATGGCGAGTCAATCCCTAGGTCAGTTCCATTGATTCTGTGAGGTTACTCTAGTTGGGATATAGGTCATTTCTGCACTACATTGTTATAGTGCTATTATTCCACTTTCAACATCCTATGGAATCCTGGGGTTTGCAGTTTAGGGAGAAGCCTCAAAGGCTATAACAGTGTGGAAATGGCCTAAGAACAGGATTCAGGGCAATTGCTGTTCTGAATTTCAGAAATCCAGATACTGACGTTTTGTTTGGATAGTCCATGCACTGCTATACTTCTTATTTTATTTTTTAAAATTTACTGTATCCTATGCTGTCTTTCAATTAATAGTGTCTAAAACAGTTTACAATAATTATTTAAAATTCAATAAAAACAGCAATGGTAGATGCAGCAGTTTCTGTACTGCTTTTTGCTGTCCTCTTCTCCACTAGGGATAAGGTGGCTTAGGTAGAGAGAGTTTAGAAAATTGACCTTTCTTGTCCTGTTTGCTTGCTTCTTCTGGTCCTTTCTGCACAATTCACCCAACCCGCCATGGGGACAAGAGGAAGAATGGGCTGGGATGACGCTTATGCACAGTGTCTTCCTGGACCTGTCCTTCTCCTGTCCCTAGGTGGTGTGATTGTGCTGCAAATCATTGACAGGTTTTCCCTGTCAATGATCGGTGATTGCACCGCCCTCCCACCGTGTGCCCATACTTACCTTCTCTGACGACATCCTGGAAGCGTAATGGCTGTGCCTTCTGCCCCAGGGCAGCCTGGGATAGTACCTGGCTGTGCTGTGGCAGGAAGAGATGCGGCCATCACAATCCCTGGTTCCTGCAGGCAGTCGGTGCAGAGGGGAACACTCCATCACACTCCTTTCCTGGGACAGCCGCTGCCACCATTGTCACCAGATACCGCTTGGACAGAGGTAAGCATTATGGGCAGATTACACCATCTGGATCAGCCACAGTTACTCAGATCGCTGTCCTATGTTGTATCAAAAGAAGTAACTGAGGGCTGAGCACTCCCCTCAATGTTCATCAGATTGTTTGGCTTGTCTGCCAGTCCCTCAACAAACCCTCTCATCTTTCTGAACCTTTCATCTTCTTGGTGTCACTATGCTAAGCAATTGCTCCAATTCAAGTTATATTCAACAACAGCAAAAACAAAACAAATCCTAACATTTGCACTTCTATCTGGCTTTCCTCTCTCTTTCATATCAACAGAGCTAGTGGCAAATTCCTTCTGGGGTTCTTATATTTGCAAATAAATGCATGAGACCTTCAGTCAAATTGTACCTCATCAAAGAAACATTTCCAGTAATTGAAATTAGACCAAATAGCTTCTTTGGATGATGAAAAAGAAAGCTAATATAATTGAGCAAAGTTACAGACTGCAGATTCCTGTCTCCATGGGTTTTGCATGTACATTATCATTACAGCTTTGTTCATAGCATTCTCATCTGCTGTGACACTTTCCCATCTTTTGAGAGGTCAGTCTAAGACAGGGAAAGTAGTTTATTAATTCCCAACAAAGATGTCCCACTATATCCTGAATCAGAAGTCACTGTCAAACTGTTCTCTCCAAGGTAGCTGCCTCTAGGAGTGTTGAACTTCGACTCCCATCAGCCACCAGCCAACAGATCCACTGTTACTTATAGCTAGAAGCTATAGACCAACACATCACAGCTACCAGGGGTGTAGCTGGTTGGGGGAAAATGAGGACATTGCCTCTCCAAATGAGAATTCTTCCTCCCTCAGTGCAATTTTCCTTCAAACCCCAAATGTATAGACTTGTAAAGAGTGAAACTTAGAAAATTATTCACACTTTGAATCTCTATACTGTATTTGCTGTGTTTGCATTCTCTTGGTAACTTTGTTACTGTTGTTGTTAACTGTCATCAAGTTGACTTCCACTTACGGTGACCAGAGGAGTACTGATGGGGGGGCAATTAAGGTGGTTTGCTCCGGCAGCAATTTTTGGGGGGTGCCCCATGGGACATGGCCATGTCCCTGTGCAACATAGCCACATCCTTGCATGATGTGGCCTCCCCCACCCCCCTACTCGGACTCCAAATTACGTGACTGATGGTGACCCTGTGGATGAGAGACTACCAAGGCCATCTATTGCCTTGCTCCGGTCTTGCAGATTCAGAGATGTGTTTTGCTTGGTTGAGTCTATTTATCTGAAATGCAGTCTTCCTCTTTTCCTACTACCTACCAAGCATTATTGTGTGTTCTGGTGACTTATGCCTTGAAACACTTTTTTTTTTAAATGAAAGTATTTCCAGATCAAAACCAAATACAAAACACCAATTTACCTTTTATAGAACACATAGCAACCAAGACCAAACTGAATTTTTTGTTGTTGTTAACTGTTGTCAAGTCGATTTCGACTTATGGTTACCCTATTATGAGAGACTTCCAAGTTACCCTGTCCTCAGCTACCCTGCTCAGGTCTTGCAGATTCAGGGACATGTCTTCCTTGGGTGAATCTATCCATCTGGAATGCAGTCTTCCCCTTTTCCTACCGCCTTCTACCTTACCTTGATAACTTTATCTTCTCTTTTTTTAAGTGCCTAAATTCTGTTTCTAAATGCTCACCTTTCCTACTTCTCCCCCCTGCCCTCCGTAGCTACACCATTGAATACTAGGTTATGTTGGCCTACCCAATACCCAATGTTACACTTCACATCCCATCATTTCCACATGGCATGGTCCATGGTTTTAAGTTGCTCTTCAATAGGGTGGAGCATGTGTTATTGGCATGTAGGAAGTGTTTTAGAAGGGTGAAGTCAAATATCCCTGCGGGTACGTAAGCAGAGTCAGTCACACATTTCTCTGGATTATATGTCCTTGTCTCTTTAGCAACAAATACTATTCCAATAAAGAGCCCAGACAACCGTGGCATGCAGCAAACATTTTTAAGGAATCAAAGCAGATGCTGCTCTGTCTTTTGGTTTGATTTTATGTAAGGCTGAGAGCATTAATTAAGCCATGCAAATGAGAATTTTCCAGCAGGGTTTAATCAGAATCATCCTTCCAAAGGAAAAAAAAAAAACTTTACCGGTCCTGACAGAAAGTAGCAATTTGTTCGCATCTCTTGGTTCAGGATGCCTTTTAGAGAATTTTCTCAAGACCTGGTAACATTTCTCTTCTATTTAAACAAGAGAAACAATGAAAGTAAATCAAACATACCACTTGCATTGAGACAATGTAAAATTTATCTTGGCTTGCTCCTTCTTCACTTAATCCAATAGGTACAGGAACAATGACTTGAGATCTTCTTTACAAATACAGCTCATAAGTAATTATGTGTGTGTATGAGTCTTCAAGTTGCCTGTCAACTTATGGCACACCTATGAATTTCACAGGGCATTCTTAGGCAAAGAATACTCAGAAGCAGCTTTGCCATTTCCTTCCTCTGAAATGTAGTCTACTACACTTGGTATTCACTGGTAGTCTCTCATCCAAGTATTAGCCAGGGCTGACCCTGCTTAGCTTTCAAGATCAAATGGGATCTGGTTTCCTTAGGGTATTTAGGCCCCCATAAGCACTTAGGAAGAGCCAGCATAGTGTAATGGTTTAAGAACTGGATTACAACCAGTTCTGGAGACTAGGGTTCAATTCCCTGCTCAGCCATGAAAACCCAGTGGATGATCTTGGGCACATCACACATTCTCAGCCTCAGAAAACCCTGTGATAGGTCTGGTTTAGGCTGGCCACAAGTCAGAAATGACCTGAAGGCACACCACCACTGCCACTACCACCATCACCACAACAAAATATTTACGAGGCGGTATATATTGATTATGCCAGGTCCACGTTATTTATGCTGTCCTAAATCATGTGCCATGGGATGAGAGAGGGCCGGCTCTACCACTGGGCAGAGCCAAGTGGATGCCTCATGCAGCATATTTTGTACATACATTGTATAAAAGCAGCAAAACATTTGTTACTGTTGTATTTCTTTTACCACCAAGCAGTGAAAGAGTTGCTTAGGGGATTCACCAAACCATGGATTAAATAACTTGGCTGGCTTTGGGTATTGGGTTCTTTCACTTGAGAGAGTGCAGGTCCTCTATGCCTCAGGCAGCAAAATGCCTGGGGCTAACTTCACCCTGCCCCCCCCCAGCTTTTTTAAACTGAAAAAGGCCTCTTTTGCTTCTGGGAGACACAGGAGTCATTTTGCTGTCTTTTGGGCTGCTTCCTTATTTTAGTAATTTACAATCATGTCTGGTTTCTAAAAATAGTCTGTCATAGGCCCGAAACAATGGGGGGAATGCCTTCCTAGAGGGCCTAAGGACCTATTTTAAGTTTTCAAAAGGGGAAGTGTTTGAATACCATTGCAATTGCAACCTTTCATGCAGGATAACAAACTTTGGGGGAAGGTGTTAATTTGATATCTCACTTTTCTTCCTGTATGGGACCTAAAGCCCAGTGTAGCCACCTTGAGGCCCAATGTTGGGCAAAATGTGGGATATGAATGATGATGATGATAGCTCACAACACAGATTAAAACAGAACACAACTAAAATTAATCTTTAACAGCAAAATAATGATAATCATAATCACATAATACATTTGAACAAATAGGAACAATTAAATAAACTATCAGATTACAATGCCAGTCCTGAAGTAACACAAATCTCTGCACAGGCAGATATTTCCAAAACAATCATCCGAAGATTTTACAAGAAGCTTCCTTTTATTTATTTCACAGTGATTCTTAAACTTTCTTTTGGTACACCTTTTCATTGCAACATAGGAGGGGAGCAAAAATAAAATTGCAAATGACTTATTCTCTTTCTTTCAACACAATTGTATGGACGTTTGCTCAGAAGTAAACTTGATTGTGTCCAACGAGGTTTGTTGTGGAAGAAATGCATTTGTGACTACAGTTGTAATGATTTGGCTGAAGGCATGTGAATGCTCTGGCAGAAGGTAACATAAAAGGTGTTTTTTTTAAAAAATTAAAAAATTGAAGAAAAATAAAAAAACAAAATCCAGTTCACGCCTAGTTGGTGCAACATCCAGTGTACACATCATAACCATGAAAGCAAACAGCTACTGAACTGGAGGCACTTTATCAATAGTAGTACAAAACACCCATAACATCATTCAGCCAACAACTAAATTTGACCTAGTAGTACAATAAAATTTAAAATGGAAGAGTGGCACAGTGTCCTTCCAATACATTGTACTAAAAGAGACATCATTTGTACAAGAATATAGTGAGACACTTAGCAATTTCAAAGAGACAATAATATCACATTTTACAGCATCAAATGCCAGGAGGCAAAACAGAGACAGGAGATTTATGGTAGAGAGTGGAGAGAGGGATAACAGCTGAACAGCCTAACACTACACTATCACAAGAACTTGCAGTTTTGTGTCCAGTACAGGGACAGTTGTAGGAGTTCAGATCCAGAGTTTCGAAAGGCTATTTTTAAAAACCACATCATGGCTGGGAGGTCCTGGTAGTTGTGGTCCAAACAGACTTTTCCAAGTTTTATTTACAGCCAGTGAGTAAGGACTACAGCTTTCAAGTATTACAAATAAAATCCAGAATGCACACTTCACCTCAACCCACCTACCCCTACCTCATTCAGCAAAACTGGAAAGCAAAACAAAAGAGCACTTAAACACGTCATAAAATAGTTCTTCATGTTCAAGATATATTTAAAATAATGCGACACATTTTGCATTATTGGCTGCAAAATGCCTGTTGCTGTGACACATAGGAATGTGTGCAGAGGAGCATTCTGAGCATGGACTCCTTGCAAAGACCCCACTAGGGACTGAAGTGTCTCTGTGTTCTCCTATACGCAAATGCGCATTGCACATGTATTTCTGTGGTATCTATGTCAATGAGGGACAGATCTCCCATACAAATATAAGAGGAGCCATGATGAATCTATCCAAAAGACTCTTTAGACCAACATTCCATTCCTGCAGAGCTTCACAGGCAGGACATGTTGTTAACAGCACTTTCAACACCCATGTTCCCTGACAGCTGGAATATAGAGCTCTGGCAGCTGATGATTCTCATGTCAGCAGGATGGTGAATCCACTCCAGATTCTAGTCTGAAATTTAAAGGCACTATCCCAAATGCCAAATATATTTTAGAGCTCTGAATCTTTATAGTTCTGACCAAAATCCAGAATATATTCAGCACCCACCTGCTGCCACAGATTCAGGGGCATACTATAGGATCCTGGAGGCAAGAAATGGATTATATGTGGCGATCAGCAGCCAGCCAGAGGGATGTAAATCCTTGCCTATTTTATCCTCATGTGCAGGAATGAATGATTAGGGTTAACTTTCTTCCCTACTGCAGGAGAAAATGAATATTCCTCCTCAGTATTCTCTCCAATTTCAAACTTCCCAAAACATTGCAGAGGATTTTTTTTTCTGCATAGAAAAATATGTGACTGAAAAAAAAAATTCCTTAAAAAAAGTTTTGAGCAAGAAATCTATTTTCTGTGCAGAACACAGGTTTTTGTGCAACCTCCTTTTTAATGTTGAGTAATTTCTTTGCAACACTTTAGCACATTGAATACTAGAAGAAAATTGTGCAAGATTCTTGCTGGTCTACTACTTTTCCTGACAGGATTTCCCAACTGTTGGGAATCCCATTTTTATATCTAGGAATGAATAACAACAAATAGTGGCAGGAATTCATGATCACAGTTATGAATGCATATTGTAGGCCATTTCTGCCCTGTACTGTTATAGTGCCATTATTTCACTTTTAACATCCTGTGGAGTTCTGGGATTTGTAGTTTACTGAGGCCAAAGAGCTCTCTGGCTGAGAATTCTAAAGGACTCTCCCTAAACTGCAAACTCCAGGATTCCACAGGATGTTGAAAGTGGAATAATAGCACTGTAATCATGTAGTGCAGAAATGGCCCTAGAGTTACTATACATTCATGACTGATTCATTTTCACAATCCCTACGTAATCAATAGAGTAGGGAATATGTAGGGATCATGCAAGTCCTCCAGTCCGGTTACTGGCAGCAGCCATTGCGACCAATAGAGGTCTGTTCTCCTGTCAACTAACATGCAGCAGACTGATATTTTTACCCAGCTGCCATGAGCAATCTCTGGTGCAAGGGCAATTATGACAGGGATCCTGCTTCTGACTGTGACACCAGAAATCACTCATCAGAAGCAGGTTGGAGACATCAGTCAATTGCATCCCAACTGACAGGAGAACAGACCCCATTGCTCACAGCAGCTGCTGCCCAGTAAATCCAGATTGGGAAGTCAGGCTGGGAGATACTGCTTAGCTAGGAAATAAGGTAATGTAGCTAAACAGATGATCTAGAATCATGGCCATTCTTTTCTTCCCTATCTAGCCACTGACAGTCTCAATCTTCATGAATTTCCCTTTCACAGTACCCCTGCTTGGTGATCATACTACGAGCAGGTATGTATTCTACAGCACTGGAGGCAGGACTGCCAGATGGAACTCACTGCAAAAGGGAAGAAGCCAGGACAGAAAAGTCATTTCCCCTCACACTCCTTGAAGCAGGCAGTAGCTGAAGAGGAGAGAGCCTGACTTGCCTTGGGCCAGACAGATTTCCATTGCTAAATAGCTCATTTCCTCACATCCACATCTGCACATAGGTCTTTAATCATTTACTTTATTAAAATATTTATACCCAGCCCTATGTAATGGGATCTTATGGTGGCATACCAGTAGAAGTAATTTAGAACAATTTAAAACAATTTGAAATTTAAAACAACAGAAAATGACTTAAACAGAATAAAGGCATATTAAATAATTTGACAAGTTAAAACAGTTAAAAACCATACACAGATTTGGATACAGTCATCAGGTTCCATAGGCCTTCAAAAAATGAAGCACATTTTAGGATGGACTGATTCCACGGTTGACATCAGGGTTCCTAGAACTCAGGGCTTAAACCCTCTTCTCTCGTCTTCACAGTGAAGGGATCTCAAGGCAGCAGCGCTGCCTTGAAAAGTTTGTCAATATATATATTTATCATTTATTAGACATAGAGGCTGGCATCTTGTTAGTCAGTTACAAGTAAGTTTAGTAAGTTTGACTTAAACTGCATAACTGTTTCCTGTTCTTATTTACAATTTACAATCATGCTACCATTGCCATGACTGTAAATGCTCCTTAAACCCACCTTAAAAGCCAGTTAGCCATCCCAAGCAATGGAGTTCTCTGGTGCTGCTGAGCAGGAGACTTCAGGATGACCGGACCAGCCCCCTTCCACCAGCAAGTGATCGAATGACAAAGAGTTGCAATAGGACTCTGAAGGGGCTCCTGCTTTTGCTTCCTGCACCACTGCTTACTGGTGGTGGTGGTGGGTGGGCTGGCAATGTCATGCTGTAGCGCTCCATTCACCACAGTCTCAAAACTCTATTGCTCAGGATGGCTGACTGACTTTTAAAGTAGGATTCAGGGGCCAGATGGTTGAGCACAAAAATATTTCTGAGTATTTAGTGGTTCATTTCTGAGTTCCTCAGCACTTTTAAAAGGATCTTTGAATATATTTTGATTTGAGTCTATCCTGTCTCATTGGCTTCTTGAAAACTGCGACTGCCAAGAATTGTGTAAAAAGACAATAAGATAAGTAAGAACAGTTTGATAACTGACTGCCCTACTCTGAGAACCTGTTTGCATGGATAAGATGATGCTTATACTAGATGACACATGCATTAAGAAAGGCCGCAAAGACTCTGTTCTGTAGACCTTGCAATTTTGGTAACTCTCATCTCTTCTCTGCTGAATGCTGCTGTTTCAAATAAACTTTGTCCATCTGACCAATCTCTTGCTATTCAGCTCAGCTGAAAGGAGAGTTCATAGAACTGGACCCTTTTTGCAAAAAAGTGTGTGTGTGTGTGTGTACAGCTCCTTCCTATCCTGTCTCAGGGCCCGAATCCAGCTCTGTGCTTCTCCCAGGGAGGCACAGGTAGATTGGTATTTCAGTCAATCCCTACAGGAACAGAAAATGAAGTGCAACTACACCTCTGATGCAGGATCTCCACTGGTGTTTTTCATTTGAATAGCACACTCTGTGCAATTGTTGTGGATGCTTCATTCTCAGTGACATCAGAGGAGATGTCCTTTGTAACACCACCATTTTAATACCACCGGTGCCACCCCCTGTGACATTACAAGGACTCAACTGTAGGCCTCAAGTTCAGGCACTGAAGTCTCAGAGTGTGAGACGGTCGTGACTTGACAAGCCTGAGCAAGATCCAATAGAGGCCTGCCAACGCATTATATCTCTTTCACTGTACTTACACTGGTCCTTGGGGTTGGAGGTGCTCCTTCCTTCCCAGCAATCTCTCTTGGTGTACAACAGGACAGTAGCCAGAACATGGCTTGGGATGGAACTGCTCCTTGAAGGCTCTTATCAGCTGTTGTGAACCCAGGGCAAGGGAGTTGCTCAAGAAAGTACTGGATACCTCCTTCCATGTTGTTGATGTGTACCTTCAAGTCATTTCTGATTTCTGACAACCCTACGGGGAGCTTATTATGAACTTTTCTGGAGCTGAAAATATATGACACACCCAAGGTCACCCAGCAGGTTTCTATGGCCTTCCTCCTTCCATAATTCCCATAAAATTACATATACAGGTGCAACTAAAGTTATGTCATCATGTCACCTATAGGATTCCACCCAGATCCATCACGCCGTGTACTATGATTTATCAGTGCATAGTAATAACTGGTGCTCCAGCCACTACTATCTGTGCCAAAGACTGAAACAAACAAGTGGTAAATCAGAATATGCAAACATGATGCAATCAGAGGTGGACCAATGGTGGTGGCACCAGGGATTGCAAGGAAAGAACTGGGATTTTTTTAATTAGCACATTAGTTTACTTCATCTGCCTTCTCATGTAGGCTTTTCTGCCTTTGAACTGGGAGGAAAAGAAATATTTTCCTAGCGACAACATATCACTACGTCTTAATCCCTGTGTAATCCAAAGTGTTTGGGGGTAGCCTGGTCTTGAATGGGCTACTAAGACCCATTAGTTTACAAAGGGCCTGATCTTGGTAGAGATGAAAACTATTAGAACTGGTTTGCTGATCAGTAATGCATTTTTTAAAATTTTAGACCTTCTTTGGCAGCACGGCTATAGGTTCTGCCATGATGAGTGCATGTACTCCAGCTGTCACCACCACGCTGTTGATATGGACCAGATATATACTGCTCTATGTTCCATTTCAAAACTTCTGAGCAGCTGCAGACTTAGCTTTGTCTACCAACAAAAACCCAGCCACAAATGTTCAATTGTTATCATTACAGTTGCATTCAGTCACAAATGGAATGAATATGGATTGCTCCCTATATGCTGCATCCTGCTTGATGATCTCAAAACTTGGAAAAGTTTCTCCATTTTTTGAAATACACTTCTCAGAACCTTGTAGTTAGCACAGCCACTAGCTTTGCTAACCATAGGATTCAGAAGTTTTAGTCCTCCTGATCCCAGAAATTCCTTTCTAAGTACTTTTGGAATTCATGGCTCATGGAAACTGTAGTCCAAAAAGTAACTTTCTCAAACTCCGTCTGAGCTTATAGAAGAAAGTGCAGTCACCCTCCTTCCATTCATGGCTGGCTTTTTGTTGGTGGACACAGGTAAGTCCAGCTTGTGAATATCAGTAAATAACATCCATATCTGAAAATTACTACACCCATGTCAACAGAGCCCTGTCTCTTTCTTTTCTTTTTTTTCTTAGAGTCACTCTGTCCAGAAAGTTATTACCCAGTTCTGCTGATATTTTCCTTGTTAGGTTAATAGAATTCCATAAATTTTCTAGGAATGGTTCCTAGGAGGCATATCACTGTTTTTATTTGATTGCATTATGTAAGTTAATCTCCCTTGCCTCCTGTTAATACAAGAAAATTTAATCAAGGCTCTTAAATAATTTAATTGTAATAGGTATGTTGATGAAAAGAACATTAAAAATTAGAACTTAAGAAGCTGATATGATTTTTTCCTATAAAACATATATCAATTAGATATAGATATATCTATTCAGGCTTAAATACCCTAAAGGCACCAGATCCTGTCTGATCTTGGTAGCTAAGCAGGGTCAACCCTGATTAATACTTGGACGGGGGACTGCCAGTGAATAGCAGCGGCTGTAGGCTATATTTCAGAGGAAGGAACTGGCAAAACCACTTCTGAGTATTCCTTGCCTAAGAATACCCTAGGAAATTCATGGGGTCGCTATAAGTTGACAAGAGACTTGAAGGCACTTACATACACATATCTACTTAAAATATATTTGGATTCACAAAAGTACAAGATGAGCCCTCCTGTGCTTAGAGGATACTTTGTAGTACATTTGTTACTTAGAAAACTGCTGTCAGAAATGATGATTTTAAAATACAGATTCAATCCAGGTTACCTGAAGGACCATATTGTCCACTATGAGCCTACCTGTGCTTTGAGGTCTTCTCTCAGTCTTGCTCTCCCTGGAGGCATATTTGGTAGAAATGCAACATAAGACCTTCTCAGTGGCTATTCCTAGCTCTGGAGCTCCTTTCCAAAGGTGGCTAGACTGGCCCCGTCCCTGTTATCCTTCTACTAAAGGCAAAGCTTACACACACACACACACACAAATACTACAGGAAAAGGTCATTCATACACACACACACACACACACACACACATAATGCATGCAACTGACAAACAGCTAACTAAGGGACCTTTAATGGGCAGATGATGTACTTTTAAAATAGATTTTAATTTAATTTCATAGATGAAGACTGGGGCATGTGTGTCCTAGCAACATCTCAGTATGGCCAAGAAGACAAAAATTATTAATGAGGAAGAACACATAAGCCAGGAGAGGGTGCAACAGTCTGCTTTTGTCTGAGGCCATTTTCTCCCTACACTGTTATAGCGCTATTATTCCACTTTCAACATCCTGTGGAATTCTGGGGTTTGTAGTTTACTGAGGCTAAAGAGTTTCTGGCTGAGAATTTTCAAAGTCCCTCCCTAAACTGCAAACACCAGAATTCCATAGGACGTTGAAAGTACGCTAAGGACAAAGGAGGAAATGGGAAGTGATGAGAGAAACAGGACATTTTAAAGGCAGTTGAAAAGGTGGGATGTGAAGATATCTTGCCAAATAATACAGTTGGAGGGTGTGACTTTTCAAGGCAATGCCTTCCCTCTGAGTACCAGAAAAAGAGACCAGGGCCTGAGATCTGAGAACCCTTTTTGCTATGGTGTCATTTGGGCCTCAGGTCTAAATTAGACATGAAAGCTGCTGTCCACATTTATGGTCCCATTTTAGGCATCTTTTAAAATCAGGTACTTTTTAATATTTATAGTAGCTATTGGCACCACTGAAAGAGTCACAAGGCTGGATTGTCGAGGCCTTGGATCAGTTCCAAAAAACAGGGTCCCATTTCCTTCCATGTGTGAGCTATTCTGGGAGTGGTGGCATAGAAATTCAACAAATGATTGAATGAAACAAAGTATAATGGAAAGCAACACCCAAATTTTCATTTGTACACCCACTTACAGCCCTGCACTGTCTGAGAGATTAATTGCCTGATCCCACGTGGCTTGACTCAATTATTAAAGCAGTCCACAAAGTGCTGAAGACAGCAGAAACATTGGGAGCTTCTGGAAGGGACTGGGGAAGAAGAGGAAGGAAGTATGTCACAAATTTTTCCCTACAGGACCAGGTCCCTTAGCTAGTGAGGTACCTACAGTCAATGTTCCAGTTGAACCACTGCTAACCTGGATGTGAATGAGAGCACACACCCAAAAAGTCTGCAGCACTGGAAAAAAAAACTGTTTCATGCCCTGTTTCCTGCCTTTACTTCTGGAGAGGGATGCTTTCGATTCAGGAAGAAAACCTCAGTAGTGAGGGAGGGTATTGTGGCGGAGGACCTTGGCTCCCTCCTGAACCATAGAGATCAGTCCGTTACCGCCAAATTTTGCCAGCAATTGCAGTTGAGATCTAGGAATCTCAGCAGCTGTCACAGGGTATCTCTGGAGGCAGATGAGTCCCTGGTGAGTGGACAGGGAATGTGATATAGTCCCCTTTCCCAAGAAAATGCCCATGGCTGCTCTATCACTTCTTGTTCAAACCTCAGATTGCAGAGATCCTTGAGCATGTGTCCAGAATCTTTGCCTACTTTTAAATTAACTCCTTTAAAGGGCCAATCGTACCCAAACAAACCTGCCTCGCCCCTAACATAGGCCATTTCTGCACTACACTGTTATAGTGCTATTATTCCATTTTCAACATCCTCTGGAATTCTGGAATTTCTCTGGGGTTTACTCTCTGGCTGAGAATTCTAAATGCCTGTCCCTGAACTGCTCATCCTGGGGGAAATGTTAACCGATGATGCAATAGGGGAAATGCAGCACAGAATAGGTAAATAGGTAGTACAGGAATACCTGGCTGCTTTAAATGAATTCAAGTCTCCAGGGCCAGATGAACTACATCCAAGGGTACTAAAAGAACCAACAAAGGTAATCTTAGAACTATTGGCAATTATCTTTGAGAAAGAGAAGTCCCAGCAGACTAGAGGAGGACAAATATCTCTATTTTCAAAAGGTGTGGGTGGGGGAGAGGACCTGAACAGTTATTGCCCAGTCAGCCTGACATCAATACCAGGAAAGATTCTAGAACAGATCATTAAACAGTCTGTAAGCACTTAGAAAGGAATGCCTTTCTAAAGTCAGCATGAGTTTCTCAAAAACAAATTATGTCAGACCAACCTTATATCTTTTTTTTTTTTGATAGAGGTACAGACTTGGTTGATAAAAGAAATGCAGTGATGTAGCATATCTTGATTTCAATAAGGCGTTTCTTGCAAACAAGCAAGTAAAATGTGGGCTAAACAACTCTACTGTTAGGTGGATTTGTAATTGGTTGTCCAACCAAACCCAAAGGCTGCTCACTAATGTCTCCTGTTCATCTTGGAAAGAAGTGACTAGTGGAGAGCCACAGGGGTCCAGGGCTAATCAACATTTTTATCAGTGACCTGGATGATAGAATAGAGGGCATGCTTATCAAGTTTGCAGATGGCAAATTAGAATGGGTAACTAATGACCCAGAAGACATAATCTGAATTCAAAATGTCTTTAGCAGATTAAAGAGCTGGGCGAAAACTTAACAAAATGAATTTCAACAGAGAGAACTTTAAGGTACTACACTTAGGCAGGAAAAACGAAATGCACAGACATAGAATGGGTGACACCTGGCTTGACCACAGTATACGGGAAAGAGATCTAAAAGTCTTGGTAGATCACAAGCTGAACATGAGTTAACATTGTCATGCAGCAGCTAAAAAAGCCAATGTAATTCTAGACTGCATCAACAGGAGTGTGGTGTTGCAGTCAAGGGAAGTCAAACTCATAATACCAGTCTATTCTGCTAGGTCAGACCTCACTTGGAATACTGTGTCCAGTTCTGGGCACCACAAGTCAAGAAGGATATTGACAAACTGGAACGTGTCCAGAAGGTGGTGACCAAAATGGTAAATGGTCAGGAAACCATGTCCTATGAGGAGTGGCTTCAGGAGCTGGGTATGCTAAGCCTGGAGAAGAGAAGATTAAGAGGTGACATGATAACCATGTTTTAATATTTGAAAGGATATCATATTGAAGATGGAGTAAGCTTGTTTTCTAATGCTCCAGGGACCAGGGCACAAAGCAATGGCTTCAAACTATGGGAAGATGGTCCTTCTTTGGAGGCTGGATGGCCATCTGTTGGGAGTGCTTTCATTGTTTATTCCTGCATGGTAGGGGTTTGAACTGGACAGACCTTGTGGTCTGTTCTAATTCTATGATTCTGTATGTCCCTTTTCTTGACTTTTTTTTTAAAAAAAGACAAAAGCCCAGCTGTTCCAGGCTGCTTTTGACTGAGTCTGGATCCATCTTGCAATGTGCATTGTTGTGTCTATTTTAAATGTTTCATGTTCTTCTCATTAAATGCATTTTATGCTTTATTATTTTAACATTTTACTTTATGAATCATGTTCAGGAGGCTTCCTCTTGAAAAGCAGCTCAGAAAATATTTTAAATAAATAAAAATAATGGCTGACTGTTATAACTTACAGTTATGGATCTGTAACTGCTCCATATTCAGTAAGACTGCATAGTTACAATTGTAACACTATTGCCTCTATCATAAATGCCCCTTCCAGCTCACCTTAACAGCCAGTGGCTGCAATGGGATGTAAGGTTTCGATCTATAAAGCCTTATACAGCTTAGGTCCAGATTATCTGAAAGTCTGTATCTCCCCATATGAGCCTGTCTGAGTCCTACAGTCTTTGAGATGGGGGCAAATTTCTCTCCACGGGTGAGGACACATGAGAGATTTTTTTTTAAAAAAAAACTTCTGTACTCCCTATTGCTTAAATGTTCTGTTTTAATTTATATTGTGAGCCTCTTTGAGTCCCATTTGAGAAAAAAGCAGAATATAAATCAAATGAATGAATGAATGGGATGATGTTTCCAGCCTCCTCCCAACAGTAAGCAAGGCTATGGCAATCAGAAGCAGGATTCCTGTCACAATTCCTCACTGGAGCTTTGTTTATTGGTTGGAGGGATCTGGAAACAACATCTTTTTGGAACCCCGATCAGCAGCTGAATGGATTTCCTGTGTTTAATGTGGCTGCTGGTTTCTAAGATGGGCTTAGGGGTTGGGCCAGGAGATGCTACCTAGTTGCACATACATAACTAAGCAGCTGATATAGAATATTGATGAATTATTGCATATAATAGTGAATGAGATGCTGAAACTCACGGGCAGCCCATGATCTGGGACGGGGGGTCACCTTGAAACAGCAAGATGGCTCACTCCTCCGCCACATTAGTCGGACCACAAATGGTGGTACAACTGTGTGGACTGTACTACTTCAGACTGCGAGTGGAGAAGTCACACGATTGAATGTCTAACCCAGTATAACTCTTTTGCAAACCAGCCAAAATGCTGAAGTCATACAGCAGTATACAAAGATAGACAACCTTCTACTACCTTAAATGGCATAAATGAAACAGTAAGCATATTTACAAATATAACAACTAAACAAGCAAGACCCTTCTATAATTGACAGCAATCATCCTGAGATTGTGCTTTTTTATCTATTAGAGGACATTTTGGGTTTTGAAAATTTTGTCTATGTTTTAAAAAAAAGCAGATCTGAAGAATTTAAAATCACAGACATCACTATATTTACCAAAAAAACCCCATCATCTTTAAGTGCAAAACATTTCTGAATTGTAATAGCACAAATTAATGCTCACAAGTTGACATTTGATCAAATCCAACATCAAGCCACAAGGATGTACACACATTCTCTGTCTCTGTAAAAACAAGAAAGAAAGAATGCCACTGTGATTCATTTGCAAGCAAATTGGGCAACATAGATAAAACAAGCTACAGTTGGCATTTATCTGCCTGTGCACCTAAAAGGGAAGTGGGAGTGGTGGGGGAGGAGCTATAGAAAGCCCAAATGAAAAAAAATGATTTGACATCAGCTCACTGATGAAAGAAAAATAAGCCATGACACTTCACTTTTGTCTCATTTTAAAAACCATGATTGCTTCTCTGACATTTGGTAATTAATAAAGTATAATTTAATTTTGGCTGTTTCGATCACTTCAGTTTAAATGATCTTTCTTTCTTTCTTTCTTTCTTTCTTTCTTTCTTTCTTTCTTTCTTTCTTTCTTTCTTTCTTTCTTTCTTTAAAGGAGAAAATCCAGTTTTGCCTTATAGCACTGCTCTACAACAGAGGTGAGACTTGGGTGGCCCTCCGATGTTCTTGAATTGCAGCTCCCAGCATTTCCCACTGTTGGCTATTCCAGAGTTTCCTAGAGTTATAGCCCAACAGCATCTGGAAGGCTAAACAACTCCCACGCCTTCTCTAAACTATACACCAGAGCTTTTCCAAACTTTTCATGTTGATGACACATCTTTTTGACATGCATCATTTCGGCACAATAATTCAGTTTTGCTAGCAAAACGGAGGTACCCAGAGGCGTATCTAGGGTGAGAACAGCAGCCGCCCCCGCACTCAATCCTGGCCCACTGCTGTTGCCCTCACCAGGAAAGGCCCCAGCGAGAGAGGCAGCCGGGGGAAAGACAGCCCTCTCCCACCAGTCCTTGCCTGCTGCCATCGCTCTTGCTGGGGAAAGCTGTCAGTGACAGCAGTGGCAGCGTGCGAGGCTCTGGTGGGGGAGTCTTTCTTGGCCAGGGAGGTGACATACCAACACACTACAGGTGACACACTAATGTGTCATGACACACCATTTGGAAAGCCCTGCTATACAAAATGTGGGGAGTGAAGGGGTTGTCCTGGAGCTACATCAACTCCATCAACTGAGTCAGTCCACCAATATCTGGAGGCCTGCATGTCCCCCATTCCTGTTTTGCATATGGCAGACTCAGTAAATGTAAGAACATCAGTTCTAAACTTGTGTCTTCCTGACCAAATCTATAGCTACATATATGTTTATATGTTTATTTACACAGTCAGCCCTCCACATTCACCATAGTTGGTAGTGATGCGGAGAAGGACCAGAGACAGGTTTTTAAAGGGCTGTGTTCCTGATTGGAGCTGCTGAGAGGGAAGGTTCTCCCAGAAAAGACACACCTGAACTGGGGGCCAGGGGTTGAAGAAACTTACAAATAATCAAATCCAGTAACATCAAACCCACAAATATGGAGTGCCAATAAATGTGTTGAAACCCCATGTTACAGAAAACCCTACTTGGACCATAGCTATCAAGTGCATAAGCAAATGTACAAAACTCATGCACTTTCTGGTATTTTCTAAGCAATAAGTGCTAGACCACATATGCCTTTAGACTAGTCTAGTGAAATTCGCCTTCTATTCTTCATTTGTCTCCCAAGCACCTTCTACAGGTACATTTTAGATCCAAATGACCTAAATTAAATTGAGCACTATGTATAAAATAGTAGTGGAGACCCTTTCACTTTCCAGATGGTGACAAGCCACTTTCTCCATAACTCCTCACCATGTGCCAAACTGGCCAGGGTTGATGGGAACTGGAGTTCAAGGACATATGGAGTGTGATAATTGAAGCCCCTGTCAGAGCTGCTGATGACGAATAGCAGCTGTTGGTCCCTGTGGCTCTGGATGGAGATGAGTCCTGCCGCTCAAGAGCTCCCCTTGCTGCCATGGACCAAGCAGGCTTGGATGTTCCTCTGCCTGCTCCTTTAGGGCAACAGGGATCCAATTCTGAAGGTGGTTTGGAGCCTCTGCCAATCATCCCTCAAACAAGGCGGAGACTCAAGACAGCTGAGCAAAGGGAGGCTTCTTTGATTAAGTTCAAGAAGCAGTGACAGTGACTAACCACTGTGTCTTGGGCTATATAACTGCCTGCCTGGAAGCTTTCCTTTGCTTGTGGCAAACTTCTTTCAAGTCCTCCTCTTGCCTGTTCCTTGCTCCCAGCACCTGCTACCTTGAATTGATCTCTTGACCCTTGGCTTTTGGAACTCTGACTATGGCTTTCACTTGATGCTCTGGTAAATGAACTCCCTTGTGTAAAGTGCTTGCTTGTCTCCTCCCAGCTGGACTTTGCTGGCTCTCACACTCCATTCTCTGGGCCGGCTCGCTGCCCAGGTCTCTGACCTTGGCATGGAGGGACACAGCTTTCCCAGCTTTGTCTTTAGAATACATCCAGGCAGATCATCATGTAAGACTAAACTCTGTGTATCATATAAAGCACAGAACCATTCTTATCTTATGGAGTACTTGATAGTCAAATGAAGTAAGATCCCAAGTCCCTGGCCTGATGTTTAAAAAAATCCTTTTGCAGAGTGGTGAATCCATTCCAGGTTTTATTAGCTTTCGGTGAGCTATCCATGGTGCTGAACAGATTTGGAAATCAGGCTCATCACCTTGGACAGCTCCTTTAAAACCTGGATAGAATTCACCTACCGCACTGACATAGGAGCCAGCATCCACCCCTGGGCAAGAGCACTTCTTCTGCAATGCACTGAACAGAGGAGAAGAGGAAGAGAGAAGGAGGACTGTCATACAAAGAGAGAGGGGTGTGGCAGAAAGAGGAATGGAAATGGGGTAATCCTGCCCAGCTTTGCCTCTGATACTGCCTATCACTGGTTTTAATAGACTTAATATTAATGGTTCCAATAGACAATTCCAGAGAGCAGAACTGGATTTTCAAAGATTCGATTGGTGCAACTGTTCCAGGGTTCGCACTGGCTAGGGGCCCAAATGCTGAACGGAAAGATGTAGCTTGTTACCTCTTTTTCCTCCAGTCACTTGGTAAACTTTTCAGTGTTCCTGTTATCCTCCCATTATGGATGAGATCTTACATTATCTCAGTGTAAAGTAAATGTCCACCACTGGAATTACAGTATTCTAGCACTATACAATTCCTATACAGATCACCACTGTAGTGCAACACATGAGAAAGTATGAATATGCATAGCTGTCATCTCATGTGCAATGTGCAGAAGCAGTATGCAGAGAGCAAGGTGCAGCGACACAGGACTCTAGGTGCATTATTAGGCATTTGCAACAGTTCTGCATGAGGACCTCTGCTCCGACCAGCTGGATACATCTATTCTGCATTGTCCAAAAATTTTTTTACACCTGCACATGTCACCAACAGGATTCTGGCCTTTGTGTATCATTTGAGTAAAAGATGCATGGGAACAGAGCAGAAAACGAGTTCACATGCAGAGCTGAAGATGGGTTCACATGTGAAGATGCATGTTCTGCTTCCTATTGTATGTTGTGTCTGGTTTATTGTTTATTCCTTCATTTATTTAACTTCTATGTTCCACACATAAACCCTCTTTTTGAAGCTGCTCCAAGGCCCCAGTCACCTTAATCCTACCTTGGCTGGGGCAAACACAACCCTCAGTCTGCTCCTTTCCTGGCAATTTAGTGGACAGGAAGGATGATCTCAGGGAGAGAGGAAGAAGAGAAAAGGGATGGTCCCACCAAAGTTTGGCTTGGGATTCTGGCCACCATTGCCTCCACTTCCTGACAGGTTTTCTCAGACAGAATGTGGCTTTCAGGTTGTTGTTGTTTTTAAGTTCCCCATTTTCTGAAACAAAAACACCTACCTTGGGCTACCCAGTGTGACATTTCCCAAGCTGGAGTTTGAGGACACCTCTTCCATGGAGCTGGAGAATCTGGTTATACTCTTTGGGCATCGCATGGAAGCCAGGCTTAGGTAGCTGGTTATCGTAGTAGTGATGGCTGATGGGAGTGCCTGCTATGCTTTTGGAGAAAGGCCAGAAGCCATATAGCTTCACATTCTCACACAGTTCCACAGCAGCACTGGTAATCATAAAACCCGAAGACAGCCGGTAGGCTTTGACGCCCTTAGTCCTCCAGAACTGAGCAAGATTTTTGAGGTATCTGGGGTAGAAAAATATGGCCTTCTGCTTTGCACTGAACTCTCTCAGAGTGTGGTGTACTTTGAAGGAAGCAGCAGTGTTGCTCCGGAAGGAAAAGGCTGGTAGTAAAAGGAAAGCTTCTCCATAGCTTGCAATGTTTTCCAGGAAGGTAGCCTTCTTTTCAGTCAGTTTGTTATACCTGCAAAGAGGTAAGAATATTCTTAACTGATACAGGAACCCACTGGCTATGGTTAAGTGATGTCTAACATTGATCCTAATGAGTCTCCCCTGAAGAAACAAACAGCTCACATACTGTGTAGTGCAGGAGTTATTCCCAAAGATCAATACATTGCCATTGGTATGCTAAAAACTGGTCATGCACTAGTGACCTCCCAATTAGACTACTGCCATACAAGGAGCTACTCTTGAAGATCACTCAGAAACTTCAGCTGGTACCTAATGCACTGGTGGTACAGAGAGGCCCTTTTCTATGTCCCACCAGTGGGAGCAACACATTGTGTGAAGATGTGAAAAAGACCCTTCTCTACTGTGGTACCCCGATTGGAGAATGTCTTCTCCTTGGAGACCTGATCGCACCAATACTAGCATTCCAGTGCCAAGTTAAAATATGACTTCTATTAAACATTTAATGACTTAATGGTTTTGTGTAAATTAGCAGTGATGCTGTGTGCCGTCAGGTCGTTTTTGACTTATGGACCCTCTAAGGTGAACTTATCATGGAATTTTCATAGCAAGATTTCTTCATAGGGAGTTTGCCATTGTCTTCTTCTGGGACTGAGAGAATATGATTTGCCCATACTCAGCTAGTGGGTTTTCATGGCCAGTTGGGAATTTGACTTCTCTCCAGAAGTCCTAGTCTGGCACTCAAAAATTGAGACCATGCTGGATCTCACAAGGTGGCATACAAATACTTTAATAAATAATATATAAAAATAAGTAGTCTACCTCACACAAGCAGTGTAATATGAAAAAAGACAGATTAAGAAAGATCATTGTGACTAGGTAGACCACACTGCGGAAAACATACATTTAATTCCCAGAATCCTCAGGGTCCACATGGCCCTTGGCCACACCGAGTGGGGAAATCTGAGAGCAGTGCAGTTGCATAGGGACAGAGGGCGGAGGGGAGCAGCTCGCCCTGGGCAACAATGTTTTTGGGGCATCCTGGCCTGTAGCCATGACCCTGCACTACCTGGCCGTGCCCCCTCCCACCTCCCCTCCACACATTCCAAGCTCTGCCACTGGAGCTGTGGTCTAAAAAAGTAAATTATATTTTGGAATTTTGAAGATATAAGACTTTCTCTTCACTTCGTTTTTTTGGGACTTTGGACTGTTGGACACGTTTATGACGGTGTTTGACTGTGATCCAGTGCTGGAAGGCTTGTAAGCAGCTTTTTTCCCTTGGATCCCTTGGATTTTGCCGAATTGGAAAGTCATCATGTGAAACGGAAGAAGTTATGGAAGAAGTCTTAGAAGAATTAACTCTAGTTAACTTGGGCAGTAAATTTGGGGAGTAAATCAGTGCAGCATTGGGGAGTTTGTGTTGAATGGCAGTAGCAACCCCACCCCTGGTGCCGAGACGGCTCAGAGCTCTAAAGCGACAATAAACTACATTGAAACATTTGAAATATTGGAGATGGGTTCTGGGTTTTAATGTTACAGATGGGTGTGGGGAAAATGTGATGCATTGTGTATTTTCATTTAAGCTCATAATAATACCTGATTGATATTTGTTGGTTTGAAAGAGCAACTGGTTTTCTTTTCTTTTCTTTTTTTTCCGTTCGTGTCTGGGTTCTCTGGGGTGTAATGGCTACAGATCTGTGACAGAAGGTCAACTAAACAAAACAATCTCTCTCCTTGTTTGGCTGTCCGGATGCAAAGCAACAACAAGAAGACAAAGAAATTTTGTAATGAACTCTGGGTAGCTGGGCAGGGGAGGGAGGGGTATAAAGAAGGAGAATTGGAAAACTGAGCTGAAGATATAATGTATTCTGGCGCTGACAAAGAAGCTGAATGTAAAATTGGAATTAATATGTCATTGAGGGGGTTTAAGAGAAAGAAGGGTTGAGTGTGAATGGGAAGGCGGGTTGGATGACACTTTTGCTCCCTCCCCACCCTCTGGGGTGGAACGGCCTATACTTTTTAAGCGATGATAAGCAACAAAGAATTTTTGGATATGAGTTTGGCCGTGGGATCCCATATGGGTGGGAAAGGGAGTGATGTGATAAGATGTGAGGTCCTGATTGAAACGAAGCAGTAGATATTTCAATAAACAAATTTGTATAAATATAAGTTAATAATGGTACAATGATAATAATAGAGATAGTAAGAAAGAGGTTAAACAGTATAACAGTTCAGAATGTTGGAATTATAACATTATATCGTAAGGCCAAAAGCGGGTACTAGCTGGGAACTATCATTGGATAGGACTGTTTTAGGAGTGGTGAATGTCAATTGGATAACATTAATATAACAGGGAAAGGCATGTGAGAAGCTAGTTCTAGCAGGGAAATAACAATGTATTGTGGTTCAAGATTGTTACTGTGTGCGCTTCGGGGGGTGGGGATTAAGACAGGGTGGAAGATCAGAAATAATACATGTTAAAATTCGAATTCAAAGTTGTTTTTATATTGTGAAACTTAATAAAATTACTATTAAAAAAGTAAATTATAAAGTTTTTGAGTTGACTGTTTCTATAACTGTGTGTGGATAGGTGTTGAATCTGCACCACAGACTTGACTTTGATTATCAGAACTGACTCTTGGACAAGAAAACCTTCGACAAGGAATATAAGCAACTTCAGTCCTACACAATTGCCACTGGGGACGGCAGATGTAATACATTTCAAATATGGAGGAATGAAATGTTAAGTCAATATCCTTTAGAAAGATGATGTAACATCTAATTTTAGAATCTTGGCCGATTCAGAAACTGATTGGACAGAACTGTTCCACAGCTGTCTTCATTTCACAGGTATTCAGTAAGTAGACAAGCATTTCCTTGAGGCAATGGCCAGCCAAAATATTTTCCCTAAAGAGCCAGTTGCTCACTTTCTACTTGCTTTCCATATGTTTTGTCAATTCATTTGACATCAAACCAGTTGCAGTGCTAAGGTCAGAAGGTGTCTTGAACTCAGGATTAACATGAAGCAAAACTTTGATTAGCATTCAAAGACATGAGATTCGAAAACTACAGCCTCAGTGAATGGTGGCTGGTGACTTCCAGGTCAATGGGGGATATAAATCCACTCTTGATTTTAGTCCAGATATTAAACTATCCAGAGCTCCAAATCCCATCCCCAGAATAGTTCCTCTAAAGTTCAGACTAAGACCTAGATTGATATGAAAACCATCAGCTGCTGTTAGCCCAAATACTATGGTGTATTCATTTATTTTATTTATTTTTGGTTACATTTGTATCTTGCATTTCCTCCAACAAGTTCAAGATGCACACATGCACAGATGCCACTTACCCTCACAACAACTCTGTAAAGATGACAGAGAGGGTGACGGCCTAAGGAAAGCAATGAGTTTCAGCGCTCAGTGGGGATTAGAACCTAGGTCTTCCAACTCCAGTGTGAGAGACAGTATCATATAGTGGGTTTTGTGCTGAACTAGGACTCTGGGAGACCAAGGGTCAAATCCCCATTCAGCCACAGACACCCACTGGGTGACCTTGGGCAAGTCATGTTCTCTCTGCCTCAGAGGAAAGCAATGGAAAACCCCTTCTGAAGAGCTCTTGCCAAGAAAACCCCATGATGGGGTTGTCAGAAATGACTTGAAGGGACACAGCAACAGTTCCTAAATTGCAGCCCAGCACTCTGGCCACTGTGCCACACTGGGCCTTTGAAGAAATGGCTGTCCTAGCTGGGCTCAATGGGGGTTATGCTCTGACACATCTGGACAGCAGGAGGTTGGACAAAGCTGGCTTAGCTAGAGCCTGTAATTTTTGCAATGGCTGTTCTTTCCTCATTGCTAAGAGCTTGTGAGGCCAAAGAGCAAAAGGTCAGTGTGTTTACTTCACCAAAGAAAGCTCCCCCTCTTTCCAAAAGAATAAACAGCTTAAGGGCTTTCAATCTGCTTTAGCTCGCCTTTTAAGAGGAAACTTGGAATTACTAATGAAGCAATTGGAATTCAATAGCCATGATGGAGGCATGCCAAGGAGTTTCTTAATTGGAGAACCAAGCAATTAAGCACGAGTCTCAAACAACACTACATTCGTACTCACTTCTGAGCTATGATGCTTGGGTTGACAGTCACGAGGTTTGTCTTGTTGCCTACATCTTGACTGACACTTCCCTCAGTCGGAGGAAGATTACACCTGCAATATGACAAGAGCCAAACTTTCTGTTCTTATAACCTTCCAATCTCTCTCAGACAATCAAATGTACATCACTTTAGTCTGGTATCAAAGGTAGTAATCCTAGAACATCTTTCCGCAGAAGAAAGGCCCATTGGCAATGCTGCAAATGTCCTTCTGAGTACACACGCATATGATGACTCCGAAAATGCATTGCATCATTAACTTCCAGAATTTGTTGACACAGAGTGTGATGATACCCATGAGCTTAGACAGCTTTCAAGGGGGATGATTCAGTTTCACATATAAGTGTTAACTATTTGGGCTGACTGGGGATTCTGGGTAGCGTATTCCAAAAAAAAAAAAACCACACACACACAACCTCCCCCCCAACATTTCCGCTCTTTGGTATTAAGAGCCATTAGAATTTAACAGAGGATGAACTCACCTGAAGAGATTTTGGACAAGGTAAACATGCATCTCCATCAGCAGACCGAAGAAGGATCTATCAGCCCTGGAGGCCCCAATTCCAGAAACAGAAAGGTTTGAGGGTACACCTTGTACCACCACCAAACACTCTCTTACTTCCGCAAAAAGATCATGCAACAGCTAGCACAGAGGCAGAATGGAACCAGTCTTGGATATTCTGGAACCAAAGCTATCACTTTCACCCAGGAAGTCTGATGATCAAGTTTCTACTCTATGCCAGCCTGGAAATGGTGCAACTCATTTCCACCCACTGGAACAAATTGGGAGGAACAGCCATGCAAGCTTCCATTGGCCCCCAAAAGATGCCATGCAGGAAATAGCTGCATTCAACATCGTTATGCAAACCATAGGCATACTTTGGAACACATTTCTGTTTCTCAGAGTAGTCAGAAAATCTACCCTTGATTAGAAACCAGCTACTTTTGGAAACGGATTCAGATAGATAGATAGATAGATAGATAGATAGATAGATAGATAGATAGATAGATAGATAGATAGATAGATAGATAGATAGATAGATTGGAGGGGAAAACATAACCCAATCATTTTCACTCTTCTTATTTATTAGGGGAAAAAAATAGACAAATAGGGATGAAATTACAGAGATGTAAAAATTGTGCTACTTGCTCAGTATGCTATGATTGAAATGCAGAAGCAAAGGAGAATCTTTTGTTGTACATTCACTAGCCTCTTCCCTTTTCTCCCACAATTGCCTTAGTCTCAGCTGGTCTCACTGTATCAAGGGGAATTTGATAAGTTTGATAAGTCGATGCTTACGCAAGTTCCAATGATTCAGTTGGTCTGCACTAGCTGAGATGAACAACTGCATCGTGCAGCCTTACCTAAATACAAAGTCTGATTTGTCGATTTCGGCCCCACAGTTGGAGCTCTTCAGAATCCCGCCATTTCCAACCACTGCACATTGCTTGAAGGGATAATCCAGAGGCTGTGACTGAAAACAAAAAGAGGGGACAACATTTATTGTGGTTGCAAAATTTAAGCAAAAATAGAGCCAGGAATTGTGAGCAGGATGGCCAACCGATGTTAGCCTCCTCCCCTCTGCACCTTCCTGTCACACCCTGAACCTCATTTCCAGAAGGCTGCTATAGGGCTACAGTGTAGGAAGGAGGGAAGGAGAGAGGGATGGCAGAGAATGAGAGAGAATTCAGCCAAGATTGGGCATAGGAGAGAACCATATCCAATTTGGGAGAATTCCTCTCTCTCACTGCAACACTACAAAAAATTTGTTGTGTGCCTTCAAGTCATTTCTCACTTATAGTGACCTGAAAGGCAAACTTATCATGAGGTTTGCTGGGCAGAATTTGTTTAGAGGATTTTTTCCCCTTCCTTTGAGGCACAGAAAGTGTGACCTACCCAAGGTCCCCGAGTGGGTTTCAATGGCTGAGTAGGGATTCGAATTCTAATCTCCCACTGTCCCAATTCAGTATTCAAACCACTAAACCATACTGTCTCTCTCATTTTGAAATACATTCAAAGATATTTGGTCACAATCCATCTACAGGGAAAAGTATAGCAGTCAGCAGGAAGGAGGAGTGGGAGATGAAGTTTGGTGGCATGAGCTGTTTTTGCCTGACTACCAACCAGAGCACTTGAAAGATCGAAGGTATTATATATCTGTGGTCATGAAAAAGGCACTCTTCTTACCTCAGGCAGCATTCTGAATATTTCCTCAGTGATGTGAATGGTTTTCCTATTGTCCACTTCATAACTCATATTGCTTCCCAGTGGGGTATTGTTTTGAGAAGCAATAAAGTTGTGAGCAGCATCACAGCATGAGGTGAGCTCTGACCTGCACAATAAAAAACAAAACAAAAATAATGCATTTATTCATATTCATGATGATGATGATGATGATGATGATGTATGTCTCGGTTACACATCTATCAGGTGTTACTGATTGGAATTTTGGACCATTATTCATTTTGATACTATGCAAGAATTTGAGAAGCAGTGAGTTATCATCAGGTTATTTGCCATATTCCAAATAATATCATGATTTATAAGTGTGCTACTATGATTCTTTCTATGGTGATTTCATATAGATATTTTACCAGGCATAAAAAAAAGGCTTTAGGTTTTCCAGCCATGGCACATTGATGTCAGCATATCTAATTTTTTTAGGAAACCTAGTGCATATTTTCTAACCTAATGCTAGTTCAAAGTGCTCTGAAATAGTCAAAGTTTGGTTGGATGGGTAGATGTGTGGCAGAGTGGCATTTATTGCTCTCCCTTTTGGTCCTTCCTCCACCCTTTTATGAACAATGGGAGGGAAATAATTCAGACCAGACCCAGGAGTAGATAGCTTTTGGACAAGATAGGCCTTTGGTTTGGCTCTTGTTATGTTGTTAGTTTCTTATCACTGATCTGTGGCCCCTTTCCAAGAGCTTTCTGTGTTTCTGTGCAGAGTTCAGAACTGCAGTGCATCTGAGCCCTGCCAACAAGATGGCATTCGTGATAAGTTTAAGCCTCGTTGATTTTAAGAGGTCTACACTAAACATGATTAAATCCGGATCTAGTCTACAGTTACTAAGGACAGTTTCTACAAATCAGAGGTAGCCTGTTAGGCACAAATACAGCAGGGACTCTACGGTCTTGGTACGTGATGCATTTATTCATATTTGCAAAGCTGATTGGTATTTTCAAAGTCTATAGAAGTTCAGACCCTGATAGGATATATATCCCATTCTGCAAAAAGGTTTATTTGCTATTAGCAGCAGTTTTCTAATACCAAAAGTCTACTTTAAAAAAATACATTTATCAGTTATATCTGCTTTTTAACCTGGGGCCCACGGGCTCCTGAAGGTTTGCCTAGCCCTCACGGGGGATCCATGAAACCCTGCTGCTGGGCACCAACAGCAAAGAAAGCAACAGGTATGGGGCACTGGGGCTGGAGCTGCAGTGCTGAAACTGCTCGCTTGTTTGCAAACAAAGGGGAAGTTTGGCACACACACACCTACCCCCACTGTTGTGTCCCTGATGAAAGGGACATGGCAGCAGGAATGTGTGTGTGCCCAAACTATGACTCTGGAGACCAGGGTTTGAATCCCCATTCAACCATGGAAATCCACTGGGTGACCTCACACAAGTCACATTCTCTCAGTCCTCAGAGAGAAGCAAAAGCAACAAATGTTGCCAAGAAAATTTTCATGATAGGTTTGTCTTAGGATAGCCATTAAGTCAGTTTTCAAAGGGGAGAGACATGATGTTTAGAGAAGAAGCTCCCCCTCTCAGTAGCACTTTGTTGGGTACCTTCAAGTATCAAATAAGAACTGTCTTTAGGTGCCTACCTAAGCTACATCACCACTTTTCTTCACTACTCTTCAGACAGGTAAATATAGCCCAAATCCCTCAATGTCCTCTATCCCAATTTTCCTCCCTTTCCTTCAGTTAATCCCTGTGTGAGTGTTTGAGCTTTTGCATGCTTGTGTGAATGTTGTTAATAAAAACACAGTTTTAGTTTACATATTAAATCTCTAGCTGGTTCTTTCTTGTGTGACCCCATAAACATTGGTAGTTGCCCCCCTCTCGCAGGCATCCCATTTTTGAGCTAATTATTCCCCACTTTCAAACGGAGGTACTGGAATCATTGGTGGGCCCTTGTGGCACCCACGTTTTCAGGGTAACAGATTTTTTCCCCGCACAATTTGTTCAGAGGGAGTTTGCTTTTGCCTTCCTCTGAGCCTGAGAGAATGTGATTTTCCCAACCTCACCCAGTGGCTGAGGCGAATTTGAATCTTAGTCTTCAGAAGTCTGTAATAAAAGAATAAATATTTGAATATTTAAAGAAATATTTGAATATTTAAATCTAAATGTTAATATTTAAATCTTGAATTAAGGCTTGTGGGCCCCCAGCAACAAATTATATTTACAGGGGGTCCCTGGTCAAGAAAAGTTTAAAAACCATTTAGTCATAGCATATACAACTAATATTGGAATGATTAATGTCAATCAATTTTGTGATCCCTGGTGGCGCAGTGGTTAAATGCCAGTACTGCAACCACAAGGTTGTGAGTTCGATCCTGCCAGGCTCCAAGGTAGACTCAGCCTTCCATCCTTTCATAGGTTGGTAAAATGAGTACCCAGCTTGTTGGGGGGGGCAATTAGCTAAAAATACATTGTAAACTGCTTAGATAACACTTAGTTGATAGGCAGTATAGAAATAAATGCTATTGCTATCATCAATCTGAGCAAAATAACCATTTTTTAAAAAGCAGTATAACATACAGATTACTTTAAACTAGATTATAAAAATGTATACTTTAAAACCTCTCGTGCTACAAAATTCATCACTGGATACAAGACGGAAATTTCATGTAACACAACAGTTCTAGGCATGCCTGCTTAAACACAAAGGGTTTCAAGGGGCTTACTTCCATGTAAGCATACGTAGGACTGCAGCTTTAATCACTCATCCAAAGAAGTCACTAGAGATAAAACAGCAAAGTTGGAACTGGATAGAAATGTTTTCTAGTTAGAAGAAAACTCTGTTTTGCCTGCAAAGAATATTAAATTCATTTTATTTTTCATCTGTGCAATCACTACAGTGAAGAATATGGTCCAAGGTAACCACCACGGCAGTAAGTCATGAAACTGAATTCATTAAGTTGATCATTTGGATGCACCCCATGCTTGAAATCCTGCTTTTAGGCCGCTTTGGCAATGTTTCCATTTTAAAAATGCATTCTAGAGCATTTGACAATGCTTTTGTCAAAGATCCAAATATCAGAGGAAATGCTCCTTTGATAGATAACATTCATTAGCAAAAATGGTGCATGCTGTTTCTGCTTTATTACTCCTGCCATAAAAAGCAATGCTTCAGTATAAGCAAAAATATCTGGTACTTTAACAAAAATCATAACTAATTTAAAAAAAGAATAGTTTCTAATTAATGTCATGGTTCAAGTAAGCTGGTAAGAGGCAGCCAGGTAGTACAATATTCATATAAAGCCATTCGTGAAGCAATGAAACAATAAAACAGTATTTTAAAAGTATTTGTTTTTTGTTCTTGGGAGATCAATAACATCATGTCAAAATAAGAACTGCTGATGCTCTTGAGCATCAGCAGTTATGTGCAATTTCCTCACATCCAACAAGCAGAATTCTTCACCTAAGTCCCCCATGTATAATTCCTGAGCCCCTATTCTACTCAATGGCTTAGATATTGTCAGAGATTATTTGTTATTTATAGAGCTCCAGTGCGATGGGTGGTCGGGTTTTACTGTTAATCAAAATGCTCTCTAACAATGTAACATGAAATAACATCCCAGGGTAAACACTCCTATTTGAAACAAATGTGCACAAGTCATAATGCCAATGGCAGTGAAATTATCCTTAAAATAGGCTCAGACTAATATTGCCACCCTTATTAAACAGCAGGACTTTTATCTGATAGAAAGCGGGCTGGGCAACGTAAGTTCTGTGGGAGACAACAACATAGCAATTCTACTGCTTACAGCAAAGCAACGTGATCCAATAAACAGACATCTTTCTTTGTATCCTACCATCTCCACTTTTGTAGCATTTTGTAGCATTCCACTTTTGTAGATTTTGGGCTACCACAGCTGGCTGTCTTATAGCCAAATCCTTCCTTGGGTCTGGCTTTGGACACTGAAGGCACACAAGGTTGTGATTCAATACTTCAACTGATGTGGGATTTATTTTTGGCATGCAAGTTAGAGATTCCTGATTCCTCCCGCTACCCAACCTCACCCTGACTAGCCCAAGGTATCCTATTTCTTATTTTTTTTTAATAGTTTATAGAATACCATTTTGAGCCAGTGTGATAGGCGGGTTGGCCCATGACTCTGGGAGACCAGGGTTTGAATCTGCACTCAACCACGGAAACCCACTGGCTGATCTTGGGCAAGTTACACTATCTCAGCCTCAGGGTAAAGCAAAGGCAAATCCTATCTGACAGCCGTGTAGGGACGTGGTGGTAGAAGTGGCAATTTGCCCTAGGGCCGGAATGGTTTTTGGGGCATCCCAGCCTGTAGCCATGCCCCCACGCACCCTGGCCACGCCCCGCATACTGTAGTCTCACCCCCCTCCTGACCCCCCTCCACACACTCCAAACTCCGCCACTGCCATCTGAACAAATCTTGCCAAGGAAACCTGGTGATGGGTTCACCTTGGGTTTGCCTTAGGCTGGAAATGACTTGAAGGCATACAACATCAACAAGGCAATTTTATTTTAAAATAAAGTTTTAAATGCAGATTACATAAAGGAAGTAAACACATAACCGTGCAACAGGACAAACAACATGTTGAATCATGTAACATTCATAATGAGGCCAAAGGAATTAATCAATATACACTACATATATCACAAGTGAACCTATTGGAAAATCAGATGGAAAGTACTTCAGCAGAAGCTCACTTGTTATTCCAGGACTCTGGATTTGTAAGTTATGTAACTGAATCAGAGACATAAAACAAATATGCAGTGTATTTTATTGGAATGCAATTTGGTTTGGAAGCTGAAAAGAGTTTCTACATAAGAGATACATGGAAACCATACTACCATAACCTCTTTTTTTTTTTTTAAACAGGGATTCCTGGCTTGTCACATTTGTCAGTGGTAGGTGTTGGCTCAGATATCAGCCCCTGTGAATCAATTAGGCTGAACTTTAAGGACACTATCCATGATATTTTTTCCAAAAATGGGTTCAGTGCCTTGTGAACCCCTTTAAGGTGTTATGTAAAATCTGGAATAGATTCACCATCACACTGTCATCAAAGCCACCAGCCCCCACTGACATCTGCTGAGTAAGTTTGAACCATGGTTGTTTGAACTGTACATTTGCTGCTGTTTATAAATATATGAAGAAACTTCCTGCTATGTATTATGGAAAAATAAGCTACTGTATACAAAATGCTTAGGAAAGAATCCAGGCAGGGACCAGGGCTAATAGGTTCAAAATAATGAAACAACATCGTTTCAGGAATTACCTCCAGCTGAATTTCTGGCATTAATTGGCACCAATGTTCCATAACTGCTGCAACTGCTGGACATTACAAAGGCAACAGTACAAAGGCATTTGCCCACACCTCTTCCAACAATATAGTTTGGATGCAGTAGGATGTTTCTCATATATATCATGTAGACCAGTCTTCTGGCATTAGGATACATATGCTCCATCTCTCCATTAAGGTGGCAGAGGAAAAAGATGCTTCACCCTTTCTCTTCTTGCTGCTTCTCTACTCCAGCTCACAGCTATTTGTTTACTCCCATACATATTCAAAGACAAGCATATTTTGGAAACTGAAAAGTGGGAAGTAGCAGCAGCAAAGAACAAGTTCAAGTGAGAAGCTGGTCCAGGGGACCCAAATGCTTCTCCATGCAAAGCCAATTGCTTCCAAAGCTCCTCTTCTCAACTTGCTTTTTGTCCCATGTGCATGCTCATAACTGGCCATTCTCTCCTAGTATCCTCTCTTTTATTTCAATAGTTGCTTAAAGCTTAGAATCATAAAAGGGTTGTATTTAGGGCAGCAACATGCTTTGAAATGTAGGTTAATTAGTATGTTGCGTGGTTCACTGAGCAGCCAAAGAGAATTGATTTGTGGCTGTGCTCCGTGATTGACATTTTCCCCATTTCAAACTTTCATTTTAAATGATGTGTCAGGGAACATTTGCCAGTGATGGATGTCAAGCCCTCTGTGTGTGCTTACCACTTCTAGCTGCTCATTAATTAAATATTGGTCTTCTCGAATGTTAGGTACAGTGTCAAATAACAGATAGGATGGATGTGTGATGGAAAGGGCTTCAAAAAAGCAAATCACTAGTAGTGATGAAAGCAGGCAAGTTCTTTACTGCCTGTTAATATTTTGAGGGCGCAGTAAACAGCTTTGATTTCAGCATTCAAGTGTCATTTGTCATGTTCCGGTCAATGTATATGAACTGGTTATAGACATGATTTCCTTTACTGTTTTGCTGGGCTTTTCTTTTATGGCAGAAGTTCATTATGTTATGATTCCAGTCAGCCTGTTTGAATTTACGGCTGGATTTTCCGATATGGAGGGTAATTTTCAAGCCATTTCCACACTACACTGTTATAGTGCTATTATTTCACTTTCAGTATCCTGTGGAATCCTGAGGTTTGCAGTTTAGGGAGGTGCATTTAGAATTCTCAGCCAGAGAATTCTTTGGTTCAGTAAACTACAAACCCCAGAATTCCACAGGATGTTGAAAGTGGAATAATAGCAGTATAATAGAAATGGCCTCACTCACTCAGATGGCTGAGGGCCAGCTGAGCCAGTACTAGGCCAGCAAAAAGCTGTGTGGAATCCAAACCTCTCCCAGCTTAGGAATGTTGTAAATAACCTGGCCCTGCCCTAGTTTTGTGCTGGCACAATAGCTATGTCCCTGGACTGGAAGAAGTTTGGCATAATTTGGATCCTTTTTTCCATTCCCTCTTTAGCTCTCCTGCCAGCTGATCTGGCCAGCAGACCAGTTGAGGAAACAGCTTCTTCTGCCATGTCATCTCTGAGATCAGCCAGGAGAAGAGGATCCCAGCAGGAGGGCAATTTGGCTGGCAGAGGTTGCTGCCTACTTCTACAGCCCACACGCTTGAGCAAGGATTGCAGATACTTGGGAATG
Source organism: Iguana delicatissima (assembly GCA_948472985.1). Classification (NCBI taxonomy): domain Eukaryota; kingdom Metazoa; phylum Chordata; class Lepidosauria; order Squamata; family Iguanidae; genus Iguana; species Iguana delicatissima. Next base: position 1,494,852 of record CAOKZL010000749.1, on the reverse strand, counting down.
TAGGTGGTGTGCATATTTGCATGCATTAAACTGCCTTTGAGTTGACTGTCAGTCTATTGTTTCCCTATGAATTTCATATGGTTGTCTAAGGCTAGGAAAACTCAGGTGGTTTGCCATTGCCTTCCTCTCAGTGTGGCCTACAGTGTTGGCTTAAAATGTACATGAGGGATGTTAGAAGATTCTCAATTGCCTTCTCATTAATATGGTTAACAAGAATATTGATTAACTGCTCCTATTGACTTATTATTAAACTAACCTCTGTTTCGTTAACTTCTGTATGAAACTATTATTGCTGAAATTGGGAGTACATTTGTTACATCAGTGATAGACTTGCTTGTGAACATTATGATAGTTACACACTGCTCTAGTCATCCAGACAGCGGACAGAAGAGTTAGATAAGAGATAACAAGTAGCCACTCTTGAGTGAAACACTAACGTTGCCTATGTATGTTTTAGCCTGCTTTCCTAATAGAGAAAAATAGTATAAAAATGTGAAGCTTGAAGAATAAAGATATCTTTCTGGATCACTACTGCTAGTATGTTGGACTGAATGCAGTTCTGATTCTCAGCAGGATCCATTGGCCAAAGAAAACTCCTTTGTGTGTCTGCAAAGTATTTAGACAATGGCCTTTTCCTCACGGGGCAAGGGAATTGCCCCATGCCAGTACTCACTGGACCTGTGTGCTCCATGCTTGGGTCCAGGCCGGTCCAGAGCAGTGTGTGGCCACGCTCCGCACTGCTCTGGGGACAAAAATGGCGGCTTCCGGTTGGTGGAGGCTCTCCACCAACCGGTGAAGCTTGCCAGCTTAAAGCTTGCCCCCGGCAGATCTGCAAGCTCACACTGGTGCAAGCCTGCAAATCTGCACCAGAGCGCGGCCACAGAGTGGCCCACTCTGTGCTTTTGAAAGACCTGTTTTAAGCGGTCTTTCAAAAGCACGCTGAACAACCACTTTGGGTCGTTCTGGAGCAGGCTGAGGTCCAGAACTACACAAAGTAGTCCAGACCCAATCTGGTCCCAGGTGTAGACGTCTTCTCTGGAGGATGCTCTGCACCGTTTTAAAAACCCTGTGCGGAAAAGGCCAATGTCTGTTGTCAAACAGAATAACAGAAACTTAGAACTGGAAGGGGCCACCAAGGCCAACCCCCTACCATGCAGGAGTACACAACTAGAACATTTCTGAAAGATGTCCATACAACCTTTGTTTAAAGATCTCTAAAGAATGTTTCAGAGGAATTTCTTATAATTAGAATCCATTGCTTCATGTTCTGGTCTGCAGAGTAGGGGAAAACAAGCTCACTTCATTTTCTAAATGACATCCCTTCAGGTATTTAAAGATGGCTATCATGTTATCTCGCACTCATCTTATCCCAAGATAAATATACCCTTCTCCCTAAATCATTCTTCTTAAGGCTTAGTTTCCAGACCTTTGTTCGTCTTGGTCTCCCTTCTTGGGACATGTTCCAACTTGTCAATATCTTTCTTGAACTGTGGTGCCCAGAACTGGACACAGTATTCCAAGTGAATTCTGAATCATGGCTTTCTCCCCACAAAACAAACGTGCGATAACGTAACAACTGTATTGAACATCATAGAATACTATGGGTTTCATAACGAGAAGAAAGGCGCCTTGATTTTTCTTGACACTGAGAAAGTCTATAATTACATCAACTGGGGTTTCTTAATTAAGTTCTTGAATATGAGGTTTAGATCAAATTTTCAAACGTGGGTCAAAGTCAGCTAGAGTGGCCAATACGCCCATCTGATTGTTAATGGGGAGCTGATAGAATCAAAATCAAAAAAGGAACAATGCAAGGTTGCCCTCTATCACCTTTGCTATTTATCCTGGTATTGGAAGTTTTGCTTAGAAGTATAAGGAACAATAGTCAACTACAAGGAGTTAACATTGGCAAAGAAGGATACAAAATCAAAGCATTTGCCAATGACCTGGTAATTTCTTTGGAGGATTCCTAGAATTGACATCCTTAACAGACTATTAAACAAATATGGACCTCTTGCCAGTTTTAAAATTAATAAACTCAAAACACAGATTTTGACAAAAAATATTAAACCCCCACCCCAAAAAAATCTGACCAAAGCAGAATAGAGTGGGCAGTACTACTCCCCTTTATATGCTTCTACAGATGCAGCCTAGAACTGCATTGGCTTTTTTGGCTCCTGTAAATACAATGTTATATTACCAGAAAACATAGAGTGGGCTGCTTTCTGTTGGTTTCATCAACACTCAGGACATATATAATATGGACAAAGCTGACCTGAGGGCTTGAGGTGAGTTGCATGTTGATTGACAAATTACCTGATGCTAGAGCTAGAAAGACTCACATGGTGCTTCTGTATCAATACCAGCAGCATCTATAACAATAACAAACAGCTTCTGTCCTCAGGCTTAAAGTCTCAGAAAGGAAAAATAGGGAGGAAAGATTAAAACAAGAAAACTCAGATCATATGCCAAACAATGATATGCTGATACCAGTGAATTATCAAGAGCTGACAGAAAAATAGTTTACATGTTTTCATTGTAACATCTGCCACATCTTTATTATATTCTCTTCTCAACCATGAGTTGTTTCAGGCAGTACTGAGTGGACTGAATCATCCATTATACAGATTCACAATTTGCAGTTTAGAACAGTTATTCTGGGTGGACCATAACTTATAGAATCCTCAACTTGTGGTTCTTCCTAATGTTTAGGCAGAATCTCATGTCTTGCAATTTGAATCCAGTGCTTCATGTCCTAGGCTCTGGAGCAACAGAAGAAGCTCTTGCTGATCTACTGCAAATACCAAGAAATCTTCCAATAGATTCTGATCCATCTTCACCCCATCTTTGGCTAACCCAAATAACAGGCTAAACCAGTGGGTCAACATCAGGCATCTGTTTCTTATCTCAGATCCAGAAATGATTATGAAATTCTGGTCTACCTACATAGAGGGGGAAATCAAACATTCCCCTCTTTGGGCACCCTTTCCTCAAGTTCTTTTTTCCTATCTGAAGAATGAGAACAGTAAAACAATTCCATAAGACTTCAGATAGGGTCCAGAGATGTGGCACTCCTAACTAAATCTCCCATTGGTTATACTGACTGAGGGATTCTGGGAGTTGTAGTCTCTGTAAATTTATGAGCCTTGCATAGATAGCTGGGCATAGTGAAGGCTAAGAGGTTGTTGCAGTTGTGTAGACTAGACTAGATTCGTCACTTCAGATATTTGCAAGCTAACTTGGCACTAACTTTAAGAAAGATGTTGGCAAGCTGGAACTTCTTCAGAGAATGGCAACCAACATGGTAAAAAGCTTGAAAAACAAGCCCTGTGAGAAATAATTGAGGTTGCTGGTTATATTTAGCCTGGAGAAGAGTGAGAGGTGATATGCTGTTGTTGTTAGGGGTCTTCAAGTCATTTCTGATTTACGGTGGCCTAAGGCAAATCTATCACAGGGTTTCCTGGGGCTGAGAGTGTGTGACATGCCCAAGGGTACCCAGTGATCCATGGCTGAGCAGGGAATTGAATCCTGGTCTCCAGAGTTGCAGTCCAATGCTCAAACCAACAACTCCATGCTGGCTCTTGTATCTTTAAATATCTGAAGGGCTTCATGAAGAAGGTGGAACAAGTTGTTTTCTGCTGCTCTAGAGGACAGAACCTATGAACCAATGGATTCTAATTATAAAAATTGAGATTCTGACTAAATATTAGAAAGAACTTTCTGACTGTGAATGCTATTCAATAGTGAAATAGAATACCTCAGACACTGGTAGACTCTCTTTTGTTGGAAGTTGTTAAACAGAGGTTAGGTGATGGCTTCCAAGGAGTGTTTTAGAAATTGATTCCTGCATGTTAAGGATTTGACTAGATGTCCCTTTGGGTCCCTTCCAAGTCTTTGATTCTGTGATTTTATGATCTATACACTGAGAGTCCAAAGGAAATCAGAAGAATCTCAATCATGCTTCAGGATATACTTTGGCTGTCAAGTGAGTGAACAATATAATCTTATCCATACCTGCTCTAAAGCTCAGGGCTGACTCTGTCACGAGGCACAATGAGACGTCTGCCTCAGGAAACTGATTTGGAGTTTTGTTAATCACTGGTTGCTTAACAACTAATAGGAATTAACACCATTTTGTGCTGCTTATTGTTGTGGGTGGACACTGCTTGTGGGATTTTTTTGCTTCATTGACCAAAATAGTTGCATATACTTGATTTAAAGTATTGGTGAATGACAACAAAATGCTATGGGTTGGTTCCACTCATAATTAAGTCCTAGTAAGTGCAATGGGGCTTCTACTCAGACACAGAATTGCAGCCTCTGCATGTCAGTGAGCCCTTTTTAGAAGTACAGACAGCAACTTCCTCCACAAGAAACTTTGTTCAAATAGACTCAGCTTCAAGTCATGTCTGATTTATGGTGACCCTATCACAAGGTTTTCTGGAGGCTCAGAGTATGTGATATGCCCAAGGCCACCCAGTGGGTTTCCATGGCTGAGCAGGGAATTGAACCCTGGTCTCCAGATTGTAATCCAATGCTCAAAGCACTACAGCTTCCATAATTCCCCATCAGTACACCCAGTGCCTTGACTTTTGAATTTGAGGAGGTGTAGCCCTGTAAGTAATCTTTTCAAGTTTTCCGCAGAGTTCCCTGGACAATAGACACTCTAGAAAGGTTGCTTCCTTTGTTTTCATAGCAGAGCTGACACACTTCATGGGAATAATAGACAACATATCCCCACACTCATACTAAAAAATTCAGGCAAAGTAGCATGTTCTAACCAGGAAAGTCTGTTTTCTCAGATGCATTAGAAGATCAGAACTCTAGCCAGCCTCTGATGTGTTGTCAAAGCAAGAGGTCTGTAAAATTTTAATATCCTGTTTCAGAAAAGGGCAAAAAAAGAAAAGAAAAAAGAGATGAGACTGAGGGGAAAGGCTTAATGTGAAAACAGGCACTTGTTAAGGAAACAGTTCTCACTCAGAACTCCTAGCAATTCAGTGATTTTGTATGCAGAAATAAAAACGTGTGTGTGTTTTTCCCCCACTCTCATCCCATTAGCCCAGTCACAGAACAAAAATAAAAATGTTGGATGTGAAAAGAACTCCACTTCTAAACATACACGTCTGCCTAATGTTTTTTATATTTCAGTGGCAGAATCTATAGTTTGAAGTATGTATGCATGCATATATATGTGTGTGTGTATTTTTTTAATTAGATTTTGTTTAGATCTGTGGGCTCCTTGCTTTCAAAAAACAGAAACTAGGCAACCAGTTACAAGAAGAATGTCATTACTGCTGCATAGGAGTTATGATAAATCTTTTATCTATTCAATTTGTATGGTTTAATATTAGCTTCTATTTACTCTCAAAGCAGAGTTACACTACTGATACTCTAGCACAGGTTTTTACAACCCTTCTGGTTCTGAGGACCACATCTGGTTTAGGCAGGGAATGAGTCACAAGCAGTACACACACCAGGAATGTAGCTGGGGGGCAAAATAAGGGCGTTACCCCCCATAAATTCTGCCCCCCCATGAAACTGTTCCTTTAGTCTCTGTATTTCTAACTTTTCAGAGAGTGAGACACTGAAAATCATTCACAACAAGAATGCCCGTATTTGCTGTGTCCGAACTCCTTCCGTAACCTTCCCTCTCCCCTTTCTTTGGATGTCTAAACTGTATTTCTAAATGCTCAACTGAAGTTCTAATTTAGTGCTATGCTAGAAATTTGGGGAATGAAACAAAAATGCTAGAAAATTGAGAAAGGGAGTGGAATTCTTATTGTGGGAATATCCCTCCATAGCCATATCCCTGTCTCTCTCTCTCTCTCTGTCACATACACACACATACACTTATCTCAGCACATACACATACAGACTGTTTTACCTCTCTCTCTCTCTCTCTCTCTCTCTCTCTCACACACACACACACACACACACACACACACACACACACTCACACTCTTCAGTGGGAGGTCTAAACCCTGCCTTCTGTCTACTGAGATGTAGGGACTGATGCAGAGGCAGTACAGACTACTATCTCCAGTGTCAATGGGACAGTGAAGCCTTTCCAGGTCGCAGTCTAAGCTTTAAATGATCTACCCAAGATGCTGAAGTTGTTATGGAAATGGGCTTTCTGGTACCTTGGATACCACCTTTACATTCTGGACCAAAACCCAGAGTTGAATCTCTACTGGCATGGAAACTACCAGCCACCAAGTCTCAAGTCTCTACCGTCAAGTCTGGATCCTGTTCAAAGGCATTATAGGCACATGGCTTCTGATGCTGGATAGAATACACAGCCACAATTATTAGTTAGCATTGATGCTCTAGAATCCCCCTTTCCAGCCATCCTAAGCCAGTTATCATCTTATTCCCTAGTCAGAATAATGTCTAGGTTAGATTCCCCACTTCTGTGCTGGATTAACTGATGCATTATCAACACACTTTAATATAAACTCAGTATTAGGAATTGCACAGCACATATACAGCATTTTACATGTGTTTCATTTACCAACTGTTGCAGCAGTTTTAATGCTAAAAATGTTGAGCCTACTCAGCTAACTCTGCTATTCATCCTACAAAATAGGAGTGAAGGTAAGCAAAGCAGTATTACTCATGATTTCTTTAGCTTTCACACTACTGAAAATTACTTCAATAAAGCATTGTATTCCCCAGGTAGTAAGAAACAGGCAACCAGAGACTTTGCATGTGAGATACTTTTTGGTAAAAAACAAAAATATATTTTTTATCTTAGTAGTCACATTCTCATAGGCAGCTCTCCTACAGACTGCTTTGTAAAATAAAAGCTAGAATCCTGTATCGTCTATATATATGCATAACTGCTGTAGTTGCAGTACTATGCAATGACCGCCAGAGTGGCCCCCCCATTCCTCACTTACCTGGAAGCAGCTGCTGCAATTGACAGGGGTCTCTTCCCCTGCTGCTCAGAAAGCAGCTGGCTTCTGTTTCTACCCCTTCCTAGGAGCAATCCCAATTGCAACAGATAGAAACATGGTCCCTGTCACAATTTCCCCTCTCACTGAAGATTGCTCTGTGTTGTGTGTGTTTGTGTGTGTGCACCAGCAGTTTCCTGAGAGACAGAGGAATAGACTCCCATCTATTGCAGAAGTTGTTGCCCAGTAAATGGAAACTAGGGGCCTTTCACAGTCCCTACATAGGCCTTAAACTAGAAGCTATGTAGAATATGTTACAGTAACAAGTGCATAACTGCAGGTTATACACTTGTAAGTGTGATACAGGATTCTTGCCTAAAGAAACAAAGACAGACCAATCTGATACATTTTTACTCAAAAGTAAGTCTAACTGAATTCAATGAGACATATTCCTTGGTAAGTGGGTATAGGATTGCAGCCTCACCTGAATTTGGCATATTCTTGTGGCCTCTTCTTCCATGTACAGTTCTGTAACTTCCCAACTATCTGCAAATAATAGTCTTCAGAATACCTAAAAAAAAAGAATAAAACATACTACTTTTCTTCACTGCATGTGTATAACACAGATAATGGGATGCAAGCCAGGTAGCCTTACCTTATTGGCAAGGCATTTAGAAACATTTAAGATCAAACTAAACAATACATTTAGCATGGTTTTAGAAAAGATGCTTCCTTAAGTGGTGAAAGATGTCTATCATAGTACATGATAGTCCTTAATAATGGATCTTGCATTTTTGCATACTTCATATTATAATTGGTCACTGGAAGGATTAATGTGCAGATGCGATTGCTGAGCTACTAAGGAAATCCCCCTGTGGGAAAGAAAACTGAGGAAATCCCACTGTGGGAAAGAAAATAAGTTAATTATATGGAATATGCCCTCCATCACATCTACAAGTTCAATCTGCATATGTTTTCACTGTAGTACTTTCAGAAAAATTGAACTCTTAGTTCACTTTTAGCCGTAATTGTTAAATGAAACTTCTCTATTCTTAACCAAAGTAAGATTGTCATGTCCTACTTCACAGACAGTCCCATATTTGAAAAGCTGCTCAAGTATAGCCAACCATTTCAGTGGCTTGCAAGCTTCGGTCTCTAGAGACAGCTAGACCTCAGTTTCAAGAGGCTCTAGCTAGTATAGCCAATGGTCAGAGATTCTGGGAACTGCAGTCCAAGAATAGTTGGAAGCTACTAATCTTTTTGAGGATATTCTCCATGGTTGATCATTAGCATTTGACAGCAAACTGAGCAGGCTCACAGGTTGCCTTGTTAGAGACTTCCCTGCAGCACTAGAAGTATTGCAACTAAATTACAACCATAATTTCTAATGTTGCATGTATACATATAAATTAGCACATGCAAATGCCACGTGTTCTCTTCTTCTGGTGATATGAAATGATCGCTTTTAACCAAAGGCAGGCTCTGATCACCACCTGTGAAGAAAGTTCTAGCTGCCTTTTCCCACTCAGTCAATAAATGTCTCTGCCTTTTTCTGTTGACTCTTAAGATATGCTGTTGTCTTAGAAGGTACAGCTTCTGATTTTGCAGGAAGATGGGGCTGATGCCTCCCCATCATGCACTTTTATCAGATTATTTTAAGAACAAGTAAGAATCTCATTTGATTTTTGACAGACACACAGAGACAGTATAAAATGACAACTCTGATTAGCAAGTGCTGTAGTCCAATTGTTTCCAACCTTAAGTCCTCAAATATTATGAGACTATGGTCATTTGCGCACGACAATGCTCTCCTGCATCGTCCTGTTGCAATCCCGGCAGTGCCTCTGCCAGGATGAGAGCGTGTCCCCAATGCTCCACTCCACACCCAGCCAGCTGCCTTCCCATGCTGCAGTGGGGAAGGAAGCATGTAATAGCACTTCTAGCCCTTTGGCATGGCCAGTGGCAACAGAAAGCTTGCACGATCAGGGGCCATTGATAGAGTTTTGCCATCAATGATATACTCCGTGATCACATTGGTTGGCAACACGAGAAAGGCAGGACTGCAATGACATCATGTGGAAGCATCATTGCAGTCCCTCCCTTCTCACATCCCCATGCCAGGAGGAGACCATTGTCATGTCCTAGGCAGAACAGGCAACCAATTAACACACCAGCAGGGCAGAGGTTACTCACAGAGATGAGAGGAAGAGTAGTCCAAACAAGGTTCAGCTCAAGAATGCAAGTTTCAAGGCAAACAAATTCACAAAAGCAAATTCAAATCAGCATCAAACAAGCAGAGGTGCAAGAGAGTCAAGATTCAGAGAAACACAGCAAAGGACTTCAACCACCAGGAAGATCAGTTGTTGACCCTGGAAGGAGATAGGCCAGCTGTTTGCCTTTTATAGCTAATGGTGTTGCCACAGGTGTTCCCTCAATAAAGCCCATTTGCTACTTAAACAAGGCAAGAATCTGTGTAGTTTCATCTTCTGATACTTGTTCCCCCTGCTCAGGTCCTTGCTGTTGGTTGTTACTTTCCACTGAGCAAACTTCTGGGGAAACTTCTGCCTCAGATTCAGAATCCTCCTCTTCACTGTCAGGGTCTCCAAGGCAGGGCATGACAGTCATCCTGTGGAAATGGCCTACAACTCCCCAAATTTCTGACTATCAGTCTGGATGGCTGTAGCTTTCAGAAGTGAAAGTTAAGTAATATCTGAGAACCCAAGATATAGTTTAAAAGAAGAGAGTGGTGGTTACCCCTCTCCCTTTCTTCTTGTGAACTCCCAAGTACGCTATTGCTGCTGTTGAACTGAATCAGACACGGAGTCTGGTGAAGGAGGGCAGTGAAGGACTCAAGTTCCCCCTAAGACTTGGCTGGAAGGTTGACCAAAATGATAATCCTATGTAGTTGAGTCTCCTTATTAAGAAGTATTAAGGCAGTCATTGCCATTGAGCCTTCCTAAGAATAATAAAAGCTACATGCAATCTGTCCTATGCAAACTAACATGGAAGTAAGCTCCACTGGATAACATGCAGGAGAGTTAAGTATACATTGTCCTTGTACAAATCTTCATATTTAATGATGTTTGAACAGCTAGGAAGAGTAATTTACCGCACCTGCAAACAGACAAAATTAATAACAAATTGCTTACCAATGTTGACCCTATACTCACATTAAAACCAGTTCCAGGGTCCCTGAAATCAGGGATGGGAAAAGAATGGCCTTCCAGATATTTTGGGCATCAACTCCCAGGAGTTCCGGTCAGCATTGCCAACGGATTGGGCATTGTGGAGAACCAGCTGGAAGATTAAAAATTCTCCACTCTGGGTCTAGAACAGTGGTTCTCAACCTGTGGGTCCCCAGATGTTCGTGGACTTCAGCTCCCAGAAGCCCCAGCCACTATGGTCAATGCTCAGGGCTTCTGGGAGCTGAAGTCCAAAAACATCTGGGGACCCACAGGTTGAGAACCACTGGTCTAGAAGGATTCAGCAAAGCAATCTTTGGTGCATTTCTAGTCCTGCTAAGTTCTTAGTGGAGCAAGATTCTACCTTAAATGACAGGTGCCACCCACCCTCTTTCCAACAGCCCTGTTCTCTGCCTACCTGTACAATCCCCTTCTCAATATATGTTCACCTTTCTTAGCCTGATACCTTCCAAACAATGCTGGACTATTGATCTGAATGACTAATTGATTGATGAATTATTGATGGAAAGCCTGCTTTTCTCCCAAAACTAAACTAAGGGCAGGTAACAGAAAGAATAAATTTAAAAATTTAAAAAGATACAGCTGCTCTTCCTCTTTCTTATAATATGAAAACACAACTACATCAAAAGCCATTAAAAGGGCAATGAGGAAGAAAGTGCAGCACTTAGACTTTAAAAGCTTCTCCCTTAGCAACCAGTCTGTTGCCCAAAGCTTGCTTGACTAAAAAGGTCTTTGCCTTGTTGCCTGAGGACAGTGGCAATTGTAGTCTAGCACACCTGGAAGACCTGTGGTTGGGGATAGGCTGGTATATGAGACAATGGCTCTGAATTGCAGACAGGAACAAATTACGAAGCGAAGAAAGCTTCCCCCAGTTAGAAAATTTCCCACTGCATGAGTTGGCTGTTTCTTCAGACCACAGAGGGAGGAGGAGAATCTATCCATCTGGCTTGAAACAATACCTATCTGGTAAGCTCCTGGAGGAGAAGCTTATTATGGTTTTGCTTGGGCTAACTTAGCAACCTGCTTGGATCACTATAGAATTGCATGCCTTAGCTTTCAGGACTTTTCCTTCGGTAAAACTTTCTGAGACAGCAAGGTTACTTTCCTGTTTGGCAAATTTCATTTCCCCTGCCTAAATCTTACCATTCTCCTTGTTGAAATTGATTTTATTTGTTTTGGCCCACCTTTCCAATCATTTAACATCATTTTAAAACTTGATTCTGTCCTCTAGAATATTAGTTATACTTCCTAATTTGGATTCATTTACTAATTTGATAAACATGTCCCCATCATCCCAATCATTTATAAAAATGTAACAATACTGGATCCAGGATAGAACACTGTGGTACCCGACCTGGACAGAGAAGAATCACTGATGAGCACTTCTTTGGATTTGGTACATCAACCATTACAAATGCACTGAACAGGGGCATTGTCTAGCTCACCTTTTAATAGTGGGACTATTGTGCTTTTTATAAAAGTTGGAGCATACTAGGCTCAAACAGCGGTTAAGCCTTCTACAGGAAATGATGCTTGATATAGAATACACAAGCTTTTCCTTTGTTTCAGGCCTACTTTTGTTTCTGTGCTGGCTGCAAGAAATGGTGGAGCACAACTACAGGCAAAATGCAAGTGACCTACTTGGTGGAGGGGACAGAACTCTGAGGAGCTATCTGGTATCGCTGAGGGCATCCCACAATTTTTTCAAATGTACAAGGCCCAGAAGATAGTATAGGTGGGAAGAAATGGCTAGCTGATAACTCTTTTGTGTATCTCTCTCTTAAGAAATGTAAATTCTTGGGCTTAGATTCAGACAAAAGCATACTCATAGCAGACTAATAGAATTCTGCTGGATTTAACTGCTTTAAATCTAATTGACTTCATTGCCAGACACTGGGAAAATCTGTTTGTTTGTTTGTTTGCTTGTTTGTTTAAGGATGGCAATTCCAAAAATCTTCCAAACAATGTAGCCAGTGATCAGGAAAAATTCCTTTCTTGGTCAAGAAGTCCCCCAGCAAGCATGGCCATCCCATGGGATTTGGGGAGTTACTACCCTTAAAAAGTAATGTTTCCACATTTTATTCTGTAGCTACTAATAAGGCATACCTAAAATAGCCAGTGTGGTAGCACCAGTGCCAGTGCCAGGAGATCAGGATTTGAGTCCCCGCTCAACCATGGAAACATACTGGGTGACCTTGGACAAGTTGTACTCTCTCTGCCCCAGAGGAAGGCAATGGCAATTCCTCTAAATAGATCTTGCTAAGAAAACTCTAGTGTAGAGTTGTCAAAAATTCGAGTTGACTTGAAGGCACACAATAACAACAACAACACAATAGCCTGTAAATTTCCATCAAGAAACCTGTTAATCGATAGAGCAGGTGGCTTTTCCTCCCATCCTGCCTAGTCTTTCTGGTCTCTTAGATGCTGGTGATGCAGAATATGGTGAAAAGGAGACATAGCACACAAAAGATGGAGCATTTGGCACAGCTGGATTGATCCAGAAATAATATAGGAAGAGCATAATTTGCTTGTTTTTAAAACTAGTTCAGGGTTATGAAGCTCAGCAGAACATAGACTGAAAGACACAGTCAAAGGAGAAGACTTTGTTAAAAAGCCCATCATTTCAACTTTGCTGATTTTACTAAGCTACATAAAAAGTATGGTAATATGAGTGTCAGACTATAGTTCAGCCAAGCAGGAAAAAATACATTAAGTGGCTGTGGGGAAAATTGCTGAGCAGTTCTTTTCTTTGGCGCTGAGTATCATCATAGACTACAAAATAATTTTACTTAGAAGACAGAAGCCTAAGGGGAGGAAGTCTCTACAAATTAAGGGGAAAGGCTTTAAAGCTGATACAACAGAGAGAGAGAGAGAAGGAGGGAGGGAGAATGACTTGAGGCAATTCTGCCATCTAGGGGAAACTCCTGCAAGGTTCTAAAAGCAAACCACTGCCTAAGGACATTCCCTAGCTGGAGATCAGAAAATGAGAACAACTGTCAAAGTCTGATAGAGATGTCATTGGACTGGGAACGTATTAGAAAGCCACAGAGGCACGGTTCAGCTTCAAAGAACATCAAAGCATTCATCTTCAGCTCTGGCTCCACGGTCAGATGAAGGACCTATGTATTTTCACATAGTCTAGAAATCAAAATGCATGTATAACATTAAGAAGAAGAGAAAATATGAACAGCTGAGAGGTAGGATCTATTGATTCATAAGTTAATCAGTTGTGCTTACCAAATCTATAAAACTGTGCTTTTTACTTAACAGACACAGAAGGCAATGCAGCATAAAAAAATAGAGAAATTTCACACACACACACACACACACACAAAACTGTAAAATTTGCAAGCAGCTACAACACTGTAAGAAGAGCTACAGTGAATGAGTCAGACAAAGAGCCAAACTAGTCCAGCATTCTGCTTCCACAGTGGCCAACCAGTTGCCTATGGGAAGCTTCCAAGCAATTCCACTCCCCATGTTCTCCAGCCAGTAGTACAGAAGAACACGGTCCCTCTCATTCTGAAGATAATAGCTAGCCATAGACTGATCTAGCCACTGATAGTTGTATCCTCAATCAATTTCTTTCACCCTGCTTTAAAGCCTAAAATGAAAGAGTAGCAAAGCACTAAAAGATCAGTGGAAGAGGAATGTCTTTACTGCCCATTGAAAGCAGATCCAGTCAATTTCACCTCTCTTGAGAAGTTTCCCACAGTTAGGGTGCTGCTATCAAAAAGGCCCTGTCTTGAGTATTTGCCAGTCTAGTCTGTTTATGTGAAATGACCCAGAACAAGGCCTCCAATGAGGATTATTACTTAAAGCTCAGAAGCTTAAACATTCATCTGTAAAGTCTTGTTTCAGCTTGTGCTTTTATGGGGTGTTTTCATGCTCAGTTCTGCTAAGAAAGCCACCCTCCTCAGACTGATAGTCTGTTGAGGAGATAGGTGTGGACTGGATAAAGGCTTCCTTCCCCCTGAATGCCTCAGAGGTACATATAGGGCTTTGCCCTGCCATTAGTCCAGTGCAGTTGTAGTATATGCACTGGTAGCCTGACTTTGTACTGATAATAGCAGCTAACAATATTTATAACAACACAAATTAAAAACAATACAAAACATTCATAAAATATAAGATTTTAAAAAAATGACATTAAAACATTACACATTACAAATATTAAAATACATCAAAAGACTGTACAAACCTTAAAAGTAGAACTATACAGCATTAAAAGCCCATACCTAGTCAATCTTTAAAAGCCTGATGGCATAAAAATGTTTTGACCAGCCAACAGGAGTCACTCTGGCCTCACTAGAGAGAGAGAGTTTCAAAGTCTGGGAGAAGCCACCAAGAAGTTCTTCTCCCTAGTTCCCACCAGATGAGCCTAAGAGTGTGGTGGGGCAGAGACAAGGGCCTATTCAATCTTAGAGCTCTACTGGACTCATAAAGGGAGATATGGTTCTTCAAACAACCTGGGCCCAAGCCAGATTGGGCTTTATAGGACATAACCAACATTTGAATTATGCCTGGAAATGGACACACAACCAGTGGAGTTGTTGCAACAAGTGAGTTGTGTGCCCCCTGAGAGCACCCTTCCAAAAAGAATGGAGCCACTGTAGAATAGTACCTTCCAGCCCCAGCCCAAATAGGCAACTCAGAAAGATGACACGGTTGATGGTATTGAAAACCATTGAGAGATCCAGCAGAAACAATACACTCCTTCTGTTCAGTTCCCTACACAGGTCAGCCAAGGCAACCAAAGCTGTTTCAGCCCCATGACCAGGTCTGAAAGTAGACTGAAATGCACCTAAATCCACTTCATCCAGGAACTGTCGGAGTAGAGTAGCCACCAGAAGTTCTAGTACCTTGTCCCAAAATGGAAGGTTAGAGAATTATCTAGTTATCTAATACAGTATAGTTATCTAGCATAGTAGGATCCAGGGAAGTTTTTTTCAGAAGAGGTCTTACTACAGCCTCCTTCAGGTGGGCTGGGACCCTGTCTTGTTGTAAAAAGGCACTAATCACTTCCCTTACCCACTCAACCAGCCCCCCTTTGGCCTGTTTAATTAGCCAGGAAGGGAATGGGTCTAGTACACATGTGGTGGCTCTCACTTCTCCAGGGATCCTGTCAAGATACTCAGGCAGCAAAAATTGAAATATACTCATCAATACTGGACAAGCAGGGCCAAGGTTACATCTATCTGAACTGTATCAACTCTGGCATCTAAGTTAGAGCAAATATGAGCAATTTCATCTGCAAAACGGCAAATTCTTCATAGCAGGCTGTTGAGTTGCTTGCATTTTTCTTTGGACCAGATCATAACAGCTCTGACCACTTGAAGTAGCTCTGCTGAACAGTTTTGTGCATATGCAATAGTGTTAGTTTTTGTTACCTTTATTGCACTACCACAGACCTTCAGATAGATTTTAGCTTGGTTTTGGCTGGACTCTGAGTTTTCTGCTACTGTTGCTCTAGTCTCCATCTCACTCATTTCACTTCTGCCAGCTCCTTAGAAGACTGGGGGCTAGTTTAGTTTCACTCCATGAGAAAGGACATGTAAGAGCCATCATGTCTACTGCACTGTTCATTTCCCCATTCCAGAGATCAACCAGGACCAACAGGATCACCTGTCAAGGCAGCAAGAGACTTCCCAAGAGCATCAAGGATCCATGGATCCATAAGCTTCCTGGGGCAGTCCATCTCAAAGGGTCCCCCACTCCTGCAGAGGCTCTGAGCCACAGCATGTCTTAACCTGATCAAAAGTGATCTGTCCATGACAATGGAACCATAGAATGTTCCTCCATTCCTGGATCACTATCATCCCCCCCCAAAGAAAACAAGGTCTAGAGCAGTGGTTCTCAACCTGTGGGTCCCCAGATGTTTGTGGACTTCAGCTCCCAGAAGCCCCAGCCACTATGGTCAATGCTCAGGGCTTCTGGGAGCTGAAGTCCAAAAACATCTGGGGACCCACAGGTTGAGAACCACTGGTCTAGAGTGTGCCCAGCAGCATGAGTGGGGCCAGATACCACTTGGGACAGACTTGTGGTTGTCATGGCAGACATGAAATCCTGAGCCACTCCCCACAAGGTAGCCTCAGCATAGATGTTGAAGCTCCCCAGTATCACAAGCCACGGAGACTCCAACACACCACCCCAAGACCACCCTGGCTAGCTCAGAAAGGGAGACTGCTGAACAGCAATCTGGGCAATAGATAAACAGAAACCATAATGTGTCCTGCCTATTCACACTCAAACCCTTCAGACCAGATACGGCACCTGGTCAGTGGAATAGTATCTCCATTGACCACTGCAACTCTACCTCCCCAGGCTCCAAGTCTCACCTGCTGCTGCTCAGAATGTCCTGGTGGGCAAAGCTGGGAAAGATTAATGCCCCCAGCCTCATCCAACCAGGATGTTGTATTATATTATATGCCACATATATTATATGCCACATCAGCATGTTCATCCAGGATCAAGTCCTGAATGGCAGCTATTTTACCATTCACTGACTTGGCATAAAGCATCAGCATTTTCAACTCAAGGGGGTTGCTGTCATGGCAACGCAGGTTATTTGGGATGAGAGACAGTCTGGGGGTCACTACCACCGTATTGTAGCTCCAGGATAGTGCAACTGTCTCCCTTTTCTGTATCTCCCTCTACTCTGTATAACTTGAATGGCTGCCCCCTGAGTACCACTACCTTCCTCCCTTCATTGACAACAAATCTCCCTCCCCACAAAACTGGTGAGTCTCTTATCTCAACAACGCAATATCTGTAAGCAGGTAAGGTTTTCTTTCCTATGAAGCAGAAACAGAACAGGCCCTCACCCTCATGCCACCCCAAAGCAATTCCCCGAAAGGGGCTATTGGGGTCATCACCTTCAGCAGTGACTCAGCCGGCAGCGGACCCACTCCCACAGTAGTCCCACTTATGTTTCCCAATCCAGGGAGCTTACCTAATACAGCTGGAGAACCTGCTGGGGACTGTTGGATGGGCATCAGTCCTGCAAAGAGGCTACTCACACTGCTGTGATGAGAGTCCCAGAGGGAAGGAAGTGGCAGATGGTATATACAGTAGCTGGCATATTCCCTCTTCTGCACTCCCCAACGTTTTTTTGTCCTCCACACTCTGCAGGGTTGCTGTATATTCCACAAATAACTTCCTGCAAGCCTTTGCTATCACATGCTATATTGTGCTTTTGTATTCCTACAAGGCGAAAGGGAACAGCTGGGGTTACATCTTAACTCTGTCTCAGCACATGTCCTCATTGGCCCGCTAAAGCAATCTGGGACCCTCCAGATAAGTTGCTGTACAATTTCCATCATTCCCAGTCAACATAGCCAATGATCCCTAGGAATCTGGGGAGCTGTAATCCAGCACATTTACAAGTGGGGGGGGGATGAAAATGAAAAGGTAATTTTTTACATTGTTGTCTTCCTATCCAAGTGTGATCCTCTGCTCCCTTCACCCCAGCCCTGCATATTGACTGCTGATCAAAAAGCATGTTTATTCATGCAAAGCCTTCTCTTCTGCTAGAGTCCTTCCAGTCCACAGACACTATAAAACTATTCTGAGACACCCTGTGAATCTTCTCTTCTCCACCCAGTTTATGCATCGCAACCCAAGGACAAGAGGACATATCAGCCAGAAAGAAAACAAGGTCTGTTGGGTTCACCTTAGTTCCACATAGGTGAAATGCTGCTCTCTTAGTTTAAGAAGATTTACGGTTCACTTGATGTCCCTTGTTCATTCTTTATGGGGTGGGAGGAGTGCAGCATTATAGGGTTGGGTCAATATACATGGCAGAACGAGGCGGGAAATGGAACATTGGAATTGTAAAAGGAACTTTGAGAAGATAACTGGTAAAGAGGAAAGCTTTTTTCTACCTCAAACTGGACTAGATGGACAAATAATTTGACCTTATATAGGGTTGTTTCCTATATTCTTAAACATACAATAGAGTAACCTTCCTCAGTCTAGCACCTTCAATGTACTGTACTACAGTTTCCACTATCCCTCTCCATCATGCCACTGGATGTGCTCTCTGGAATGATAGGAATTGTACACATGTGGAAGGTGCTGGGTTGAGGACAGCTGCAGAAGAGAACACCCACTATTTTCAAACATGTGTCAAAATCTGATGTGATCTCGTGCTTGTTTATTTTTATCTTACCTATACGTAAGTGGCTTAATGTTCCAAAGTATCTAAACTGTGTACAAAATCAAAACATCAGTGAAAACACAATGGCAGGTACTTTATTTGAGCACTAGCCAGTGGCAACAAGTGTCCATGAAGCAAGGAAGGCACTGTAGAAATAGGCAGCTCAGAGCAAGCAGATTTTCTTGCTTTCCCTCTCCACCACCGCAACCACTAGTGTAGTGCTGCAACAGGATTGCAGCCTAGAAAAATCATAAGACATGAAACTAACTGCAATGGTGCTGCTGAAAAAAACACAGAATACACTATATACAATGCAAGGATGCAAGCTGCTAAATCAGGCGGTAGGCAGTTAGTACAAACCTATGGGCCATCTGGCTCTTATTTTTCTGTGGGTTTACCCAATAAATTCTCGAATGTTTTCTTTAGTTTTGAAATGAATCAGGAATAATTGCAGTCCCTGAGCAATAGATCTTCCACATCAAACAGGGCAGTTAGGGATTTAGGTATGATAAACTATGACTCTGTTTTATTTCCTTAAACCCTTGGCACTTTCAGTCCCTCTGCCTATGTGTCCCATTTATCCTGGGGCTTTGAAGTGATTATAAGCAGCAGCTTTTCCACCTACATATCTGGTCTTCAGCCTCAGTAATATACTGCAAAAGGAAATCTTTGGCTGCATCATCTCCACTTTGGGCCACAAAGGTTAAACAAAAGGAATGAGAGAACAAAGCTGCTTGTGACAACCCATGCAGTGCCAT
Source organism: Iguana delicatissima (assembly GCA_948472985.1). NCBI lineage: Eukaryota > Metazoa > Chordata > Lepidosauria > Squamata > Iguanidae > Iguana > Iguana delicatissima. The sequence goes on along the minus strand of CAOKZL010000749.1, from coordinate 1,475,840 downwards.
CCACTGAAAGTGTATTTATTTTTACCTATCTTTTGATCCAGTTGAGGCTCCCACAGTAGCTATTTGTCTGTAGGCAGTGGTAGGACATTGAGAAAGAAAGCCAGATCCTGATGCACAATAAAGCAGATGCCTTTAAGCACTCCATGGCTTTGAGACTCTTATTGGTAACCCACAAAGACTGTCTGAATTCAGCAAATCTTCAAACAGGGTTGGGAAATGATATTTTGCATGATATGGTTGAGGCTATGAGTGTTAACAGCATGTAGTGCTATGTATGTATGTGCATGTAGAACCCATTCAATAGGTGACACTGACAGATAAATTAAAATTCTTCCTACCTCCTACTTTTCATTTCTGGAATATCTTGGATCAATCTCTAAACATCTATTTGCTTTCATATGTAGGGCCTTTCACTTTAGACAGAATACAAACAAGTGGAAATAATTTCGTTTGACAGTCTTTGTTGATATGTTATTGTTCTATTTCCACTGATTTTTTTAAAAAAAGTTTTAAATTTTTTGCACCCAAGAGAGCTTTATAAAAGAGCCACAGAAGAAGGTTGCATTAATTCAATTTCTTCAGTGCTCAAGAGATTGCTCAACCCAATACTTACAGAGAAGATCAAGTAAAGTGTTTTGCTTAAATCTGGGTAAATGGAATAGCTAGGGAAGAAAACAATTGTGACATTTGTAAACTTCAGTCTTACCTGTGTATGTATACATTCTAATCACCTCAAAGACACACCAGCCTAATAATAAATACCATTTGTCTATGCCAGTCTCCTGTGACCATATCTTCAATAATAATGGATTAGTGAACAGTTATCTAGCTGTTCCCATCACTCCTCAACACTAGCTATGCTCGCTAGGGCTGATGGCAGCTGCAGTCCAGCAGCAGCAGCTGTGGGGCACACATGTTCCTGATTCCTGGAGCAGAGTATGCAAACCCATATAGTGAAACAAGTGAGCCAACATGCTGTAATGCTTTGAATGTTGGGCTACAACTCCTGAGAAACAAGGGAACAAATCCTTAGATATGGGAGTCTACTGGGTAGACTTGGCCAAGTCACATTATCTCAGTCCTAGAGGAAGGTGACAGCAAATCTCCTTTGTAAAAATGTTATGGGTTGCTGATTGCTGTAAGTCAGAGACTGTTTCAAGGCAAATAACAACAGTAGAGATACAATTTGAAGGACACTGACATTGATTAGGTAGTCAAACATTTAAGTTAACCAGAATTCCATTGAAACGGCATAGGTACATTTTCAGAACATGCTGTGAGTTCAGATAATGAAGAGACCAGAATGGGCCAAGATAAAATAATAGGGCTTCAGGACAATGCAACTGTTTTGCACATATAACATGTAACTTTAAATTTCTGTATACCAAGTGCCAAGACAAGGGGAAGGCAACCTGCCCCCCTTGATGCCATGGATTACAATTTCCATCATCGTAATAATTGGCTACGCTCTTTGGAATGGATGTGGTTGGTAATCCAAATCGCTTACTCACAACAAAAGGAGCTCAGTGAGTTGATCTTACTGGTAGCTATCCATGGTCCTGATAAAGTCTTCCTCCATCTGGATCTGTCTTTCAAATCAAACTAAATACTCCAAAACCTGACTTTACATGATGTCACTTTTCTTAATGTGACCTTGCTTACCGTGGCCTGGCCTGATGCCATTTTATCAGATAAGACTTTAACCTGGCTTGTCATGACCTTAAATAAGTCAAGATGCTTCCCCTTTCCCTATGAATCCCAAGCCCTGGCAGAACAAGATAATGAAGTACGGTTGGGCTTCTACATTTGCAGATTTCACTTTCACTGATTTGATTATTTGTGAGTTTCTTCAACCTCTGCCCTCCCCATATCAAGTGCCTCTTTTCTGGGGGAGCCTTCCCTCTTGGCAGTTCTGATCTGGCCATGCAGCCTTTTAAAAATTCACCACTGGTTCTCACCTTCCTTCACCAGCTGCTGCCTGGCCAGCTAAGAATGGATCACAGCCTGATTTCTCAGCACACCTACCCTCTCCCCATACCCCATGCCTTCAAGGAAGGAAATACGCAAGAGAGAGGAAGAACAGGGCCACCATGTCACCCCCCCTTTCCCTCTTCTTTCTCTGTCTTGGTTTGTACCCTGTGTCCTGCTCTTCCCACCATGCTTCAGCCCCCTTCCCACAGATGCACACATGCAAGCACGTACACATACACACACATTTTGATATTTGTGGTTTCTCCACTTTTGCAGGGGTCCTGTGCTCCAACCCTAGAGAATGTGGAGGGCTGACTGTAGTTCACTATTAGGAAACAGTAGCCACCATGGTGGAAAGCAGAGGGTGAAAGAAATCCTTCCCCATAGCTTCCTGTAACCACTGGAGCATAAAAGGGTGTCATACTCAGTATTGTGCAAATGAGATTGGTCACCATATAGGCTGCCTTGCTGCCTGATATCAGGATCACCTATCCAGTCAATAACCACACACTTGCATCCTGTTTCTTCATTGCCATCTCCCACCTCATACAGGCACAGGCAAGAACCCTACCCCGCTCCCACACAATCTGCAATGCAATGCAAGAGATATTCTTGAGGGAGGCATTCCAAACGATGGGCTAGGCCACAGACTGGGTCCAAAGATATCCATGTATTTTAGCTTAAAAGTCTTATTGCCAGTAATGATGTTTTGGTGAGCTATTTCTATGTTTTAGAACTGGGAAGGAGTGGACATATACAAAAGCCAGGAATCAACCAATGGATGATATCATGGGGAAGGGGGCATGGTTATTTGGGGAATTCCAGAAGGCCAGAATGGGGCACAAGATGGAGCAGAGTCAAGCCCAGAAGCTGAAGTTATCTGTCTCTGTTATAAGAGGTTCCAGCTATTCAGCACATTCTGATAATCAAAGCCTCAGCCCACTTCAGTCACCACACACTGGTGGGTGCCAGGAATGGTGAGGCAGCTGATACCATCCACCTTGTAACATAGTGTGTTCCATCCCGTGATTCATTAGAGCCATCTTGAATGTGTGACCTGACTTAGCAGTTTCTTATTCAAGTGATTTGCATGCTTAGACAATATACACTGATCAAAAGTATGAAAAAACCAGAAAGAAAATATGTCTTTCTTGATTTTTTCCCCCTGTGATAATGATACATTTTGGAAAAATTTGGATAGGGAGACAGAAAGGGAGGGAAGGAAGGAAGGAAGGAAGGAAGGAAGGAAGGAAGGAAGGAAGGAAGGAAGGAAGGGCCGAAGGAAGGACAGACAGACGGACGGACAGACAAGAAAAGCTTCCCACAAGCATTCTCAGCTGTAAATGAGAAATCTTGCTGAAATAGGTTATGCTAATTTTTGCTTGTTTAAACCTGTAATATAAAAATCAATACATACAGAAGAAATTCAGCAACAACAACAAAGAAAGGCATTGGCAGGTTCCTGGCAGCTTGCTCGGCACTGTGAATGGCTGCATTAACGTTTATGAGCATTACATATGGAAGTTTTGCAGTGCTACGGCTCAGTAGAGGGAAGGTGCTGGAGGAGCCCAGAGTTAAGAAAAGTTACTTTCTTGAGCTATAGCTTCCCGAATTCCCAAGCCATCAAGGCTCTTTCCAAAAAGTAATTTTTTCCCATGTTAGATATGGGCTAGATCTCAAAGAATTGGCTTTGTTTCCAGCAATGGAAGAAAAAGAAATTGCCTTGTCCTGTTTTTGTGTCCCAAATGTCTCATGGCCAACAAAAGGTGTGTCTGTTAACCACATTAAACCTCCCTCCTCTAGCACCATCTTAAGCTGAGATTTAACATCTCAAGAAAAATGCAGATATGTGACTCTCTGCCATCACATTTCTTCCCCTAAAATAATTTTTTACATTCATGCCTGTGAGCTTTGAAAGCTTACATAATGTATTTTGAAACTTTTGGTTGGCCAGATAAAGGCATCATTAAATTTCTGGGGTGTGTGTATTATTCTGCTACATTTTACTGCATGGCCTGGCTAGCCATATCTTCTCATGCTTGTTAGGCTAACAGGAAAACACCATACTTGCAAAGACGCTGGGGCTTGAACTGGGAAATCTGGAACCTGGACCAGTGGGCTACCAGCATCTATGTGAATTTTGACCTGTAAGCACTGTCAGGCAGGGAAGGGCCAGCTTGTGCCCTCCACAGGCAATCTGAAGCTTTTAGATTGGCTGTGCCCAAGACTGAGGGAGCCTTAAACCTCTGTTTTCCTGCAGTAATGGATCCGAGTGAGCTTATATCATCTTGGGAGGAGGGAGCAACACCAATACTCCAACTGGTAGTTGGGACTAGCTACCATTCACAATGCTTTGCAGCAGGACTGAGCAAAGTGTGGCTTGTGGCCCACACACAACTCCTAGATCTCATTCTTGTGGTCTCTGAAACCCTCACCAATCCCTCAAAGGCTCCTACTTCTCCAGAAATTATTTTAAAATTTGGCAAGATTTTAGGCATTTTTTTTACCCAAAAGCCATGTAGAAAGGACATTAAACATGTGAAAATGTGTGAAATACCTCCCACACTCCCCAAAGCATGCAGGAACCCCATTCTACCCCCACGTATCTCTCTTTTCATCCCCAAACCTTCTCAAAATGGTGACAGGAAGTGACATCTGCAGAGGAGAACAGAGGTACTGGGGCTTGCTGTTGTGGGGTGTGGCCTGGGAGGACCCCTTGGCCCCTGTACAGTTGCTCGTTCCTGTCCTGGCATGATGCAACATTAGGAGCATTGTGGGAAATTTAAATGATGGCTCAACTGAGCTGACTGCATTTAGCTGCCAGTAGAATCTAGGAACTGTACAAGGATCACTGGTTCTGACACCAGTCCTGACCAAATGCCTTTTCAAACTACATAATTATAGTGCTATGATTCCATTTTAACTGCTATGGCTGCATCCTACAGAATCCTAGAATTTGCAGTCTCGGGAAGCACTATTGCTCTCTGGCTGAGAATTGCATGTGCCCTTCCCAAACTATAAATTCCAGGATTCCCTAGGACTGAATCATGCCATTTAAAGTGGAATCATAGCACTATAATAGTTTCGTATGGAAGGGGTCCAAGTCTAACAGCAGCAGGGGAGCCATAGCCAGCCTAAGGCAAAGCAGCAAATGGTACTCTCAAGTCCAGGTATATATAGCAGCCAGTTTGTTCACCACCTGAGGGAGAAAAGTCCACCTTCCCCCATCTCTGTGAGTAAAATATAATATCGGCAAAGAAAATGACTAACAATTTGATGCCCTTTTGTGATCTTCCCTCCCCAAATCTACATCCTAATTGTAGATTCAAGCCTGAGATTGTATTGTTAGGATTTAAAAGATCCACTGAATCAATGAGATTTACCTACACGTTGACTCACCATTCATCAATTGATTCAGTGGGTTGCCTCTAGCTGAGACTAATCAACAGGATTCTGACCTTGGATTGTTCTTGACTGGCCAACAGCCCGCCTTCTGTCTGTGGCATTTGAATTCTGGATCAAGTCCTGGGTTTCAGCTCTGATCCAAGGGATTCTGCATACACTCCAGGATTCAGATATGGCCATTACTTGACCAGAGTGTGGACGTATCAGTGAACAAAGATGTTAAAAATCATACAGAAGAAGAAAGGTGACAACGTTACACCTATATTTTGCCTCAGACATTACTCTGTTGTTAGTTAAGATGGTATTCAGGGACTTCCATGCAGGCAGATACCACTGCCCTTCTTGGCCATGTGGGGACTGGAAACAAAGGGCAATAAAGTAAAAGACAGGTGTCTCTGTTTTGGATCTCAAGGGAAGTCACTTTTCTGTTGCTAATGGAACTGAATTTTTATTAGCTGTCTTTCATTGCCCTTTGTTCCCGGTCCTCTATGGCCAAGAAGGGGAGTTCTATCTGCCTTCACTGAAAGCTGAAAAGAGAGTAACAGATGAGACAAAATGGAGGCTTGTGACTCTGACACTGCCACCTTTCTTCTCATATATGATTTTTAACATCTTAGCCTGATGAAGAAGCCAGTGCAGTCTGCAAGGCTTGCGTCATGCGTTTTGTGCTTTGGAATTGGCCCCATAAAAGTATTGTTGCTTTGTGGATTTGGGATTTTATTGTATTTTGGTACTTGGCCAAGTGGCTACCCTTGAATACATTTCACTACAATGAGTTACCTCTCATCAATTATTTCTTGAATGACAAAGACCTAACTAATATTACAACTGCTGCAGAGCAAGAGAGGCTGCTGCTTCTTTTGCCAAGGAACTGTAATAGCTTAGTTACTTTTGTAGTCACAGGATGCCTGTGCCCTAGCAACTTAGTTCTATTTGAACCATTTGCCAGTGGCTTGCAGTTTTCTGATGTCTTCTTAACAAGAAACCTTTTTATTACTTTGAGATAAGAAGAATGTAAAGAGTTACTTTGAAAACTATTAAATATAACTATAAGGACACTTAATTGGGCTCTTGGAACTGTAACTATATTTGTTACTTTTTAAAAGTAACTTTATTATCTCTTCTCTTGACTTAGCCTTATCAACAGCCTGAAATGAACATTTCACACCTGGAACTACTGCAGGCACACATCTGGCTTTTTAGGATTGCAACCTACTGTTTTTGGCTATAAACCAAATAGATTTTAAAACAGAAACAGGCTTCTTACCTTTTCTTCTTGATAGATGATGACCAATTGTTGTTCCACATTTCTTTGCATTTTGAGACTTGCTCAGACTTCCCAGTTCCCATTTGATTAGGAGTTGTTCTGTTTACATAAAAAGGAAAATCCATCTTTGAAGGAATAAAAAAATGGTCTTGGCAACAGCACAATGAATTGCTGTGAAGCAAAGATAAGCCTCAGCAAGCATTTGGGGAGGGGAAGAAATGGCCATGAAGTTTGCTTCACTTTCATTCTGCAGTATCAATCTAGAGAAGGAACGCTTTGAGTTGCCACTAGAAATGTATTCCATTTTTTAAAATTAGGTTCGGCTTGTATCACTCAATGCATTGTGTGGACTCTGATGTAAATCAGATTTTTTTTTTAAATGGAATTCACATACAGCATTGACATTATTACATTTCAGAGGTGTACTAGAATATTTTAACAGTAAGTGATAATGGCTTTTACAAAGCTTCTCGCAAGCACAAATGTGAATTTCAGATAACACCATTGTAGTTTATTTATTGCATTTATATCTCACCTTTCTTCCAGGATGGGACACAAAGGCACCGACACGGGTGGTCTCCCATCCACACAATGATTAGACTTGAACTTATGCAGCATCTGCAAACTCACTGTGCTATTATGAGATTTAAGCCCATGTTCTGAGCCTTTGAGATCAGATTCACATTTCAGAATGCCAGGAATATGCTCCAGGCACAGAATTCTATTCAATCTGCCTTTATCAGAGCCCCAGCCTGTAGCCCAATCTACCCAGCTACAGCTGATAGCCCCAGTGCCAATGGGGCAATAAATCCACCCTGGATTTTAGTCTATACATTCAAGGAGCTACCCAAAGCACTGAGCCTATTTTGCCAATAAGATTCAGCACCATGAATAGCTCCTTTAAACTTCAGACCAAAATCCAGAGGAGATTCAATACCCCACTGCCACTGGGATGACCAGCTGCTGCAGCATCCATTCATTTACAAAGCACAATGAATCAACACATGAAGGGAGGACTCTCTGCCTCTAGTTCTCTTGCTCTCATGACGTGAAAAGTGATTAGTCTGAATTAGAGGTTCTCTTGCATGTGGGCACACTCCACATGATTGAGAAACTTGATTTGGCTAGGCTTTCCAATGGCATGCGTGCATTCATAGGGGAAACTTTCTTGCTTCAGCATATTGCTCCTCACTACAAATTTCATCACCTTGTTCCCTCCAGATGTATTGGACTACAGTTCACATCATCCACAAGCAGCATGGCCACTGGCTGGGTAATACTGGAATTGTAACCCAGTACTCTAAGAAGTACAGACTGATAAAGGCTGGCCCATATATTAGTCATCCTCTCTCCTAACTGGGGTTCATGATTTTCAAGGTGAAAAGTAGGACATTTCCAAACTATTAACTTCTACCTATACCTTCAGAAAGAGAAAGAGGGATAATAGGCCTCCACATATTGCCGTTGTTTGGAATCTAGTTCATTCCACATTAGGATTGCTGGGCCTTTCATTTTTTCCCCTGTAGAAATTAATGGCAGGCGTGCAAGTATATTGGAGATAATAAAATGTTGTACTAAAAAATCAAGGGAATGTTGAGAACTGGCTCTGAGATGGACAGTGGATCATGTAAGTCAAACAGCAAGTAGTGCTCAGATTGTAGTTGCATTAAATAGCATTAACAGAAGGCTACAAACAGCCAGAATCAATATGCTGGGACATAATTGCTTATGAATGAATGGCATATATTTACAGCTACTCTGGCGTGATGTTGTGCTGGAGCTGCAAAAAATGTTATGCCGTCATCAAAAACAGGTACATTTGGGAAGATTGTGTGAAGCAGAAAACAGGGCTAAAGTAAAGAAACTCCAGCTACCACTGCCACAGGCATTTTTATGTCCTTATAAGAGTGGCAAATTTGGAATAAAATCAATGATTATTTATTTCTGAAAAACAAATAGCCCATAGCCACGCTGCTCAGTTCTGCTCTAGTCTGGCGAGACTAGAGACTAGTGATAACGTTATTTTTTGTCTCCTCTTATTTTCTTTTACTTTTTTTATTCTGGAGTCATTTACACACTTGCAAACCAGTGTGCGGTGATGGTTTGAGTGCTGGCCTAAAACACTGGGAGTCCAGGGCTCAAATCCCTGTTTAGCCATGGAAATCCACTGGGTGACCTTGGGCAAGTCACATTCTCTCAGCCTCAGAGGAAGGCCAAGACAATCCCCTTCTGAACAAATTCTGCCAAGAAACTCCCATGACAGGTCTGCCTCAGGGTCACCACAAGTCAGAAATGATTTGAAGGCACACAACAACAACAATACCTGGCAAACATGTCATATACAAATACCTATCGCACTGATCTTGCTGTAATGTTTTCTGGATAAAAATGGTCCCAATGACTTTCCTGTCTACCAGAAATGATGACAAAAATAGAACCAAGTAATATGAACAGCCAGCTCTTGTACTTCAGTCCAAATTTCCTCTGCAGTACTTACGGTATCTCAACTGGTTACATATCATCCACATACATACATATATCTATAGCGATAGCGATAGCTATCTTCTTGCACAAACGCAGTAACGTTTTCAGTTTTCAGATGGTGTGCTGTGTAAACTTTCCTGCATCTTAACTCTCCTTTTCTTTCTGGGTGTGGCTTCCAACATTTCCAGAATTTTGGGATTGATTGAGTGAGTCTACTTTTACCATCCAGACTATAAATAGGAGGTTAAAAACCAGATCCATATACAGTAGGCCCTTCACATTCGCAGGGGATACTTGCAGAGAACCCCCACAAAAGTGAAATAACCATGAATAACTCCCCCCAGCACCCCTCCTTTCCTGCACACGTGCCCACGACAGCCATCGCCAGCAGCAGGCAGGAGATGGGAGGGGGAGAAAAAATCTTTCCTCTCTTTCACCCTGCCCGCCCCCCATTGCTGGGGTGATCACTTCTGGAGCTGCCAGCAGGAAGATAGTGAGCAAAAGGAACAGATCTTTTCTCCCCCTTGCCATCTACCCCTGCTGCTGCTGGGGTGATCCTGCCAGAGCTGCGGGCAGGCAGATAGATGGCAAGCCTGATCGCACCAGCGATGGCCCGAGGGTGTGCAGAGAACAGGAAATTGCCCACTCTGTACGCCTCTTTCAGTGGCTGTCAGCTAGCTCACACGGGCGGCAGTGGTGGGTGTGCAGGGAACAGGTGATCTCTCACTCTGCATGTCTCTGCAGGCCGCTTCTGGAGCACCTGCAGTGGCCATCGTGGAGGGCATCCAGAGAAGGAGTGATGATCTTTCCCCCTCCCTGCCCCTGGGCAAAAGGCCAGGGAATTGGAGGGCGAGATGGGGGGAGGCAAGCCCATCTGTGAATAATCAAATCCATGAAGGTGAAACCCACGAATGTGGAATGTAGCTGAAAGCAGTTTACAAGGCAAGCCCAGAAGGTTTTGCTACATGACAAAAAGGACAAGATGGCACCTTCCCCAAAATCTAGGTATAGAATCCTATAAGATTGGTAGTCGACTCTCAGGCCATTTCTATGTTGGACTGTTATAGAGCTCTTATTCCACTTTCAACATCCTGTGGAATCCTGGGGTTTGCAGTTTAGGGAGGGTCTCATCACTTCCTCACACCTCAGCAAAGGCTGCCTGAAGAGCCTGCTTTGACCAAATCAGTGCCTGTTCCTATTACCTGTATTATACCACCTTCTTTCTCTTTCTTACACAGAACTTGGACACAGTCCATTGTTCTTTGGCCAATAACTCCCAGCATGCCCCAGTCACTGTATGGGAGTTCCACAAAGGAAATTTTCCAAGCTTTGGTCGTGTGCCAGTCTTATGGGTAGCTGGATCTCATGCTACTAAATGAAAGGACACACGGCATAGTGTCCTTCCAGGAGCAAGTGAAAACAGGGCTTTGGGAACTGAATCTTGAAAGGGAAGAGGTTTTTAATAATTACACTGTGCTGTAATAAATGAACTGAAATAATTATGCTGTATTTCTTTTTTATGGATATGCTTTTAATTGCTTTCACTTCTATTCACTTCTGTTCACTTCATTTCTATTGATAGTCTCATGATAATTTAATTTTTGTATGTTTTTACTGAGGAGAGATTTTATCTGTATCTGTTTCAGTTTTGTAAGTTGCTCTGAGTTCTAGGGAAAATAAAAGGCAGAAAACAATAATAGTTGCACAAGTGCCTTTTCTTCCTCAAATACAGAATCCACTTCCTCTTTGTGGTTTGAATATCCTGCCCATCTCCACTTGCATCCCAAAACTGGCACACTGCTTCAAGCTTTATGGCACCCTTCCATCTCATTGTATTCCTAACGTCACTCGATTAAGCCAACAACTGTAGTACCATTTAAAAGCCACTATCTGTTCCTCAGTAGGATACATGCTCTTAACTTCTTAAGTATTCTGCTGCTAATTTTGTTGAATTAGATAATGAGATTGCTGTGCTGTTTTTAGGGTTCATGACACTTTGATTAATAAGGTAATATGCAATCTAAATGCCGAGTGAATGGACCGTAAAATCTTAAACTGCAGAAGTAACAATTTGTCTTAAAACATTAATCATGGCAACTATGTAAGAAATGCTCAGACGTTCATTTGGTGTTTTCCCCCTCCCCCTCCAAAGCAGAATTGCCACCTACATTTTGGCTGAGCAAATGATATTTAATCAAGCCTCCATCTTCAGGCATCTTCCTTACCACACCCCATGGCTAGCAGGAATGTGATGAAACCTTCCTCTGTGGAAACCCACACGTTTGTATAGGCAAGAAAGAGTCAAGTGTGTTCCTTAAGATGTCACATCACTGCACTGCTTATCCTCCTGGATTGGTTGTACAGCATAGGCTAAAACTGATTGGTGTTGCAGTTCGACAACATCTGGAAGGAAGCAATTGCCCATCCCTGCTGTAGGGAATGCCTGCATTTGTTTGGGGACACTTCACCCAGGTCTTTCAAGGTGACTAAGACATTGTAGGCATTGCAGCCAAGCTCTGCTCTAAAATAAACCCGCTCTTCTTCTTTCTTCACATCTCAGCCAAGCCAGATCCAGATCAGGTAGGAAACCATCAGGGGCACAGCAAAGGCCAGCCATGCAGCTTAGAGTGTGGGTAGGGTGAGGGGGTGTGGGGGCGAGGGGTGGAGGGACAGGGGCATGGCCAAGTTGTGTGAGGGCATGGCCACATTCTGTGGGGGTGTGATCACATCACGTGGGGTGCCCCCCAAAAAATACTACCAAAGGAGGGAACACCCTCATTACCCCCTGCCTGTACGTCAGTGGCAAAGGCCTCATGGTGACCTGGACTGATGATCAAGCAGGGATTATTAGACTTCACTGGCAAGCATTGGGGAACATGTTCTCCAGCAATAGCCCAGGGAAGAGCTTAGAAAAGTTACTTTTTTCAGACTACAATTATTAGAATAGACATCATGGTCTTGCTGGCTATGGAATTTTGGGAGTCACCTTCTAGGGGAAAAAAATTCCAAAAGCTGGCCTGGAATAAAGTGCAAGATTGCTATTTTGTGAAGCAAGGCAGATGTTTCCAGATTTGCCTGTCTCGAGAAAGACTGCTTGAACTTCATATTTGAAAGTATAATGCTGTTTTGTGACAAATTTTGTCATAAAGAGAGAAATCTCTGAGGTTATCTGAAACATAGGCTGAAGATGGGATGTCTGGTCATGCTGAAATATTAAGTGTCTAAAATGGGATCCCCCACAGAGATATGCAGGGAATTCACCCTCCAAATGTGTTGGGCTACAGCTGACATCATCCCCAGCTTATGTGGCCACCATAAGAGAGCACTGGGCTTACCAAGCTCTCCCTTGCTTTTCGGGTAAGAAAGGATGCCCACTAAGCACAAAAGAAAGCGAACCCACCCTGCAAAAAGAAATCCTATTGGCAGCTTTGTCCCCTTCTGTCACTTTAGGCGAGGCTTGAGCAGCAGATGCAGTGAGCTAAAAATTATCAACTGATCTTTTGGGCAGATCAGGGCTGGGCATAACACAGATGTTGTTGAACTGCAGCTCACAGCATCACTCACCATTGGCTATGTTGCCTACAGCTGCTGGGAGCTGTGGTCCATCAGCATCTGGAGGGCTGCATATTCTCACCCTGTAGCAGATCACCCTGCTGGGAAAGGGACAGCTAGGAAGAAGACATCTCAAAGGCTGGCAGCCCTGCAAGTGTTACTGTGGCCAGAGCTGAGGAAGTTCATTTTAAGAAAAAATAGCATTGTGACATGCTAAAGACATCCATCTAACTAGGCAACAAACAGTACTGGGACTCAGACGATCATCTTACTACTATTCAGTTGTAAATGGCTTTGGCATTTGTATTCATTCTTGTTCCAAGGAACTTTCAAAGCTTTTGATTTGCCTGCATGACACTCCTTTGGCACACTGCAGGCCAGATGGATTCTAATGGATCAGTGAAAATGTAAAGACATGACAGTTTAGAAACAGTGCCGTAGCAGTAACTCTCGTTGCTGTTCTATTTTGGCTAAAGGAACTGGAATAAAATTAATAGCCTGATATATTTACTGGGAAGCCAGTCCCCAGGGAGTTTACTTCCAAGGAAACAGGTTTTCCAAGGGGCTGTAAGAATGCCTTCCATCCAATGACAATCAGACAATTGCATCCTGGCAAAAGCTTGCCACGAAAACATATGCTCCACCAGGTATGCTGCAAAAAAAGTTGTTTTCACAGCCTCTCACCAAGAAATCTTCTAGAAAGAAACAATAATATTAATGATAGTGTCAATTTAGCACAGTGGCCAAGGTCTACTGAACAATGTATACTGCAGCCCATTGCTTAAGCGCTAAGTGACTATTCCTTCTCTTTGTTATAACTGTTTCACCCTCAGGGATGCAATGTTCTGACATAAGAGAGAAAGCATGGGTCTCTCTAGCGCAATTAATAATTAATTACATGTGGCTAATTATTCCATAGCTTTGGGAAAAAAAGATGTTGGAGACAGAATGAAAATAATAATAACATGATCATTTCATAAATGCACAGACACACACAAAATGAGCCTCTAGCTATTGTTTCTTTCAGCAGCATCTCTTTCTCTATCACACACGCACACTCTTATATACGTACCAAGAAGATATTTCTGGAGCTGTTCTGATGTCACAAAATGTTCACGAGCACTTCAACCAGAGCAGGTGTGATTAAGGAGGGCCATTGGCACTTTAACAGAAGAACCTTGACATACAGCCAAGTAACAACAGGGGAGTTGCAGGGCAAGAAGCTCTAATGAAATAATTTTTAAAATTGCATTGGGCCAAGGGAACTCATGTAGGCATGTGATATATATTTGCCAGACCGGGCCTTCTTAGTAGTTGCATCTACATTTGGGAATTTTCTTCCTGGAGACAGCTAAAATGACTGCCTTCTAGATGTCATTCCACAGACAGGCAAAGACTTTTGTATTCTGACAGGTTGTTGAGAACTTCTAAATGGGATTGTGATTGGTCACTGTGTCATCTTTAACTATGCTATCTTAAAACTGCTTTTTTTCTTATTTTTATTTGCATGCTCTAGTTGTTTTTAATGTTACTTGATAGTTTAACTGTGTGTTTTAATTACGCTGCATTTCTTTTAATTGGCAGGCACTTTGAATCTCACTTTTGGGAAAATGCAGGATATAAATAAAGATGAAGACGAGGGTGAAGATGATACAAGGAGGCAATAAAGGAGAATTAGGGTGTCAGAAGAAAGGGAAAGGAATGTCATTAAGGCTTAGAAACAGATCCACAGTCACTGAGGAGAAAATTTGTTGCTTAGCAGTTAGCTATAGGATGTTCCACCCTCTTCATAGCAACACTTCCTTTCACACTCTTCCTGCTAGCTGCTCCTAACTAGGCGGACAAGAGAGAGCCTCACTTTCCTTTCAAAGGAATTTTGAACTAATTGTTTTGATACTGATATTTTAGTGTGAACTTATTATGGAAGTGGTCTGACTTTTCTATGCCATGGTTAGGAATGTTTTATTCTGTGGCATTTTATCAATTGCTTTGAGAAGGGAAGGTGAAGGACAACCCTCCAGATGTCATTGGACTGCAATACCCAGCATTCCTCACTGTTGGCTACATTGGCAAGGGCAGACGAGAGCTGCAATCTGAGAACATTTGGAAGGCCACACTTTGCTCAGTCCTACTGTATATAGATGAGAGCAGCATGGTGAAGTGTTGGACTATGACTCTGGAGATCAGGGTTTGATTCCCTGCTCAATCATGGGAATTTGCTGGGTGATCTTGGGCATATCACATACTCTCAGCCCCAGAAAACTCCAGGATAGGTTCACCCTAAATTCACCATAAGTCAAAAATGACATTTTTAAAAAAAAAAATGACTTGAAGGCACATGACAACACACAACTGTATACAGACAAACAGTATATAAACAACACAATTAATTGGAAAAGGAAGAACTGTCTGTACAAAAAATAAGAAGGGCCAGAATTTCCCATGGCCAAGACATACACTCTGGGGTTGATAGGGTTTGTAGCCTGACATACCTGAAGAGTGCCAGGCTGTAGAGGGCTTCATTGTACTATAGGAGAGAACTTCAACTAATAGAATCATAGAAACCTAGAATTGGAAGAGACCACAGGGGCCATCCAGTCCAACCCGCTGCCATGTAGGAACCCACATCAAAGCACTCCCAACAGATGGCCATCCAGCCTCTGTTTAAAAACCTCCAAAGAAGGAGACTCCACCACACTCCGAGGCAGCACATTCCACTGCTGGATAGCTCTGACCATCTAGAAGTGCTTCCTGAGGTTTAAGTGGAATCTGTTTTCCTGAAACTTGAATCCATTGCTCCCTGTCCTAGTCTCTGGAGTAGTGCAAAACAAACCTGCTCTCTCTTCGATATGATATCCCTTCAAATATTTAAACATGGCTATCATGTCCTCTCTTAACCTTCTCTTCTGCAGACTAAACATACCCAGCTCCCTAAGCCACTCGTCATAGGGCATGGCTTCCAGACCCTTCACCATTTTGATTGCTTTCCTCTGGACACGTTCCAGCTTGTCAATATCCTTCTTGAAATGAGGTGCCCAGAACTAGACACAGTATTCCAGATGAGATCTAACCAAAGCAGAATAGAGTGGTACCATTACCTCCCTCGATCTAGACACCATACTCCTATTGATGCAGCCAAGAATGATGCAATGCAATGCATTCTTCCCCAATCTGGCACCTTCCAGGTAAGTCAGAGAATGCAATGCCCATCATCCTAAGACAATGTGACTGTCAGGTACAATGGGAGTTGTAGTCCATGCATCTGGAGGGTCCTGGTTGGGGAAGGGTGAGTTAATATTTCTTCCTGGCAAACATCATATTTCCCTATTATGCTGTTGCTTTGACAGCAGTTTCTGCAACATGCCAAGTAGATGCTTATATGGAAATGGACAGGAGAGTCAATAATTTTCTAAACAGCTTCTCATTTATTTATCTAATTTCTCATACTCACAGCTTGGAAGAGTTACTTTTGGGAGACTACAGTTCCCATAATCTCCCAGTCAGTGACATGCTGGGATTGATCATTCCCCTCCAAGTAACTCTTATGTGCCCTAGCTATTTTGCGTCTGATATCCTAACAGGAGAACATTTGCCAGGAAGAGTTTGTTGTTGTAGGGGTTGCTGTTGGTTGAGCAAAGCACTTCATTATCATTCCTGCTGTACCATTCAAAACAAGAAGTAAGCAGACTCACACAACTTTTGACAAAGAACCATGAGGTTGGTATATGTTCTGGCACTTGCCATCCAATACCACAAAGTGGTACACAGAAGTGTGGTAACTTTTAAGCAAGGGATGGAAAACAATCTCTGGTGGTTTTTTGGACTAGAACTCGATCATCCCTCCCCACAAGCTAAACTAGTTAGGGCTCCTCAAAATTGCAGTCCAATGGCAACTGGAAGGTCATATGTGCCACAATTCCTGTTTTAAACAATGCATTACAGAAAGAAAGAAATACTATGGCTTGGAACCCTGTTTATGCTCATGCAACTGGGCTGGAAGACGAAGACAGTGGCAGCTGGTGGTTTCCACATCAGTGGGATCGTGAATCCACTGTGAATGCTGGATCTGTTTTGGAGACTGGGTTCCACACCTTGTATAGTTCCTTTAAAGTTCAGGCTAAAACATGGAATGGGCTCACTACCCTACTGACATGGAAGTCCTGAGCTACAACTGGGTATGGACTTTTCTTCCTACTCCCCCAATCTATGCCAGCCCTTTTAGCTCATTCAAAAAGCTACATGGTGTACCTAGCTGAATGAGGTAAATTCACAGGGAGGAAAGATTTTTAAAACTGGACAGAGGTGTCTTCTATGAACAGAGCTCATTTCTCTCCTTAAGGCAGATGCTGAAGCCAACCCACTCAGTCTTTCACTGCTCTGAATCACGAAGACCTTGACAAACCATAAGAATCAAAGAAGGGCAAAGAGACATAAAGAAGTTCAGTTTTCCCATCAGAGAATTTAACAAAACAAAATGCCCATATATTCTCTGGCATTTTCTTTATTAAAAAGAAAAGACTCATACCTGGACTATCTTAACCCAGTAAATCCTTTATTAATTGTAAAGGAACCACAATCTCAAATCCATTTGCACATTTAATCTCTCACAGTCTAATGTAGGGTTTCTTTGATACTGTATTTTGGCGGTTCTGCAGAAGCTACAACTTTAGTAACAGAAAAATATCAGCTGAACACTGAAAAAAGATGAATTTTTGGCTATTGTCTAAAGAAATAGCTACCTGGGAGGAGCAATTCTGTTTCATTTGAGGTTCTAAAATCATGCAGAGCAATATATGCTTGTGGTGGGGTTGGGGTGAATGTTGTCTTATAGAAGAAAATCCTGCCAAAACATAATCTAGGGTGGTAACAACCAACAGCTCTGATTCAGAGTGTGAACACGTTGTTGAGAGCGTGGACTCATTTCCAGGATTCAGAGCTTCCGAGAGTGGTGTGTAAACCCCTTGTTAAATCAACACCCCAATCTCTCAAGGCCAGTGGTTCTCAACCTGTGGGTCCCCAGATGTTTGTGAACTTCAGCTCCCAGAAGCTCCAGCCACTATGGTCAATGCTCAGGGCTTCTGGGAGCTGAAGTTCACAAACATCTGGGGACCCACAGGTTGAGAACCACTGCTCTAGGCCATTCCCCCATCCAGTTTTTAAGTTTGAAATGGCAGAAAGCACAGTGTAGGCCGACTTAGTGGTTTTATGGGGCGAGTCTCCAAAGCAGTTCACTCCTCATCTTTCTTTTCACCTACAGCAAAGGAACAGAGTTCAGTCTATCAGCTTCCAAAATCAAGAACAGCCTTCACCAACCCAGCACCCTCCTGATGTGCTGACTACAAATCCCATTGTCCACAGCCAGCATGGTCCATGGCCATGGTTATGGGACTTGTAGTCCAACAGATCTGGATGCCATGAAGCTCAGGAAGACTGAAGGTGGCATTCCTTTTTGGAACATCACCTGCAAAACCCCAGAGTAGTCTGTGGCAGTTTTAGTCCCATTAGGATAAGTCTTCTCTGTGGCTGCTCCCAAGCTATGGAACTCCCTCCTATGAGAGGTGCAGTTGGTTCACTCTCTGCTCTTTTTCCACCAGCAGGCAAAGTCCTTTTTATTTAGGCATGCCTACTGCACCTTGCAGCCCTCTTCTCTCTAGGTTCCACACTACTCTTATCTGGCCCTTGCTTGGTACCTTACAGGAAGAGATTAGCAAAGAAATATGCCCTGTTTAGTGGAAGAAGGACATCTGTGGAATTAAACACTGCTTCGAACATTTGCAAATCCAGAAGTCAAATGACTGTGTGAACGAGGTTCTCTTCTCTTCAGTGTTCTCTCAAATCTTTAATGTTATTTATCTCCATAGTCAACACTTAAGGCTGAATGGCAAGGAATGACTGAAAGGAGGAGAAGGAGGTGGAAGGGAATGTGAAAAAAAGAGTCAAAGAGAAAATAATTAAGCTCACATATCTGGGAGCATCCAGAATGCACAACTATAGTGGTTTGATCCCACTCCATGCTATGGAATTCTGAGCTTTGTAGTCTGGTGGGGTACTGATAATTCTCTAGTGTACTTCCCCGGAATGATAGCATGAGAGCTCCTTGGCAGAGAATTCTAAATAAATCATGAAATTGTTTTTGTTGTTGTGTGCCTTCAAGTGGTTTCCAACTTATAGAAACCCTAAGGTCAACCTATCACAGAGTTGTCTGAGGCTGAGAGTATGTGATGTGTCCAAGGTCACCCAGTGGGTTTCTATGGCTGAGCAAGGAATCGAACCCTGGTCTCTATGGTCGTAGTCCAATGTTCAAACCATTACACCACACTGACTTTCACATGAAACTGGCTCTCACATGAAACTATACATCCCAGGATTCCATAGGGCAGAGCCAGAACTGTCCAAGCGGTAACAAAGTTCTGTAACTATGGACTCACCCAAGGTAGCTGAAACACCAAGAAGTCCTGTGGTAATTTAGATATTAACATTTATTATCTAATATATAAAAGTCAAAGTTTGTGAGTTCATCTGTGTCAGGGAAAGACCTGACCTCATATGATTGGCTGTGTCAAGCGAAGACCTCATATGATTGGCTGCCTGAAAAGATTCTATGAAATCCTGGGGTTTACAGTTTAGGGAGGGGCCTTTAGAATTGTCAGCCAGAGAGCTCTTGGATCTCAGGTCGGTTGCTATGGAGACAAGACCTAGCAGCAAGAAGGAGAAGGGCAGAGTATTCCCTCAGGAAATCATCCTCTGTATGTTGATAATGCTGAATACAGATTGGATTGAGGTATATGGGGAAAACTTACAAGTACTGGACAAGACAGTTTGGGGAATTAGAAACACAGGATCTTAAATCTTTCTAATAAGTATTGCCTGTGAGAAAATAAAATCCTGGGCAACGCCAGGTAAATACACTAGTAGTATATATTTACCCTAAGTTAGAGGTATGCCTTCGTTGAAGGGAGAAGCAGCTGACAGTAAGGTCAGTCAGAGGTGACTGAAATGCAGAGAATACAGTTTCTTTATTCACGGTGGCTATTCAGAAAACCACTGCTGAAGGATAACAAAGACGACCATTCGTAAGTGAGGCAATTAAGACATGTAGTGTGATGATGGTAACAAGAACCACAAGAGACAGAACCAAAATTCTGGATGAGCTGTGCTTGAGCTGTTTCCCATTGCAATCTTGGAGTTCCTTAGTTCAGGAATGAACTCCGACATCCTCATGGGATAGGAAGGGGAACCGACTTCTCTGCAGCTTTTACAGAGCTGGTGTGATGTACTGGTTTGAGCACTAGACTATGACTCTGAAGAACAGGGTTCAAATCCCTGCTCAGCCATGGAAATGCACTGGGTAATGTGGGGCAAGTCATACTTTCCAGCCTCAGAGGAAGGCAACAGCCCTCTGAGAAAATCTTGCCAAGAAAACCTCATGATAGGTTTGCCTTTCAGTTGCTATGAGTCAGAAATGACCTGAAGGCATACAACAACAAGAAGAAGTTTAGAAAGGTCTTTAACAACTGTTAAACTGTTAGCTTGGATAAGACAGCTTTTCAACTATAGTCATGCTCTGGTGGCATTCTTTCCTACCGAAAATGCACTGAATCCCCAAACTGTTTTCAAGCTGAAGGAATTTAATGAGCAGGAGATCATTAAGGAGGGAAGAGTAATGAAACTGAATGTCCGAGGGAAAAATCCTGTTCTCATGGATCACAATTAGAGTGTTTGAAAAAGAAAGAGAAGCACCTAATCTCATGGATGATGACTCACAGTACAAAGGGATGAAGGAAAGCAAAGTGACGGATAAGTGAAGAAGGGTAGACAGAAGACAAAAATGGGTGTAAAGGACGACCTTTCAGGCTGATTTAGCATCATGGTTTTGCCAGCCTCTGATTTCATCTTTCTTGGAATGATATACTTTTGAATGAATGAATGACTGTTAGTATTGTTTCTATTGCATTTCTTGTCTGCGCCTGTATAATAATAAACTGTTTACAGCACAGTTCTGTACTTACTTGCCTGGGAATTCAGTGGGCCGTGTTTCTAAGGCACCACATATAGAATTGTACTGTAATGCTTTTTAAAGTACGTCTAAACATTACAGTAACAGGAAAGATCTGCCTGCATTGAACACCTCTCCACAACTCTTTGCAAGGTCCCTACGTGAGTCTAGAACATTGGAGAAGGAAAGGGCAGGACCTTTATTAGCAACTGATCAAAGTGTCACAAACTCTGAAAGACTTGCAAGTGATGGTCAGTCCTTTGCAATCCAGGTTGGACCAGCGAAACTATCCAGCCTTGCTCAAACGCAAGTCAGAGAGGAAAAAGAAGAAGCAGCAGCAGCAGCAGCAAAGGGAGAAGAGGAGGAGGAAGAAAGGAAGGAAAGAAAGGAGGTGAGCAGAAAGAGATGAAATGGAAAAAGAAGAGGAGAATGATAGAGGAAGAGAAGGAGAATAAAGAGAAGGATAAAGAAGAAAGAAAAGGAAGAAGATGAAGTAGAGGAGATGAAGAAAAGAAGAACATGAGGAGGAGAAGAAAAGGAAAGAAGTGGTGGAAGAGGAAAAGAGACGAAGAGAAAGAGGATGAGAAACGCGTGTTACTAATGTTCCCAAATAAATGTCAAAAGCTGCAGCCCTTACCTGTTGCGGGGAAGCATCCCCGGAGGAGCCAGCTGGAGAGACGCCGGGGGCGGCCGGAGGGATCTCATCACTCTCGGGGTGCTCTCCGCCGTCGTGGCTCGGATCTCCTTCTCCCAGCCCCTGGCGAGCAAAGCAAGACCACTCGCCAAACTTGTCCGAGAGTGCCCAGAGCGAAAGAAAGCGCACCCACCCGCCAGCGCGACCGAAACCGCTGGGACCGGCGGCGCCTCGCTCTCCCCTCGCTCTCCCCTGGAGCTTTGAGTCCCTGGAGCCGGTGTCCTCCCGCCCCCGCAACTTCCTCCCCTTCTTTGCCCCTCCACACCCCCTGACTCCCCCCCCCAGTCCGCCTCCCCGCAGGCGCCGCCTGGCTCGCGGTCTCGGCGGGGCTCCCCGCCTACCTTTCCCTGGCGGCGCCGTCGGCCGAGAGCCACGCGAGGCAGAGGCAGAGGAGGAGGCTGCCCAGCAGAGCCGCCAGGGCCAGGGCCGCCCGCATCGTCCCCACCGCGGCGCTCCCAAGGCGGAACGACGACGAGGACGGCGGCGCCGGAGGGGAAGCGGGAGGGGCGGCGGCGGCGGCGGCGGCGGCGGCGGCGGCCCCGTCAGGTCCACGCGCCTGGAGGAGGAGGAGGAGGAGGAGGAGGAGGGGCGGCGAGTGCCTGCCAGTCTGAGGTCGCCCCCTTCTCTCTCTCGCTCCGCTCCGCTCCGCCCCCTCCCCGTCCCCCGTCGCCGCCGCCTCCCTCCTTCTTCCCCCACGGCTGCACTGACATCAGCCTCGCATCCTTCTGGGTTTGCCAAAAGCAGATTTGGGGGGGGGGGGCGCCAGAAGCGCATCTTCGCTTCCCTGGGGCATCCCCCGGGGCGGCCATCCTTCCTCTCGCCCTCGCTCTCTCGAGACAGGCAGGGAGAGTGGTTGCCAGCACGCACAAACGCACGCATGCAGATGCCACACGCTAAGGCCATTTCCGCACCAGACTGTTCTAGCGCTTTTATTCCACTTTCAACATCCTACGGAATCCTGGGGTTCGAACCAGAGGCGGAAGGGACACAAAGGGCTAAAACTGAGAGGTGGGAGGAAGCTGTCTTAGCTCTTTCCTAAACAACCAACCCATTTCCCAAACGGCAAGGACTGCTGAGGAGGGCTAGCCTCTGAGCATGTGCTGAGAGTGTAAAGTCAACACATCTTGGGGAAGGGTCGGGTTAACTCCTGCCCCACCCCCGTTGCCTTAAACCTTCTTCGGAGAACAAAATGAAGCCTGCCACCGTGGCAGAGCCAAGATCCCTCAATCCGTATTTCTGGCAATGAAAGGAGCTGTTGCGGGGGGGGGGGTTGGAAAAGGGTTTGTCTGTTCTGTCTCTGTCCCTTCATGCCCCCCCACTGCCTTTCCCCTGACTTTAATTACACACCCCCATCCAACCTGCTGCTAATCACAGAACAGGGTGTTAGGAGTATCAAGAAGGGCAGGCACCCTCTCCATGGCCAACTGCAACTGTGAAGGAGGCAGGAATTGAATTAGCAAGATAGCCAAGTGGCTAGGTCTGTTGAAGGGAAGGCAGCACACAGTGATAATGGTTACATGGTGCAACTAGGTCCAGTGAACACGAGCATAGGCCACCTCTGGAACAGAGGAACTTGCCCAGAAGGGAAATGTTGTCCTCAAGCCCTGCTTATGGGATCCCCATAGCTAGCCGATTGATCCCTGAAGGAAACAGGACACCAGAAGGATTGTAGCCCAGTGGTAGAGGGTCTGTTTGGTATACAGAAAGTCCCATATTCAATTCCTGACATCTTACAGTTGGGCTGGGAAAAACTCCTGCCTGAAACTCTGGAGGACGCCTGCCAATCAGTATGGTAAGGGCAGGCTTGGTGGCTGAATGATCTGATTCAATATAAGGCAGATTTCTATTTTTCTTTGACTAGACAGGACTTTGGTATGATCCAGCCTGGCTCTACTTATGTTCTGGACCAAAAGAAAAGATATCCTTGTTGCCATTTCTAATTTAGCCCCAGGAAGCTGAGCAGTGGTGGCTTCCACATCAGTTGAGTGGTAAATCCTCTTGAGATTTTAATGCTGGCTTTAGAGGAGCTTTCCAGAGTGCTGGATACTATTCCTAAATCAGTTCAGCACCATGGACAGCTCATCAAAGCTAGAGAAAACCTGCAATTCACTGCTCCACCAGAATCTGTCTGATCTTAGAGGCTAAGCAGGGTCAGCCCTGGTTGGTAGTTGGATGGGAGACAACCAATGAATAGCAGGTGCTGTGGGCTACATTTCTAAAGAAGGAACTGGCAGAGCCACATCTGAGTGTTCCTCGCCTAAGAAAATCCAATGAAATGCATGAGGTTGCCATAAGTTGGCAGGCAATTTGAAGGTACAGACACACACTGAGATGAGAGCTTCCCACCACCACTACTGAAACTGATATGATAGCCATCTTCAAATATCTGAAGGATTGTCAGGTGGAAAATGGAGTGAGACTGTTTTCTACTGCTGAAGAGAATGAGACCCAGACTAATGGATTCCAATAAGATGAAATGAGATTCTATATCCAGGAGAAATATAAAAAGCTTACATGAGGAGTCAGAATCAAGGACACAAGCAATTTCCTGTTTGGCTTGAAAACTTTTGCTGTTTGCTTCTCCTTCTATATCTGTCAGACATCACCACTGGAGCACTAGAGTGCTGATGAAACCTACTCCGCCTATGCTAAACTGTGGGGGAGGGTGTTGGAAACTGGGGACTCCTTGAAGCTGATATTAAATTTCAAAAACCCTGCCATGGTTCCTAATGACCCATTTTTCATCACATCCTAAGTGGAGAAGAGCAGAGAGACATTGATTATCCCACCCTTCTGGCTGCTTCATTTGTCATTCCACAGTTTCAGGACTAAGATTTGGGTTGTCAGGCAGTTGGTTTGCCATCAATAGCTTGATCATCAAAAGCTGAAAGGTGAAGGTGAGATTTTAGTATTCCAAGCTGCCTTGATTCGGTGAGAAGGGCTGTGGCTCAGTGCTGGAGCACATGTTTTGCATGCAGAAAGTCCCAGATGAAAATCCCTGGTGTGTTACGGGAGAGATTCCTTTCAGGAACCATGGAGAGCAGCAACCAATGTTGTGGACCAACGTTTGCAACCTAGTACCCCATAAATGATGTCGGTGAGTTGCTGCAGTGGTTGATACACTGGGCTGAGACTTGGAGCAGCAATATCCCATTAAACCTTGGAATGTACTGGGTGACCTTGGGCCAGCTGTCAGCCCAGTCTGACTTAACTGACAAGGCTGCTGTGAAAATAAAGTGGGAATAAAGAGAGCCATGTATTTCAGTATGAGTTCTTTGGAGGAAACGTGGGACATAAATGTAATAATATTGTGTTAGTTCCCATCACCTCCATCCAGCATGTGGTTTGGGGTGATGCAAGTTGTGCTTCTACAGAACTGAAAGGCATTACATTGGGAAGGAAAGACAGGCCAATTCTGCACGACATTGCTGTCCCATGATGGGGACGCATTGCTGGCAGTCTGCAAGTTGTGCTTTCACACAACATTGTTGTGGTTCCACGGCCAACGCTTCCCCACCTGTCACCATCATGGGATAATTAATTAATGGAAAAAAAAATCTTGTTAATGTCTCACGATCACACAACACTCTGTTGCCAGTTGCCATGCAGAATGAGCAGAAATGCAATCTAGGCATTTCCTTCTCCCATGCAGCACAGGAAAGAAGCTGGCTGCACTGTAGAAGGAAGGCGCATATCACTCGCACTCCCATCTGCAGGCAGCTGGCTAGGTGTGCAGAGGAGCTTTGGGGACACACTCCCATA
This sequence comes from Iguana delicatissima, assembly GCA_948472985.1. Classification (NCBI taxonomy): domain Eukaryota; kingdom Metazoa; phylum Chordata; class Lepidosauria; order Squamata; family Iguanidae; genus Iguana; species Iguana delicatissima. The sequence goes on along the minus strand of CAOKZL010000749.1, from coordinate 1,450,709 downwards.
GTGGCAAAGGCACTGCTGGAATGACACTGGGATGATGCCAGAAAAGGGCAAGGTGCAGAAATGGTATATAGTGATATAGTGGCATAGTGGTTTGCGCATTGGACTGCAGCTCTGGAGAGCAGGGTTCAAATCCCTGCTCAATTATGGAAATCTAGTGGGTGACCTTGGACAAGTCATACTCCCTCAGGCCCAAAGGAAAACAAAGATAAACTGCACAAAACTTGCAAAGCAAACCCTGTGATGGGTTTACCTTAGGGCTGTCATGCAACAGAAAAAACTTGAAGGAACAGAATAACAAGAAGTTGGGAAAGGCTGGTGTAGATTATTCTGAACTAGATAGATCAAAGTTCTGACTCTATATAAGGTAACATTTTTTATTCCTAAGTCAATGATCCAACTATTTCATCTTCAACAGAAACAATTACAAAGCACTGTTGTTATGTGCCTTCAAGCTGACTCCAACTTATGGTGACCCTATAATAGACTTTTTTTGGTAAGATTGATTCAAAGTCTGAGAGAGTGTGACTTACCCAGATGGTTTCCAGAGGGCTTCCATGGCTGAGCAGGGATTCAGACCCTGATCTCCCAGAATTCTAGGGTGAATCTGTATTACGCAAATGTGGCACTTTAGTATAACTTTAAAGCTATGGTTCCATCTTATGGAATCCTGGGATTTGTAGTGTTGTGATGTACTTAGAATTCCCTGCAATGAGCTCCAATGGTATCCCAGGATTCTATGTCAGTGAAAGTAGAACTAAACTGCTATAACTATGCAGTGTGGATACACCCCTACTAAAACACACAGACCAGTACACCAGACTGGCTTCTTAGAAAACACTATAATTAAGGATAAAAAGAATATTCAAAAATATTCATTTGAAAAATGAATGAAAAATACATGTTTTCCTTGTGTCAAGAACCTCCGACAAGACTAATCCTGGGCTGATTAAATTTTCACAGTCTGATTTGTTAATGATCTCCTTTGTACAAAAAAAATGCTTTCCAAATGGTCTGCCACCAGAAGAACGACAGAAGAGAAATGAGGTAATGTGATAATTCCTAGCCAATGATGTTAATATTCTGCTGTAATTACAATTTACTTGCCTTGTGTGATAAAGAAATAGGTCTGCATGAACTTCACATATAGTTGTTTTGCACAGAAACAACATTTTTTGCATAGGAAGCAGCTTTTTCTGTGCAGAAAACAATTCAGTTCAGAACAAGCTGTTTCCTGCTGAGAAAAAGTAGTTTTATGTGCATAGCAACCGTGTGCAAATTTTGTGAAGAATAAGTCCTGAATTGTGAACAGACTTTGAAAAGTAAGTGGTTTTTGAAGACTTCCTCATTGCAGGAAGAAAATTCCTAAAATTACTTGTTGCCTGCTTTGAGAAGAAAATTAGTGAAGACTATGACACAGTAAAATTACAACTCCAACCATACCAGGGAATGTCCCGCTGAAAACAAATCAGATTTGGATTAGTGTGTGTATGTAAAACCTACTTGGGCAGAATGCTTATTCAGTTTGCAAAAGCATCTCTCTTGTGTTCTACAGTTGTTTTCTACAGCCTATTTTCTTTGGCATCAGAGAGAGGCTAAAGGGCTGAAACCTCTTCTGTCAGAGGATTCTATTTATCTGACAAGGCATTAGTATAAACAGCCAGGAAGAGCTGAAAAGGATATGTAAACTACATGTGTGAAAATGCCATCTGTCATGGCAGACACAAGAAACCTTGCAAAATGGTAGTTTTGTGAGAGGGTCAAGATACCTATTGATCTGACGAAGATGTTGAATGCTGCTGTCAAATTATGGATCCCAGAGTTCCTTAAGCTATAAAAAGAGCCTGGAAAAGTAAATTCCCAGAACCCACCAGTGAGCATATAGTCCATAAAAGTAACTTGTCCATGATTTGACCATAATTGACTTATGTTTGTGATGTAGGTGAGGCAGAAATATCAACAAAACTGGGCAATTGCAGAGTGTTCCATAACATTCCTACAACTGAATGTCAGTTAATTTTCTATAGTAGAATAATGGTATCGTGAGGGAAACAGCCACAAATGAGACTTAACTCCAAATGTAGCAATATGGAGCGCCCCTGTTCACTATTCCAATTAATCTGTCATGCTTCCGTTATGATATTCTATTCCATTTCCCCTCCAGTCCAGTTTTCTACCTCCTCAGCAACATTCCTCATTCCATGGCCATTGAACATATGTAATTCTCTCTGCTGGAGGCAGGGGGAATGTCCCTGGCCCCAACACAAATCCCTCACTTAAGGAAGTCCTTTTTTGTTCCACTTCTGCAGATCTCTGGGTTCTCTGAGTCTGTGGATACTTCCCTCTTCTGCAAGAGTGGAGCTGTTCGGGTACATATGGATCAGCACTCACACCTGAATACTGGAAGTAGAAGGAATGATAAGGATGATCCAATTACATGCAGTCTGATTTATTTCTGTCCTTCAGAGGCATTGGTACAGTGTCTGGGAAGTCTTTTGGTGCTCTAGAGAACATCTATTTTTAGCATGTCGTAAATTAAGAACCTCGAACAAGTATCCATTCACCTGCCCCACTCCCAATTCTACCACAGTCCCACAGTATAACCTACTGAGTAGGCATTTTTGTGTGCATAAGTGTGTGAACCTAAAGTGATAGGGATCAAAAAATACTGCATAATGGAAACTCATTTGCAGCACTGAAGTATAGAGGGCTAATCAGAACTTCAAAACAACACAGAAAGCTTCCCCAAGCATTTGAAAATAAACTCTGGCATAGCTTAGTAAAGGCAGACAGTTTTGAGCATCTGGAATGCTAAAGCTATTTTATGGGATATTTGAAATCGCTATGATGGGACATTCAGCAGAGCAGAAATGAAATCTAGGATGAGATTAAGAGCATAAAAAGAGCTTTGCTGAGTCAGGATATTATTTATCTAGCCCAGCATCCTGTCTCCAAATGTGTTCATCCAGATGCTTCTGGTAGACTTCCCGACAGGGCATGAAGTCATTAGTTAACAGCTCTCCCTTATTGTTTGACCCCAGCATCTGGCATCCGGATACTGGGCATTCATAGCCTACTGTCTCTAAACAAGGATAATTCCATCTGGCTATCACGGCTACATGATTTCCAAATTGAGACCAATTGAATGCCTCATTCATACAAGAACAGCCTGATCCTACACATGCTTATTCAGGAATAAAAACTAGTAGGAACAAATGGAACACAAAATTAAACATATGTATATGTGAATCTATATCAGATAATCCTAGAATTTTCATAGGGATCCCAGGTAAATGTGCCTAAAACTGTAACCAAAGATGTTCCCACTCTTACAGATTCTGTTTGTAGGCAAATCTATGCACATCTATTCGCTGCTCATGAAGCAGAAACCACAATTCCACATTTAGGCAGGCCCTCCAATTATAGAAATGCTTGGACAGAGTGCTGTTGTGCAGAGCAAAGTGCATGAATAAAGTGAGGGCAAGGATGGTAAAAGGGCAAGAAATCATCTGACCAGCTCTGAGTTGTGAAGAATACTATTTTTAGAATCATTTTTTTTTAAAAAAGCTTCCATTTCCAATCTCTTTTCCCTTGCAGTTCCACCTGTAACTCTTTTGATGCAAAATCCCACTGTTTTATTGAAATCCCTGGCCAACAGGGTTTAAGTATAGCCTAGAAAAAAATACTTTTTGGACTATAACACCCTGAATTCTCTATCAGCATGACTGCTGGAGGACTGCAATCCAACAAAACCAACAGAACCTTTTTCCTGGTTTTTATGGACTGCATTCTAAAGGTGCATCTTAATGGATCTGTGAGTTGGAAGATGAATATGGATGTGCGTGATAGAATGCTCTTGTAAAAGCTGTGCTGGTTTTCTACCGCTTTTACTTAGCAGATGGCCAATAAGAACAGGTAAAAGGAAGAGGTCTATGATGGATCATTTCTTTAAGTCAAGACTGCCAGATTTAACCTCCAGTATCCCAATCACAAGCCTATCATATCACTTCTTAATTCTCTCTTCCTCAGACTTAAATATATTAGCTGCTGCATCAGTTGAGTATATTTAACCTGGAAAACAGAACATTCGGGAGTGAAATGATAACTGCCCTTAAATATTTGAGGGACTCTCATGCAAGCAATGAAGACATTTGTTGTTTCTGGGATTATTGTCTAACCATAAGTGACTAATTCACATTTTACAGTGAAGGCCTTGTAAAAAAGAATGGAATATTCCAAAAGCCAGTGACAAAATTTATGGTGGATTGCACTTTAACATATCATTGTTATCTATGTAAGTCCGCTGTAGACTCCAGTTTTTTTTATCGAAAGAATCCTCAACTTGAAACAGTCTCTCTTGCTTGGCCTGTAGGTTGTGAAAAGAGCTGGAATCCTGAGGAAGGCCCATAGCTCAGTGCATGAATAATACATGCACTGCATGCAAAAGAACCTAATTCCAAATTGAAATTCTAATATCGCCAGGAAGAAATGGGAAAGTCCCCTTATCTGAAAGCAGGAAGAGCTAATTACTGGCTGTACTGGCCAATTTTCTTCTGCAGCTTGGTGCCATCCAGAGGTGGTCCACGTGTGTTGAGCTACGGCTTTCACCAACCACACTCATCATGGCTTGTGATGGGATTTGTAATCTAACAGATCTGACAGAGATGCTAGTGTAGACACCATGAGTTAGATGCACTAATGTCCTGACTCTTACGGAGCAGCTTGTTTCTGGCATAAAGCAGCTTCCTGTGGCCCTATGATATGCAGGTAAATAACTGGCCACTCAGTTGTGAGAAATCAAAGAAGCCAGGATGAAAACTCTGGGGTTCTAGAGAGGGAACATATACTATTACAAAGCACTACTATGAACCTTAGAAATAGAAGTAGCCCTAATGTAACATAATGACAACTCTCTCTCTTTTTTTTTTGGTAAATCAGCTTGAGGTCCCTTCTGGATGGAAAAGCAAGAAAGAAATCAATCAATTAATCATTTAGATCACCAGACAGGATGCTAACAGCTACAATCTGGATATATTTAGCAAAATGCTGTTTGCTACAGTGGTTCTTTTGGAGGTCTTTGTCAGCACTTGGAAAAGTTACTATTAAGACTACAACTCCCAGGATCAATGGTGCCCATCCTGTATTGTGGATTCCTTGAGTTGCAATGCTCTATAAGCAGGAACACAGATGCCAGGAAAATATCACTAAGAAAACACAAAACCTGAAGTATACACCCCAAATCCACAAGGAGTAAACACTGCTTTAACAAAAAAAGTGCTTGGTTTATAGAGACATTATAAAGAAATTTTTGCTTGTTCACATGGAATGGTATAAATGCTGTTTCTTGCTGCTTTCACCACTCATACCAGCAGAAGGACAAGTCTCAAAACCATCAGAAGGCTTAGAGCAGCTACAATTTCAGCTGGCACTAATTTCTTGGCCCTCTTAAACCTCACTCCCATGATAATGGTCAGAAGAAAAACAATGAGCAATGAGATCTTCACAACCCTGGGATCATGGATTGCCCAGTATGCTCCACAACCAGCCATCAAGCCAAAGCTGAGGCCAGCAATCAGTGAGATATTGCTGCCTTTGTGAATATATCCTACGACACCACCAAGACCCACAATCGCAGCATAACCAAAGCCAATCCAGTCCACACTCATGATGAGAAGTCTGGCTTTTCCAAGGTGTGCATGGGGTGACTGCCCTTCCCACACTCCTGAAGCCTCCGCCTCAACCCCCCCCCCACGCTCCTGCCTGCTCACACTTGAACGTGCCTCCTGCCACCCAGAGAGTGTGTGAAAGGAAGAACCTGGGCTGGAGGGGGAACGGTGCAGCCAGGCATTTTGTGAGGAGGCAAAAGAGTAACTTTTGCAAGCTATGATGAAGGAGTCAACTCTAACATAACAAGAGTTTCACCATACAAACCATTGTCCTATAAGCTCTGTTTGTGTTCTTTGTGCCATGGGAGTGGGAGTGCAGTCTACAGGTGGCATGAAAGCTACTAAGGCCCCCAATGATGTTTCTGAGGGCTGCTCCAGGACTTCTAATCACCCTCTTATTGGCCCTAAAATGGGAAAATGCAGTCTCAGAAACTTCCACAGGATGTAACTTTCCATCTTAAGACCATGGAGGCATGGACTTTTTTGGTGCTGAAATAGCCTATTTAATTTTTTTTAACCCAAAATCAGCAATCAGCATCCCAGGGATGAAGCTTCCATACCCTCCACACCAGCCTATCTCTGCACACTTAACTGCCTAAAGTTGAAATTTAAGGACCACATTTCGTTTAGATTTCAGATGGAGGCATATGAAGGCATGGAGGAGAATTTTAAAGAGGTAAAGCAACGCATTGCAAAGCTACCGGACACAACTTTACTCCTTGTTCCCAAAGGATCTCTCTCTCTTCATTATCAGATTTTTTTTTCTGTATACCATATTCCCCCTACCACCAACAAACCAACAAGGAAGCAGATACAATTTATTGTTTCTAGGAGTCTCTAGACTGAACTTGCCTGGGTAATGGAGGCTTTTGTTTTTGTTTTTTGGAACGCGAGCATTTACAACACATCCTCCAAATTTGCTCTGCTGTTGATACACACTCACAGTGTGAATTCTCAAGGAATTATTATGAAGCACGCTGTGAATGCAAATTAGGCATAACACATAACTCTCTGAGAGATCCTAACAGGCTACTGGTATGATGTCGAACTCAAGAGGAGCAATTACTTCTAATACTGCTGCTAAAAGTACATGCCAACATGAGGAAATCAGCTGGGAAACAAACCCATTTCAAACTACATTTACCCAATTCTTTTCAATATGCCAATTATTCTGTAGGTGCTAGACTTGCCCCTCGATGTCAGAAGCTGGGAATAGCTGAAAGGCAGTGGCACAAGTAGCTATGCTGTCAGGAAGGTATACTGTGTTATAGCCATTCTGTGAAAACCAATTATCTAAAATCAAGCAGTATCTGTGCTGTAATTTCCTCCTGCGGAGGGAGTTGGAATGATATCATCAACATTCTTTGAGGCAACATAAATGTTAGTTGTTAGTTTTTACAATATAACAAAAAAGTAGATGTATAAAGTAGGCCCTCCACATTTGTGGGTTTGACTTTCACAGAACTGATTATTTGCAAGTTTCTCGAACCCCTGACATTTCAGGCACTTCTTTTCCAGGGGAACCTTCCCTCTTGCTGGCTCCAATCAGGCCGCACAGTCCTTTAAAAACCCACCTTTGTTCAAGTGAACTAGAAACTTGGGAAAGAGTGTGGAAAATAGATATAAAATGTATATTAAATCTAACCCTAAGAGAAAACTTTTATAAAATGTTTTACAGATGGTACATCACCCCAGAAAGATTACAAAAAATAACAAAAAACGGGAATTCAAATTGTTGGAAATGTGATGAAAAGATAGGGTCTTTCTTTCATATGTGGTGGACATGCAAGATAGCAAAAAAAATTTGGAAGGGGGTACATGATGACATTCAAAGAATTTGTAAGCTGAATTTTGAAATGAAACTGGAGCTTTATCTGTTAAATATGCTAGGGCAGCAAAGGGAAATAAGAAGTCATCAGAAGATATTATTATATTTAATAACTGCGGCAAGGTTGACATATGCTCAACACTGGAAACAAAAGAAATATATTGGTATAGAAGAATGGAAGTTAAAAGTTCTGGATATGATAGAGATGGAAAAATTAGCATTGTCTTTGAAGAATAAATCTATCCAGAACTTTGAGAAAGAATAGAAAGGAGTATTGGATTGGGGAAGGATATAAATGTATAAAAAATCAAAGAAAAAATAATGTAATTGTTTTTCTCTCTGTAAGATGGAAATTATGTTTGTATGGAATGGAAATAAGCAATTTCAACTGGAATATTTAAGCATGGAAGTGTGTGTGGGGGTTATTTTCGAGATTAAACTTTTAATAAAAATTACTGAACAAAACCAAACCAAACAAAACCCACCTTTGGTCTTCCTCCTCTTCCACCAGCTGCTGCCTGGCCAGCTAAGGATGGGTTACAGACCAATTTCTCAGCATCACAAACTCTCTCCCAGTGTCCCCCCCCCAACACCCAAGGAAGGAGATGGGCATGAGAGAGGAAGTATAGAGCCACCAGGCCGACCCACCCCCTTTCCCTCTCCTTTCCCTGACCTGGTTTGGACCCTGGGTGCCCTTTGTCCCTGCCATGTCTCAGGCCCCTTCCCACAGAGACACACCCATTTTGATGTTTGCGATTTTTCCATTTTTGCGAAGGTCCTTTGCCCCTAACCACAGCAATGTGGTGACCCAACTATACATCATGTTCAACTTGTTTACTTCTACACCAATGATGTCCACATTATGCAATTATATACACTGAAAAGCATAAGCTGCAGCAAAGCTAGGCAACTTTGTTTCCTCCAGGGGTTGTCCACTACAACATCTATCAGCCCCAGGAAGCTTGGTCAGCTATTATGGGAGTTGTAGTCCAAACAATCTGGAGTGAACTTAGCTGCTTATCTCTGATCTATAGAATTCTTTCTTACCTAAAGCCAGCTACACTTAGAAGCTAACCACTTAATTTAAGCTGACCATTCAACTATGCAGACCAACTACTTCTTTTCTCTCTGCTTAATCCTTTCCAATGCATGAGAAACCTCTAGGTGAAGCAGCCAAGTGTTTTGTTGCTGTTGTGTCCCTTCCAGTCATTTCCGCCTTATAGCAACCCTAAGGTGAACTTACCACAGGGTTTTCTGGGGCTGAGTGTGTGAGACAAACTGAAGGTCACCCAATGGGTTTTCATGGCTGAGCTGGGAATCGAACTCTGGTCTCCAAGGTCAAAGTCTAATGCTTAAACTACTAGCAACCTCCTATTCCCATGTTTCTGCCATTACATAGTGGATCTAGCATGCTGGCATTCTGCAGTAAAGGATTTCTGTGAGATGCAGGAATTATATGTGGCTGTATATGGCTCTGGGGTGATTATGCTGTATATGGTTCTGGGTTTATTAGGTCATAGCAGCATTCTGAGGAACTATTCTGTACCATCAAGTTCTTCTTTCTGCTGACCTCCCGTCCTCCATAACAGTACAGACTGTATCTGATGCCAGCATACTATAATTTGGAAAAGTTAATTTTTGGACTTGGAGAGACAGGAGTTTGTTATCCTGTTTACTGGGAGTCCTGGGAGGGACTCCAAAATGTGCTGTACTATAGGTGGGGGAAATTAGCTCTGAGCACTGCTTTAGCTTTACAAGAGGCAGGGTAACTTAGCAGGATCTTGTAACCTAGTGTTTACGGGGTCAGGCCAAGTCAAGGAGCAGACCGGTTTGAAAATAATGAATGATCTTTTATTAAATACAGGCACACAATGTAAGCAAAACACGCACACAGATAACTAAGGAAAATAACGGTGTGAGTAAGATAGCAGGATTTTCAGAGGGATAGTTGGTTTGGGTGATACGACACCTGTTCCTGAAGCCTGGAAGAAGATAGAGAGCAATGCTGGGGTTCGGTGTGACTCAGCACGTGGAGTTGAGGGGAAGCTCGCCAAGCAATGCGGCAGCAAGGCGGTTGGAATTCGGGAGCGATCCGAGGAAGGTCTCGGAATCAGGGGTTTTTATAGGGAGAAGTGTGACTGCAGGCTGTGCCTTACTCGGGGACAACAATGAGTTTTGGGTGCGAGATAATGTCTCCGAAAGGTCACAATTTAGCATGATTAAGTCTGAACTGACAAAGAGGTAGACTGTATGCAAATGCTCAGTGCTTGGCATTTAAGCTTCTAGCTTGCCAAGTTACCTGCTCAGGGCAGGGAGTCCTTTGTAAACAGCGTGCATACATAATGAGGGTGTTTGCCAGGGAGGTCCCTGAAGCTGCAATCTGGCTATTTCTGGCCTGCCTGTATTGTCTTGGGATATTGCAGCGTTTGATGGCTGAGCCTAGTTCTGGGCTTGTCTGGGGGCCTCACAAACATGTGGAGAGGGGTGGTAGAATAAAGCCGAATTAGGATATCAAAGTGATATCAGGTGCTATTGCCAGGTAGGCCTAAGCTGCAGTAACAAGCTGCAGTGTCCAAAAAATAAATTTTCCAAGCTGCGCATGAATAAGTTACACATTAAAAGCAACCACTGTGAACCTGCTTTTTGGGTACTGTCATTGTTCACTGTAAAGTAGTTGCAAGATAATATTCAGAAAGGTCCAAAAATAAAATTGCATGAATCCTCCACATTAGAGATATACACAATAGGAATCTTTAAAGTCTTGGTTAACCTCTCAGTTATTAACTGCTAGGTTGATAACCTCTTGGTTATTTCTATGCTGCTAACCAATAATTAACTTCTTAAGCTGAGAGGAAAGGCACATTAGCACACATTTAACTAGTTGTTCCCCAGGTTTGCTAAGCAGACCTTGGTAACAAGTAATCAAATGCAACTAGTTATGTGATAATTCATTCAGCCCCCCAAACTTAACTAATTAATTGTTAGTTTGCAGCATTCATTATCAACCTTGGAAATAACTGGTTAAATTTAACAAGTTACTAGCCAATTCATTCCCTCCTTCATGGTACCACCTCTCGCTCTGTGTAATTGGACCCATTTTGTTATGTCAGGGAAATCTCGTCTCATTATCTCACCAGACCCAGGCAGCTATAGATATAACATCTTTCCTCCCAATATAATTGGTCAATGAATTCCTGCTGCTAGGAAGCAAAGGAGGAGGGAGAGGAGGAAGAGAAATGTCTCAAAGAGCTGTGATTTTCTCCCATTACCTCCACTGATAGGATTCAAATAGGATTAAGGGACCCTTTCAGCCCTCCAGATCATTTAGACTTTAGCTCCCATAGGTCTCAGCCACCAGGGTGAAGGGAAATGATTAAGGGAGCTGTAGCTCAAAACATCAGGGTCATTTCCGCACTAGATTGTTATAGTGCTATTATTCCACTTTCAACATCCTATGGAAGCCTGGGTTTGCAGTTTAGGGAGGGGCCTCAGGTTTCCATAGGATGCTGAAAGTGGAATAATAGCACTATAACAGTCTATTGCAGAAATGGCCTTGGAGTTCAGAAGGAAGTGGTCAGTGGTGGCTTCCATGTCTATAGGGTGGTGAATTCACTCTGGGTTTTAGTCTGAACTGTAAAAGGGTTATCCAAGATGTTCAGTGTATCTGGAAAATAGGGCTCAGCACCTCCTTTAAAGTTCAGATTAAAACCCAGTGCATATTTACTCTCCCACTGACATGGAAGCCACCAGCTGCCACTAGTCAAAAATTCTCTCACCACTGTGTAGGAGACAGGACAGTAGCATGTTGGTTTTGTATTATCCTTCGGGTAGAGCTTGGAAAAGATGTTCTTCTGCACTACATCTCCCAAAATCTATCAGCCAGCAAGGCCATGCCAGCTAAGAGATTCTGAGGGCTTTAAATCAGAAAAATAACTTTTCTGAACCCTAGTTTTGAAGGTCTTATGGTACTTGCAAATACTTGCAGAATGTCTCCAGACAAGTGGCTTGGATCTTTATAAAGTGCCGTTTTTAAAAAATGAGCTTCATTAGCTATTTGTACATGCTGTTGCATGGACACTGCTTTCTTTCAGACTATTTTGCTGATAACAAAGGAGAATTAAGAGCTGACATGGGTCTCCTAGGATACATGAGCTACCTGCTGCAGGCATTTGCCAACTCTTAGACCTGACTTAGTCCTGATAACCGTGGTTACACAGGGGTACCATGAATGAGCATCTCTCTGCAACCTTAGTTGCCATTTCCCATCTATTCTTGACCTGTGACTATGATTTATGAAAGCAGACATTATCTCCCCTGAAACATTCTGTAGACTGAAAAGGAAAAGATTTGGATTATTATTTGTACAGGGCTGTGAATATGCAAGGTGAATTCAACAGATAAAGCCTGCTTGACAAAGGGAAATATCAAAATATCAGCATCTACCAAGGCAAACAGGGCAAAGCTTGGATCGCATCTGCACCCAAAACAGATTTTGTAGCTGGGAAGCTGCTCTGAACGTTAAACCTACCAGCCACTAAATTTTAAAATATCTGTGTTTCAAACTCCTATGAATAGATCTCTGTGACTGCCATGAATTGACAACTGTTTCAGTCCAGCCCTACCAAACCTAGCATCTTCCAGATAGGGTGGACTAAAGCTCCCATCATTGTCAGTGAAGATCATGTTGGCTGTGAATGATAGGAGTTGTCATCCAATACATCTGAAAGACTCTCAGTTTTGAAAAGCTAGTTTCTGTAAGATCCAATATCTGTGAAAAAGCCAGAAAGCTCTTCCTAACTGCTGCTGTTTGATTGGTTGTCAAGAAGCTTGAGATTTTTGGATTTTTTCCCTCTTCTTGTATATTTAGATACATGTAATTCAATTAGAAGAAGGAGGCTTCTTAAATCTATTAATATCTGACAAAACACTGAACACCAGTTTGGGGTAGCTGTCTCCTCTTCTAACAAGTGACCAATGTATAAAATGATAAATAATCTTGAATAATTGAATTCATTTTGGTACTGTGAGAGACCATATATTAATAAAATCTGCATAATGTGTATACCACAGATTCCGGGCATAATATATCACTCCCTATAACATAGTCAGTGACCTCTGATTCCCCCTCTTCACAATATCTCACATATTTCCAGTCTTTTCATGGTTCTTTTAAACTGGAGATTAAGAAAAAAAACTGGTAGGCATCTAACTGACCTTGTCTAATGTAGAAGACAATTTAGACTGAGGACAATTAATACAAATTCAGTGTAGACATTCCAGCTTTGTTAAACTGTAGGTAAGACTAAGAATATTATTCTGTTTTATGTATGATGGTGGTCCTCACAGCTGCCAGTGGCAACTTCTATGGGAACATGGTTCAAACTATTCCAAAAGAGTTTCTTTTTTAAAAAAAAAAATTGTGTCTTCCCTAGCATGCCCAGAGCTTGGAAAATTATTTCTAAAAAGTAATTAGTTACCATTACCATTCCAGGGGGGCAGTTAAATGTTAAATCAATTTGCAAGTTCTAGTTAGAGTAAACCTGTTGCATTGTAAGACATCACCTTCGTAAATCATGTGGATTCAGTAGGCCTGCTTTAACTGGGACCAATTTTTTTTAAAAAACAACTCTTTACGTATTATTATTCCAAAGAACTGTTTGGAAATGTTACTTTTTGAGCTACATTTCCCAAGTTCACCTGAAATTCTGGGTGCTGTTGTCCAGAAAACTAACTTTTCAAACTCTGTTCAAACTGTAGCAAAAAAAGTGGTTAGAATCCTGTATCAGCTTATATTTAACTCAGTGCTTAACTAAGTAACTTCTACTGGCCTGACCTCGCAACAAACCTAATGGAAACACCATTCAGTCCTGCTCTGATTGTTGGCAGAATGGACTTCCTTCTCCCCCTCTGAATGTGTCTATGTATGCATGTATCTTTTTCATTTCTATCCCTTCTTTGTCCCAATAATAGGACTCAAGGCATCTAACAACATATTTAGAAAAGTACAAATTAAAAACAAGTCAAAAGCATAAATAAAAGTATAAATTCAAGATTTGAAAACAAACAATTTATAAAGTTAAAACATTAAACATTAAAAGTATTACAATTCATTAAAAAAAATTAAGTACAAACCTTAAAAACAGTGCCACACAACATTAAAAATCCAATCCAAGTCAGTTTGTAAAAGCTTGATGGCATAAAAATGTTTTGACTTGCTGATGGAAGGAGAGCAAGGATAAGGCCATCTGGGTCTCCCTAGGGAGGGAGTACCAAAGTCTGGGAGCAGCCACTGAGAAGTCCCTCTCCCTTCTTCCCACCAAATGAGCCTGAGAAGGTGGTAGGGCAGAGAGAAGGGCCTCTCCAGACAATCTGAGAGCTGTAATGGGCTCATAAATGCAGTCGTTACTTGGCCTAGCAGGGCGAGTTACGACCATGGCAATAGCGTCAGAATCCAGACTAAGTAGCATTTGTGAATATGAAAGTTACTTAATTCCAGCTGACACTTTCAGGAGTGTAAGTACAAAAGTAACTAAAGCATTTACGTGGCAAAAGGAATGAGGTCATCTTTCATATCTTAAAATCGCAATGTAACTTTGTTATGTCTCAATTACTGAAAAGAGGAATTAGTTATAGGGAACTAGCTCTTCGTAATTTGCTGCTTCCAAGTCCAAAAAATAAATCCCAGTGAATTCAATGATAGGAAACTGTCGTTTATTAAAATGTTTATATCCCACCCGATATCTCAAGATCTCAGAGTGGCTTGCAATAAAATCCATTTAAAATAATAAATAATAACAACACTTTAAATTAATTGAAAATATATTAAATCATTTATTAATTAAAAGCCAGACAGTTTAAAATCTGTTAGAACAATTTAAAATAGTGTAACTATGGCACGTGTTGTTGCTGTTGTTCCTTCTAGTTATTTCTAACTGACGATGCCTTTAAAGTGAACCTATCATGAGGGTTTCTTGCCAAGATTTGTTGGATGGGTTGCCTTTGTGGCCCTCTGAGGCTGAGAGGGTATGACTTGCCCAAGGTCACTCAGTAGGTTTCCATGGCTGATCAAGGATTTGAAACCTGGTCTCCAGGATCATAGTCCAACACTCAGATCACTACACCAAGCTGGCTTTCGTAGCACATGTACACATGGATAAAATCAATTAGACCTGAACACCTTAATAGAAGGCCAAGTACTGACTAAGTGGCTAAAGGATACCAGTGTTAGTGTCAACACCCAGGCCTGGCAAGCAGCCAAGGGAGCCGGCTACAGGTCTCTTGCAGATAAGGCAGAGAATAAATTAAAGGGCTTTACTTCAGCAGAACAGAACAGGAAAAATAGCAGTAAATACCGGCAGCAGGGAGACTCCCTGGCTGTTACGTCACAGCCAAGCGAGCACACAGTCAAAGTCTGTTCGAACAAAAAAGTTACCAGAGCTGGTCCGGGATCAAGAGGTGGCGACGTTCCAGAAGGTCGGGCAGCGTTTCAGGAGGCCAAGCTGAGATCCACAACAAGCACTTCGCCCAGAATGGTCAGTTGTGAGCTGACAAAAGACCCAAGGCTGAGTGATTACTTTTATAGGCAGATCACTCCTCCAGGTGTTATCGCAGCTGGGCCCTGATTGCCAGGCGTTTTCTATTTAAACGTTCTGACCTCCTGAGAGCACTCTTTTGCTCCCTGCATGCTGCTGATAAGTAGGCACCAGCTCTTGAAACTCACTATCCGACTCCTCTGGCTGGGCTGGGTCTGGGGCAGCCCCTGGCTCTGCTGCTGGAACTACTAGGGCCAAGGGCTCTGTGCCTGGGGCAGCCTCGGGAGTGGGCTGAGCTAGTGCAGCAGGCTCCAGGGACTCTGGCTCAGACTCAGAGCTTGTGTCCTGGAGTTCCAGGGTCCTGACAGTTAGTGCCAATCAGACCCCCAAGGGGAGGATATTCCACAACTGTGGTGCTACCACAGACAAGGTTCTCTCCCATATCCTCTCACAATTTATAGGATTGCATAAAGGATTGTAGTCTTGGCTAGGAAACTCTCAAAGAAATCCCAGACTTAAAGACCACTTTTAAACTGAGCACAGAACTCATTAACATTTAGAACATGATCCAGCGGCAGAGCTTGGAGTGCGGGGGGGGCAGGAGAGGGCAGGGCTACAGTGTGAGGGGTGTGGCCACTGCACATGGGGATGTGGCTGTAGTGCATGAAGGAATGGCCAGGGCATGAGGGGGCATGGCCAGGGCATGTGGGGGCATGGCTACGGGCCAGGACACCCAAAAAACATTGCCACCCAGGGCAAATAGCCCCCCTCGCCCCCACGCCTCTATGTGACTGACAGGATCTGTTCTGACTCAAGGCCATGGGTGGCTATAGTGGTTTCCATGTCCATTTCAGAACGGCAGTGAACTTGCTCCTGCCTTTCGGCTGAACTTTAAAGGCTCACCACAGTGCTGAACCCTACCCCCCAAAAAGGTTCAGCTCCTTTAAAGTTATAACTAAAATGTGTAAGGAAGGGCTTCCCAAATGATGTGCTGCGACACATTAGTGTGTTGCCTGAAGTGTGTAGGTGTGTTGCCTGCAATTTTGGAAATGTATTTTATTATTTATAAATCATATATTTTTAAAACATATCTATTTCAAAATATATGAAAGGTTTTCATGAGATATGTTATGTCCCCATACATTTTGTTATTATAATTTATGTATGTGTCCATATTTCTTATAAGGGGTTAATTTAGCCTTCGGTTTGCTAGTAAAACTGAAATACTGTGTTGCGAAGTGATGCATGTCTAAAAAAGTGTGTCACCAACATTAAAAGTTTGGGAAGCTCTGGTGTAGAGGATTCACCACTCATTAAAACATAACTGTGAACCCTAATTGTGAGCTGAAGTTAATAAATCCCATTATTCACTGTTCTGTAGCTTGCATCATTTCTGGTGCTTAATTGCCTGTATCCCACCAGTTCATCTCATGTACTGTTCTACTCAACTGAATTACTTAGACTCAGATGTTAACCTGCTGTGCAATTTATAACTTCTAATGCTTGACAATTGTTTGAGGAATAAAAATACATCGGCTAGGCTGTATGGCATGTAAGAGTGTATGAATGCTGAATCTGAGATGCCCTGCATCAGTTCTGGTCCCTACAGATCTTGAATAAGCTGAACTCACTTAGTGCATAGTGGTCTCACTCAGAACCTAGAAAAGTTCCTTTGTGGACAACAACTCTCAGAAATCCCCAGGAAGCATAACTATACAAGCAGAGGATTCTGCTTTGTTTATTAATGTCAATAAGAAGTGTTACCCCAAAACATGGGTGACTCAGGGGTCCACCTATGATGCCAATACCTCCATGAAACAGTGGGGAATTATTAACTCAAATTAGGAGGTCTGTGGGGGGGGGGGTAACCTAACAAGATCTTTCACACCTATGTTTACCAGTACTTCTTCAGGGAAGAACCAGCCAGGGATCCAAAAATAAACTTAATTGTGTTTTATTGGGGGAATTAATCACATGAACAAGATCCAAACGATCATACAATCATACAAGGCTAACTGAAGGGAAAGGAAGGAAAGTTTCAGATGGCAAGATTTCAGGGGTGACGTGGGTGATATTTACCAACCAGAACAGCAGCGAAGCAGCAGCAATGTGGCTTAGATTCATATCTAAGGACAGTACTCAATTGGGAATCAGAGCAGCAGAGTGGTGACCAGCAATTGGTTTACTATGAGTTGACTGGCCAAAACCAGGGGTTTAGATATCCAATTCTGTCTGGAGGGCAAGGGAGTTAATGGCTCTTTGGCTGAGTAAACAATGAAGTTTGCAGAATGGATAATGAGGTCCAGAATGGGCTAACGGTCTCAGCATTAGGTGACAAAGGGTAAATGGCTGTCCTGATAGCTTAGTACTTGTTGGGCAGGTTTTAGGACAAAGGAGAGGTTTGGCTGGTCAGAGGAAGAGGAGTTAAGACAATCAGCAGTCTTGTGGGAATTTTCCAGACACTATTGTCTAAAAGGTTGAGTTGTTAAGGCTAACTGCAAGCCTATTATCTCAGGAGTTTCCTGGTGATTTCTTGACTATGACCTGGTTGCTCCTGGAGGTTTCTTCTGACCTAATTTGCAGTGCACATTTTCAGCCAGCCTTTTCTTCTTATCCAGCCTGGCCATACAGCCATAGCAAGGTGTGTTTTAGATTTATGCCAATTAATTCATATTTTGCAAATTAAACCATATCAAAGTGAAGTATGACTTGGTAACAAAAGTGATGTTAAAGGTTAGTAAACAATGATGTCTTTATTTCAACTCCTTTGGAATACTGATCTTCTGCAAGCACAGTAATAAGTGGCTGGCTGCAAAGATCAGTCAGTGCAATCAGAAATGCCTTGTCTCTGAGCATATGCCAAACACTTTTCTCCACAACTATGACTACATCCTTTCTACCTCCCTACTATCAATCAAAAAGCATGGTAGAGCACATGTTTTGCATCTAAGAACCAGGGATCCCAATTTCAGTTTATAGCATCTCCAGTTTAAAAGATATCTAACAACCCTACTATTCTTTGCTCCCATCCAAACTTAATAGTTGTTTGTACTGTAAGGATAATGACTTAATAAAGTGATGTTTACAGCAACTCATTTGGCTTTCTGTCTCTGTTTTCCCTTGACATGTGAAATGTTTGCAGCAAAGGTTCAGAAAGGAATAAAAATAGCTCAGGAGTTCATGGTTATATGATCACTAAAGGAGCTTATAACATTTACTATGGCCTTACTGGTCCTCTGTGGTTAACTTATAAAACCTCTTGACTCTTTCCTTTTCTCACCTAAGAAACATAGGCTTATTAGAAAGGAAGGTAGCAATCATATGCCTAGTGACCTGAGAGTAAGCCTTATGGAATTCATAGAATCATAGAAATGTAGAGTTGGAAGAGACCACACGGGCCATCCAGTCCAACCCCCTGCCATGCAGGAACACCCTCAAAGCACTCCTGACAGATGGCCATCCAGCCTCTGCTTAAAAACCTCCAAGGAAGGAGACTCCACTACACTCCAAGGCAGCATGTTCCACTGCCAGACAGCCCTGACTGTCAGGAAGTTCTTCCTGAGGTTCAGGAGGAATCTCCTTTCCTGCAGCTTGAATCCATTGCTCCTTGTCCTGGTCTCTGGAGCAGCAGAAAACAAGCCCTCTCCCTCCTCTACATGGCATCCCTTCAAATATTTAAACATGGCTATCATGTCCCCTCTTAACCTTCTCTTCTGCAGACTAAACATATCCAGCTCTCTAAGTCTGTCCTCATAGGGCATGGCTTCCAGGCCCCTCACCATTTTGGTCGCCCTCCTCTGGACTTGCTCCAGCTTGACCATGTCCTTCTTGAATTGGGGTGCCCAGAACTGGACACAGTATTCAAGATGAGGTCTAACCAAAGCAGAATAGAGTGGTACCAGTACCTCCCTTGATCTAGACACCATACTCCTATTGATGCAGCCGAGAATTGCATTGGCTTTCTTGGCTGCCGCATCACACTGCTGACTCATGTTCAGCTTGTGGTCTATTAAGACTCCTAGATCCCTTTCACACGTACTGCTATCCAGCCACGTGTCCTCCATCCTGTATTTCTGTATTCCATTTTTTCTATGTAAGTGTAGGACCTTACACTTCTCTCTGTTGAATTTCATTTTGTTAGCCTTGGCCCAGCTCTCCAATCTGTCCAGGTCATTTTCAATTCAATAGGGCAAAGTATTGAGTTGGTATGGAGAAGCACATGGGTTGAACTAGCTGACTGTTTTGGCTTCAAACTAACATTTCCAACCTTAACCAAACCACTCAAAGCATGTCACCCAAATAAGCAGGCAGTGCTGGACAGCAAAAGGTGGCAGAAAGAGGAGAACATGAAGGTAAGGAAAAAGTTCACTTAATTACCCAAGTGCTCAGCACCGTGTGAGCAATTAACGCATTAAAGGAGTACAAAGGGGTTAATTGGAGTTCATTTCAAATAATGCTATATGAACCAGTAAATAAAAAAAGATAGAGGAAAATGGAAAAGGCAGCACCACTCACTACACAGAAAGACTCCAAGAATTTCCGTACCTGCTAGACTGGAAGGCTTTGGCCCTAAAACACCCGTCATTCTGAGAATGCTGCTTGCTGAGCAAGCAAATCAGCTTCCCCTACACGTCCATTCTCTTCCTCCACTCCAAGCAAGATTGCAACGTTATCCTGTATCTAAAATTCACAAGGCAATAGGGAGATTAGAAAAACAAGGATGCATTTTCTCTAATCCTTCTTCTCTTGGGTCCCTCCTGTATAACTAAACCTCACAGCTATTGAGAGAAAAAACACGACCCCACCTCCGATAAAGTAGCCCAAAACAATTGATTTGTCGAAGCATAGGATTAATTTCAGTGTTAATCAAGGGATCTATGGAGTGCAGCCACCAGAGGGAAACCTAACGAATTAAATAACAATTTTTCACCAAGCTCTGTATGGAATAATTTTCACCAAACACTCAGTAGAACAGGGACTAAGAACTCTTTCTGAGCCAAGGCAAGACCTCCTTTGGTTTATCCTTGGCACAAGTACCAACTGTCAACCACCAGAAAGGAAAGTGAAATGAAACTAAAGTAACTACTAGGCCCCAAGGGGATATACCAAAATGACTGAAAAGTACTGTTAAGGAATAGCATCAAATTCTCAAATGCCAACAATAAAATCATCCTTATAATATAACATAGAGGACAATTCTCCTCAAAATATTTGATTATGAAGATAAAAATGAAAACATAACCATGAAAGCAGACCCTAAATGTAATACTATAAAAATAATGTTATCTGCAAGTCATTAATTTCTCTTTTGCCAATAAAGATACAACAATGTTACAGTTCAAAAAATGCTTAATGACCATGGAACGACATGTGTGTGTATAATGAGTAAATTTCTGTTGTTAATTTTTACCAAATTACTTATAACTTTCTTTTAGCAATCCAAAGAAACAGCATTCCCCTTTAGTGCCTGCAACTACCTTTTCCCATTATTTATACCATTCTAATATCAATCCAAATGGTTTTTTAAGCTCTATATAATGTAATGAACTACTTTTAAAAAAACAATACAGTATTTACAAAACCAAATTACGTTGGGAGATTAGTAATCGGTTACATAATGTATTACACTCAAAAAGGAACTTTCCAAGCTGAGTATGCAATATCTTAGACTAAGGGCCTTTCAACACTGCAGTGTTATAGTGCTATTATTCCACTTTCAACATCCTGTGAAATTCTAGGGTTTGCAGTTTACTGCGGCTAAAGAACTCTCTGGCTGAGAATTCTAAAGCACCATCCTTAAACAGCAAACCCCAGGATTCCATAGGATGTAGAAAGAAGAATAATAGCACTATAACAGCGTAGTATGGAAAGGCTGTAAGTCCAACATCAGGTGAGTAGACTTCCAGTTGTACAACAGCAATTTCTCTTTCTCCATTGAACCCACCAATGCTCTAGATTCGCATCGGCAGTTTCCCACGGCCCTGGATCAATTTGGGGGCAGCTACTAGGAGCTGCTGGAAGAATGCTTCAACCCATCAGTGATGTCCATTCTAGTGGCAGAAGGTCCTAAAGAAACTTAAAACCATTCAGCCAAACATCTCTGACTACTCTTTCTGCTATTTAACTTGAACATCAGTGTTTCTCACCTCGTGCTTTTTCTTCACTGTCTGTTAACTGTTCTTATAAATAGACACACCACCCGCTATTCTTCTTCTCCCACTCATTCCTTTGTTACACATACTCAACAGTTGTTTCATGCAAGTGAATACATCACTGAGGCTTCATGGGAGTGTTGGGCAGACTTCAGGTTTATGAGATCTGCTTTGCTCCTTTATAAGAACTCCATGATTCCCAAACTTAACCACATGCAAAAATCAATGAGTTATAATTTTTACAAATCTGAGAGTCTTATTATTGCTATTTCCAGAAATCACAGTCTTTCCATACAAAAATCTACACTTGGCTATTAGTTTTCTTTGCAGTAATATAATTTAGCTTACACATATGTGTGTTTGGAGCATGAGTCATGCAGTTGTTACTACTGTTGACAATGGGAAGTGAGAAATCTTAACTGAGTTACTGCAAATTGCCCAAAGATTTACCAATAGATGCCAATCTCTTTTTCTCTCCAACCATCTTCTTTGGTGCATAATGGGGTGAGCACCTACAAAAAATCCAAGAACCATATCCAGTTCTTACACATTGCAGAACTAAGCTGCTTCATCTTTTGAGCATTATAGCCTAAAACAATCGCAACAAAAGCACAAACAAGGGCTATCTGCCTTAAAAGGGAAGCGCTGGGATAACGAGGCTGGCTACGCTGAGTTACCGCTGGCTACAAATTAGCACAGCTAATGCTTTATCTGTGCTGCAGAACAACAGCTCCACTATCTTTGGTATTGCGGTGGTCCTCGCCCTCTAGTTTCCTGGATTTTGGCTTGCTTTGGTTACTCCTGGCCTGGCTTTTGACCCCACTGGGATTGCTTTAACTATTCATCTGCTCTTTTGGATCCTCTGTTTATGATCCTGGACTAGCCCTTTGTTTGTTTCTCTAGTTAAGGATGTACTTTCCTGGGCATGTGCTAAGTTGAAATGGGGGCCATTTCCAAAGGCCCCTCCCTAAACTACAAACCCCAGGATTCCATAGTATGTTGCAAGTGGAATAATAGCACTATTACAGTGCAGAAATGGCCAGGAAAGATTCCCCTTAGACACCCAAAACACACACACACACACACATATGATTACTTGGGCCCTAAAGGCCAATTGCAGCTCATGGAGATACACATGGTTGGCTGTTTTGTCTTGGGTTTAGGGAAGTGGTCTGTTTCAGGCCCACTAGGGGCAAGTTTGCTCAAAACCAGGTGGAAGATCAGGCAGCCATTTCTGATTTTGAAGAAAGCCCCCCACCTACTCCTAAACCAGGTTGGATGGGACTAGGTTAAATCAGGCAATCATACCCCTAGATGTATTTTTTAGCTCCCCCAACTGGAGGGAGGCACAGACTTAGGGGCTGGAAGTGACCTTTGGACTGTACTTTATCCATCCCACAGTATATAAGATGTGGGAATGTGCTAGTTATTTTCCTTTATGAAGATAGCTTTCGCCAGAGCTTAGAAGGTTATTTTGGTCATATTCGTGGAGGGATGGACAGAGCAAAGAGGAATGGATGTGTCACTGCTGACCTCTAAGAACTATGCTAATATTGGATGAGGCTAAGCTACTTCATCCTTTGAGCATCATAGACTAAGAGAACAACAAAAGCACAGACAAAAAGAAGTAAAAAAGATTTCATAAAAAGAAATCAGTCTTAACAGAGCCAGAGAAACCAGCATATGCCAGAAACATCATGAAAGGCCATACTGCAGACTGGGCATAGCTTAGAAAAGTTGCGTTTTTGAATTATAACTGCAAAAACAAATCTCCCCTCCCAGAGAACATGACTCCAAGCTCCGGGCTCATGGCACATGTCCAGGAATGTCTCTGAGACACAGCTTTTTAGGCTTTTGTTCAGTGATTCATTTGCTACGCCCCAGGCTTTGGCTCTGAGTCTCAGAGCTAAGATTTGTCCTCATGATCTCTGAATCAGTTTATCTCAGTGCAAGAGATGGGTTAGAAAGAATATTTGAAATTATTTTTTTTAAAGGGGGGGGGTCAAAAACATATTTTTCAAGCATTGAGAAACCCTGACAAGAACATTCACAGTTTGGGGTTTATTCTGTATAAAATTCACACATGTTTGTTTTGCAGAGAAAATAGTATTTTCTGTATAGGAAACATTATTCTCTGTGCAGGAAATGGTATTTCAATGCACACATATTACTTTTCATTACAGAAAAAGCTGTAATAAGGGATTTATTTGTGCACAATTTGCACATGTAAACAGGAGACAGAGCCTCATATGCTGACTGATAGTCAGTTGTTTTATTTATTTTTAAAAAGCTCAATATGCCTTTCGGCATCTATGAAAGTTGGCCTTTTAGCTAAATTTTATACAGAAAGTTGGCTAAATTTTATACAGAAATTTCTGGAGACCTTTTGCCTTTTGCTCAATAGTACTTTTTTTTTGAAGAGTGCATTATATGACTCCAGAAATTTCTGTGTAACATGAAAATCAGCATGTTGAGTTATGTTCATTTCTACTTCTCAAATGTGCTCAAGAGTTCTTTCCTTTGGCTATTAAACTGGAAGCCAGATTTTTTTTCTGATCTCAGATCATTCAGAGATTTATCAATAGATCCCAATCTATTGATCTTGGGAGATCACATTATGAAAGGTATAGACCGGAACTTTCTGATGAGATGAACTGGAACTACAATTAGTGTGAGGTTTTCTTAGAAGACAAGGGACCCTGAGAAGATAACTGAGATGGTTTTTGTGAATAAGATGGAGAGTGAGACTAAAAGGTTTTTGTTGCTTGAGACGATGACTGACGGGACTGAGGTGAGTACCTGGAGGAAGAAGAAATTTCTAATTGCTTTGTTGACAATCAAATTGGGTCTGGTGGTTTGGGGTGGGTAGTATGGATACAGAAGCCACATGATATCCACTGTCTAATGTGGCATTAGACAGAATGGGATGGCTTCCTCAGGCCCCTGAGTTTGGATGCCTAGGACAAGCGTGGAAGTTGTGCCCCAATCTCCAGGGCAGCTTGCTGCTATATCTTCCAGCGTGGCTTTTTTGTGCCCCCTGGCATTAGTGCCCCAAGCACATGCCCTACTTGCCCCACTCTAGATATGCCTTTGCAGCAAAGGATGGCAAATTGTTGGATATTTATTAATACTGTATTTTTACTTACAGGGCAGGGAACTTTTGGAATTTTCTGCCAAAATAACATGGCCAACCTTGTTCAAGTAACAATGCAAAATAACTATGTAGCTAGACATGGACACAAAGAGAGATGCGAGTGTTACTGGGCCGTACATCCCCACATTTTGATATGGTCTAATTGGCAAAACATATTGACTGGCAGATGTGTTGGCATAAAATATAAATTATACTTATGGCTGGCATGGCCATGTAGAAAGGGACACTGGCTGGGAGTAGGTCAGAGGTGACTTCAGTATGGCCAGGTCAAAAGTTCACTGAAATTAGCCAAGAAAGCTTGACTTAATGGGTCTGAGCTAATCCTATCAGTGCCAACCTCAGAAAACAATAAGCTGCCCAGATGCGGAGGCCAGGACCTGTACTGTGCGCATATCCTACTGCAGCTAGCCCAAAAACCCCCAGTCAACTAAGACACTGAAACCAATTAGTCCATTCCAGACCCTATTGTCTGTGTTGCAACTCCCATTGTTCACTAGGCTGGGAGAGCAATCAACTCATACCCCTTCAGGGAGGAAAAAAGAGTATATAAATCCTTCGTTTTGAGAAGTCAGTTGCAGTCAGATGAAATGCAAGACTCCACTATGTCGCTCTGAATCCTGATCTGTCTGCCCTTAGACGCAAGTCTAAGTCACATTTCAAGCTCTTCATTACTCTTTTGGAATGGTAACTATATAACCCCCAAAACCCTCAGCCTCTTTGTACATACTTTTTTCCCCTCCCTTTCTCCTTCAGTTAACTCTCATGTGAATGTTTAACTGTTTGTATTTTGTGTGCATGCATGAGTGAATTCACCTCAATAAAACATATTTTTAGCTTACTTTTGAATCTTTGGCTGGTTCTTTTCCTGCATGTGCCCACAAACATTGGTAGAAAAGATCTCACTAAGTTATCCTCCTCTTGCAAACCTTCTCTTTGAGCTAATTCATTCCCCACTTTTGCATAGAGATACTGGCATCAAGGGGTGGCCTTTGTGGCACCTATGTTTTGGGGTAACAAGAGGTAGACACTATTCAGCCTCAGACAGTAAAATACCTTGGGTCAGTCCTGCAACATGGGAGATAGACACATTTCTTTTTGGCTGTTTTCCTAACCTGCTGAGCCTACCTATTTCTCATTCTAATCCTTGAATGCTGCTTTTGACACACCAACCCACACACAGTTTTGTGGGAAGGCCCATTAAAATGAACAATATTTATAGGTGCAGCAGATTTTATCTGTTTGCCTTCCCCCAAGATGGACTGCCATCAGTTTTGTGCTGTTATCAAACAATCGTACAAGAAAGTGGGCAAAATGTACAAGAGACATTTGTGATAAAAGCCACTAGCATCACAAGGGGTCATCAAAAGAACAAGGAGCAAGGTGGGGTGCCATTAATCACTCTAGCGATCAGGCTGATATTGAAGAACTGAGCTTGCATAAAGCTGGCTGCATTACTATTTGTTACCTTACTTACCTACTGCCCGGCTATTGGATTGCAATCTATTCTGCCCTCTTTGAGACAAACGTCAATCTGAAGGTGCATTTATGTGATCAAAGGTCAGTGAAAATCTAGTCACAAAGAACAGGGTCATTACTCTCTCCCATTGATGTAGGGATGGGGGGGCAAGGGGGGCTGTGCACCCTGGGTGGCATTTTTGGGGGGCACCGCTGCTCCCTGCCTGCCCCCCATGCCTCCGCCTCTGCCTCGCCCCTGTGCCTCTGCCCCTGCCTGCCCCCAACCCTACCCTGCTCGTGCCAAGCTATGCCACTGCTCTCTCCCTGCTGCCAGTAGCCATGCCTGTGTGTCTTTAACAGTAATCTGACATATTTAAATAGGTATAGTTTTCCCAGACTATTTTGCCACCTCAAGCAACAGACAAATGGCTTCATTTCCCTTCTTCATGCCAGGAGTGGGCAAACTGTGGCCCACATGTTGCATGCAGCCTCCACGGCCCCCTTACTGTTCAAAAACATTTTGGAAAAAAAGATTGTCTCGGGGTGCCCAAAAGTGGCCTCTAGGGGGCATGGAGGCATTCTTGCCATGTTTTGTGGCTCCCTGGGAAACCATGTTAGGCTCAGGAGAGTTTTTTTTAAAATAAGCAGGAAGTGAACAAGAAGTGACTCTAATTCACTTTCACCAAAAAAAAAAAAAAAAGGGAGCTCTTCTGGGCTTAAAATGGTCCAAGTGTGGGCAAAAATATGGCAAAAATGACTTCCACACCTTCTGGAGGGTGTTGGAGGTAAAAAAAAGATTTGGAAGGGATGCAGACTTCCAGTGTCTTTGGGGAGGGCTAATGCCAACCTCCCAACAGTTGCCCATCCCTGCCTTATGCAGAATCTGATCAGACTGGAAGCTGAATCCTACCTCGGCACTAGTGGCACTCGGCACTCAGAGCAGCAGATCAGTGTAAAGGCTGCAGGCAACAGGTTTGTCAGAGGATAATGACCATGGCGTTATTGTTGCTTGCACACTGCATTTTCTGCCTGGCATGGCTTGCCTTCCTTTGCCTAGTACCAGGGCTTTCATATCCACTTATGTTTGTGCCCTTACTATAACACTGGAAATGTAAATATAAGGAGCAACATGAACTTCTGAATGGTAAAATCCCCCAAATAGTACCTGTTCCTAGAACTTGGAAAGGTTCTGATTTTTGCACCTCAGCTCATGGAGTCCCCAGCCAGCACAGTCAGTAGTTTAACAAGTAATCAGTAACTCCCAAAATGCTATACAGTGGGCCCTCAGTATCCACCGCGGTTTGGTTCCAGGATCTCCTCTAGATACCAAAATCCATGCATGCTCAAGTCTCATTGTATACAACAGTGTAGGAAGATGATGTAAAAGGTTTCCTTTGGGGACTTTTTAAAAAAATATTTTCAAACTGTGGTTGGTTGAATCCATGTATGCAGAATCTATGGATACAGAAAGCTGACTGAAAATAGCAAAATAAATAAATAAATAATCAATAATCCCAGGCTGCTATAAAGATCTTCCCTGCCATTGTTGTCATTGTTCTTGTTGCTGGTTCACCTGATTTTTTTTTTTTTAAGCATATGGTTGGTGGCCATGCTTGACAGGAGGACTCTGGGAGCTGCAGTCTAAAGAAGCAACTTTTCCAAGCTCTGTCTGTTCCTTTTCTTTATGGTCTTCTGGAAGAACTATAATGAACTAGCTATAGAAAGAGAGAAAAAAAAGGGTTTTTTCCCTTAATTTTGGAGACAAAATTTATGTGCTTTGAAAACCTGATGCATTTGATACAGTGCAAAAGGTGCATTTCATGGTGGGTGTGGGCAGGCAGTCTTAGCCTTTGAGAATTTATGGTTTGCGCTATTCTGTGGTTGCTGCTGAGTTTGAATTTGTACTTAATATATTTTGTTCTGTTGGTTTCCTTAGATTTCTGTGCTGCATTAATCGGAGCAGTGACTTAAAATAACCTTAGCTATGGGTGGGTCTGATAATGTAAGGAATCTCAAGAGAGTTCAGTTAGTTTTCAGAGATACTTGCCATGTTTAAAAGTAAGTCCATGTCTATAATGTTTTTGCTTTCTTGCACATCATTCATCAATAAGATAAGGTAAACACTAGGTGGCACAGTAA
Source organism: Iguana delicatissima (assembly GCA_948472985.1). NCBI lineage: Eukaryota > Metazoa > Chordata > Lepidosauria > Squamata > Iguanidae > Iguana > Iguana delicatissima. The sequence goes on along the minus strand of CAOKZL010000749.1, from coordinate 1,422,786 downwards.
CTGTTCCAGACTTACCGGGAGATGATTAATAGACGGCTGAGCCAGCCTCATCAAAATGTTCCGAAAATGCATCTGCAGTGAAGTTCCACAGCTAAGGGGGATTTAGACTAAAGATTTTAATTCAGTTTTGTTTTTGTCTTCTGCCTCAGTGAGAAGATTATGTATGCGATCATCTCTAACTGTTCTGTAATCTATGTGACACCAAATATAAACAGCAGAGAAGATCTTTATGATAGATCAGAATTATCCTTTCTATAGTTTTGTTTTCTGAACTGGGGTGAGCACTTGCCAGGGTATGGGGGGCATACTGGTCTCATCCAGGGGACTTCCTGCTGATTCTCCCCTTCCATTTATAACATTTGTTTTTTAAAAAAACTGGGCGCCAAATACTCACAGGTGTCCTCTAGGGAGCATGGAAATGCCACACCCACCCCATGATTTTGGACATCCTCAATCATTTTAGGTCACAGAGATGCCTTTTGTTAAAACAAAGAACATACCTCCGAAATTTCATGGCTATAACCCAGGACATATGTAGCCGAGCAGCATCAAAGTATGTTATCAATGAGCAGCAATGTCCTTTACTCCGAGTCTCAAGTCAAGTCTTGAGTCCTTACCTTCAAGTCTCAAGTCAAGTCTCAAGTTCTTGCAAGATGATTCAAGTCATGTCCCAAGTGAAGCCTCAAGTCTGGGACCCAATTTTAACAGAAAAAAGGAGGTGGTGGGGTTAAATTGCGAGCAAGCAGGATTGGAAGGAAGCCTTCAGCCATTGAAGAACAGACAGGCCCTCTGGAAGGAAATTGCTCCACACTCTGCCATGGCTGGCAATAAGGCCCTGACTTTCCCATTTACTCACAAGCAAGCGGGATTGAAAGGAAGCCCTCAGTCACTGAAGAACAGGCAGCCCTACAACCAACTCTTTATTCTCCTCTCCCACTAAATTGTCTCCCCCTCATCTCCCCTCTCAATTATCTGGCTCCTCTAGGTGATACTCTCCCTGACCTCCTCCCACCCCTCCATGCTGAGACCACTCCACGTCCACCCTCACCAAAAGAAGCTGCAAACCTATGTTTTCCCCTCTTCAATTTCCCCGCTCTTTTGCTTTCCTATAAATGGCTTCTCAAAAAACACAGGAAATTGGGGAGGGGGTAAGGAGCATGTGCAACTCTCATTCTGTCATCAATGTAACGTTCTCTGACTGATGACTGTGGAAAAGCTAGATGAGGTGAGACTACCAAGGGCAGCAAGTCGGTCACTAACAATAGACAAGTCACAAGTCAAGTCAGTCCATTGTTTATTGATGAGCTGGGTCCAAGTTGACTCACTGAAGCAACTTGAGTCTGACTGGAGTTTGAGCATCGACTTGTCTATATCACTATTAATGAGGAAGAACAAACAAGCTAGGAGAGGCTGCAGTAGTTGGTTTCGTCTGAGGTCATTTCCACACTACGCCGTTATAGTGCTATTATTCCACTTTCAACGTCCTATGGAATCCTGGGGTTTGCAGCTTAGGGAGAGGCATTTAGAATTCTCAACTAGAGAGCTCTTTGGCCTCAGAAATCCACAGGATGTTGAAAATGCAGTAATACACAATAACGGTGTAGTGCGGAAATGGCTTGAGTCTACTGAGAAGGGTCAGATTTACTTTTCCTCTCCCATAATAAGTACAAACTACTTTTCCATTTTGAACTTGGTTTGCACCAGTTGAAGTAACCTGAGGATGAAGGAGGAAAGTGGGAGGAGGAGAAAACACTTTAAAAGCAGCTGGAAAAGTGGGATGATAAAGGATTAATTGAGACTGTCCCTGACAAATTGAGACATTTGGAGAGTATGAAACAAATAGGACATCAACTTTAAATTCACTTACTAGTTGAAAGCAAAATAAAACAAAATGTCTCTCATGCATCTAAAACAGCCTGGAAATGGGGCAAAACATGGCATATCAAATTTGTTCCCCATATCAGCAAGGGGGCATGAGAAAGCATAGGGGCAATTTTTAAAACGACCTCAAAAATTGCTTTGGGGACCTATATACAGCCTGATGGAAGCACCCCCCCAATTCTAAATGAATTTGTTAATTAAATTATGAGGCTGAAAATTTGCCCCTGGACCCAATTATATTGCCCACCCATAGTTTAATATGATAACTCAAAATATCAGGAATAAATGGGATGGCAGGAAATATTTGGAGGGGAGCACTTTCTGCAAGAGGACAACTTTGGTCTTGGAACAACATTTTTGCAATTCTGGTTTGGGTTTGTGAAGGGGTGCATATTCATATACATGAGGGATGTGAGTATGTGACTCCCCAGGAATGCCTTAGAGCAGGAGAGAGAAGACAGAGTGATCTCTCTACCATAAGGTAAAAAAGGATCAAGACTTCAAAAGATGGATATGTGACTTCTATTTCAGTTCCAAAACTGTTATTTCAAGCATTCACAGAGAGAAGATGTTGAAGGACAACTCAGGCCTCATGTAAGCATTTGGAACCAAAAGTGTCAAAGGAACAAGAAAGACCTGGATAAAAATGAGTGGATTACTACAGAATAGCAGGCCTGGTGAATCAAGGATTCAATTTTATTTAGAGAAAGAAGTGCATTTCTGTCTCTTATCCTGACAGACCAGAATTTGAACAGAACAGGATCCTTGAGCTCTTACATTCTAAAATAGTTTGCCAAGGATGCCAAGTCACTACCAGAAAGTGCAAGTGCTTGGAAAATTCCATCAAGCAAAGAACAAATAGAAGTCAAAACTTCCAGGTGTTGCTTGATCATACTCACCATTCTATAAGGTAAACAAAATATTCCATGTAACCTTCACAATGTCAGCTTGCTTGTTACCCTGATTTCTGGGGTCCTGGGAGTGACACCTCAATGTGCTCACAATGGGGAATGGGAATTAGCAGAGCACAAGCTAAGCAATACAAGAGGCAGGGCAACCTAGCGAGATCTTGAACACAATGTCTATGGGGTCAGGCCGAGTCAATGAGCAAATAGAAGTAAATTAAAATTGTTTTTCCTTTATTTTGATAAACACAGTCAAAATGTATGTATGCAACACACTCACACAGACCTATTGAAAGAAAGGCAGGAGTTGGATAGAGGGTTTTAAGAGGAGGTTTTGCATGGGAAATACTACATCTGTCCTGAAGCCCGGAAAGTCCGAAGAACATAGAAGTGGAGATTCTCAGCACATGGAGCTGAGGGGAAGGCTCATTGAACAGAGCGACAGCAAGGTGATCCGAGGAAGCGCTCAAAATCAGGGGATCTTATAGGGGAAAATGTACCTGTAGGCTAGTCTGTTCCCGGGGAATGCAATGGGTCTTGGGCTGGAGACAAAGCCTCCGAAAGGTCAGTATTTTGCATGATTGAGTTATGACAGTGTTGTCAATAGAGTGGCCAGTATGCAAATGCGGAGTGCTTGAGAGTTGAGTATTCGGCTTGTCAAGCTGCCTACTCGGGGCAGGGAGTCTTTTTTAAACAGCGTGCATACATAATGTGATCTTAAGAAGGTACTTGCCTGGAGGTCTCCTGAAGCTGCAGTCTGGCAAATACTGGCCAGCTTGGAGTTGTTTTGAATAGTTCAGCTATTTTCGGCCATGCCAGCGTACATGCTTGTCCGGGGGCCTCGCAAGCACATGGAAAGGAATGGGTAATGAAGGCCAAATCCTTGGTATCAAATGATATCTAATATACCACAGGCCCGGGCTAGAAACTACAGTAACATGCTCTTTTGGAGGGTTTTCCCTAGCACCAGGATGCACAAATAACAAGGATACAAGCATTTTGGGAGTTAGCACATGCAAAACCATCTTCATTTACCCTTCATTACCAAGACATGGACATCTGAGTAGCTGAGGAGGGATAAAAGAAGGACCTTGGGCAACTGGAACTTTGAGAAGACCAGCCACGGAAACCAAATCTTGATGCACTGGCTTCGCAAAGGGCAGGGATGGCATGGATACCAAGAGAAGTTACTTCACTGCTAATAATGGAGTTTAAATTTTATTATCCTCTATCTTGGTCCCCACATGGCCAAGAGGGGAAGTGGACTCTGCCTGCATTGTGATCCCTCCAGACCAACTGAACTACAACAGAAACAATATCTGACACAAAATGTAGACCTGTGATTCTAACATTGTCACTTGTCTTCTCCTGCATGATTTTGAACATCTGTTGCCTGATGAAGAAGTGGGTGGAGCTTCAAAACCACTAGTATGATTTATTTTGTGCTTTTTAGTTGACTCCCTCAAAAGGTACTGCTGTTTTTTGGATTTTGTCAAATTTAACAGGGTAATTCTATGCATGTTTACTCAAAGGTAAAGTCCACAATACAAAGTTCAGTCTTAGACTACAGCTGTGGGAATGTCTACTTAAGATATAAATAGCGTTTGGAATTTACATTTTAAAACTAATGAGCTGTCAGTGAAGTTCCATGTTCCGAAAAGGTCAATAACTGATATTATAGTTACAATCTTTAGACATAATGTTACTTTCCTTTTCTCAAAAAAATAACTGGAATAGTTACTTTATAGTTACTTTGAAAACAATTTCTGTTCTCTAGGCCACAGCTCTGTGGTATGAAACATGCTTTCCTCCTGATTTGTTCCCTTGACACCAAAATCAGAGCACAAGGCAGACAACAAACTTGCATTTGACAACATGACATTCCTCCTCTTGTAACTATTAAGGTAATCAAAAAGGCAAACATACAGCACAAAAGGAATGATATTATCCCAGAGCTAATTGTAACTAATGAGTTTGAGATCCCATGATATAAGACAAAGTATAAATATTTATCTGTATCCAGTTACTTCCAAGATCTGGACGTCAGTCCTGTAGATTTAAGGAAGATTTACACATGCTTGTCTAGGACTGCAGCCTTAAAGTCCTCCTTTCTGCATACTTAAAATAAAACTCTCTAATCAACGTTGCCATTCAGATGAAGGTTAGCTCCACTCACCAATCAATCAACAAACACTAGGTTACTTTTAGGAGAAATATGTGATGGATTAAACAAAACACACACTATTTTAATTTAGTCCCTTCTGTTTTAAATTTCTTTCATTCCAATTTGCAAGCTGAAGCAGCTGTACTTTGAAACTCTACCTGGAGAAGACTTAAAAGGAGACAGATGACTTTCTTGTTTCAAATAGAATTACATCATGCCTTAATCTAGGAAGATGATACCATTTGCTATTGGCATTAATATTGAACGTATCTAAGGCTTCTTTCTGACATAGGCAGATTGCTGCCGGCTTTGCTAATATCATTAAACGGTCCCAAATCTTCCTTCCATCATCTTATAAATATCACTGCTGCCTCCTTTAAAACTTGCTGCTGGCTTGCCGAAAGACAAATCCATCATTCACATTTTTGCTGTGTGATAATAATTTAAAGTGGAGGTGAAGTCTTAATTAATGGCTGCAGAGGAGTGGAATCTTTGCCCTTAGATTTCCCTAGCTGAAATGTTCTCATTTAAACTTCAAGGTACTGATGTTCCTACCCAGCATTAAAAGTTGAGGGTTGGTTTTTCCAATTATTAAGAAATGCATTTTTAAAGTTGTAGAACAACCATCTCTTCTACACCTCTCCCTTCCTTAAAAAAAAACCAGATATTTTTCAGATACCTTACTAACTTAAATTTAGGTGAACTGACAACTGAACTCCTATGCATGTTGACTAAAATACTTACTTACTTCCAGGCAAGATCTATAGGATTCTGAGGTAAATTGTATAGACAGAGCTTTAAGGACTGGATGATGATATTTTATGACATCAGGTAGCAAAATATCATCAGTCGGTCAGTTCTTAGAGTCCAGAATATACAATTTACCTTGGAATCCTCCCTGTAGACTTCACCTGGAAGGAAGTAACACTATGTGGAGAAAAGGAGGTGCCATCTATCTACATGTTGACTTAACTATTCAATAATTGACTCGCTGGGTCTACTCCAGTTCAGATTAACAAACAAGATTCCAGCCATCAATTGTAAACTACTCAGGATAGTGTACCCTTAAAGGTGTGTTAGAAAGAATTTGATAAAAATTAATAGTGTAAATGATTGAGCTAACCAATTGATCTGTTAAAGACAGATTCATCAGCTAAATGTTCTTTAATTGGTTGACAGCAGTACTTCAGTCTTGACATTATCTCTTGCTGAATGAAATAAGGAACTCTGACTTTCCTTCTCCTGACTGGCTTAAAAGTAAACTTCTAAAAGTGTGGTCCTATGCATATCTGCTCAGAAGCAAGCTCTACTGATTTCAGTTCAGGTTGTGTTGCAAGATTGTAGCCTAAGCATATCTTTTCTAAAGCTACTTTCCCTTCTGCCCTAGGGTCTATTCACACCGCCAAACTATACTTCTCCTGTAATGGCCATGGTCCCATCCTATGGAATCCTAAAATTGGCCCTTTGGAGAGGGGCATTTAGAATTCTCAGCCAGAGTGTTCCAGTGCCACACCAAACTATAGAACCCAGAATTCCATAGGATAAAATCATGGCAGTTGAACTGGAATATTAGCAGTATAATTATGTAGTATGGATGGACCATTAGTTAGCTCATGGTTGACTACTGTTTCTCTTAGGCCATTTCCACACGGGCATATTGTCCATGCTAGAGCGACCTCTCCTGGAGGTCTTCTTCACTGGGGTCTGTGCTAGAGCAGTTAAAAAAAGTGAGGTTCTAGACCTCAAACTGCTCTAGCGCAGCCCTGGGGGTGGCGCTGTGAGTTTTATAAAAACCACCTTCAAAAGTGGTTTTTATAAAACTACCCGCGCTGCCCCGTAGCAGCCCCTGGTGAAGAACTGCAGAGACGCGGTAGCGCGTCCCTGCAGATCTGCTTGGTGGCGGGCTTCCGGCTGGCGCGCTGTCCTAATTGGCGGAGCGGCGCTGGAAGCTGCCGGCCGCCATTTTGGGCACCGCCAAGCGCCGCCGAGTGCCGCCGAGCGCCGCTGAAATTCGGCGGCGTTTGGAACGGCGGATGCGCGCTCTTCGGAGGGATGGAGCAACCTGCTCACGGGTAAGCTCCGCCCCTGCGTGCGCGGCCCCGTTCGGCCCCCCCCATGAGGAAAGGGCCTTAATTTGGAAATAGAAGCAGCGTTATTACCGTTTACTAGCCTTACTTTGGAAGATATTAGATATTGTTTGATATCACAATTCGGCCCCATTTTGCCACCCTCGGCCAAGTGTTTGTGAGGCCCCCGAACAAGCACAGAACTAGGCATGGCCATTAATTGCTGAACATTCCTTTCTCCACCTAGGCAGGCCAGACTCAGCCAGATCTTCGCTTTAGGAGACCTCCCCAGACAAACACCTCATTAAAGATGCACGCTAATACAAAGAACTCCCTGCCCCAAGCAGGTAACTTGACGAGCTAGACGCTTAACTGTCAAGCACGCTGCATCTGCATACTGGCCATTCCATTGTCGATTCAGACTTAATTCAATCATGCTAAATTCTGACCTTTCGGAGACATTGCCTCGCGCCCAAACCTCATTGTTCTCTCCCAAAGAGACTAGCCTACGGTCATATTTTCCCTAGAAAACCCCCCAATTCCAAGACCTTCCTCGGATTGCTCTGAATTTCCATCCTGCCTTGCTGCCGCTTCATCCGCCGAGCTTTCCCCTCAGTCTCAGTCCGAGACTGTGCAATTACGGACCTCTGCTGTGATCTACCCCAGGCTTCAGACAGGTGTAGTATCACCCAAATCAACAAATCCCTCTCAAAAATCCCTCTATACTGCTACTACCTTTATTTTCTATAGTTACTTGTGTGATTGTGTTGCATACACTGTTTGCCTGTATTTAATAAAATCACTGTTATTATTTCATATTTTGGTGTGCTTCTTGACTTGGCCTGACCCCGTAGACACTGGGTTTAAAGATTCCGCTGTGTTGCCCTGCCTCTCGTTTTGCTAACTTGTGCTCTGAGCTAATTTTCCCCACTAATATTTGAGCACGTTTGGAGTCCCTCATGGGGCCCCCAGTAAACAGGGTAACAGCAGGCCACTGACTTCTCTAGATATGTCTTTATTTGCTTGCAGGCAACATACAAGTTGTGATGTAACAAAATTGATTTAATAGAGTGGCCAGACATCTTAGCTTAGAAGATGAAATGGATTACTTTAAGGTTGAAATAGCAACATTACTTTATTGCAGTCAACATACCATTAAAACAGCATGTTAAGTACATTTTAAAACAGCATGTTAAGTACGTTTTAAAACAGCATGTTATGGCATTCACATAAAAAATAAATAAATACAGTTGTGACAAGTGGGTAGTTATAAAAATATAATGAGTTAAATATAGCAATATTACACAGACAAGAATAGCCTGGTTAAAACAGGGAGGTTAAACATGTAGCCACTTGCTGAGTAAGTGATTAGTCAGAGCCCTGCAGCAGGATAGCCATAAGAGACTTAGAAGAGCATCCAGAGAAACAGTGCAAGTTGGAGTATAAGGAGATCTTCCCTTGACCCCTGGTAAAAACTGCAGTGGAAAAGTACATGTGTTATGGATTTAGTTTTATGATTGGTAATCAACCATGGAATAATGATACCCAGACATAGAAAACTGGGCTAAATAAGGGTAATTTTGGCCCTTTCCGCATGTGGGAAAGGGACCGCGAAAAAAACACTACTCACTGGACTTCTTCAGCATCCAGGCGAGTCCGTTGAGACGAGGAGCAGTGCAAGCTCGTCGCTCCACACTGCTTCGGTGTTCAAAATGGCAGCTTCCAGTTGGCGGAGGCTCTCCACCAACCGGAGAAGCTCGCCAGCCTAAAGCCCACCCCCGGCAGATCTGCAGGCATGCACTTGTGCACGCCTGCAAATCTGCACCGGAGCGCAGGGACGGAGCAACACGAAGGTTTTTAAAAAGCACGCTGCGCAATCAGTTCTGGTCGCTCTGAACTGGACTGAGGTGCGGAACTACAAAAGTAGTCTGCCCCAGTCCACTCTACAGTACAGAAGACCTCCGTCGGAGGTTACTTTGCACCGTTTTAATAGCCTGGTGCAGAAAGGGCCTTTGTTTGACCCAATCTATTTAAGAAGTATTGGCCTGGAGATGAAGCAAGAGTGGGGAGCAACCTGATGTGAGTCCAGCTGAGGCCATGTGTCAATCCCTTGACCACCTCCTCAGCCTTCCCGTGGGTGAAACTCCTGAGCCCTGAGGGAAAACCAAATACTTGTCTTGCTCCCTGGGTGCCTGTAATTAGAGGGTAACCCAGGGACTCCCACCTAAACCTCAGAACTCTGAGAACTTGCATCCCAGATTAACCTCAAGGATAGCCTCCTTCCCCACCCCTGGGCCTCAGAACCTACAAGAGGAAGTTCCAAAGTCCTACCCTACACCAAAAGGGTTCTGAAGGTGATAACTGAAGACTTATAGTCTCCCCACCACCACCTGTCAGATGATAGCTGATTTGATGACACCACCAAAGTTGTGAAGATCCAAAGAGGCATGTGAATGGTTGTCAGGCCTTTAAATAGCCTTCACCTCCTCTCTCATCACATGCAGCATTCTGGCAACCATGATCTCTACCATGAAGGCTATCAAATTGTTCTCCACAGAGTTGTTTGCCACACAAGTCCAGGTAGGTATGATCACAGGAGCAGCATCTCTTATTCAATGGAGTTTTATTAGTCTGACATTTAATAGGTTGGAGGGAAGGACATTAAACCTTGCTATGAAAAAAGGAAGACTGAAATGTGTCAGAATAATTCATTTCCCATGGTAATTCAGAAGACAGAAGCCAAGGCTACTGATCTTCAGTGATATAATTATTCTACAGTTTAACAATACCAGGTTGTTTTACCTTGGAATGTACTAACGCAAAAATACAGAATGATCTTTTTTTAAGTATAATTACAGTTCTTTTCCAGACCACCAATGCCATGTTAATTAATGATGCATCCTAATTAAAACTCTCCAATACATTTTAGACTGGACTAAAATATCTCACAAGCACACATGTTTTCATGAGAAAAGTAATTGATATATGGAACAGAATGTACTGGTGGAACTTTCCTTTTCCGTTAGGTTCTGGTAAGAAGGAATTCAGAAGTTTTGAAGCATTTGACTATGAAGCATTTGGTGCTAATTTAAATCTGATAAGCATTTATTACAATGGTTTGTTTTTCTAAGAGATGAATATAAAATATAGAATGATTTCAAAGCAGCCATCCAAAGTATCATGGCTCTTTGGAAAACTATATTTAGAAGTGTGCTACACAGATAGATGATTTGGAAAAAATATTGGAAGAATTGTCTTGATATAGTTTTGAAGTCTGACCACTTGGGAGATTTGCTTTTGAATACACTAGCAGAGGAAAGGGCAACGCTCAGCATTTGCTGTGAGAAATAGTGGATGAAATCCCAAAACCTAGCCCAACTCACCTCCTTTCTGCTTTATCAGGAAGCAGGTGCTGCAAGTGACAGAGGTCTGTGTTATCCAAACGGGATGCAGCATACTGACATTTCCACTCTCTTCCCTCCAGCAATCTCTGGCGCAACAATCAGAAGCAAGATCTGCATTGCAATTCCTCCCCATATCAGAGGCAGAAGTGATGTGATAAATCAATATGGTATGCCCCAATTGACAGTAGAACAGGCCTCCATCACTCTCAGCAGCTTACTGCCGTATAAAGCAGGATTAAGGGACTTTTACAATCATGACAATAGTGCCACGATCATGAATACATAAAGTCCATGAATACAAATCAGTCACAAATGCACAACCCTAGGTTACGTATCTGTAACTGTGATAGTGAGTTCCATCCAGTGTGTGTAGTGGTTAGAGTGCTGGACTAGGACTGGAGGCCCAAATTTAAACTCCCACTTAGCCAGGAAGATCAATGGGGTATTTTGGCCTTTCAGCCTGACCTACTTCACAGGATTGTTGTGAGGATAAGATGGGTTGGGGATAAGACTCTTATATGCAGCCCAGAGAAGAAAGGTAGGATATAGATGTATTAATAAAATAGGCACAGACTTCTGCAAATGCTAGCAGCCACAGTGAAAATTTCTATAACTCAGTTGAGGCTACTGTACTGATAATTAAAGGCAGAGATTTTTTTTGGCTTCTTCTTGTTTATGCTGTCTAACCATATACTTTAACTTCGTGTTTGAATCACACAATTGGCTTTTCTTGGTGCTGAAGTCATTAGCCAGACTGTCAGCTGAAGCTTTTGGGTGTGAAACACAAAGCGACTAATCACTTGTTCATGATGCTGCAGATGATGCTCTTCAAAATATTCAGCACAAGACTCTTTAGCTATCAAGTGATGTATTGTGATAGCATGGACGGTTCATAAACATTCAGCTTGAAAGAAACCAGTGTCTGAGATTATTCCAATCATGAGTAGACCAAGAGAGCAGACCAGCTGAGCTGGCCCTTGTTTTGGCCCCTACAAGTGGGGTTGGAAGGCATAAGTCAACATCTGTATCACTGATTTGGATCGGTGAATATTCTTATCAAATTTGCAGATGACACCAAATTAGGAGGAGGAGCTAACACCCCAGATGACAAGATCAGAAGTCAAAATGATCTTAACAGATTAGAGAGCTGGGCCAAAACTAACAAAATGAATTTGAACAGGAAGAAGTGTAAGGTACTATACCTGAGCAGAAAAAAAAGATATGCACAGATATAACATGAGTGACACCTGGCTTGACCACAGTACATGTGGAAAGGATCTAGGAGCCTTATTAGACCCAAAAGCTGAATGTGAGTTAGCAGTGTGATGTGGCAGCTAAAAAGGCCAATGTGATTCTGTGTCGCATCAATAGGAGTATAGTGTCTAGGTCAAGGGAAATAATAGTAGTACTCTATTCTGCTTTGGTCAAACTTCAACTGGAATATTGTGTCCAGTTGTGGGCACCACCGTTCAGGAAGGATATTGGTAAGCTGGATGATGTTCAGATGAAAGTGACCAAAATAGTAGAAGGGCTTGAAACATGCCCTATGAAGAGTGGTTTAGGGAGCTGGATATGTTTAGCCTGGAAAAGAGAAGGTTAAAAGGGGATATGATAGCTATGTTTAAATATCTGAAGGGATGTCATATGGAGGATGGAGCAAGCCTGTTTTCTGCTACTCCAGAGACTAGGACAAGGAGCAATGGCTTCAAACTTCAAGAAAAGAGATTCCATCTAAACATTAGGAAGAACTTTCTGACAGTAAGAACTGTTCAAAAGTGGAATGTGCTGCCTGCGAGTGTGGTGGCGTCTCCTTCTTTGGAGGGTTTTAAACAGAGGCTGGATGGCCATCTGTGGGGAATGCTTTGATGGTGGATTCCTGCATGGCAGGGGGTTGGACTGGATGGCCCCTGTGGTCTCTCCCAACTATGACTCTAAGTTCAACATGGGTTATTCCTGGCAAATTGTGATCTATATTCAATCCATTATTTTGTTGTTGTTGTGTGCCTTAAGGCCATTTCCAGCTTATGGCAACTCTGAGACAAATCTATTAAGGGGTTTTCTCAGCCAGATTTGTTCAGAGAGGGTTTTCCTTTGCCTTCCTCTGAGGCTGAGAGTATGTGACTTGTCCAAAGTCATCCAGGAGGTTTCTATGCCTGAGTGGGGATTCACATCCTGGTCTCCAGAGTAATAGTCCAATGCTCAAACCACTACACCCCATTGACTTTTGGCATTGTTTTATTGATGCTCATATTAACTATTTAATAATTTGTTCTACAATTTTATCCAGCATAGGCCAATTCTCCAACCTTCTGCTACAGAACCCATTCTGCCATGAACCAAGAACTTATTAGCTGGCCAAACTGTGCCAGTATAGTTGTGGGTGAAGGTGTGCCGGCAAAAAAATATAACTGGCAAAGTTATATATATATGCTTCAGGGGGAGGCAGTGTCATAATCGAGACAACAGCAGTCAGAGCCCCTTCAAAAGGCAACATAGATGAGGCCCAACACAATTATTGCATGGACAATTCCTAAGGTTAGCTGTGGAGCTGACATATTTCCACTAAGCATGTTGGCTGTGGCAATGGGGATACTCTGCTCCCATAAATAGAAAAAAAATCTCACTGAAGGAAAGGGCATGCGATGGTGGGAGAAGCCATCCTTTGGACGGGTGTGTCAGCAGTTTTACAGCATGAAAATAAAGATTTAAACAGATCTGTTACACTGGGTCATCCATTTTCAGAGCATAGGACCTAATAGTAAAATTTTAGTGCCACCATTAAATTTTTTTTTTCTTTTTCCCTGCGAGGACATCTGTCAGCTGTGCTTCGACCAAGTGCTCTGATTCAAGCGTTCATTTCCCAAGGAGTAAATGAAGTGCACACCGTTAAAATCTTTCTCTCAGTATAAACTGCTGCCAGCTTTACAAGCTGTCTTTGCAATTAGGTATCTGTAAGGTGATCCCCTGCAGAGAGGGAGTACAGTAGCAATGAAGGGAATGAAGTCCAGTTGAATCTTAGGCCAGCAAATAATTTTCCGCTGGCAGGACTTGGCAGGAGACACAGGCAGATTCATGAAGCCTCAGCTGGTGGCAGTTTACATTTCAGAGATATCGTTTGTGAGAGAGAATGGAGCCTCCAGCTCCTTAACTTTCAAATTCATTTGCTTTTTAAAGAAATTTCTCAACTTCTCTGTGCACTGAGAAATAAAGAAAAGGCTGCAAGTAGCCACAAAAAGAAGTGGTTATTTCTTTTTTACCTTATTAAAGAATTCATACCCCATTGCACTATATCATGGGATCCCAGAGGAGTGGGCCAGTAAAGTATTTATTTATTAAAATATCTCTACTACACCTTGTTCGCATAGCGGCTTCCACATAACTCTGGGTGACTTACGAATAACAGCTTAAACAGTTTAAACCAATTTAAAATTCAAAATGACAGAAATAACTTAAACAGACTCAAAACATACTCAATGAATGAACAAGTTGAAACAGTTTAGAAGATTAAACAATTGAAAACCATGCGTAAATATTTTGGAAGAAATCAGTTTGGCCCTAATTCTTTTTTTAAAGAAAACAATATCTAAAGTGGCATCAGAAGGATAACAATGTTAGCTTCATAACTTTTTCAGACTATAGCTCCCAGCATCCCCTAGCCCAAATGGGATTTTAGGAGCTATGAAACCAAAATGTAACTGTTTAAGCTGTACAGGTAGTAATTTGTATTGCTGGTCTCTAAGAAGGAGCAACTGTACCTGTGTCTCTTATCCAGTTAATGGAATGGGTCACGTCTAACACCAAACAATGTTCTGATGTCATGTGAGCAACACTTGGATTCTTGTGTTCTCTACCTTCCTACTCACTTTGTGGCCCATAAGACTTCATTTTCCCATGGCTATCCATATTCAGACGAACATCTGAAGTTGGGAAGCCATAGTTTTCCTGTGAATCAGAAATAGAAACCATGATGGAAGTGTATCTGTGACAACATTCTAGGAGTGTGGCTATCTGAAGTGCCAGCGCAGCGTGGAAGCAGGTTGCTAGGCAACCAGAATAGCACCTCAGGAGAGCAAGCCAACCCAGTAGTGGGTGGGAGGGACGTGCTGAGAGAAAAAGTTATATAAAGCCAAGTACCTTTGGGTATTTTGATTCCTTCAGTGGGGGCCTAGCAAGGAGCTTAGGAGTGGAGTCCTGTAACCAGTCAGAGAGTGTGACTGTTTTGGGTGGTTTAGTTCTCTGTGAAAGCCTAGTAAGAGGAAGAAGAGTAATTGAACCCTAGTAGGATCTGGTCAGAGAGTGTGATCTAGATTGGGGGTTAAGCCTTTGGTGGGAGTTCAGCCAAAGGGCTGTTATATGATACTTGTGCCTTATATGAAAGTCAAAAGGAATAATTGAACTGTTTCTGAGCAATCTAAAATGTGCAGTGAGGAAATGTATCAGCCTTGACCAATATGAACTCTAATACGCTACTTCATTCTTATTGTTATCTTAATAAATGTTAGTTTTTATCTTTGTAAACACTGACTCAGCTCGAGTTGTACACAGTATATAAAGTAACATAGAAAACTTGCTACCATAAAATTATTAAATGGTTCTAAATAAACACTGAAAACCCTCACCCTTTTTACAAAAAGGTGGTGCTATAAGAGGGGAGGCAGAGCTGTGTGGTAAAGACAGGGCACCTTATCGGATTGGGAACTGTCACACCAGTCTGGGAGAAGTAAGGCCCTGTTACAGTAGTGCTGAATTCTGGTTTGTAGACAAATGATGGCTTATGCAAACTGTTACTTGCCTGCTTTGAATGTCATGGTCAGCTATATTTTACCATGAAAGTGTAAGCTGGGGAGGGCCAAGGCAAGAGGGGCAAAGGGGAGGGAACAGGTGAACTGAGGCTCACTCATGAAGCAAAAAACCTGGCTTGATATTATGCTTTACACATCAGTTCAATGAGTATAATGGTACCTGGATGATTGACAAGCACTTGGTTACTTTTATTAGATAGCTTTGATTTAGGCTTGCATTAACACATGATGTGGCTCCATCCCACACCTTCAGGACCTAGCAACACAACATTTCTAAGAGGGGACATGATAGATATGTTTAAATATTTGAAGAGATGTCAAAGAGGGAGCAGGCTTGTTTTCTGCTGCTCCAGAGACTAGGATGAGGAGCAATGAATTCAAGCTGCAGGAAAGGAGATTCCACCTGAACCTCAGGAAGAACTTCGTGATGGTCAGATCTGTCCAGCAGTGGAATATGCTGCCCTGGAGTGTGGTGGAGTCCCCTTCTTTGGAGGTTTTTAAGCAGAGGCTGGATGGCCATCTGTTGGGAGTGCTGTGATGTGTGTTCCTGCATAGCAGGGAGCTGGACTGGATGGCCCCTGTCATCTCTTCCAACTCTAGGATTCTATGATTCTAGCTATGGGCAGGATTGCTTTTTGCTTAACTGTATGATTCTTATCTAGATTTCTCGCTAGTCTGTTAAAGCAGAGATTTCATTACCACAGCTGTCTGGGATGATTTTCCAATGTCTTTGAACCCATTAACATCCCTGGCACAGCTTCCTACTAGGTCATGTTTAGAGGAGGTTAGATTGCTAAATAAATATTCATTACCTCCCTTCCCTCATTTATGCACTGGGAATTTTAACATTTCATTCTATGTTGCTGAATTTTTTCCTACAGCCGTGTTCTCTGCAAACTGCTGTGAAACTTCTCTTCCATTCATTAATCACATTTCAGCTGTAGATTATAGCTTCAACCTAAATTACTTCCTTGTGTCAATAGCAAAAAGGGACAGAATCACTGAACAGTTATTACTCTTCTAAAAAAAATAAAATAAACCTAACCTGCAAATACGTGAAGGACTGTTACATATAAGACAGCAAAGACATGTTCTTGGCTCCCCCAGGGAGTAGGATTAATGCCAGTGGCAGTTATCAATGGGGTGGTGAACTCCAGACTTTAAAAAAGCTATCCAAGGTTCTGAATTCCATTCCCAAAATAGTTTCAGCATCCTGGATATCTCTGGATGAAAGTTACCAGATGCCATTGTCCAATGGTCTTAAGTTACAGCAGGGGTGGGCAATTGCAGGGAGGGAGGGTAGGAGCTAATTTTCCTTAATTCCCCCCGCCGGACCTTACTTCACCCAGCAAGCCCAAATACTTCCATTTCTCTCTGGTTCCTCTCAAAATGGTGACAGGAAGTGATATACTTTTCAAAATGGTGTTGTTTCCTGTCACCATTTTGAGAGGACCTGTAGAGACAATGGAGGCACTTGGGGATATTACAGAGTTCTGAGACAGTTATGTGAGTGAGTAAAATATTTTCACATGTTTTCACACATTTGTGGGCTTTCTGTGTGGTTTGGGGGTAAAAATTTTCCAAAAAATATGCTGACAATCCTCTGGGTCAACTCTGCATACTTTCTTCATTTAAAGAGAGATGTTTCCATCCAATTTTTATCCAGAAAAACATAAAACACAAAATATATAATGTTTTAAGAAACTCTGGCATATTACCTTCTAGCCCTGCTTATTAGACACTCCATTTCACTGCTTCTATACAGCGGAAGATATCAGTTTTCCTTAGTACACCATGTAACATTCTGAATGTCCTCAAGGAATGCATTTCCAAATATTGAATGGAAGAAAAAATAAAAACATTGGTGCAGTCTAGTCTGAATGATGAGTTAATCCAGTTTTATCTTTCCTAGTGTATGCACCAGTATCATAAATTGATGCGCTTCTTTGTTGATTCAAAAGGTAATTGCATTTCTTTAACTGATTTGTATCCTGCTACATCAAGGGAGCTTTTGAGGTGGCTTATAAAACCTGAACAATGCAATCTATAAGTCTTAACAATTTACAGTTATTGTTTGAAGTTTTTTTAAAAAAACAGCCCTTTGAATTCCATCAACATGAGAAACAAGTACAACTTTCAAAAGTGGCACAATTTGTTCCATGTAACTAATGCCAATCAGAAGCCTTGCTATTTTGTGCCCTTAAATTCTGAAAAGTCTACAGAGTTAACCATTTCCGCATAGAAACTTCAACAGAGCTAGATCTGGATGTTATCAGGGCATAGGAAAAAGTTGTTCTGCCACTTTATGTTCAGGAGATGTTGGTGCGTAAGCCTTCCTGCCACAAATACCCCATGTTCATCCATAGTAAAGGCTAGATTTAACAGTGTATTCAGAATGCAAGCCTGATCCTTATGGAGGAATGTAATTTCCTGCAAAACAGCTGAACCTCTTCTCTTTTGGTCAGATGGACCACTAACCAACATCACTTCCATCTTGCTTTGGCTTCTATAAGCCATTATCAGCCTGGCTAAATGCTGATTTCATTCATGCTTGTGTTTCTTAATGAACTGGCTAAAGTGTATCTAATGCAGTTCAGTTCCATAGCTAATAGCCCCAAAGTGGACCATGGAATATTCTGTTTTTCTGCCCCACTTTTTACCTCAAGTATCTTAGCAGCAGTGTCTTAAGCCTCTTCTATTTTCCAGCAGTTTTTCATGCCAGTCTAACATTATTCTTATTCAATCTGCATTTGGATGATTTCATGAAAACCCTGTACAGCAAATATTTATCTGTTGGTATTGTTTTTTTCTCCTTTATACTTTATTTATTAAATTTTAAAACATAACAGCAAATAAAAATAACATCCCTTCCCCTATTATCCTTCCACAACTCAGCAATGACTACTTCAGCAAAGAGCAAATAAATAAATAAATAAATAAATAAAGGTGTAAAATTTCTTCTTGCCCAAACTTCCCACTATCATATAAATTCTACCTTTGTAATAACTCCATAAGAGCTCATAATAAAATAGAACAGTTCAAATAATCCAAATGAGCCTTGCCCCTCAAACTGCACTTATTTTTGCCACTAGCTGCTGTTGTTTCTAATGTAATGTTCATGCTGTTATTTTATGCTATTTTAGCATAATTTGAAATTTTGTTGTATTGTTGTTGTCTTTTGACATTGCACATACAACATACACCTTAATAATGATAATAGGAACTAATGAATGTGCAAAAAGAGGGGGGAAATAAAATGGTGCAAAAAAGCAAACAGATATTCTGTGGCTGACAGAAGCTTCCACAGAATGCATTTGATACTGATGAGAAATTCATTTCCAGTTCAGAACATGCTGGGATTGTGAAATATGGCTGACAGGATAAGTCAGTCCAAAATATATTCAGCTTTTCCCTTCTTTTTTGATGCTGCTTTAAAACCAGCTGAAAAAAGCAGTTTCAAATGAATAGAAAACCCCACCTGCCATGGGATAATATTCTCTTTGCTAGGAAGAGGATTTTATTTCTCAACAATTATCTCATACTTGTGAGCAGTTTGTGTTCATGTTTATCTGAGTGGAATAGAGTCTCAGTTAGCTTGCTTGTCAGGCAATTTCTCTTGAAAAGAAGCCCTTTTGGGAATGATGGCTATATACAGCCTTTTCGATGCCAAAAGGAAATTATCATATAGTACCAATATAGAAGCGTTTTCTCATGGCTTCCAAAATCATTATGTTGAAGTAATTTGTTCTATGTAAGATACAAATGCATGCTATTCCCCTCAGTCTTCAGGATCTATGGGCCTCTCGTCTAGATCTCAATTTTTGCCCATATATACAGGTGCCTCATGCTGTGTTTATTTTGCCTTCTTTCTTTACATTTCTTCACTGAAGTTCCCTGCCATTTTTGCTATATTTCTATAAAATGGCTTCCCATTTTGCTTCCTGAGCAACAGCCAACCTGGCAGCAGCCAATACCATGCTGCTGCTGTAGCTTTGCAGACATGTTTAAAAATTTCCTCCTGTCCAAATTGGCTAACTTAGAATAATAAGGTCAATGAACAGGAATCAGCTAATTAAAAGGGAAGAAGTAAAAAAGAGAGTCAATGAGGAAACTACTAATTAAAAAGACAGAGGTTCTAAAAGATTTCACTAGCATTTCGCTAGTCCACAAAGACAATATGGGGCTTAAATTATGATTTAAAACAAAATAAAACAACTCTGAATACAGGTGTGTGGACAGTAGCAAAAACAGTGAATTTCAATAGTTTATCAGTGAAATATTCTATATTCTCTACAAACAATGAGCAGAGCTTAGGAAATTGTGTGGGGTTTTTTTTTAGAAAAATGTTCTCTTTACTCCTTTGTGCTCTGTAGCTCTATGCCTTGCATCTCCTCAGACAGATGTCAGATATTGTGGAGCTGTTACTACAGCAACTAAATAGGTGTAGAGCATGAAGAAAATGCAGATGGCTGGTACATGGGCTAATGGAGCACACCAAAGAACTGCAAAAGAAAATCAGCCTATGCTTTATAGTTGAAAGCAAAACTTCTGATTTTCTAGATCATGAAAAACTATGGATCACTGATTATTCTGATGCATAACACATACACAGGACAAGAGAGTACTGCCAGGAAAGAATAGGGAAAAGCAGAATGGTTTCCAATTGGAAAGGGGAACAGGCAACACTACATTTTATCACCCTATCTGTTTTAACTTATATGTTGAATATACAATATGTAAAGCAGGATTAGAGTCAGGTGAAGGAGGCATGGAAACTGGAGTAAGGAGCACCAGTTTAAGATATGCAGATGATACCATACTACCAGCAGAAAAATAGCAAAGATTTGCAATAATTACTGAAAGAAGTCAAGGAAGAAAGTGCAAAGTTAGGTTTACAGCTGAACCTTAAGAAAACAAAAACAATGACCATAGATGATTTGCATAACTTTGATGTAGACAAAGACACTGAAGACATGAAATAATTCAAGATTTCCTATACTTCGGCTCAGTCATTAATCAGAATGGAGACTGCAATCAGAAGAAGACTAGGACTTGGATGGGCAGCTATGAAGGAAATAACAGTATCTGGAAGTGTAAAGATATATCACTGAATACTAAAGTCAGGGTATGTTACCCCAAAATATGGATGACTTGGGGTCCACCGACAATGCCAATACCTCCACATGACAATGGAGCATTAATTAGCTCAGATTAGGAGGCCTGCAAGAGGGGAGGGTAACCTAACACGATCTTTCCACCAGTGTTTACAGGGTCTTGCAGAAAAGAACCAGCCAGAGATTCCAAAATAAGTTAAAATGTATCTATTGAAAGTTCAGTCACACATGCAAAAGATCCAAATACACACACAATTGCACAAGAGCTAACCAAAGCATAATGGAAAGAAAGTTGTGGATAGAGAAGTTTTTAGAGAATAAGTGATAACTACCAATTTGGAGAGCAGTGAAGAAAGCTGCAATGTGGCTTAGACTAGTGCCTAAGGACAGTACTTGGTTGGAAAGCAGAGCAACAGCATGACATTCAGCAAGCAAGATACTGGACTGAACTGCTCAAAATGGAGGGTTTTTATACCCAAAATCTACCTTGAGGGCATTGGTGTGAATGGCTCTTTGCTGAGCAAACAATGAAGGTTGCCACGTGGAGAATGGGGTCCAGACAGAGTTAATGGTCCCAGTGTTAGGTGACAAATAGTTAATGGCTATCATAATAGTTCTGTAATTGTGGAGATATACAAGAACAATGCAGGGAAACATCTAAGTGTGAGGAAACAGAGCTGAAAGAATCAATGTTTTTATGAGAACTTCCTCTATGCTATCAGAGATGTGACAGCTTCAGCCTATTATCTCTGGAGTTGCCTGGTAATCTGCCTGACAGTGACTCTGGCTACACCTAGAGAGGATCTTCTGACTTGCTTTGCAATCACACGTGTTCAGTCAGTGAGTTTCCTCTGCCCAGGTTGATCTTCCAGTCACCTCAGGTTCCATATTATATCAAAGCCAATTAATGTGTTTTCCAACTGAAACATGTTTTGCAAATTAAACCATATCAAACTTGGGGGGAGGCACAGGCCTGAAACAGGTGGTCCATGCCATCGTATTTGCAATTTCTATGTATGTCTGTGAATGCTGGACAGTGAAGAAAGCTGATAGGAACAAAACTGACTCATTTGAAACTGGGTGCTGGAAAAGAGTTCTACTGATATTGCTAAAAAGACATAGGAATGGGTTCTAGACAAATCAAGCTTGAACTCTGCTTAGAAGCCAAGGTGACTAAACTGAGACTATCATACTTTGGACACATCATGGGAAGACATGGCTCACTGGAAAAGACAATAATATACTATCTAAAAGTCAATGTTTGTCTGCATGTTTGTCTGTTTGTCTGCGTCAGGCAGGCGAAGACCTCATGCGATTGGCGTGTGAAGTGAGAAGACCTTATATGATTGGCTGGCTGTGAAGATTCCATGGAATCCTGGATTGCCAGTTTAGGGAGGGGCCTTTAGAATTCTTAGCCAGAGAGCTCTTGGGCTTCAGGCCGGTTGCTATGAAGATGAGGCCTACCATCAATAAGGATGCCAAAAATTTTTTGGGAGGCATATGTGAGAAAAATTAAATTGACACACACAACATAGTTACAAGGTCTTCTCATCTCACACAGTAGATTGTATGGGTTCCATATGTGAGGAATCTTAAAGTTGAAATTCAAAACAAAAAATGCTTCCAGAAAAATGTAAAGCCATTGCACAAATTTAACAGAAAGAAAAAAACCCAAAAGCCAGTACATCAGTGTCACCAGAGAACACAGATTGGATTGGGGACTATGGGAAAAAGTTACAGGTACTGGAAAGGGCCAGTTACTATGGAGATGATGCCTAGCAGCAAGGAGGAGGACAGTGTGTTCCCGCAGGAACCCAACTTCTGTATGTTAACAACTATGAACACAGATTGGTTTGGGGAATATGGGGAAAATTTGCAGGTATAGGAATAGGCCGGTTGCTATGGACACAAGGCCTAGCAACAAGGAGCAATCCTTCAGGAACCCAAGCTGTGTATGTAAATAACTCTGAATACAGATTGCATTGGGAAATATGGAGCAAAGTTACAGGAAATGGAGAAGACAGTTTAGTAAGTTCTTAAGAGGAAAATAAAAACCCTAGACAATGCCAGGTAAATATGCTAGTGCTTTATAAGATTAAAGGCAGTAGGAAAAGAGGAAGACTGCACTCCAAGTAGATAGACACAATTAAGAAAGCCATGACCCTAAAACTGCAAGACCTCAGCAGGGCTGTTGATGATAAGGTGACTTTGAGATCTCTCATTCATTGGGTTTCTGTATGTAGAAGTCTATGTGACAGCAGTTAACAACAACATAGCAAATCTAAAACATATTTGGACACGGCATTCAATATTTTAATTTGTGACAATCTGCTTCCAATAAAAGCAACTGGTGTTTTGTATCTTCTGCTTATTCAAAGTGCATTTAAATATGCATAATTGCATACTACATTAAGAGCTAACAATGACAAGAAATTCAAATCTTTCAAACACCTTAAGAGCTCCTTTAACAGCAATTGCCAGGCTTTCCATTACAACATCTTCAGCCTACTCTGCCAATCTATTTTATTTTTGTCCTTGCCTGTAATGTTCACATTAAATGAATGAATGCCATTAGAGAAGATAATCAAAGAAAATATGCTGGAAGAAGCATTAAAATTATTATTCAAGGTCATAATGAGAGAAATTGTGGAATTCTATTCTGACTTATGTAGTAATAAACTAGGGATGTGCATGTTTTGGCCCTCCAGATGCTTTCGACTGCAACTCCCATCATCCAGAGATATGCAGCGGGACTTCTAGGAGGTGATGTCCAAAACATCTGGATAGTTAAAGGTTCCCCAACTTTCTCTGAATCAACCAAAAGAAAAGGAGGATAGTGTTCTCCTCAAAATAGCACTTAGATTCAAATCCCAAAGCAACAATGTGATACTCAGCACATTGCAAACATTTCTGCTCTGCACCAGTCTTGGAGGGGATGAAGGAAGGAAAAACTTGATGTTCTTGTTGTGTGCCTTCAAGTCATTTCTGACTTATGGAGAACTTAAGGTGAACCTATCATGGATTTATTTATTTATTTATTGGCTAGATTTGTTCAAAAGGGATTTGCCTTTGCCCTCCTCTCAAGCTGAGAGAATGTGACTTGCCCATGTGACTTGGCCAAATAGGGATTAAGAACCCCGCTTTCCAGAGTTGTAGTGCAGCACTCAAACCACTACACCACACTGGCTCTCTAAGGAAAAGCTATAGGAAAACTAAGGGGCTCAAATTACTGACAACTGGATTCAAAGAAGTAGGGTGAAAGTGGATCCTCCCAGTGTAACCCTCATGGTTTGGTTTGGCCCAGTGAGTTGGGAAACGCTAAGGCAAGGGCCGGACTTGCTAGTTCAATTCAGAAAGAGATTGAGAGCCGGAAATAAAAAAAGCTGCAGTTAACTGTAGGCCATTGTCACCTTGAATTAGATAGCAGCAGTTTAAGTTATGTATTTAGGAGGGGAGAGAAGGTATATTATTTATAATGGAACTTCTATTATGTATTTGCATCTGTTTTGTATTTTTATTCAGGATTTAAAGGTTGCATACAGCAGAGCAGCATATATAGGAGAGTTCTGTAGGTAAGTCCTGCATTGGTACCTCATTGGATGCATGGAATTTTGGGACACTGGATCATTTCGTTATGGAATACATTGTACTGTTATTGTTGCATTTTTTTTAAAAAAAGAATAGCATTTAAAATTACAAATTGCTTAAATCAAAACAATTCTACTCAAAGTTGTGGTCCATGAACCAGTGCCAGTCCATGAACTATTGGCTGCTGGTCTGCCAGACATTTTCAGGAAACAGAGAGTCATAGGCCATTTCCGCCTTACACTGTTATAGTGCTATTATTTCACTTCCAACATCCTATGGAATCCTGGGACTTGCAGTTTAGGGAGGAGCATTTAGAATTCTCAGCCAGAGAGCTCTTTGGCCTCAGTAAACTACAAACCCCATAATTCCACAGGATGTTGAAAGTGGAATAATAGCACTATAACAGTGTAGGATGGAAATGGCCAAAGACAACAGGCACCCACCATCTGGGCTGGGAAGATGGCTGCTTCCTTTGACCTATGTACTGTGGTTCCCAGGGGCATGTTATCACCGTGAACTGGCCTGGCTTCGGAAGATACTAGATATCATTTTGATATCACAATTCGGCCACCTTTTGCCACCCTCGGCCAAGTGTTTGTGAGGCCCTTGAACAAGCACAGAGCTACACATGGCCATTAATTACTGAACATTCCTTTCTCCACCCAGGCAAGCCACACTCAGCCAGATCATGCTTTAGGAGACCTCCCTAGACAAACACCTCATTAAAGATGCACGCTAAAACAAAGAGCCCCCTGCCCCGAGCAGGTAACTTGACGAGCTGGACGCTTCAGTGTCAAAGCGCTGCATCTGCATACTGGCCATTCCATTGTCAATTCGGAGCTAACTCAATCATGCTAAATTCTGATCTTTCGGAGACATTCTCTCAAGCCCAAACCTCATTGTTCTCTCCCAAGTACAGACTAGCCCACGGTCATATTTTCTCTATAAAAACCCCCAATTCCAAGAACTTTCTCGGATCGTTCTGAACTTCCATCCCGCCTTGCTGCTGCTTCGTCCATCAAGCTTTCCCCTCTGTCTCCGAGACAGCGCAATTACGGACCTCCGCTGTGATCTTCCCCGGGCTTCAGACAGGTGTAGTATCATCCAATTCAACAAACCCTCAAACTCCTCTATACCGCTAACACCTTTATTTTCTATAGTTACCTGTGTGAATGTGGTGCATACACTGTTTGCCTGTGTTTAATAAAATCACAGTTAATTCCATATTTTGGTGTGCTTCTTGACTGAGCCTGACCCCGTAGACATTGGGTTGCAAGATCCTGCAAAGTTACCCTGCCTCTTGCTAGCTTAAGTGAGTGCTCCAGCTAATTTTCTCCAAAATTGTGTGTTGTTGTTTGGTTATTTAGGTGTCCCTCCCGGGACCCCCAGTAAACAGGATAACAGGCATCTGAGGCGTCATCTTCAAAAAGACAAAACAGAACAGAAAAATCAAGAAGACTATCTGGCCACCTCATCTAAAAATTAAGTATTCCCCTGAAAGTGCTGAAGTGTTCAACCAAGTCATAGACACTTCCCTCCTGCTAGAGACAAAGCTCTCGCTAAGTTGATGGGGCAGAAGAGGAATGCAAGTGTTCAACTCCACACTAGTATGTTAGCCAGGGAAGAAAATGTAATACAGTTGGCCATCCACATTTTCAGGTTAGCTTTCACAGATGTGATTATTTGCGAGTTTCTTCAGCCCTTGCCCCCCATCACTCTTAAGCTCTTCTTTTCTGGAGGAATCTTCCCTCTCAGTAACTCCAATCAGGCCATAAGGACCTTTAAAAACCTGCCCCTGGTCCTCTTCCTCATCCACCAGCTGTTGCCTGGCCACCTCAGAACAGATCGCAGCCCAATTTCTCAGCACCACAAATCCTCTCCCAATGCTCCCCACACATCAAAGGAAGGAGATGAGTGAGAGAGGAAGTACAAGGCCACCATGCTCATCTACACTCTTTTCGTTTCCTTTTCCTGACCTGGTATGGACTCTGGGCCCCCTTCCCACAAACACATACAGACATTTTGATATTTGTGATTTTTCCACTTTTGAGGGGTGCTGCACCCCTAGCCCTAGTGAATGTGGAAGGTCAACTGCATACATTGCAGCCAATCTTGTTACAAACTGGTTAACACCATGTATATAATAAAAATTCCCATTGTATTTTTGAGTATGCCAGTGACCAGCATAGGGCAAAGAAGGAATCTGCTTGCCAGTCCTGCCAGCCAGAATTTGAATCTATTGGTGTGCCTTGCTGGCAGAGCTAGAAAAAATTATTTTGTTGGATTACAGTTCCTAAAGTTACCCAACAACATGTTGAGGGTTGTAATCCAACATCCCAACATTCTCCTTGTTGGTCTATTTTAATTAAGTGGCATTCTGTTTCTGCCTGTGGTGTCTGGTGGATTGGGGAATTGTAATCTGAAGAAGTATTGACAAAATCTGCTTGTTGGTCTATTTTAACTGTTCAGAGTCCTGTTTCCATTTGATTTATCTTCATACAACATGCATACTTATGAACAAACAGTATTTTGTGATATTCTCTATTCCCTGGTGCTGCCTCCTGGAGAAGTAAAGTTTATGTAGAGTTGTGAAACAGCTGTGGCACAGACACTGTGTGGTGCAGCAGGGATTGCAGGAACTAAAGAAAAAGGAGTTTGTTCTTAAAGCTCCATCTAAACATTACTCCCAGGAAATCCAAAAATATAACTTGTATTTTCAAATTCACTGCAAATATTCAAAACTGGAATACAGTAGTCCCTCCACATTTGCGAGGGTTTGGGGCACAGATGCCTTGCGAAAGTGGAAAACCTGCAATAACTCCCTCCTTGTGATCCCCCTCCCACTGGCTTGCTTCCGGCCCAGTGCTCCCAGAGGGGGGAAAGACAGACAAAGTAAAGGGCTTACTGGTACCTTCTCCTCAGATGGAGAAGAGCAGAGTACTAAGTTCTGGCATTCTAGCTACTTCCAGTTGCCATCTTGAGAAAGGAGATTCCTCCTAGAGAGGATGGGTAGGAGCAAAGAGAGCACCCGAACAAGCAGTGGCAATTACACAGCACATGGCAAAGAGGACATATCTCCAGCAGTGGGAGGGGGCTTTGCTCACTCAAAAGGGAAAAAAGTCAATTTTAAACACATGCTTTGCAAGCCTAGGGTGAGGAACGCAATGGAATGGGAGGAGGAGAAGTGGGGGAAGACAAGCACATGCCTAACGAACAATCATATCTACCAAGGTCAAACCTGGAAACATGTAGGGAAGACTGCATAGCATCTATGTGGATTAAGAAGGGAAATATCTAAAGAAATTAGAAAATTCTGTACAAGGACTGCGAAGGTCCCAGTCCTTTCCACTGTGTTTTTAAATAGCCTAACCACGTTCTTTAAAAAAGCATCTGATTTTCCCTCTGTAAATTGCCATTTGTTATACTGTTAATTGCGAACACAGCCTTCAGAAACAGTGAAATGCCACTCTGTTAGAATGGCGTGAACAAGGATCAACATGGGAAAATTAACTGACCACTGCATTCTTAGCTGGGAATGTCACAGCAGCTGAGCCGTAATATGCACTGTCTATTTTTAATAGGATGTGTCATTAAACTTAGAGTCATTCTAGAGGATTATGTTTTGAGGTCATTTCCGTTAACATGTAGGCCAGGAGTTTCTTTGTTGAATGAATTAGCATATTAAAGCTGTAGTCACATTTTCATATACAATATTTCATATGTAGCCTAAATCCTGTTGTTGGTTCTAACTAGAGTAGACTAGTTGAATCAATGGGATATACTTACAAGTGGTTTTACTATTCAACAATTGATTTAATAGGTCTACTCTAGTTGGGAATAACCAACAGGACTCAGCCAGTTTGTGGTTATTACTTGGTGTGGAACATCAGGTGTTAGTAATGGCTGTCTGTTCTTGTCTGCACTTCCATCCAATAGTAGGCTGATATGAAGCTATGCCACCCCTACAGATTTTTTGCAGCTTTAAGGGCCAGTCCAGCCACTATGCTGTCCTAAACAGTAAAAACATTCAATACAGTGATTGTATAGTAGGAGCTATTGCAACGTTGTTACCTAAAGTGGTAAATAAAGTGTAGGCATTCTTACACATCATTGTATGGGCTCCTATAGCTAAATTTGCAGATTGAAACTGTTTTATCAGGGTCTGAAGAGTGTTGCTAACAAATCCAGGTAGCTCTAAATACATTTTTAGCTGGACAGGTCTCTCACTAGAGATTTGATTGATATCCTTTCTCCTAGCACAAGATCCAAAGTGACTAATCACTGATATTGCACATCACTGCTTGTTACTAAAGTGAGTGAGGAAGCACACATGGCCCCTTACAGCATTTAAAATTATTAGAACTCTATTCCTTTTAAAAAAGAAAGCACAGAATCATAGAGTTGAACAAGACCACAGGGGGCATCCAGTCCAACCCCCTGCCATGCAGGAAACAAACATCAAAGCACTCTCAACAGATGGCCATCCAGCCTCCGCAAAAAAACCTCCAAAGAAAGAGACTCCACCATACTCCGAGGCAGTATATTCCACTGCCAAACAGCTCTGACCGTCAGGAAGTTTTTCCTGAGGTTTAGGTGGAATCTCTTTTCCTATAGTTTGAACCCATTGCTCCTTGCCCTAGTGTCTGGAGCAGCAGAAAACAGGCCCACTCCAATCGGATGCCCATTTGAGTCTCACAGCATCCAGAGCCAATAGTGAGCAAAGACACTGAAGAGCTCTGAATGGTGATTGGCTAGAATTGGCATGATACATGAATGAGGACTGGCCAAATTGTTGCATGGCATTCAACATTCTTTACCCCCACCTCCTCCTTACAGGTTTGTACAGTGTCTAGAAACCTGAAGTGGATGCAAAAGCATCATTAAGAGATATGAACTAATAGAAGAGAGGAGCTCTCTGTTTTGAGAGCTTCACTTCTTAAAAGCTCATCATAAATTTATGGAAAGAGTAGAATATTAAATAATTTCCAGTGCAAATTCATTGCCATCAGTGTATCTAATGACACAGCCTTTTTGAATGTTGTCTCCACGAGTTTGATTTCAATGAATCTTATGCCTCTTGCTAAAAACTAGGTCACATCCAGCTCAGTGGAACTCACTTCCAAGCAAATACGCTGTGAACTACAAAGATTTAGACTATTTATTTTTAAATTAAGAAACTTTCACAGTATAAAGACCTCAAATAGGAACTATACCATATTCATAGAATGGTTATTAGTGGTGGTAAAAGCACTGGGCTTTTACCATTGCCATAGTAAGCTCTTAGTTATCAGTCTGGTGGCCACTCAGAAAAGCTGTTCAATGGAATTTTCCCTGTCATTTGGAATATACCGCCTGTGGAAATAAGGAATATGCCAACAACTGCAAGTTTTAAGCAATGCTAAAAATAGCTTTTCATCACCCAGGCTTTTTCAGATTGGTTGTGTTGATTAAGTATATTGCTGATTACACTCAAACATTCTGTCTCTCTCTCACACGCACACATACATAAAAAACATAGTTTATACACACACACATACAAACTTGCCTATAGAATGAAAATGTCTATTTTATACTGGCTGTAATACAAAGACATTGGGAGGGGAAGCATGTTTTGTCCTCTGAAAAACTAAATTCATTGTATTCAACATGCTGTACAATTCACCATAGCACAGAAGAAATTATTGATACCAATTTAGTACCAATACCAATATAAACTAGAGATGAAAATGGAAAGAGAGTCAAACAACCTCCCAATATGAATTAAAAGCATACATAAAGGGTTGTGGGACTATGCTGGTTAACTTGACCTCTGCCACCGGCAGGCATACTGGGAGTTATACTTGTTAGTGGGAGTCTTTAGGTAGCACAGCTAGTCTATGTGTCCTTTTATTTATGTTGTACATGCTTTTAGTGCAGTGGAGGAATTTGCTAAAATGGGAACGATCATGCTTTCAGAAGGATTCTGGGAAATGTTCAAAAAAAGGAACTTTGCCAAGCTTTGAGGACAGGTTTATTTGAATCCTCCCTGTAAATTATCATAGCATGTGTACAATGAAGGTGTAGTCACATACGTATAAAAATCTAATATATAAAAGTCAAAGTTTGTCTGTGTCAGGCAGAGACCTCATATGATTGGCTGCCTAGGAAGATTCTATGGAAATCTGGGATTCACAGTTTAGGGATGGGGCCTTTAGAATTCTCAGCCAGAGCTCTTGGGCCTCAGTCAAATGTGCCTGTCTTTTTTTTCTTTTTTTTTAAAAATTCTTTTTATTAAACAAAGTGAAAAAAAAAAGATATAACATGTATAACAAACAAGGGTTTTCACACAATATCAGACAGATATCCACTCGGTATACATAAAACATACATTACACTACTATACACTAATATTAACATACACTGGCAACTAACATAGCTCAATTACACAGTAACTAACATTCCCTAGCATGTTTGGTCATAGCAATTTGTACAAATTGCTTTGGAAGCCATCGTGGGCCTAGAGTTTCACATAGCATCAGACATTAAACAATTAACATTAACAATTACCTCCCCGACTAGTGACGAAACAGCATAAGATTAATTTTTTTATCAAACCACCCTCCAAAAAATGAGACTACATGTGTGTGTGTCTGTGTGTGTCTGTGTATATATGTATATATGGATATGTATATGATTTTAACCTAGGTAATATTCAGTTTTTGGTCAACATGTATACAATTAACAAAATATATACAAAAGTTTTTCCAATCTCATAATTATGGAATATCCATTGTCGTGGATAGTTAACTATGGCTACTCTTGCCGACTCCCATTCTCTATACTTCCCACTTGTTAGCTAAATTCTCAATCAGATTTCCCTCTTAAATCATAACCGGACCTAATTGTTGTATGCAAATACTCTGACAATGGTTGCCAAATCTTTAGAAATTTACTATATAGTTTGTTTTCTATCATACAAGTGAACTTATCTGTTC
Organism: Iguana delicatissima; assembly: GCA_948472985.1. Classification (NCBI taxonomy): domain Eukaryota; kingdom Metazoa; phylum Chordata; class Lepidosauria; order Squamata; family Iguanidae; genus Iguana; species Iguana delicatissima. The sequence continues at coordinate 1,391,888 of CAOKZL010000749.1, read as the reverse complement.
CAGCAACTTCTGCCAAGTTCTCCAACCATTTTGTCTCGAGTGGTACAGACTCTTTTTTCCAATATCTGGCAAGAGTGATTCTTGCTGCCGTCACCATATGCTAGATCAATCTGCCAAATTTTCCTTCCACTTCCTTATCCAAATGAAAAATACCCAGCAAAAAGAATGCAGTTTTAAATCAATTTTAACATGCAGTATTTTTTGGCATTTTGGAGCACATAATTCTCCATTTTTTAAAAACCCTTTGGGCACTACAAAGGTATAAAAATGTACCAATCTCTCTGTCACACTTCCAAAATCTGTTCTTTGCACTTTTGAACATTTTGGCAATTCTCACAGGCAGGAGGTACCACCTAAACCACACTTTCAATGCAGTCTCTTGCAGAATATAAGATCGGGTAAATTTACAACAGTTTTTCCATATCTTCTCCCAGTCTTCGAAATGTATATTATTTCCTAGATCCTGAGTCCATTTGATCATATATTCTTTGGTGAAATGTGCCTGTCTTGAATAGGCTGATTGCTATGGAGATGAGGCCTAGCAGCAAGGAAGAGGGCAGTGTATTCCCCCAGAACCCAACCTCTCTATGTTAATAACTCTGAATACAGAGTGGATTGGGGAATATGGGGAAAAGTTACAGGTACTTGACAAGACAGTTTGGGGAATCAGAGACACAGGATCTCAAATCTTTCTAACAAGTATCCTATGAGAAAACAACATCCCAAGCAATGTCAGGTATATACACTAGTATTATAAAAAATAATTGTAAAATATCCATTTATAAGAAGAAACACCTATTGACAAAAGGAGTAAGTTTACTTCTGAAAAAGCAATGTGTGAACACCTAGTTATGAAAAAAAAAGAAGAAGTATATGAGTTAAAAATTAGGACCTTCCAGACATTAAGGGTTTCAAATTCCATCAACCCCAGATGGGATAATACATGATATAGGACGATTGGTGTTGCAGCCCCACTGGAGGGCAACACTATCCTCAAATCAGGTACACAGCACAGAGAACAGGCAAAATGGGAGAAAGGAAATGAAAGGCACCTGAAATGTGGCAAGAAACAAATTGTTAAGTGAGGTGGGCAGGAAGAAAAGTGGAGAGGAAACAAAATTGGAGAGTAACAAGAAGAGATGGACACTGTAAATTAAATATGAATGAGCACATTGTAAAAAAGGAGAGACTAGTTCAAGACACAATGGAAGAGAAACAGAAAGGCAACAAATTCTGACCAGTAAACAGGAAAAATGGTGATGGGCAAGAGAGAATTAATTGATACAGACAGCCATAGACATACACAGAGAGGTTGGAGACTAATTTACGGATCGAAACACATGAGCAAATTTTATTTGAGAAGAGGAAGATAAATATTCATTGCCTATTATGTGAAGGTTATATCAAACATTTAAGAGTTACTATTGGAAGAAAAAATTGTTCACTTGAAAACTGCAGACATAGGAAGTAGTTTGTATCTCAACTACAGGTACTCAGACCCTACTGCAAGGCTACAGGAGGACTGGTAAACATGTATGTATGCCATGTATGCTCACTTGGGACTATGGTATCCTTCTGGAACGCCTGAGAGGGTTGGGGATCGGGGGCACTGCACTTAAGTGGTTCCGGTCCTATCTCTCAGGTAGATACCAGATGATGATACTTGGGGACAGCTGCTCCTCGAAAAAGGAGCTTGAATCTGGCGTCCCTCAGGGTGCTGTCCTGTCCCCAATACTATTTAACATCTACATGAAACCGCTGGGAGAGATCATCAGGAGGCATGGAGCAAGGTGCTTTCAGTATGCTGATGACACCCAGATATATCTCTCCATGCCTCGGATAATAGCATCAACTAAGGGTGGCATCTCGCCTCTGAACGAATGTCTTGAAGCAGTAATGGACTGGATGAGGAAAAACAGACTGAAGCTGAATCCAGATAAGACGGAGGTACTTGCTGTTAAGGGCCCTAGCCCAGATATGGAGGTTTGTCAAGCAGTTCTAGACGGGGTCACACTTCCCCTGAATGACTGTGTCTGCAGGTTGGGGGTGCTCCTGGACTCATCACTTCAGATGACAGCTCAAATAGATGCGGCGGCCAGAAGTGCCTGTTATCAGTTTTGGCTGATACGCCGGCTGCGCCCCTTCCTGGAGCTGGAGCACCTAAAAACAGTGGTGCATGCGCTGGTAACTTCACGGCTTGACTTCTGTAATGCACTCTACATAGGGTACCCATGTGCTTAGTCCGGAAACTTCAGCTAGTTCAGAATATGGCAGCCAGGTTGGTCACTGGTAGACCTAAAACTGACCACATAACACCAATTCTGAAGTCTTTGCATTGGCTGCCCATTAGTTTCCGGGCACAGTACAACGTGTTGGTCATTACCTTTAAAGCCCTTTATGGCTTGGGGCCAGCCTACCTGTGGGATCACCTTCTCCCATATAATCTGCCCTGCACACTAAGGTCCTCTGGGAGGAATTTACTGCAGCCAGTCAGAACTAGGTTGGCTGCGGTTACCCAGAGGACCTTCTCTTCTGTCACTCCCAAGTTAGGGAATGGCCTGCTGGAGGAGACCCGGCATATTACCAGTCTTGACTGCTTTAAAAAAGCAGTCAAGACTGATCTCTTCCAACAGGTCTTCCCAGACTTGTACTTCCACCGCCTCCCACTTTTAATAGTTGATTGTTGTTAATTGTTGTGTGTTTTTAGGGGGTTGGTTTTAGGTGGGTTGGTGGGTGGAGAGGATTGGGTATGTTTTTAATGTTTTAATGTAATTAATGTATTGTTGTTGTTCGCCGCCTCGATCCGTGCGGAGAAGCGGGATAGAAATAATTTTTATTATTATTATTATTAAGGGTCTATCAAGAACACTTAGTCATGTGACATTGTCTAAGAAATATGTGTGTCCGTATTTTATTATTCTATAAAAAGTTATTCTATACATCATTTTATTGTACGTAAAATTTAAGTCCTCTATTATGTGTGTTCACATATGCAAGACCTATTTACTGCATAATACAACATTTTTTGTATCAGAAGTATCTGGAATAGGGGAAAGATAAAAGATGGGCTTGTGCCAGAATGTAATTTATTATAGCTGGGATTTCAAGGTGAACTTGCATGCAATAATCCTGGTTGTGGAAACATAATATTTGCATCCATGCAATGACCTACTGTAACCTTTTGAAAAACTTCAGTCATACCAACTGACCTGTGCCATTGGTCAATACTTGCTAAAATGAGACTCGCACCAATTACCATCAAGAAAAATTTGAACTGAATTGCTAAGTTGGGATGAATAGGCTCTAACAAGACAAATTTGCAGTCCAGTTTTCAAAAAGTAGTATATAAACATTCTAAAATGTAGTATACCAGTGTTCTCAATATCTTACATAAAAAGGGTAGGAGGGTATTTTTCTCCAAACAGAAAAAAGAAACTCTTAGTAATACAGATATTGTATACAGTAGTATTTGACAAAACACATCTTAGTGAACTTGAAATACATGAATAAAGCTACAGAATGTCCCTGCCTTTCGACACATTATCTGATGACTTGCTCTTTCAACATTTCCAAATTAAGGACAAGTTCATTTAATTCAATGTCGGGTCCGCCCTTGTCAGTTCTTCTTGCCACGTATGCTCACTTGGGACTATTTGCACATGCACACTGCTTGCAAAGTGAGCTCAGAAAGGGAAAAGGTCATCAAGCCTAAGCAGCATGAGCAGTCAGTCCTAAGCGAGCCTCTGTAAGTCTTTCATGCTCCCTACAGTAGATGGGTTCTGCTTTTCAACCATTTCCTTTCTGACAGTGCTCTGGTTCCTAAACTATCAGATAAGCAAGGGAAGCTTGTATGTTCAAAGCATGAAAAGACTATTAAAATGAAAGGCTAAGCCAAGAGAGACTGGATTCCATGTAAGCAAACAAGTTACAGTGGGCTTTTGGTATCTGCCAGTGTTTGGTTCCAGAACCCCCTGTGGACACCAAAATTCATGTCTGCTGAAGACCCATTCAGTACAATAGTGTAGAAAATGACATCTCTTATATAAAATGGCAAAATCAAAGATTACTTTCTGGAATATATATATATATATCTGTGTGTGTGTGTTCGTATATATTTATTTATTTCAAGCAGTGGTTGGTTGAGTATGTGGATACAGAATCCCTGGATTTGGAGGGCTGACTGTATATGCTACTGAGAAAAAATACAAAAAGATGAAGATGAAGAGGCAAAAATAGTAGTAAGCACAAAAGATATGGTTATACACATCCTTTTGCAGATAAAACTAAGTCCTTAGCTTCATTGTAAGATGAAGATACTAAGCATTTGTAAGCTAGTTTTGAGTGAACATGGAACATTTTTGGTTAAGGGAACATAGCAGTGCCATTTCACACTAGACAATTAGAGTGCTGATTCCATTTTAATCATCATGGCAATATCCTATGGAATCCTAGAATCTGCAGTTTAAGGAAGGGTGTTAAGAATTCTGAGATCCAGTGTGGTGTAGTGGTTTGAGGGGTGGACTACAGCCCTGGAAACCAGAGTTCAAGTCCTTGCTTGGCCCACTGGGTGACCTTGGGTACATCACACACTCTCAGTCCCAGAAATCCCCATGATAGGTTTGCCTTAGGGTAATCGTAAGTCAGAAACCACTTGAAGTCACACAACAATGTGACTCAGGGTGGGGCACAAGGGTCTAGCCATAAGAGGAGGACAAAATGAGGCCACTGCCCTCCCCTGCAATGGAATTTTCCTTCAGTGCCCAAATTTCTATCACTGCAGAAGACAATGAAAATTGTTCTCATCTAGAACTCTTATATTTGCTGTGTTCACATCCCCTCGGTAACTGTGCCTGCCTTTTCTCCAGATGCCTAAACTTTAAATGTTCAACTGAAGTTTTACATTATTACAATGTCAGAAATTTGGGGACTGAACGAGAATTTCATTTGGGTTGACAGAATTCTTATGGGGGCAGGCCAATGCACTCATTTTGCCCCCCAACGGCAACCAGGGTGGGGGCACAGTGCTAACTTTATATGGAAGTTCATTAAAATCTCATTATAGTTGCATAATGTCATTTCCCATGCTTAGCCTGTCTTCCATAAGTGACTGAAGTAGACTCTGATCAGTCTGAAACTTATAACCTGGAATTAGTAAATGTAGCATCTCGATTAGTACCATCTAAGTAAGTAGATACTCTTGAACTTTTTAATATACTAGTGTATTTACCCAACACTGTCTGGGATTTTATTTTCTCATAGTAATACTTGTTAGAAATACTTTAGGAATTACCTTTGGAGTCAGATGCAGTTGAAACGCACAGATTTGAGATTCTGTGTTTCTAATTCCCGAAACTGCTTTATCCGGTACCTGTCACTTTTCCCTGTATTTCCCAATCCAATCTGTATTCAGACTTGTTAACATATAGAGGTTTGGTTTCTGAGGTTATACACTGGCCTAGGTCTTGTCTGCATAGTAACTGGCCAGGCCCAAGAGCTCTCTGGCTGAGAATTCTGAAGGCCCCTCCCAAAACTGCCAACCCCAGGATTCCATAGAATCTTCAGAGGCAGCCAATCATATGAGGCCTTCTCACCTCACATAGCCAATCATATGAGGTCTTTGCCTGCCTGACACACTCACAAACTTTGACTTTTACATATTAGATATAGTACAGGCTTGATGTGTGTGCACATATACAAAAGACATTGTTAGGCAACAAAGAAAATATCCTATTCCAATGTCCAAAGCTGTGCCTAGATCATCAGTTTTTACATTCTGTTGATTTCCCTAGTTTTGCATGGAGAGACAGAGAGCAATGTTTAAAAGTTTCAAGCCATATAAGGAATACACCAGGCACAGGTAAGTCTGTATGAACAGTTAATACACTGAACCTATGTTGACATTGTGAACAATATTACACTAGAACTCTGGGAGACCAGAGCTCAAATCTCCACTCAGCTATGGAAACCCACTGGATGACTGTGAGCAAGTCACACTCTCTCAAATCCAGAGGAAGGCACTGACAAATCCCCTGAACAAATTACCAAGAAAACCCCATCTTAGGTTTCCCATAAGTCAGAAACAATTTGGAAGGCACACAACAACATATGTGTCTACTCAAATTTAAGTCCCTTTCAGTTCAGCAGGTCTTGAACTCAAGCTGCACTAAACTTTCTACTGTCATGGATTTCACTGGTTCAGAAATTACCACTTGCAGAAACTGATCTGATATACATCATAAAAGCATACGGGTCCTGCATGGAGACACCTTTATGCACTCTGTGACCAGAATCTGCAGAACCATAAAAACATTTGGGTATGGATTTAACAGTTTATTTGCAGTGCAATTTGCAGAGTATAAACATGGTAAGATCACCTTAAAATGTTTTCCTTCTTAGAAATACACCCAGAAATATCACATGGCTCTTCTGTGTAAAACCAGAAAATCATGAGTGCAAGAAATGGCATTGTTTAATATTGGATGTACAAAATGGTAAAAAAATACCTACAATATTTTCTTGTTTACCAGACAACATCCTCAGATTTAACAACAGCACATAAGAGAATCAAATATTTGTATTAAAAGAACAGTTGCAGCAGTTCCAAATTAGATCTACAAGAATTACAGGATGTGGCATATAATATAATTATGGCCATTTCCGCATGACAATGTCCTTGTGTGTCATCCCGCGGCAGTCTTGGCAAGGAAGTGAGCACGACAGGACGGCTCCCCTCTGCACCTCACTGGCTCTCTGCGGAAGGGAGTGTGATGGCCCCACCTTTTCTTTGCACAGCACCGCCAGGCACTTTCCCATGCTGCGCTATGGAAGCAAGTGTCACCATCGTGCTTCCCTGCTCTTCTGCATCGTGGTTAAATATGGGAGTGCTGCACGATCATAGGCACAAAACGATTTTTTCCCGTTTTGTGAACACCGTGTGGCTGTGATGCTTGGGGATGGGATGGCAGCAAGCCAGTGACAATGTCATATGGAAGCATGACCAGCCAACTGCTGCTGTCCTGTCCCCAAAGCAGCACAGTCCCATCATGGGGAAATGGCCTACGTTAAAAAGCTAGATAAACAGAGTTATACTAACTGTCAAGAAACAGTAGGTCTTCCAATATAGTTCTTCTATATACTAATTCAGACACATGTACCAAAGAGCTGCCTGGATATTTTATAAGGAACAGCTGAAATTCTTAAAAGAAAGGTCAAGCTTAAACAGTGACTGCAAATATATAATTAATGCAACTTAAAACCCTTTAAACTAAACATGGCTGAATTTGTATAGTAACTATACTTAAAACAATATACAATATGAAGTAAATGGTTAGAGCACTTTGATCATTTTATTGAAAAAAACCCTCCAACAAAGGCTTTTGGGCAGAAAAATACAATAAAAATGAGTCTTTCATACATTTTCATCTAAACCAGTGGTTCTCAACCTGTGGGTCCCCAGATGTTTTTGGACTTCAGCTCCCAGAAGCCCTGAGCATTGACCATAGTGTCTAGGGCTTCTGGGAGCTAAAGTCCAAAAACATCTGGGGACCCACAGGTTGAGAACCACTGATCTAAACCCTCAAAAATATACTGCTTGGGCACACAAAATTGAATAATTTGAAAAAAGATTTCACAACAAATCAAATCCTGACCACTGGATTTGAGAATCGTACTGCACAACCAAGTCCTTCTGGTCATGGCAACAAGGGGTTACCAACTGTACAGGCCCTCTTCCAGTTAGCAGCTCCTCCTGTTTAGATGTTCTCTCCTGATCATATTTTAAGGTGTCTGAGAGACTGAAGATGGTGGGAAGAGCTGACACTCCCCCCACCAAAATCCTTCCATCTCCCTGCTTTCCTTTTATACAAATTCTACTGATCACAGTTTTATATTAAGGCACAAAGGCACATTAGGTAAGAGGTGATTAGATAAATTAATTGAGGACACAGCCTCCAATGGTTCTACAGTATCATGGGCAGTATGCATCTGTGTACCTGTAGCTGTGAAACAAGGGCAGGAGCTGCTGTTGTACTATGTCTGGGTTGTGGGGTTGCCATAGGTACTTGGTTGGCTACTGTGCCACTAGAATGATGGACTATATATGCCTTCAGTCTGATCCATGTTGGTTTTCCTGTTTTTCATGGCTAAGTTCCAAGATTTATATACCCAAGAATCTTGGGCATACTCATGACTTTTGTTTTATTCCCATGACTACCACATTTTGAGCAGTGTCAAAACTATGTCAAAAAAGGAGCTGCTTTTGAAAAATTCAAAGGCCATAGTTGTGCTGTTCTTTGTATCATGCTCTAAAAGTCTTTAACAGGACTGACATAAATAAGGGCAAACCATTAAACAGTCCATAATGAAGTAAACTAAAATTTCATCACAATCACAGATTGTCTTTTGTCTGTGTAATGACAACCCTTTTCCCCCCTATATACTCCTCTACCCATATACGAAGTTGCACTTGCTATTTTAAAAGGGAATAGAATATTTCTATCTTAACTATTTGGAACAATGAAATTTTTAAAAAATTTTCTGTGATTTAAGAACATATTTTTGTAGGGCAAATACTGCATGTATCCATGAATGAATTCTTTTAAATGGGCAAATGCTTCCAGAAAAGGTTCTTAGGTTGTTAGAGGATTTAGGACTGAAATAGAATTCTGGCACCCCCACTTACGAAGATCACGGTTTGTTATTTTTCAAGGAGATGCTTTTAAAAACCATTCAAATTACATGCAATCAGTGAAATTATCCTAATTAACCTAAGTTGAGATTTTTTTAAAAAAAATATGAAGATGAAGACACAGCTGATGAATTCTCATTATAAGACATTAACACAGAAAAGAAAATACTGTAAACCACAGCCCAATTTTAAAAAAAATACATCCCAGGATCCAATGTGGGCTAAGCATGATGTGCATCCAGATGCTTTTCAGCACCATCACCACCCTCAAGCTGCATTCTTTCCTGCCTAACGTCTCAATGTTTGGGAGTTTTCTGGAACAAAACAACTTGAAGCATTGAGAGGTTTCTGTAGAAACAAAGACACCCAGCGACCTCCAAGTACATGCAGAAATGACTTATGCCCCTGTTTCCTAACCACTGCTCAGTCAAGATGCCTGGGCAAGAATCATGATGTAAAATCAATGAATGACCATTTTTAGAACAGCCTCCCAATTTAGTTTGAGTCTCCACAGACATGTGACCAAAAGCATCCTAAACTGTTTGTGCCATGAAAAAACATTACTTTTATTATATATGTGTACGTGTGTGATGGAAACTAAATAATTTATCCAAAAGAAAATGGGAGAAACAAAAAAGACAAATGCAAAGTTGAAAAGTCAAGTCAGGTATTGCAAAATATGACCTGTGTTGGTTGTAAGTACCAGTTTATTCTTGTTCCATGATTTAAAATCTGGACTTGTGCAACTTGTTACGGATTTGGTTTGTTACTCTGAAAAAGCACCATGGATAACAAGGGCTGTTTTAATCGTCCTTTTCTACAATCACTTCACCATGAAGCACTTTTCTTCTTTGACGGAGCATGTGAAAGTATAGTTGTGGAAACACTATTAAAGAAGAAAAGAAAAGAAGTACAGACTGTGTTAAATGTATCGAATGTAGAGAGTGTACCTATCTTTCGTCATTTCACTGGCTAGGATGATCTTATCTCTGAAAACGGGAATTGTTTTAGTTTGCTGCATAGTGCTCTTCAATGGAATTATTCTCCTAGTTCATAGGTGTCCAAGTAAGCTGTTCAATAGCAACAATTTAATAAATCCTGTGGGATAACCCTTTGCATGCCATGGGAACAGAGCACACATCAAGTTGCTTGATGATGACTCAGTCAATTGGCCCAGTACTGTCTATTCCAAAGGGCTTTAGTTGCCCAGCGTCTTAGGCAAATTAAAGACTCTCCCAGCCCTGCTATCTAAAATTCTTCTGAACTGGAGATTCTGGATATTTACTTAAGGCTTTTTGCACATGAAGAATATACTCCATCGCTGATCTAAAAGTGATTTAATGAATCTACCCTAAAGCAATTATGACATGTACAACTTTATTATTAACAATGGTGTAGCTGATGTTCAAATATAAACAAAAGCTTCCATTGATACTTACATGGTATATAGGAGGCCATGACGACGAGAAGGAAATAGTAATAGTCAAAAGAGACATTATACTTGTTGGGAAGTCTCACTGAAAACATGCCCGACTTCTTCACATAGGGTAAGGCAGCATAAATAGTTAGAAGTTCACCAACAACTCCTACTGGATATAAGACAATGAAAAAATTGTATCTGAAAGAAAAAAAACAAATAACTTTCAGAATTCCTCTCTGAACAGCTGATGTTTCCACTCACTGGGAGCAGCACAACAATACATGACAGGAGGTTAAGGTTGAAATCCTACACACACTTACTTTGATAGAAAGCTCCATAAACCTCAGTGGGATTCCTTGAAGAACATAAGCACAGAATTGCTTAGCATGCATGCCTCTATGTCTAGCAAGGACTTTTACTGTACTAGTCAAACCTGAAAACTTTTCTTTGAGGTATGAAAGAGCTAGAAGAAAATATGCATCTTATTTGATTAGTCCAGGGTTTCTCAACCTTTTTCTGACTGTGGCCCCCTTCTTACCTTGTTTCCTTCCTGTGGCGCCCCTGTCCTATCAGTAGAAAGGTAGCCATTTAAATATTTTGTTTGTAAATAGAACATGTTTTATTTATAATTTATACAAAACACAGTTACATAAAAAATTATACTTTAAGTATTTCTCGATCCCTTGTACTTGATGACCAGAAATAAGCTTTTTCATATCTGGTTCTATTGCTGTGAGAGACAACTGAAGATCACTTCTGTCCATTATGTTAAGGCGATTCCATGTTAGGCTGAGTAAGTAATTCATACGACTGAATCCTGATTCTACCAAATAACAAGTAGGAAATGCCATGAAAAACAATTTTGGAAACTTTTTACATATTATACTTTCTCCAAAAATGGTGTTCTTCTTGACTGAAAGTTACTTTGGCTGCAGAGTGCATGTGGCGATCCATCCACTGGAAAGCATGGTCACTTCTCTGTTCACTCTACTTCTTTGCTTTCTATTTGCTTCACTTCTCTGTTTTCTTTTTTTCTTTTCTGATTTCTTTTCTCAGTCACTTCTCTGTTTTCTTCATTTCTCACTTCCCTCTGTGGCCCCCTAATCTTGTGCCACGGCCCCTCATTTATATGATTTTCACCTGTGGCCCCCTTGGAATATCCTGGGGGCCCCAGAGGGCCACATGGCCCCCGGGGGAGGAATGCTGGATTAGTCAAATATAGTTAAGTCAAATGCATCCCCACTGTATCACCGTAACTTCCAAAATTTTTACTGATGAAAACCAGGACACATGTGGCCAATCCACATAATAATGTGGTCAAAATGGCAAAGTTATTACCGAGAAAGAACAGACAAAAGAGGCTATAGCCATTTGCTTTTACCAGGCTTACTGGGAAGGACAAGATTCTACTCTCCCCACTACTATCCTCCCTGCTGAGTTAACTGAGCACAAACTACTTTTGCACTCTGAACTGAGGACAAAGATGGAAAGTGGCTGGAGGAGAGAGAAATTGAGACATTTTAAAAGCAACTGAAAAAGTGGGATGACAGAGGATCAAGCAGGACTGTCCCTGCCAAACTGGGATACTTGGAAGGTATGGCCCACCAACTGGTTGACTGGGAGCAATCACCAAGAACCAAGGCTCCTCCTTTTGGGGGTGGTATTTTTAATCCAACTAGTGATCCTGGGCATCATTTATAAGTTATTTTCTCTTCCTTTGCCATCAATCTCATTTAACTTGGTGATCAAGAAGAATATTCTTATTTGTTATAATGCTGAACTTAATTTCATGGATGCACAAATGAATTTGTGGGCCCAAGGAAGCTTAGTTAAGATTAGATTCTAAACTTTTTTTTTACACTTAAACAGAGAATAATATATTTAATATATTAAAAAAATAAAGAACGTGCAGTCAATCAGTTCTGATGGTCATTTATTTTACAATACTCCTAAGATGGTATAGACAAAGGTATGTCCTTGAACTAATCGAGAACACTGTACTCATCTAGTTTTCTTTAAAGTTGTCTGCCTCTATCTGTACTTGAATTCTGTTCAAAGGAATCAGTAGCTAAAACTAATATGTCAATCTAATTCAATGTACAGTATACATCTCTGGAGTTATGAAATGTGCAAGTATAGAAATTTGAGAGTCCAGGGCCCATTTTGGCAAACACTGGTCTTGAAAAGATCTGATAGCTCTGGAAAAAACACTCCCTCATTTTTTCACCTTACAAATGGGGGACCTTTTAAATGAGGTTAACAGCAATACTTTGAGTATTTTCCTACAAAGAAAAAGCATGCAAATGCAGTAATTCATAAATAACTAGTCTCTTGAGCTCAGGCTGGCAAAAGCAACACAAATTCCCTCCAAGGGTCAGAAAGGCATGCATAATATGCATTCCATGACCAAAACAGACGAGAGTTAAAATGGAACATGAAACCCTCACAAGAACTGTTGGAGTTAGAGAGCACATAGGTCAACTAGAAGGGACTGTACAGGAGTCAAAAAGCTGTAAGAAAGGGTAATGGCATTAATAAAAAAAATAACATTAATAGGGTATAAGCACAACAGAAAGAGAACACAGGGAATAACTGGAAAGTTAAGTTCTATTAAGTCCTATTAATTTTATCATGCAAATGCAAACAAAGCTGTTTCTGGCAGTAAACATCGAAGAAACAGAGAAACAGGGATCTTGAACTGTTAGTGTAAAATTTGTGACCCAGAAGACTGATGTGCTGAAAGGAAATGTGCTAATTTAATTCCCTTGTATTCTGGAATCTAAGAAAAATACACATGGGAGAAACATTAATTGTGTAGTCATTTCTTCGCTCTGTAGTGTTCTCACAATGTAGGGGAGTGGCACTGCACCTGCTCTGCATACCAGAGATCCCAGGTTCAGTGCTGGCATCTCCACTTAGAAAAGTCTAACGTAGCAAACAAAGGGAAAGTATATGATGATGAAATCAGATGTTTTGAAAGACTATACAGTATGGATCTAGATAGAGAAATAGCCCACGTGGCATTAGGCACTTCCTTGTTCTTCAACTCAATGAGAGAGATTTACTAACTTAGAGCTAACACAATACACCCAGTTCACACACACTGACAGCTGTAAGCTCTGTTCATGCCTCAAAAGAGAGAGACTACATGCACAGCTAATGTACACCATAATTGGCAATGTAACAAATAGATAGATGTTCACATTTTATTTATTAAACCAACCCACTTTTCAAAGTGTTAAATAAAATAAGAACCAAAGTGTTCTTCCAGTATGAGACAACTTTATAAAAGCTGCAATAAAAACAGGTATGGAAAGCTGACCAAAGTAAGCTCAAGCCAGCAATATGCTTTAAAATGCATGGCCAAACACAACAACTTCTAATCTGGCACAGATATGAGGGCAGCATCTTTGGCAATAGGGGAGAGTATTCCAGAGTCAGGGTATGACCAGATAGAACGTGCTGTTGTGTAGTTCGTGTAAAATAAGCTTCCTGGGCAAAAGAACCTGGATAATTTCTGAGCAAAAATGCACAGGCATGTACTATCAGCTGTACTGGACATGGACTAATACTTTCTGAATACTGTTATGCAAAATATCAAGATTTCCTAAATATTTGTGAAAAGATTTAACTTACAAGCATCCTTGTCAACAGCAATGACCAGAATAACATAAACTGAAGTAAGAGAGTTTCTCACAGATTTTACATTTTGCAAACTATTGCAGCTCTAAAATGGTACTTTAGCAAGAGGGAAGGAGCTAAAGAAGTACCTGTACATAAACAAATTTCCTATTCTATTAAATATGAAATTTTTAGAAAAGACACAAGCATATTCTAAAAATATAAGCAACATAAGGACAGGTCTGGATAGGTTAGAGTAGTCAGCAGCAAACACTGTGTATGAAACTTATCCAAAGACTGAAAACAAATCACAGATACCATCCACACAAATTCTCACAGCTGTGTAATTCTTTGCTGAAGTAGCATGCATGAAAAAAGCATGCACAGAACAATGAGAAACTAAACTGCAAGGCATTCTCCACCTGGCCCATTTTATGAAGTATGGCAAGTGGTTGAGCATATTGAATGTGTAGAAGGAATATCGAGTAATCTCTGTCACAGTCCATACGACCAGAAAAAGAATAACGCTGTCCTCATTCTGGATCTGTAGAAGTATAAAGAACCAATAACTTCTGCATACTTGAAATGGCAATAAAATTTGGAAAGACATGCTCAAAATGTACACTGAAACTCCCTTTTAAAAAGAAGAATACATTTTTTTAAAAAAAATGTAATTATTCCCCATGAAACTGGAAAACTGCGTACAGAACAGAAAATGAACAAAATTAGCCAATTCACACACACAATACAGATTAAAAAGGAAGAAGATGAGAAAAAAATGTGGTGGCACCTTTTAGACTAACTGGTTTTTATTTTAGCATGAGCTTCTGTAGCTGAAAACCCATTTCTTCAGATGCAGTGGTTTAAATCCACAAAAGCTAAGATAGCTGGATGTGATGTTTGGTGAATCCCCCACTTGTCAGTCATGGAGAGGGGAATGGCTCATGCTCCCCGTGCAGTTGCCCAGCCCTGCTTTAAAGACATTAACTAGTTGCATTGAGTATCATATAATATGCAATCTATTTAAGTCAGGATTGGGAATACTCAGGAAGTCTACAGCAGATCAGTGAAGCTAAGACTTCTGGACACCTTTGGGGCCATTTTGAATTTTGAGGGGTTTCTAATGCAAGCACTTCAAAACAGCAAGTAAGAGGGTCATTATCATGTCATTTTTCAACCAAAAGGTCACATGAGGGTGGGAGACCCCAAGGGCTATAATGGGATCTCCAAAGAGTCAGAGAGAGAGTCAGGTTTATTGCATTTTAGCCGCCAGCCATTGCACAAAAATAAAAAATAAAATAAGATAAAATGGGAAAGGATAATTCAGTCAATTTACATGTAATACATAATCAACAATAAGTAAATCACTTTCCATACCCCTCCTTGTTCTTTATAGCACGTGATTGTAAGGCCCTAACAAGAAATTTAGATGTTCTGAAAGACACATATTTCGCAGTATCAGATAGCACAAAACAAACCTTCAGAAAGGAGGAATTTCCCTTAAAAGACTTCAATAAAGGAAAAATATACTTGCTCCTAAGATCATTATAAATAGGGCACTCAAGCAGAACATGAATTAAATCTTCTATTGAAACAGAGTTGCAAACACATACTCATATGTGACCTTCAGGTTTCACAGTTCCTATCCCTGATTTAAAAAATGAGCCTCACTGTTAGGCAGGATTGGGTGGGGGGAGGGTGGGGGAGAATTGTGCAGCTCCATGGATGTTGTTGGCCTCGAACTCACAGCAGCCTTAGTAAGCATAGCTAATGGTGAGGAATGGCTGGAACCGCAGTCCAAAAAAATCTGGAGGACTGTTTAATTCTAACTTCTGCGGTAAGCCAATATAGGAAAACTAAAAATTCAACTGAGATTTCAAGAGCCTGCTTTTGCATGACAGATAAATGAAAGTTTCAATGGGATAGAACAGAAGGAGGAGTTCTGTGGCCACGGAAGAGAAAAAGTATAAATGTGAGAGGATATTCAGTTTATTAGAGATTAAAACAGGACAAGGTAGACCAGAAACAAAACACCTACGAAAATATCCCCGGTGGTACATCGAAATGATGCAGGGAGTAGGATACAAGAGTGCCTAGGGCCTACAGAAATTTCAGGGCCTACAAAAACAGGATTTTAGTGCCTGTGAAAACATCCTTAGTAATACGTCAAAGTGAGGCAGGGAATTGATCCAAGATTGCCTACGGAAACTTTTAACGAAACACTGTTCCAGAGAACCATTGTTCAGTTGACTGTCAATATTCCCTAGCTATCTCTTCTCTCATTGAGATATTCTTTGCCCCCCACTTAAAAAAAAATTCTTTACTTGAACAAACCTCAAATTTCTCCCAAGCATACTAATATCACTTCCTCATATTTTGGCCCTAATCTTGTTGGCACTCAATACCGAAGTTCACTATTAGAAGGGAGTAATATGTCTTAATTTTTTTGGCTTTGATAATTTTTAATTATTAATACTAAATCATTAAATAATGACTAATTATTAAATATAATAAAATTATTAAATTTATACCTTTTGATAAGTATTTGATTCACCCTCTATATATTAGGAGTATAGTTAATATTATTTGAATACCATAATTAAGATTATATAAATGTTATGCTTAATTAATATTTGCTTAGCCATTCAGGCCAAAGAAAAATAACCCATGAAGTTAAGACCCATCAGAAAAGAACAACAGACGGTAAGGATTCCCAGAAAATAATACCTTTATCTACATTTGCAGCTACATAAATAAATTCATAAATATGTTCTGCATATAAAGTAGCAACTAATTTGATATTTTATATTTTTGCCATGTGGTGACAGAAGTGACTTTTTAATGTATTATCTATATGATAGTTTAGTAACATAAATACACTGTATGTACGTATACAGGAGTACGACAGCAAAATATACAGAGAATGAAACAAAACTTGAGAAGGGATTAAAGGGTTTTATTGTCATCTTCACTTGGACTGTCTAATAATGCTTTTAGTCCCCTAAACAACCTTCCTACCTCAGGTACAGTGGAGGACCCTGTCCCATTATCACTGCTGATGTATGATTCACCCTCCAGTCTAGTTAGATTTTGTGTGTGGAATGAAGAGGAGGCACCATCTTGTTTCCTCCGCAGGGAACAAAAATGTTTTGGGCCAGCCTTGCTCCTACATAACAACAGAAACCACTCTGGCTCATGGTTAAGATGCTTGTTCAGTTGTGGAGAATTCAACTGGTACCATAAACTTACCTGTGCTACAATGAGGACTGGGACCTTGCCCCCTCCCCCCATTTAAATGAAAATTAGGATTCTCAGTACAAAGGAATAAGCATTGGGAAACATTTACCTTCAGCATACTCCACTGACCATGAGCAGAGATAATGAGGGAAGTGAGCAGAAATCTATAGCTGTCCTTCACTATTTGCACAAGTGTCTGAATTTGTATTGGACACAGAAAAAGCCCATCCATGTTGATATCCTACCTCTGCCTACTGTACCTACAAATGTACAAAGAATTCCTCTTTCATATTGTACATATTGGGAAGCCTGTGTACAAGGATGCTTAACAATTTGCTGAAAATCAAGTCTGTATTTGTATATAGTAGCACAGAGATTAGTATGATGAAAAACAGCCAGGACCTATCCTGCTTCGTTATCATCATTCAATTCAGCTTCTAGCAATTTTAGGTACTAAAGAACAAACAAAGACATACAATAGTTATGCTCAGTACCACACAGATAAGATAGATAGCATAGAACTAGTTTAATGAGAAGTCCAGCTTTGATAAGAATGAAACTTCCATAGCTGACAAGACACGGGTACAAAAATCACTGCAAGGAAAAAGGCACATAGAGATCCCTATGAAAAAAAAAACTTCACTTCTTTTCCTTACAAGGGACCTGTGTGTTGTGACTATGACAGTGCAAAAGGCATAATTGCTGGCCTTTATGTTTTAAAGGGAATACTTTTTAAGGGAAAAATCGTTCTTGGTGCAACCTGGTTGTACCCAGCACAATCTAACCTAATTAGGATTCTACAACATCTCTCCTATTTTAATTATCAGCTGCAGTTTGGAGTTTCCAACAATATTATTTTTTTTCTTCTGTGCTTAAGATCCAGCTCTCTCTAGATTTCTGATGAACTCAAGAACTTGCTCACTTTGTAATGTTGTAAAGGTGATGCCAATAAAAATACTGTGCTGCTTTGGGATTTTCTCTCTACTGGATAAGTTCTCATCTTGGTTTTATTTACTCATGCATTGTCAACAGGGGCATGAACTCAATTTCTCCTCTTGAAATTTGATGTGGCAAAAGGAATTTTGAACATTTTAACCTGGGGAAAAAGTAAGCTGTCCTGAGCAGATGACACAGCATTCAAGTATGCTAAAAAGAGGCCACAGAGCACTATATAAAAGGAAGCCCCCCCAGTACAAGATGCTTCAAGTATTTTTTTGAAGAAAAAAGAAAAGAAAAAATGGGAAAGTACAATATCTGAGCTTTGTCTCATATAAAGACATGGCTAAGTGCCATCTGCTGGTAAGATAGTTCAGTGGCTTAGGGTTTCTCTTAATGCACATCAGAAAAGTCATGCACAAACACATCTCAAATATATTTGAATAGAAAACCCAACAAAATTTACAGTGTCATCATAAGTCAACAGGCCACTTGAAAGTGCATACACACACAGAGGACCTTAATGCATTCATATAGTGAATATCAAAACCTTGAACATGATAGTAATCTCAGACTATCAATTGCTTCACTATATCATAAAATGCCTCAAAACACTCTGATACTGGAAATGCTTTAAGAAATACTGGGTATCATCCAGCCAATACTATAGAGCACTCCTGATCACATATAATTCAAAAGTTATTCTTATTTTTGAGACTCCCTAGTAAAGAGAATTTCTCCCCTAATTTCCAGTAGAAAACAAGACTAAGAACACCTTAATTTACCCATTAAGATCAATTATTTTCTTTAAAAAGAAATGAGTGGGTTTGTTATAGACTTACCATACTTAGTACAGATCCACTGAAATTAATGGGAACTAAGTTAGTGATGAGCAATTAGATGAAAAAAACCTTAGACTGTTAGTCTGTATTATCAACTTTGATTGGAAGTAATTTCCAGCATTTCAGACAGGATTGGTGGTATTTCCTGGTAGTCTCCAAGAACTAACCAGGCCTTACCTTACTTAGCTTCTTTCTTATTTATTGATTGATTGATTGCATTTATAAATTTCTAAAACTATGCATTTCTAAAAGCAGACATCATATATGTAGAACTTCTATTGAGATGATGAGATTTGTTGAAGGTATGATTAAACCTGATCTAACTTATTAACTTTTGGTTGTATAATCACCACTACATCAAGCATTAGGACTTGACCAAATCATTTTTCTAATCTGTGAAGTAAAATGATGCTGAAGCAGATACGCGGTGCTTCTGAAAAAGTACTCTTATGTGGGAGCTAAAAAAACACTCAACTCAATAAGATTTATTTCAGTGCAAAGATGCACAGAACTGGGCTCATTTCTCTGTCTACTTCAAGTTTCCAGCATGTCAGAAGCTTAGGGAAACCCATATCAACCCTAGGAAAAACAGATGCAGTAGCTCATATCGATCTGAAAGAGAATAAGACTAATGCAAACTAGCGAAAACATCTTTACAAAACATAATTCACATGCACTCAACCTATGGCTAATTTCCACTTAGTTCATTCAACATGTGCTAATTTTAAGTTCTCTCTGAAACAGAAACATCCAACAGCTTGGTTGAACGAAGAGATATGTCAGCCTTTGATCTTGTTTCATAGAGAGAGCAAACCAGGCAGCCAGCCAAAACAGCTCAGATATCCATCCCCGATGGCCTTTAAGCCTGTGTCTCCCATGTGTAAAGCAGATGCAAATGAAGAACTTTAAAAGTTCTGTTTGCAGTTACAATCCTCCGTCTCCTGTGAATTAGACCTACCAAAGATAGGTCTGCTCTGACTCTGAAAAACATGATGGCTTGCCACTGAAACATGCTTTATTACTGCTAGAAGAAAGGCCAGGGGTGGGGAATATTTGGTCGTCCAGAGGTTGCTGCATCCAAATTCTATGACCCCTAGTGAGTGTAGCCAATGGTGAGGGATTATAAGAGTCGTAGTCGCAAAACATCTGGAGGTCACACATAGCCCACTCCTGGGACATATAAACTGAAGGAGCAAATGCTTCCCCTGACACTTACCTGCTTAATACTATGTGTAATAAACCACACCATGAAGATTCTGGAACTCACTTGGACCCCAGTCACAAGCACCGAAGTGTGCACTACTCCTTAAAAAGAGAAACATGTCATCTTTGTCCATAGGACAGGATTGTGCTTAGTTAATTGAGAAACTGAAACAAAAACTCACCAACTGCACAGTGGACTATCTGCAAATTTAAACAGAGAAAGAGTGTATGTGTTAAAAGTCAAGTATTTAGACTAGGTTTATGACAGGATAAGGAGAGACTTGACCCAAGACAATTTGTTGCCCGAGGCACAGCAACAACTGCCACCTGCACAAGTTGAGATACTTATCATACAAGGCTAGTTAAGTTATTTTGGCACCTGAGGCTCAAAATCTGAGGCATGCCATCCTGGCTATTAAGTAGGAATAAACATTCAAAGAGGCAGTTTATGATTACTACTTTTGAATATTTACGACCAACGTGAATAACATCTTTGTTTTCTGCATCCCATTTCTGATCACGTTCCCACAAACATGCACACTTCATCTATGTTTACCTAAGGCTTAACTATTGCACACAATACATCTGAGGAAGCAGACCACAGTCTATGAAAAGTCATGCAAAAGAAATCTGTTAGCCTCAAGACTTTATTCTTATGCTAAAACAGATTAACAAACAAACTATTAGTTATGGTGTTAATACCAAATAGATAGCGTTTACAGCCAAAGCATCTTCATACATTTTTAAAAAGTCTGGCTATATATGTGTAGTCATACAGTCATACATACAGCCACTGCATTCAAACTCAGCAAACAAACAGTTTCTTATATCACCTTGCAGAAGAAACTATAACTATGGAAAAGGCCACTGTAAAGCTGACAGCTGAATCAAGAATAATGCTACTTTAGTTCTTTACTCCTGCATACCACAGGCTAAGAAAGTTTTATATCTTGCAACAAGACAGCAAACCTGCAGTCCTCTGTATATTGTAGGACACCAACTCTAATTTTCCACAGCCAAGAAAAGCAATGGTTAGGAACAATGGTAGCGGTTGTCCAAGAACATCTGGAGGGCCACAGGTTTTTCATCAGTGTCTTAAAGGATACTTAAATCGAATCAATATGTATGTACTATGTATATAGTGCCATAAATTCTCCTCTAGAGCTTGGCAGTTTAACAATTAGATAGATGGCACCTATTTATTTATTAATATAGCACCATCAGTGTACATGATGCTATACACAAATAAAACAGCTCCACCAATGGCATGCTAATTAAAAAGAGCATTTGAAAATGGGAACTCTGAAATATTGCATGGCCTCAAAATACAAATGACAGCATCTCTTAAGCTAACAGCACAGTAGCATGAACACTGTATGTGGAACTACCAGTGTTGACTGGGTTGGCCACCATACTGTTATATGTGGTCCAAGGATGTTCAAGGAGCTGGAGCAAGTATGAAACTGACAGGATGCAAACCTTGTAACACACATGGCCTTCCACTATTTCACAGATGCTAAATCTGTTTTATGTATGCTCTACAAATGTTACAACTGTATTAGGCTGGAGCTTTGTAAGAACACACGGTCAACTGTGTGAGTCTCTGAAACATCTGCAGGTATATTATGAAGCACTTCCTTTCTCTTAAAGTAATAAATGCTTAGCAATCCTATTTTCTTTAGTGTTATAAACAAATCTTTACAAAATGAACCACAGCAGCTGGCAACTACCTGCATATGATTACCACATGAAAACAGAGAACTAGTGCCACTGTGCTACACTAAGACACATGTGTTGAAGTGTCATTTATCAAAACAGGCACTTATGCTAGGAAATGTATAAACAGAAACTACAGTTTGCTCAAGCATAATAGCTCAGAAATGGATCACATCATGGTAAATGCATGTAAAACCAGGAAAAGCTTTTTAAACCACAGCTCCCAAAATACTCCAGCCAGCATGGCTAGTGGCCATGGTAGTGGCCATGGCTAGTGGCCATGGTAGCTGGCAGATTCAGGGAGCTGTCATTCAAAATGTAACTGTGTCGGGGACTGGATCATATGGCCCATGGCTGTTTTGGTGGCTCTGAACTGGAAAGCACTTGCTGTTCTCCAACTCAACAGTGGCCTCATGCGCACCAAAGCCAGTTAAGTTAGGCTACCAACTAGCATGAAAAATTTCCTTTGGATGAAACCCCCCGGGAGAAATCTAGAGATTTTTCATGACAACAAAGGACACTTTGTGTCTCACCTTAAAAATTATGAAAATTCCCCCTCCCACAAGGAAGACATGTTACTTGAAATCTTACCTCAAGCAAAGCAAAAGTCTGGAAAAATTTAAGTGTCTTTTGGATGCTTTTATATAAGCCTTTATATGTTCCTTTATCCATGTAATACCGTGCCATGGCAATTGCCAATACCAGCCATCTAGACAAAGGGAAAACAGTATCTTTAATGCTAGAACACATGCTTCATCTGTTAACTGTTTTTATATACATTTCACATTAACTGCATATCAGATTAAGTATCTCAAAAACTGATGTTTATCATATTTAATAAAAACTCTACAAATTTAATAAAGTTTCTACAACTACACAGATAGCTGCGCTCATTCATAAAGACCCTACACTGAGAATGAAAATGGTATGTACCGAAAAGAGACACCAGAACAGAAGGGCTGAAGAGGGCTATTTCCTGAATAAATCATATCAACTTGTCAAAAGAATACCCCCTCTCTAATCTCACCTGCTCTACATGCTCCATTTGAAACTGAGCCCCTTTCAGACAGATGAGGAAGGGCTCCATTTCAAGCAGAGGACTAGAGCAGTGGTTCTCAACCTGTGGGTCCCCAGATGTTTTTGGACTTCAGCTCCCAGAAGCCCTGCGCATTGACCATAGTGGCTGGGGCTTCTGGGAGCTGAAGTCCACAAACATCTGGGGACCCACAGGTTGAGAACCACTGGACTAGAGAAACCTACCCAACACCAGATCCAATGTTCCCATGCAAGGCTGGCTGTGCAATGCAGTACAATGAGGCAACCGTGCTTCAGGAGGGAGTTGCCCCAGGCAGCAAGAACAAAGGACGGAACTGGGGCCTTAGGGCTTGTTTACCCTAGCTGGGGGACCAAGAAGTAGTTCTGATTTTATTTCAAGCAGGAGAATCATTTGATGATGTCTGTCTATTGGGAAGCAAGCTCCCAAGTCTCTCAATTTCCTTGCACCCAAAGCTGGAGGTAGATTTCTAAGCAATGACTTCACTCATGAAATGAACTGGAATAGCTTTTAGTTGGACATGTCTCAGAGAAAATATTCTACATATAAACTGCTAGCATGTGTAATACACATGCAATAGTATTTTTTAAGCAGCCGTCTTTAACTTATTTAGTACAGTCCCACATAACAAGTCTGCCTGGATCTCTTTGCCTTTCACCCCAGCATCCCCTGAAACAGACAATCACTAAATTCAGAGGTCCACAGCAAAGTGAAATAACGTACTATATGGTATGCGACAATATATGAATGGCCCCTAGTTAACTAAAGTCCATTCAGGCTTGTTATTGATGCCTATTTTATCTGTTTGCAATATAAGAAATATCTTGGTCTAGATAAAATCTTATCTGATGAAAATCAACCTTACAAATATGGGCCACCAGACATTACTCATATTTATCAGGAAATTCTGAGTGTTTTAGATTTAAAAAGAGGACAGCATGCATCTGCCCACAGATACAGAAATTTCTTTCCTCTCATTGTCTACATAAAAATTAGGAGCTGAAATCACGCAGCTCTCCAAATGTTGTCAGATTTCAACTCCCAGTATTCCAAAACATTACCTAAGGTAGTTAAGGCTGTTGAGCACTGCAATCTGACATCACCTGGAGCAACACATTATTCCAATCTCTAACGAAAAACAAACTGTTTTGTTAGACCTGCTCTTAAAACCAGAGTGTTTGACCTGATGACGTATTGCAGGAGTAGATAAAAGACAAATTATGATGTAGTGGTGGATCTGCTATACATTTCTTGTTCTCTATTAACAACAACACTAGTGCTGTTGGATGTTCATGTTGGATAGGAGTCTTAACTCATCTTAGCTAATAATGCTGAAATGAAAAAAAAATAAGAGGGAAAGAATGGCTTAGTTAACTTTTTAGGTTCTGGTACTCTGAACAAATTCCTGGGTTCAGCATTCTTTAGTTACCAGTGTACGTATTTTGGATTTGGTTCTAGTTGGTGGATCTCAAGGTAACAGCAAATACAAAGATACTTTAATATTAATTCATCTCTGCCTTATTGGATACTTCAATATGACCTGAACAATTGGGTTTTAGAAACCGAGTATCTTACAACATGTATATAATTTTACCCACTTTACCTGGGATGGATAACCTTTGGCCTTCCAGATGTGGACCAAAACATCCGAAAGCCCAAAGGTTCTGCACTCCCATGAAATTCATGGAGTCACCATAAGTTGACAGGCAACCTGAAGGGATGTATATATAGATGTGCACTGCACTGTAGTTCAAAATATGGACGCAGCTCTCCTTGAAGTTAGCATGTGTTATTGTTGACCGTGGGAAGGTCTTGCAGTATTTGCTTTCAGGTGAGATGCCATGTACATGCATGCTACTCACCTGACTTAAGAATCATTGCTTTAGCATTATAGAACTTGAAATTGAAATCTCCTTGCATGCTTTTATCGGAAGGTTAAATGAGATCATTTTGGGCTTGGCTGTGGTATAGGTTGGGAGGGTGTGGGCCTCCGAATGACACTGAAGTTCTCATAATCCCTAGCCAGCCTAGCCTTGGTAAGAAATGAGTTGCAGTCCAGACTTCAAGTTGCCTGTCAACTTATGGTGACCCCGTGAATTTCGTAAGGTTTTCCTAGGCAAAGAATACTCAGAAGTAGTTTTGTCAATTCCATCTTCTGAAATATAGGATGCAAAAATCTGAATGGCAATTCTATACCTCCAACCGCTAGATTTTATAACTCCCAGGACTGCAGTCTCTCGCTAGAGAAGGAGGGGGCAAGTTTGCAAAACCATGAGCCAATTTTCTATCCCCGCTATCCTCCACAGGTCACATCAAACCCCCTAAATAAAACATGAAGTAGACAGATATTCACTTCTGTTTTTGTAAAACCGAGCTTTCAATGGAGCTTGTACCTTGTTCTAAAGAACTGCCACTCCTGGAATCTTCCAGGAATCACAACCCTTTTTTTTCTGGGTGAATCTGAGGGTGGTAAAGATCTGGCGCACCCACAAGCAGCAGAAGTGGCTGTGGGAGAAGGATGTGGCCTGCAGTCTCCAGCTCTGCAACTCCATATGCACAAATACTTCTGTCAGTCTTGATGAGGACTGAGTTTTCATACTGTTGCTTGACAATAGCTGCAACAAGACAGACCACCCACACAGGTACTACACTGACACCAATGGAGAGATCCCAAATGGGAAAGATACCACTTTCTCTTCCATCTCCCATTACTCTAGACTGCACAGTGCCTTACCAAACTGCAAATATGGGATGCTGCCTTTTTTATCTACAAAGCAAAAAATACATGCCACATAGATAAGCACTGCACAACAATACTGTACAGATGGATCTGTTTAAGCATGTGTACTGCATATGATGGCATATAATTAGGTCCTTATTTTCCCCAATGCAAAACAAAGTTTTACATGTTAAACAGAAGTATAAACAAAGACTATCTGAATAAGAGATGTGTGTGTATAGGGGGTGGAGAATAAAAAGACAATTACTGAGAATCCTGCAGCCAGGGCAAGAAGTCTCCCTCCTCCCTCAATAATCATTACATTCTCCTGGAGATGCTACTGAAATTTTTAAAAGCTCTACACTCTAAACACAAAGAGGTATTTACACTGACAGCTCATATGAGTTTTCCATGGAAAGCTAGCAACTAAAAACTTTCTATAGAACAAGATTCTTGTCATTTCACTCCTTTTGTTGTTGCTTTTTTGGGGTTTAGCAGTCTTGGTGTTACAGGGTGGTAATGTGGGGACACTGCTAGGGCTCACAGATTTTGCAGAGGTCCATGCTATGAGCTTCTTCAACACCCCATTACTATTCTTCTCTCATTGATCCATGGATACATGGACTTTAAAACTCTCAGCTACACTGCCATTTTTTGTTGCCTCCTCACATCACAACAGTCTCAAGTCTTTATGGAAGTTTTAGTATTATAAGTATGGAGGGCAGTATGGAACAAGAATATAGAGTGAGCAGCATTCAGAGTAAGTCAAAACATAGGACATTTAGTGACTATGTCACTGCATCTGACCAATGAGGACTTGGGCTAAATCAGTTTGGAGACCAGAAGATGCATCTGGTTAGATATGCATACAAGCAGGAAACAGCCAGTGCCTACTCCTTAGTAACTATTAGCCATTATTCTCCCCTCCAGTAGGATGAGAGCATCAAAAAAGCTGGTCCTGAGCAACTGATACTGCCTCAGGAGTCCTGGAGTGTGTAGGTTTCATACCTGTAAATCTGAGAATTTAAAGGCTGCTCCTTGCTTTGTTACTATGGTCTAAATTGGGCAGGGCAACTATGGAAGGCGACAAATATGCAAACTCTGGAGTTGTAGTTCAGTGCTCAAACCACTACACCACACTGGTTCGCTGAGGCAAAAGTCAATGCATCCATCCAGGTGTTGTTGAACTATAACTCCCAATAGCTCTAGTCAGCATAGCCAATGGTGAGAAACACTGGGAGTCACATAGTATATGTGATTTCATCCTTACAGAGCGATGGTCAACATTTCTGCTCAGGAATCATTACCATTATCATTGCTCCCAACTAAGTGTGTAAGAGCCAGCATGGTATAGTGGTTTGAGAATTGGACTACAATTCCTTGCTTGGCCATGGAAACCCACTGGGTGGCCTTGGGCACGTCACACATACTCAGTTCCAGAAAACTCCATAACAGGTTTGCCTTTGGGTCACTGTAAGCTGGAAATGAAAGCACACAAGTGTATGAAGCACTGCAGCCTTTTGATGCAGAGGAGGTTTTCAGACCGATCTTCTGCACGTATATTCAGAAGTTAATCCTACTGGGGAGAAAGGAGTACCAAAGGAACTCCAGCATGATCCAACCTTCTTAGATCTCATTCACTTGGTCTACAGTACCCATCTTGGGAGGCAGTCGAGCTGCAGACCAAATGGCCATAAGATCTGACCAAATTTGTGATTTTTGTATCTTCTCCCACTATCTATTTTTTAAAAAATATATTTAACTACCTAGCTTGAGAAAGTAATGGAGACCTTTAAAATTTCCACACTTGTGAGATTTTGGTCGGCTCAACTCTGTTATTCTCCTTTTATTCTCATGGAGCACTCCACTGCTTCTTTAATTGCTATTGCTCTTATTAACATAATTAATAGCATATTATGGTCTGCCTTCCATATCCAGGGATTCTGTATCCACAGATTCAACCAACCATAACTTGAAATTAAAAAAAAAATAAATCTCAAAAGCCATTTTATATAAGAATTGCTATTTTACTACACCACCGTACATCATGGGACTTGAGCGTCCACAAACTTTGGTATCCACAGCGGTCCTGGAACCAAACTCTAGTGGATACACCATTAATATAATGTACTAGTGTCTATACACACTGTTGCCTGGGATTTTATTTTCTCATAGATAATACCTGTTAGAAAGATTTGAGATCCTGTGTCTCTAATTCCCCAAACTGCCTTGTCCAGTACCTGTAACTTTGCCCCCTATTCCCCAATCCAATCTGCATTCAGAGTTATTAACTTGCAGAGGCTGGGTTCCTGAGAGAATACGTTGCCCTCCTCCTTCCTGCTAGGCCTCATCTCCACAGCAACCGGCCAGGCCCAAGACTTCTTTAGCTGAGAATTCTAAAGGCCCCTCCCCAAACTGCAAACCCCAGGAGTCCCTAGAATCTTCCTAGGCAGCCAATCATATGAGGTCTTCGGCTGCCACACACAAACCAACTTGGACTTTCCTGTATTAGATCAACGCTACCCCAACTACTCAAGTTCACTGTGCGGAAGGGCCGCGTCCACAAAACCGTGTCCAGGCTCACCAAATCCTCGCGCCTGCCCTGCTTTGGGGTCTAATTCTCAGCGAGCCGCCTCCCCGCTCGGGTTTCCTTGGCCAGCCTCCCGTCTGGCGGGAGAGCAGGTGCTCCGCGGGCCGAGCGGCGGCCGCGCCCGAAGGAAGGCGAGTACAGTAGGCGCGGGAGGGGCCGGCGGGGGCCGGCGAAGCGGGCGCAGGCCGGGAGCGCGAGCGTCTCGGGCGGCAGCCGCAGAGAATTATGCCGAGGGGAGCAGCCTGCCCCGCGCCTTCCCCCCGCGCGCTCCTTCCCGCCCGGCATTCCGGGCCCGGGCTATACTTAACCTCTCCGGCGGGCTCGAGGGATGACGTGCTCGCCTGGCTGGAAGGGCTGCACCGTATTAGGAAATGCAAGCAAGCCAGGGCTTAGCCCCCTCGCCGCCGCCCCTCGCTTAGTCTCCTCCGGCCACCAGGCAACGGCCCGCTGCATGAGGAGTTGGGGGGGAGGCACCCCAGTCACTCCTACCCGGGGGTGTGCGTGTGAGGAACTCGGGAGCGCCGGAGAAGCGGCCGGCGCCAGCGCTCCCCGCCCCAGCCAGCCCCTCAACTCACCCCGCGGTCATGGTGATGTTGTAGAAGATGAGCCAGGCGGTAGTCACGGCACCGCGGCGCCGGACCTTCTTGCCGTTCTCCTTCTCTTCCACCGAGCCGTTGCCGGCTCCGCCGTCCTCCTCGCTGGACGCCATGGTTTCCCTCCCCGGAGGCCGAGCGGAGACAGACCGGGACACGCGGCGGAGAGCAGAAGCGGGGAGGCGGCGGCGGCGGCGGCAGAAGAGGAGGCACCGCGGGCAGCCGGCGCGGACTCTAGCGCTCGCCCCGGCGGTCTCTGCAGCGCCCTGCCGCTCCCGGGCAGCAGCGGCAGCAGCAGCTGCCTCCGCCCGCCCCGCCCCGCCCCGCCCTCTAACGGAGGGACGCTCCTCGGCTCGCGCTCCCCGGGCTGTGAGGGGGAGACAAAGAGCGCGAAAAGGCAAGGGTGGCCTAGAGAGAGGCGAAGGGGCACTCCAGAGAGAGGAACTAACGAGTTAAAATCAATTGTGCGGTCGCTTCTGTTGGAAGCCTTCTAAGGCAAAGGGGAATTTTAATTAGGCCATTTCCATACTAGCTTCTTATAGCGCTATGATTCCACTTTCAACATCCTATGGCCTTTGAGGCCTCTCCCCAAACTGCCCCTCCGTAAACTGCAAACCCCAGGATTCCATAGGGTGTTGAAAGTGGAATAATAACGCTATAACAAGTTAGTGCGGAAATGGCTTTTATGTATTTTAAGGTTAAAGCGAATTTAAAGTTGCCCTGAACTGCTCAATTTAATTAAATGTATTTTAAAGTTTGGTAAGAGGAAAGGAAAGGGCCTTCTTGGTAGTTGCTCCTAGATTTTAGAACCTTTGAGGCCCCTCCCTAAACTGCAAACCCCAGGATTCCATAGGAAGTTGAAAGTAGAATAATAATGCTATAACAGTCTGCTGTGGAAATGGCCTTAGCATCAAGTTAATTCCAGAATTAACTTAAGGAAGCAGTTTCCTTAGAGAGTGTTAAAGAACCAAGATGCTTCACATTTCCAGACTGGCTCTTTATCGAATTAGATTTCTCCAAAACTACTTGCTGCTTTTTGTTAGTTTCTCACAGTTTTTTAGATCATGATTATAGTATGAGAGTTTAGTTAATTCCAAGGTCAAAAGTTGCAAAAGCAACTAGGAAGGGGGTGGCCTTTTTAATTCAAATGGTTCTCCAGTGTAGAGCCATATTAAGGTTTTTGTAGGCCCTAGGCATTCTTATATTCGACTCCCCACTTCACCTTGAGGTACCACTATGGATGTTTTTGTAGGCCCTCAAATTCTGTTTCCATAGGCCCTAAAATTTTTGTAGGCTCCAGGCTCTGTCTGAAGTACCTAATGGATAAGGCTCCGCTATTCTGCACCAGACAAAACAGTGCTCTCAGCAGTTCCTCCTAATTTAACCACACTGAATTGTAAAACCTTTAACTTTGGGACTTTTGTTGGTAGGAATCAGCAAACTAAAGGAAGGGTGGGTTTAAAGAGAGGAAATTGTAAAGAAGGTAGTAAAATGGAAAGAAGAGTTTTTCTGATGAGGCAGATGAGAAATGGAGTTCCTAAAACTTCTCTGCCAGCATAAAAGTGTGCTTATGGGAGAGAAGTAAATAAAATCATGGATGACATTTTTAAAGCTTTATTCTGGTAAGGCAATTAATGCCACTATTTAAATATAAATTAAATTATCAATTATCAATTTAATGTAAATTTAGTAGGTTTTTCTCCTTTTAATGTAAAAGGAATTAAATAAAAATTAATTTTTAGCTTTTTAAATAAATAGATTAACCTTTTTCTGCTAACTATCTCTGAGCATAACTTGCATAGACACCAGCACACTTCTTCAGATCCAAAAAGAAATTGGAAGAAGTGGGTTGTAATCCACAAATCTTATGCTGAAATCAATTGCTTAGTCTAAAAGGTAAAACAAGATTCCCCAGCTCCCACCTTTCTTCTCCTGAATAATCCAGTGCAACAATCACTTTGGAATCTGCCTCTCTAGTAGCAATATAGTCACCATCTTTTCATGTTTCTATATGCTGAGCCCAAGATATTTTTCTGCCCTGAGACAGAATGGTAAATAGTGTCCCTCCCTCGCCCTAAACTGCTCAAGTCAAAGTGCATAATAGCCAAACCAGCCATGTTATTTTTGTACTTGAAGCAGAAAGCAGTAGTAGTTGTCTTCGTTTATATTCTCCTTTTCCTCAGCCATGGGACTCAAGTGGTTTACAAATTATTACATCCAGTACAGATTAAAAACATATAATGTGTGTATGTTATTTAAATGACAATTAACCTATGGAGTTCAAACTATTTAAAACTTATGAAAAGACAACATAAAAAGTTAACGGACAGCATAGCTCACTATTAAGAATCCATCACAGTCACTTTTGAAAATCCTGATGGAATAGGAAAGTTTCTAGCTGCCAGTAAAAAGAGAGCAAGGAGAGAGCCATCCTCCCCTCCCTAGGAAGAAGTTCTAAAATCTAGGAGCAACTACCAAGAAGGCCCTTTCCTTTCCTCTTACCAAAACAGCCTGAGAAGGTAGTGATACAGAGAGAAGGGCTTCTTCTGAAGATCTTAAAATCTCAAATGTCTCACATAAGGAGATATAGCACTTCAAATAGCCTGAACCCAAGCTGTAAAGGTAAACATCCCCATCTCCGACAGTAACTCTCCCTTAGAAGCCAACATGACTACACAGAGGGTAGTACTTTGTACATGAGAAGTCATGACTCAGTAGAAAAGACAATAATGCTTGGTAAGGTAGAAGGCAGCAGTAAAAGAGGAAGACTGCATTACATGTGGATAGATTCAATCAATAAAGCCTGAGTCTGCAAGACCTGAGCAGGACTGTTGATGATAGAGTGACTTGAAGGGGTCTCACCATAAGTTGAGGCTGACTTCATAGCAGTTAACAACAAAAAAATGACAAATTAATCTTTTTGCTACCTTTTCATGATACTCCCAAGCCATTTTGCTTGATGACAGAGTCAGCTCCATTGATTCAATGAGCTGTTCTGAGACTAGCAATTGGATTTAGGTTGTGTATGCAAGAGGGGTGGTAGTGCAGTAAATAAATGTTTTCCTATATCTAGGATAATATTATGCCCATGATATATATGTGCTGTATGTATTGGGCAAAGTGGCCCTCACACTATGAAGACAACTTTTTTTCTCTTTCGACTAAGTTTATATAGAGATCAGAAAGAATTTCCTTTCTTACTGTTTTCTCCTAAAGCAAGTTTAGTCTTTCAGCTAACCTAGTGGGGAAAATATTCTAACCACGCCTGATCTTTCAGGTGCTCATTCACAAATATTATGGAAGACTGAAAGGGAAACATTTGCAATAGCATCTGAAGAAAACTATATTTCTGAGACCAGAGTTATAGACACCATACACACTCTGAATTGATACATAAACTAGAGTAGAGATATAGAACCTTTGGCCCTCCAGTAACTCCCATTGACCTACCCATCTTGACCAATCCAGTAATTCCAGGAAGAGATTGTGGACGTTATAAGGATATAGAAAGTCAAAGTCCCGCAGCCATTATATAAAAGGATAAGAGACATAATTCTGGCCATCTCAAATTTGACTTGAGCGGGCATTGACATGAATCCTGAATTTATTTAACTTTCAGATAATCTATAACCATTTCAAATCTATCCAAGTGACTAGTTTATTATCCAACCTTGTGGTAGCAAATTGTACAAATTAGTTCTGTGTGAAAGAAACAATGCATGCACAGAATTGCATTGTGAGACTGCTTATATGTGTTTTCTTTCATTCATCCATACGCAAATACATTTAGCTGAGATATTTAAGTGTTTAGGAAGCCAGAGACATTAATTCAAAACACTAAAACACTTTATTGTAGTATTGAAGAAAATGCTGGAGGTAAGGGTTAAGAGCCAACCTAAATGAACAGCCTGGAAATCTGCCTTCCCCCATGGCCTACAACTTCCAGAATCCCCAGCCAGCATTGACCGGTTGCCATGCTAGCTCAGACTTTCTGGGAAATGTAGTGGAAAAAAATGAGTATTTTAAAACTATGCTTGTGTTTAAATGCAGAATTGAGCCAGTCAAAAGGAATGGAGTTATAAAGCAAAATCCAACCCTAGATTAAGCATTCAAATTCTCCCTTTGCTCAGATTATCTTTCCAAGCCCCTCTCTCTAGCCACCCTGGCTGAGAGAGGCGTGTTGAGAAGCAAACCGTAAGGACAGTTTAGGTGACGAGACCTGTGGGGTTTTTCCCTTACAAACAGAAGATTTTCTCAACGGCCTCTTCCTATATTGATTGGGAGAGTTTTGTTATAACACACCAAGCTATTCTTTGACACCTCTAGATTGGCTCTTAGTTCCCAGTTCTGCCACAATCTACGTTAAGGCTTCATGGAATTTTACAGCAGTGCAGTTCGTATCGTATACTTTTAATCTTTCTGGACTTCCCACTGTTCTTTGCTATTTTTTTTTTAACAAAATCTGTTAAGGAGAAAAAGACGAAACAGCGGCACAATCGGTTAACACTGAATATCCTGTGTCTGGAAGCACGGGACAGGAAGGGGAAGGGAAAAGAGAAAATGACACTTATACAGAAAAAAGGCAGGGCTAGCAGCGTGCGTTTCTGCTTAGGGGAACAAAGCGACTGCGGAGCAGAGGGCTCGTCCCTCAGTCTCTGTTGACCAAAAGCCCTCCACAGTGCCATTTCCGCACTACGCTGTTATAGCGCTGTTATTTCACTTTCAACATCCTGTGGAATTCTGGGGTTTGTAGTTTACTAAGGCCAAAAGCTCTCTAGCTGAGAATTCTAAATGCCCCTCCCTAAACTGCAAACCCCAGGATGCCACAGGATGTTGAAACTCGAACGACGACGCTCGGTTACAGCCTCCATTCCCACGACTCAATCTGGGCAGCAGTCACTAATATAGGAACACGAGGACCTTATTATAGGAACAAGGGAACCTTATTGGCGGAGACACGGAAGCCGGCTAAACCACGCCTGCAGCGGATCGAATATTTTCAACTACACACCTCCGCATACAGGCCGCCTGGGAACGCGCAGGCGGCCTAGCGGGCAGGAAATGCGGAAGAAAGCCTCCTTTCATAGACCCGGGCGGTGCAATCCGTGCTCGTCTTTGTCGTCAGGCAGGGCGCTGGTCTCCTGCTTTCCTTTCTCCCGGCATGCAGTGCGAGGCCGGTTCCTGAGGCGGCACTGACTGGGAAGGACCGAGCTGAGAAAGGGAGAAGGAGCGCGGGGGAAGGAGGAGTGTTGGGGGCGGAGCTTCAGCCGCCTTGGGGCCTCGCTCCCTCAGTCGCTCCGCTGAGGTGTTTGTTGCCGTTGGTGGGCCGCCCGGCCTCTCCCCGAGGGTCAGGAGGGGCGGCTGAAGCGTACCTTCCTCAGCCCTCTCCCGGCTCGGAAAGATGCCGCTCTTCACCACCAACCCCTTCGACCAGGATGTGGGTGAGTAGGGGGAAGGCCACATAGTCACCCCAACCCAGCCTGGGCCCTGCCCAGAGCCGCTGTCTCCCCCCTCCCAGTAAACTCCCCCCGGTCTTTCTCGTTGTGAGTCGCCTTTCCACTCCCTCGTGGAGTTTATCCATCCTCCACACGTCCCCGACGCCACCCGACTAGCGTCCCACTTGTTTATGTAGTTCTCTTTCCTTACCATATGTTAGTTAGGGTGGAGCTTGTTTTGTATCCTTCATTTCCTATGCTTTTAAGTGAACGGTCGAGAGTCCCGTAGATCTTCCACCTCTTTATTTTCCATTTTTATAAATACCTTTTTTTAAATGATTCGCTTTCCCAAGAACTCAGGATATTTGCGTATAGTTCCATTCTCCTCCTCCTCTTTTGTCAGAATAACCCTAC
Organism: Iguana delicatissima; assembly: GCA_948472985.1. Lineage (NCBI taxonomy): Eukaryota > Metazoa > Chordata > Lepidosauria > Squamata > Iguanidae > Iguana > Iguana delicatissima. The sequence goes on along the minus strand of CAOKZL010000749.1, from coordinate 1,357,422 downwards.
TAGGTTGAGAGTGACTGGTCCAAGGTTAACTGCGTTCGTAAATGTAGTTGTTTTTTCTCCAAAATATTAACATTAGGAAGAGTGTTCATAAACAGCTTTAAGTATCTCAAACAGTATCTCAAACTCTATTACTTTAAACTATATTGTTAATTTCCTGTTTGGTCCACTTTGATATATAGCAACACTGTGAATGAGAGATTACCAAGTGCCAGTCATCAACTGCCCTGCTCAGGTCTTGCAAACAAAAGACTTCCTTGATTGAATCACTCCGTTTATAGTGGAGTCTTCCTCTTTTCCTATCGTTTTTCCACTTTACTGTTAGCTTTTCCAGTGAGTCATGTCATCTCATAATATGCCCAAAATATGACAGCCTGAGTTTAGTCATCCTTACCTTTTAGGAAGTGTTCAGGCTTGATTTGCTCCTAGGACCCATTTTTTAATTTTTTTTTTACCAATCCATAATATTGATAGAACTCTTGCACAGCACCACACTTCAGGCAAGTTGGTTTTCTTTCTGTCAGGTTTCTTCACCATCCAGCTTTCACTGTCATGCTCAAAGATAAGAAATATTGTAACCTAGATAATTATAACTTTAACAATATATCTTCAAAGTTGAGGGTCTTATCTAGTTCCTTCATACCTGCCATTCCAAGTCTTGGGGAAGTCTTATGATTTCATGACTACACTCCTCATTGTGGTTAATGACTGAACTAGGGTATATTTAGCTGTTTTGGTGTCTTCATAACCCACATTGCCAAATACAAGTAAGCATATGACTTGCAGCTTATTTGTTTACTTGCTATGTACCTCTTGTGTCTTTTTCCTTAATCTGTAATCTCCCATCCAGCAGTTTTGTTTTGTTTTTAAATTGAGACTGCATCAGAATGTCTGGCTGGGAGATGTGATTCTAGCTGTTGGTTTCTGGTTCTAATGGCTCAGCATTTTTTACTTAGTATTATTGTTGTTTTTTAAAACAATTTCAGAAGACATTCTTAAATATAAATAAATAGATGATATATTATGTGCAGTGTAATGAGTGATTTTTATACACATGGAGGGTTTGCTTACTACGTTCATAATTGGAGATAGCCTACTAAAATGAATGTGTGTTTTCCCTCCTCTGTTGTGTTTTGTAATCTGCCTGGTGTGCTTATAAACATTACCATAAGATAGTCCCTTCATTGTAGGTATAATGTGACATGAATCTAAGTAAATCTTTCAGAGTCAGCTGGTGCAGCTCTAGTACTGCACAAAATAACTCTGTATAAGAGAGTAATGAGATCCAAAAGTAAAAAAACTGAGAGTACATTCAGTGCAACCCTCAAAATTTAACAGGAGTGACATTCATATGTTAAAAATAAGAGGAAAGGAGAGAAATTGGCCACAGTAGAGTACCACAGAGTTGGTGAGCCGTAGTGGTTTCAGTGTTGGACTGGGAACCAAGAGTTCAAATCCTTTCTTGGACATGGAAACCCCCAGGTGACCTTAGGCAAGTCATAGTCTCTAAGCCTCAGAAGAATGTAAGAGCAGACTCTGAACAAATTCTGTCAGGAAAACTCTGCAATAGGTTTGTTTTAGGATTACCGTAAGTCAGAAATGACTTGAAGATATACAACCACAACAATAATTTTCCTACTAAAACTTGTTAGAAAAGATGGATGTCAGACATGAAATCACAATGCATGGCTGACTTTGGTGCCAATGTACAGAGTCATCAGTGATTCATAAAAACAGGATGTCTACCAGAGGGATGCACCTGTTAACATATGATAGTCTGAGATGAACTGAAACAAATTATGCAGGCAAAATGCAGCCTTTGTATTGAGTCTTTAGATGGAAAAATCTAAGGAGAGCTACTGTTTTCAGAGGGGGAGTATAAATCCAGGCAGAGCAATTTTGTTCAGAGTGAAGGAGTGTAAAATGTTTAGAAAAGAAGACTGATCTACCAAACCAGAGAGAGAGATTTCTGTGAAGCAGAATATACATTCATCTGTTATTCTCCCATCATATTTCTCTAGGTGCAGACCTCTGGTGTGTAGAAATTCATGAATTCACTTTCTCCCACAGGGAAAAATTATTTGTCAGGGTCAAGGGAACTTGTAGGTTCAAATAACTGAAACAGTCAGGCGTTTGCTTCTTCCTCATTGAAGCAAGGGATGGGATAGAGTGAATGGGTTTGTGCAAGTCTGAGGCCTGCCATTCTCAGAATGGGTGGGTGGAACATCCTAAGAGGTTCTAGCAGTGGGCAGCTGGGTATTCCTTGCAAGCTCAGGAACAAGTTCTGATGGAGATCATTGCTAACTTCATGAATAAAATATATGGCAGACAAAATAAATGCCAGAGAATTTGGCTGATGTGTCTGATATTATTTGACTGATACTTGAGCTGAAGATAAATAGCAAGTCATAAATTTCTTTTATCTCTCACCTATCTCTATAAAAGCTTGCAGGTTTTTGACATACAGTGGGTTTCTTGCATAAATTCATCTGTTTATGAGTTCTGAGTTTGTTCGGGTTTTTTTTCCAGTTATGCTTGTCAGTGCTTCTAGAAACACTCACAAAGTGTTTGAAGGTAAATACAAATCCAGTTATATAGCAACAGCACTGTCAAAAACCTAGATTTTTTTTAATGATGCATGCGCAGAGGGGTGTGCTCCATCAAGTTTGCTGGAACTTGAGCCTAAGTAAATATTCATAGAATCAGGCTGCATCTTGAATTAAATTTTTTAAAACTGTTTTATCTTGTTTTAACAAGGGTGTTTTACGAGTGCATAAGGCTGTGTTCCTGACTACATTTATTGGAAGTAAGCCCTGTAGAAGAGCCAGAGAAATATTGTCTTCAGTGTTGCTGTTTTATTATTTCTCTAACTGAAGAGCACTTTGGTGTTGGCTTTATAGGAGCAGAGGTGGTTTATATTTTGGTTGCTTCCCTGAGATGATTGCTATCTGCAAATCCTCTGAGTGGAAATTAGAAACGGATCAATGAAAGACATACTTTCAGTTTTTAAGACTGCAAGGCTGCAGACAGGGGGAAAGATGATGTTGTTTCCCCATCTTCTTGCCACATTCAGAAATATTTACAGGTCTTTCAACTCACTGAAAAATTCAAATGCTGAAAAATTGAAATTCAAATACTGAAAAACACTGAAAAATCATATAGGTTGCCTGGTAGCATTCATCTACATAGACAGTTGTAATTCAGGTCTTGACCATGGAAACCATTAGTTGATATTTGACAGTGTGAAATTTATGTCAGGTTAGTTTTGGTGGCATATACTGTGGATAGGTCTAATACGTAACATCTTAATCTTGATCTCATACAGACACCTGCATTGTGTTAGGGAATTTCAAATTTGCTTTGTGAGTACAATACTGTTTAGATAATTGCAAACTTTTATGCAGCACTTCTAGTTTTAGGAGGGGGTTTCACAGTTCTCTCCAAGTAATTAACAATGTTTCATGTGTTTCTGGAAGTGCTACAAGTGAATGGTAGAACACATTTATTTATTTGTTTAGCTAAAACTGTATTTCTATTCCACCCTCTGTTGTGAGATACAGTTAAAACTGTATTGATAATATAATGAATTCCAGATGAAAACAATAACATGATTCTAAACACAATAAAAGCATGTTAAACAGATCATCCAGTTAAGGCAGCAGAAAAGATCAAAAGAGTTAAAACCCTGTACATTTACATTAAAAAAAAAATAGCCCTAGAAGGCTAAATGTATTTCCTAGTCCTGGATGAATCCATAGCAAAATGAGTCAACACATTCTGTAAATTTCATTGTTTCAGTGGGTCAGCTCTAGTTGGGACTTGCTATCAGAATTAGGTCATCCTTTTCATTGAGAAGATTTCAGTTTCAGTCCTTGGTGTTTTCAGTTGAAATGATCAGGCAGTTGGCTGTGGAACAGCGATCTTTCAGAGACTCTGAAGAGCCGCTGTCAGTCAGAGTAAACAATACATAATCTGCTCTGCATCCTATTAAGAAAACAGACTCCAAATTGAAATATATCCTGAAAATTAACAACTGTCAAGTTTTAACAAATATTGAAACAGCTTTCTGATTGGTTTTTGTTTTCATTTGCATAAACAGAAATCCAGTGTCTTATAAGAAGTTTCTTTGGAAAGGAATGTGGTTCTGTGTGCTTAACTGTCAGTCGGTTGTTTCTTGCAAAACCAAAGTCATACTAAGATTGTTTAGAATGTTGTTTGACCAACTGGCACTGAAAATCTGCCCCTGAATTTATAATCAAAAATAGTTCTGCTCATTGCAAAGCAAGACTAAAATTGGATGGAACAGGCAATATTTGACTGGTAGTGGTAGTAGTCCAAACTATTAAGCAAACCTGATCCAAAAATATATTATTAGTTCAAACTTTACTTGGAGCGCCCACTGTGTTTAATGTACATTAGGATTGTATGCTGAAAATGTAACAGGTGACTGAGTCAGATTTTATAAGTCATGTTATTCTAGGACATGCAGGAATATACTTATTCATTAGTAGTATAATTCTAGGCATACTATGTTAGGTTCCATAATACAGCTGTTAGGGATCATCTGAGGTGTTATAATATTGAAGATTTTTTTTCTTTTTCCAACATGTTTTTCTTTTACCACTGGTAGTTCCAGAAAACACCAGTACTGAACTTTATTAACATGGAATTGCATGTAGCGCTGGTTAGTTATGACACTGGTAGGTTGTAAAAAGTCTAGAATTCCCTGACAAGTCCTATCTTGTTCAACAGTTTTATCACATCTTAATCTGGAATTTTCATTCTATACAGGTGGTAATATAGTGGTCACAAGTTAGTGAATCAACATTTTATGTCAGCTGGGAATGTTAAGGGAGGTCACATGGGAATGTTCTGCTCTGCTTAAATTATACTACACAGTCTGCATAGACCTTTATTGTATCTTATCTAAGATCTTTCTGTCTCTCTTTTTTTCAGCCTTTTCTCGGTATGCTAAAAGGCACATTTCAAAGCATAATTTTATAGGGAAAACATTCTGTTTCCTACAAGAAAACCAATCTTTGGCAGTGTCGTGCATTGGCATGGGGTGTAAGCATGTGCATTAGCAAACAACATGACCTATAGATGTTAGATTTCTCACTGATGCTTCAATTTAATTAATCAAGTTTAAAATATTTTTTTCAAAACGAGATGCTGGATGAAAGAAATCACTTGGCTTTTCTGCACATTGTGGAGGCTTTGACTGAAAGTACAATGTAAAATACAGTATTTAAAATTGCTGTATATTTTATGTATTGGATGACAGCTGAAAAGACAGAGTGACATCATTGCACATCCAAGTCTGGATGGCATTTTGCAAGTCAAAGCAGCAAAACTCTGAGCAGTTTTTCAAAGCAAAAATAAAAAAAGTACACCATAGAGTAGATTATTATTATTACTGGTATACAGGATCTACAGGAGTGGCTGCAGCAGAAATGTGTTGACTTGACAAACTAATGTGCTAATGTCTTGAGTAATGAGACCCTGCTATTGACCATGTTCACACTCTTAGAACTATAACTGCATTACGTTTTCTTAAGAGTTCATGTAACATTTTATTTCAGCCGAATTTTGATACAATGCTATTAGGCCTGCGTGTAGGACTCTTGTGGCATAATTAATTTTTAAAAAGATGGCCATATCAGTTTGTGTTTTAGTGCATTTTGTTCTGTACAGTGTACTGAATTTTCACTGTAGTGTTAAAGTTTATTCTATCTCATTTTGTGTATTTCAAGAAAAAGCAACCAGTGAAATGAATACTGCTGAAGACTGGGGGCTCATCTTAGATATTTGTGATAAAGTTGGACAGTCACGAACTGGGTAAGTGTATATTTCTTGTTTAAACTCTTCGTCTTATTTTATTTATTTCAAGTTCATTTTATTTAGAAGATTAGTAGTCTAACTCTAAAATGTGTAAGATGTTCTGGAATGGAAAGCAAACTGTATGTGTTAACATTAAATTTTGTATAAAGTGTTGGTATTTTTGGAAAGCATCAAAAGCATGGAGTATGCATTCGGCAGAATGGCTCATGTGGAAAATGTGGAATATTCTTTTGTCAAATGTGGCATCAGACATCACACATTGTGTTTTGCTGTTGCTACAGTATTTGTGTACTGTACAATTTGATCTTGTAAATGAGCCAAGAACACTCTTATTTTTTCAGAAGTAAGATACAGCCTTTCTAAATCTCCAAAGCACTAAAATGGTAAAGCACATCAATATTTTAATTTTATCTTAGATGCTAAAATATTCTCAACTACTCCTTAGTCTCATAATCACCTGTGTTTCTGTTGCATAGAATGTTCTATACCATTAAGCAAGCACTCAAGAAACCAGATTAAATTTCAGATCTTGGCAGAAACATTTAACTTACTGATGAAACCTCTAATTTAATTAACTTAAATGAATTCCTTTTTTTTGCTTTTTGAAGAGCTGCTTGGAAAACTGGTTTTGAACTAAAAGTTACTTTCAGAAGCAGTTTGTACTGTGACATAGAGACTACTTTTTAAAGTCAAAAGAAGTCCTATTGAGCATAAGCAAACATTTGTATTTATATAAATACAAAGTAAAGGGTAGCCCATGTGATCGCAACAACTTTTTTGCAGTCCCCTTTTCAAACACTACTGGATCCTCCTGCCCATTTGCACAAAACTGCTGTAGAGCATGATGTTTAAGTTCTTCCCTTCCGACCCAGCTGTTCCCAAATCCCAGAAAACATAGGGAAAACTGCTGGATTTGGGGCAAAAAGATGAAATTGGAAGTGATATTCCGTAACTTCCTATAGCTTATGATGTGCTGATGCAACCAGCAGGGAGGGATTTATTGCTATAGCCCAACCAGTTGCCTGATCTAAAATAATTAGTTGGATTTCACTGTGTTTGTATTTTTAGACAGCTGTGGGATGTAAGGCTGCAGTTGCAGCTTTGTTTTATTTTAATTTTGACTAATTTTACACATGATCTCAATAAACTGACCTCATCACCATCATCATCATTATTGTTCTCTCAGTCCAGGACTCAAGGTGGCTTATGAAATTTAAAACAGGTTCAGATAAAAAATCATGACGAACAAATACCAAAAATGAAAATATGATCAATAGAATTCAAAAGTGTACCTATCAAAGGCATAGCCATCAAAATAAAATACAGTGCACCCTCCATTTATCCAGGGGTTCTGTTCCAGGAACCCTCAAATCAAAAAATGTGAGTGCTCTGTTCCATTATCATCAATGAACCCGTGCACACGTGTCTCCGTCACATCCATTGATAATAATGGGACATGTGGCTTTGCATGACCTCTTATTTGTGTGTGCCAAGGTCACACCAGCAGAGGGTGCGTTATACAGTGCATTATTAAAAGCCCTTTCCCTATGAGCAGGCAGTTCCCAAAGGCCTATTGAAGCAAAAGTCTTTGCCTGCTGCTGGAAGAACACCATCAAGGATGCCAATCTGGCCTTTTTATAAAGGGAGTTCCAGAGCCTGGGAGCAGCCACCAAGAAGGTCTTCTCTCATGTTGCCACCCCATGTACCTACAAGGATGGTGGGAGGGACAGAAGAGCCTCTTATGAAGATTTCAAAAGTTGGGCAGCTTTGTATGGAGCAATATGTCCTTCAGCTAATCTGGACTCAAGGTGTTTGTACATCAGATTATAGATATCTTTCCCAGCATAGTAAACACAGAGAGCATTAATTGAAATGCTGAAGACGTGAACCTAATCCGTAGTGATCTTATTAACATGGTTTGATTTAAAATGGATTAAGAAGGTATGCACAAATTTGTGTGGATTAGCTTATTTTTATCATCTGTTAAGTGGTACAGTAAAGTAAATTGTTGTGGTAGATTCAGTTCACCAGCTACCAGCCAGAAGACCAAAATGAAATGTATGTTACAGAACACTGTATACACTTGAATTAATATAGCATTGTAAAGTCACCTTTTTCAGTGTTTTCTTCACAGTGGTTACATTGATGAATTTTTAAAATAAAATATGTTTCATGAAAATGTTCTGCTGAGTTGGATTTCTTAAATCTTATAAAATAAGGACCCAGAAACTATTGTTTCAAATTGTTCTGCCAATTGTTTTTGTAGAAAACTTGGTAACAATTTCTTCCTGGAATAAGACAAGTTCACAGATTTGTACAGTGTGAAATGATCATGCCATGTGGCAGCATTTTCTATAATTAGCAGTGCTAAGTATGATACATAGGTTTGTAAAACATAGGCACTGCCAAATATAGATTACTCAAAGCTACAGTGTAACTTAAACTAGACTTACATTTAAGTTGCTGAATCATAGTAGTTGCTGTAAAACTTAAGTCATGAATATACTAAAGATCATAGATTTAAAATAAAAGTGGACTCTCTTAAACACTGTAATACATATCCCTTGTCTTTTAAAGGGTGAATTTTACTACTTGATTGTAGAGTCACATTTACTGTTCCTTCACATATGGAAGCATAGCACTGATGCACTATCCCATTTTTGTGTTATAACAAATGCAATATTTACTTCTTATTTACATAAATATGTTTCTTGATGGTAATGCTGTCAGTTGACCTGAGAGCTACAACAACTATCTGTGTCTTTCTGCAGTATTCTTCAAATGCTGAAGCCTATGTAAATAGGCCACTGTCCAAGATATCATTTACATTTGCATCCAGATTGCATAGTTCATCTTTCTGTTGGAGTACTTGTGAGGAAAAAAAATCTATTTGACTGTAAAACAGGGGTGGGAAACATGCAGCTGTCTAGATGATGTTACACTTCAAAGCCATCAGCCCCAGCCAGTGACAAGGAATGCTTGGAGTTGCAGTACAACAGCATTTGAAGGGCTGCATGGTTCCCACTCTGTTGTAAAAATTGGGCTGCTAAGAGGCTGACTGATCTATTTTTTTTTTACCAGTTGAATGCTTAATAGGGAATATAGACTGTAGACTGTGGAACTGGAGTGCATAGTGTATGATGCCTTTCTGTTCCCTGTGTAACCCTGAAGCTGAGTGGGATGCTACGTGCTTTCCCCTGCAGTTTACCTCATTAATTTATGGCCATAATTTATGATCACTGAAAACCACCATCCTGTGGGTTTTATTCTCCTCCCAGCTGGAATCTTTTGTTGCATGCAGGTAGCTCACTGGTGCTTCAGGAAAGGAATGACACCACTCATCCTTTCCTTCATACTGAAAGCGCAGAGCAGTTTTTTCCTTGACCACACTTATTTTTGTAGAAAGTACCACACCTCACTGATGCTTCTGGCAGAAACTTTGCAGATAGTGCATCCTTGAACAGGGCAATCGGCTTCTGGAGAGCACATAAGTAGAATTATAGAACTTATTATTTATATGTCCTAACGTTGAGTAGTCTTTTAAGGCAATTTCACTTGGCTGTTGGAGTTTAAAAAGATTTTGCTAACTATAGAAAAGGGCTATTCTTAATTTCCTCTTACTACATGTTCTTCTTTTCTGATGAGCAATGTGGTGGATGCCAATGTGTTCTTAAAACCTCTTATTTAATTTACTAGGCCTAAAGACTGTCTTCGGTCTATTATGAAAAGAGTGAACCACAAGGATCCTCATGTTGCTATGCAAGCGTTAACGGTATGTTGCTTTGAAAAAAAAGCTTAATAATTTTAAGTTTTTCTGTATAATACTTAATTCTGTTTTTTTTTCTTTTGTTTAGCTTCTTGGAGCGTGTGTCTCAAATTGTGGTAAAATATTTCATTTAGAAGTATGTTCAAGAGATTTTGCTAGTGAAGTAAGCAACGTGTTAAATAAGGTAATAGATGTTAAGTTTGATAAAGATTACTATAAAATTATTGAATTGAATCTTAGAGTGGGGTAGATCATATGCATATAGCTGAAATGGCTGTAATGTCATGGTTGGAAAAGCAAGAGTGTCATGGCAACTTTCTTATGATAAAATGGACTCCAGTCCCCAAAGGTTTATGCCATATTAAGTCAGTTGGTTTTTAAGATACCGTGGGACTTTTTGTTACACCATAGAGTGTCCTTGAAGACAGAAGATTACTAAAATAATTTGAGACAGAGAAAGCTGCCATCCTTTCTCTGTCTTAACAGCTGTTCTTCAACAGTCCAAGCTTAAAGTTATATTTGCTACATTTCAGAGAAAGAAATCCCATGATTGTTGGGACCTCTCTTTATTATTGTCATTTCGTACAACACATAGATGACATTTTGTGAGGACTGAGATTAAGAAGACTCACAAAAACGTATAGGGAAGGTGGCAACATCTATTATAAGTGAAACTATAATTGTGATGGAGCTAACTGGCGCTGTGTCCTGAAATAAACTGAAATAATTTTGAACAGTTCTGATGCTACTGGCTTGAAAGTTGATTCTGGTATTTGATTTCCCAAGACCATGACATTGTGTCTGTATTCATGTTTTAGAGTGTGACTGACAATGGGAGTGGGATTAATAGCTGATGCAAGAGTGATACAAACCAAGATAAATGAAAAGTGTTTTGCTTCTAGAAGGTTGTGGGTTGAAAAGACACAGAGCTGGATCCATACTAAGTTAGTCACACTTCAGTCCCACTGAAATCAATGTGAAAATTAGGGGCAAATTAAGTCCATTGAATTCATGCACTGAAATGGAATCCAACTCACAGTGAGTTTCATAAATGTCACAAAACTTTTATCCTTTTCACAGGGTCATCCAAAAGTCTGTGAAAAATTAAAAGCACTCATGGTGGAGTGGACAGATGAATTCAAGAATGACCCTCAACTTAGTTTGATATCTGCTATGATAAAAAATCTTAAGGAGCAAGGTGTTATGTTTCCAGTTATTGGTTCACAGGTAAAGTGCTTAGAAGGCCACAATAAGTCTATAGCTAATGTAAGTAAGATGTCATGCCAGAAAGAGCTACAGGTTTTCATTCCCCTGCCAGGCTGCCTGTGGTTCATTCCTTTTCATGTTATAGTTTATATCAGTGTACAGCTAGCTCTGTCAAACTTTTTTTTTTAAACAAGGCAAAGTCAAACAAAATCTTTCAGCGTAAATCCACTTGTTACAACTAGAATAGACCCATTTGGTGGAATTTACATGTGTTGACTTCTCAAGTTCTTACTGATTCAGTGCGATTGTAGCTAGGATGTGTTAAGAGGCAGGAGTCTGCTGCCAGTCTTCCCTTACCTGGGCAGAAGTGAGAAGGAAGAGATCAGCTGGAAGTAGGCAGAATGGCAGCGGTTGGGGTGACGAGAACTGAGAAACACTTCATGGTTTTTGACAGAACTGCAGTATGGGAAGAGGTAGTTCTGGAGGGCAGGCAGCAAACTGAAGATAAGCAGAGGTGGAGCAAGAAGTTTTAAAGGGAAGAGGGAAGGCAGGCAAAGGTGGAAGAGAATACGGAGCTGAAGGGACAAAAAGCAGTGATGGGAAGAACACTGGGAAGAGCAGCTGAAGGTTGGAGGGGACATGACCCAGACAGGGATGGCCTGAACCCAACTGCCTTTGTGGTTGAGTTCTAGAGGCTCAACCCACCACAGAACGCCCAGTGAGAGAGCAGAACCCCAATGGAGGGATGAAATGAGGAAGTATCCTTGCTAGCTGTTCCAGCAGCCAGGTGAGCAGAAGGTACACTCAAAGGAAAATGGGTTGGAGAAGTGGCCTGGAGACATAAGGCTTGCTGAGCCTTGGCATATGAGGCTGAGTTTGGGCAAGAAGGCTGGCAATAGAGAAGTGGGAGTGAGAGAGTAGTGAGAAGGCCAACTGATTGTCCCACAAGGGGACTGGGACTCAAGTTCCATTGAAGACAAGGACTTAAGGCTCTGAGGGGAGAGGCAAAGGAGAAGTTATTTACCTCTGAGTTAATTACATGGAGAGGAAACCCATTGTAAAAGAGTGCTTTGACTGTATCCTAAAATTGAAGAGGATTTGTGTGCCTTAATTTAGCATCAACATAGTCTTGCTGTAATAAATATTTCATAACTCTTTGTCATAGAAGCTCTCCTGGGTAGGGCGCTCCCACAAAGGGGAGGTGTGAGACCCATGGCACAGATATATATCTACCTACCTAGAAGCTGGGAGAGATGTTGTAATCCCTTCAGTATGTCAAAAAGAGGTTGCTAGATCATTTACCCTGAAATTTTTCCTGAGCTAAGATGGCAAAGAGAGCTAGTGTGTACTGTGACTCAGATGGCTATCTATAAAATTATATTGAGACATGCCAAATTAATAATATACCATAGCCTTGATTTTGGATGTAATACAAGAAGAATTCTGGGAAGGTGAGGAGGATTAATATGTTTTGTCTTGAAAGGGCAGTTTCCTGTGCATTTTTTGTTGGTATCTTCAGTTTAACTTTGACTTATGAGGACTCTGTCCTAAGGCTTCCTTGACAGGATTGATTCTGAGGAATTTTGCCATTGCTTCCTCTTAGGCTGAGGGAGTGAGACTTGGCTGAGGTCACCAGTGGATTTCCATTGCTCTGTGGGGTTTTGAACCCTGCTCTCATTCTCCTACTCCAGCACTCAAAACATTGTCAAGCAATAACTACAGTATCACTTTACATTTATTGTATGTGCACTGGCCATTTACATTCAAATTAAACCTTGAAAAAGCTGTATGCTATTCCTTTGTTCCATATAATTAATGGTGGATAAATATGTGTCAAAGCAGATTGCTTTCTTACTAATATGTTTTCAGTGTGCCCTACAAATACTGGATTTAATTCATTGAATTTTCTAGTAATTTTCATTGTCTGTTCTTTGTCCAGGCTGCAGAACAAGCAAAAGCAAGCCCAGCTCTAGTAGCCAAAGATCCTGGAATAGTAGCAAACAAAAAGGAGGAGGAGGATCTTGCTAAAGGTTGGTTGTTGTCCAGTAAAAATGATCAAACTTTGTTGTTGCGACTCCTTGGATGGTATAATAGAAATAAGTGATTCTCTGATTGGAGTAAATTGGACATTTGTATTGGCTTGTTTAATTTTCATTTCTGTACAATATGTTTTTGAGAACTTGCCGGCACTACTGATAGTAAATAGGTTCAGTGCTATTTCTGATGATGAAATAGAAGACGAAAACAAAAATTTAAACAGATTGGGTTGGTTTTCAAAAACCTATACTCCTAGTTGTGTATGGCCAACAGAGCTCTGGACTTCCCCTGTCCAGCCCCCAATTCCCCTACCATACATTCTGCACAGAAACAGTTTTAAAATTCAGATAATCTGAAAACAGTTTCTGTAATATAAAAAAATAAAAAGGAAAAGTGTGTTTATGATTGACTTTGATGTTCTTTTGGTTTGGATGTTTTACTCTGGGAGCAAACTTGAGATCTCAGCAAAGGTTCTTTATACCCTGCAAGCTTTTTTTAAAAGCAGTATCTCAATCGTGCTTCTTTTTGAGTAATTGTGTATCTTTCCCAAGGATAATAGATGGAAAAGAATTAGTAGTCCCATCCAACTTGCATGCTGTCACAGATTCGTTTTCACAATCACACAAAGGGGGTTATGAGAGAGTTCCTTCAGTGTGGCGTTTTATTTCTGCTGTGTCAGTCCAGTTTTAACTCTGTGTTTTCATTAGAACTTTTATTTTCAGCATCAGCATATAACAGATGTAGCATGTTTGGAATATTTTAACTTGCCACTTTCTGTACTACATAGAGCAATGCTAGATAGTCTCTTTTATGTTGCTGCAAGGTTCTATAACTTCAGGCAAAGATAATGTGGGACTGTTACCACTGGGGAAAATTTGACAAAGAATTTTGCTTAAATGTTTTTTGTTTTTTTTTATCTCTGCTAGACCAGTGACAGGATTTCACAGCTTTTGTATTTTTAAGACTTAGGAGCTTTCCTGAGCTGTGCTTTGTAGGATTGTGTCATGGGCTTCACAGTTACCTCAAGTACTCTGTTAAGATTTGGCAGTTTTTATTCAAGTTTCTTGAGCTGTGAAATTCAGAACAACACTCTTTAGTTTCAGGTAGATTGATCACCTGTTGCTTGAAATAAAATCTATTATTAAATAGTCTTTTTTAAAAATACATGATTTTTTTTCCTCTGGATGTAGAATATTTCAGAAAATAGTTATTTCAAGCATTTCTTAATGTTAGTGAGCTTCTCATTGGAAGAAAATAGGGTCAATTTTTTTTGCTTGGTACAGCCGAAACACTGAAATTATTTCTGTCTACTACCTTCTATGTTCATTTATCAGTTTCTTTATTTTCTGTTATCTGCATCAGGCATTCTGTAGCTGCCTAAATCTGAGGCTCAGTAATCTTGGTAGCAACTGGGAATTTTGCACAAATAGTCTGCAAGACCTTCATTATGATCATGATTTGTAAAATACCTGATATACTGCAGAAATAGAGGACACTGTATAAAATTGGAAAATGGGTCTATCTAGCCTAATTCTTTAAATACAAAAATATCTAGAAAATATTAGGACCACTACCATACACATTTTGACATGGAAATCAAAACTCTTGAGCAAAATCCCAATTGTCTTTAGTATAATTAGTGTTTGTCTGACTCATTTAAATCACAAAGCATTTAAGTATGACAAAAACGTAGAAGAAAGTAAGTTTTATATTTGTAGGGTTAAACTACCTTAAATGCAGATAGAGATGTGTTTTATCTTATTTTCTTCATACATTTTTCTTCATTGCTTTTTCCTAGCCATTGAATTGTCATTGAAAGAACAAAGACAACAGCAAACACCACTTTCTAGTCTTTATCCAAGCACCTCAAATCTCCTGACAAATCACAAACATGAGGGTCGGAAGGTTCGGGCTATTTATGATTTTGAAGCTGCTGAAGATAATGAACTGACATTTAAAGCTGGAGAACTTATCACTGTACTTGATGACAGGTAACTCCATTGAAATCCGTAAATAATATTTGTGGAGTACATATTAATAAGGGCAGATGTAATTGTACATAGCAATTACACATGCAGTACACTATTACATTTATTATCATGATTTTCCATGCTTTCAACTGGACGGGCTTGCAGCATACATTTTGAAAATCTTTAGTTTCTAGTTGGTGCAAAGTATGAATACATACTTTCAGGACTGAGCTCCTGTGCTTCCCGAGAATGAATTTTCACACTGAGTGCTATCAACATTCCATTATTGCACTTTAGTTGTTTCTTTGGATTACAGTACATTTAAATTACAGTTACATGTTTGATTTCACTTTAGTGTCACATCTATGCTTTGTTTTTTAAACTTGCAGACTTAATTTCTGTTTTATAACTGATTCTTTTAGAAACTTTAGCAGTTAAAAGCTCATAAGTAGTAGTGGATTGGATTTGTACTTACAAATATGTATCTGACCTAGTACACTATTCTTGTGCAGGCAATGAAAATTGAAATCCAGAGGAGTGCTTCCATTGTATCACAGCATCTAGATTCATGCTTGCACAACAGTGCCATCTGCTAGTACTTCTCTGGCATACTAAGACTTACCACATGTTTTAGCAGTTCTTTACAACTGGATTATTAGCTGATTTTGCAGTTAGCCTATCAGTTTTTAAAAAAAGAAAAATGAGTTGGATTAGAAAAAATGGCGCTCCCTAGTGCCATGCACTATTTTCATGTTCTAATAATTGGATGGTTACAAAAGAAGCCCTTGTGGTAGGAAAGACTTTTGAATTTTTGCAGTGCGGAACTGCCTGTCCCTCGGCCGTGTTCTCCTCACTTTTGTTTAAAATGTGGACAGTTAATTATACTGAATCAGATACAATAATAGACAGTCTTGTAAAAATGATATGTAAAGGTTTATACACTGGAAGAAACACCGAATTTCTGTGAACTTTTTTATTTACTGCTATTCTATTAAGTCAAAACTTTCCCTTCCCTGAATTGACTGTATTATTTAAATATGTTTGAACTTGTAATATGTTCGAACTTGTAAACCATTTATAACTAAATATACATTTTTCTATTTGTTTGGGTGGCAATTTCCTGAGTGTTTATGCTAGTAGAATCCAAGTTAAAACAACAGGAAAGCACCTACATGAGGCTAGGGGACTACGTTGGCCCCCCATGAGACTTAGGAGAGCTACATATCATACACCACCTGCCCTTCAAAAATAAAAAGGAAAAAAAGAGGCCCCAGATGTCCTCTTGTGGTGGGAGGGGGTATTTTTACCACGTTCTCCCCCTGGTCATTTTAGGCCCAAAAGGAGACTGTTTTAACAATAAGTTGTGACCAAAAGCTAGTTCCTGTTCTTTTAGAAAGGCTTCCCCTAAGTGAAAAATGACCTGGAGGAGAAAGAATGTGGCAAAAATTCTGCCCAGCCCATAGAATACATTTTTAAACATTCAGCTTTTATGAATAAGTTAATACCTACTACAGGAATTGGCATAGATGCTTAAATGGTAGCAGATCACATTCTTGTATAGACTGACTTGTCTGCCGAGGACTAGCCTTTGTGTTGTACTTAGTCCAGTGAATATTCTGGCAGGTTCAGAGGAGCAGTCCGCAATCTTTTGGATTAACCTTCACACCAGTCCAGAAGCAGACATAAAGTGATCTTTTTGATATTTTCACATTGACTACTCACTCTAATTCAGTTTTTCAACTTCTTCCTTACCACATTCAGAGGTTTCTTTGGAAGACCTCTCCCTCTATATTCTTATTTTTAAGACTATATTTTTTATGTCTCATAAAATATTTCTTATAAATATTTCAAATATTTTTCTATTTCTGTGCTCCTTCAAAACTTTACAAACCCAAAACCTTCACTTGCTTTTATTTTTTTATTTTAGCTAACATCTACCCGCCATCTAGTGAAAATGTATGAGTACAAGAGCAGTCAAACATCAAAAAGAGAAAAATAAGGGACAGTGAGGGCGAACCTGCCACAAAGCCCACCTCAGTGGAACAGATCAAAGTTTCAGTGGTGACCTCTCAACAGCCAAGATGCCTACTTGAGGAGGAAGGCAGCATTACTGTGTAGCTTGAGAAGTAGTGGGAAGACTCATATTATTTTGTCATTGATGGAAATGACAACAGATGGTGATTAATGAGTTAGAACTCAGGGTTAGAACATTGAGTTTGCATAGACTCTGAAGCACAGCTTGGTCCCATCTCCAGTTTCAAAACAGGAGCATCATATAGACCATCTGCTGCAGATTGGGCCCATCAGACTTCTACCAATGCATCGGTGATTTTCAGGGATCTATTCCTTCTGTGTGTTTGTGAGAAGGAGGGAGGGAAGGAAGGAAGGAGGGAGATGTCAAAAAACACCCTGTTAAATGCAAGTCTAACATATGGGGTGGGGGCTTATTTCATGGCTTGTGGACCACAGTAGAGGCTAGTTACAATATTGATTAGAGCCACAGGCAATCCATTTGACCTCAAAGTCATTCAGTGACTTAGTCAAGAGCAAGTACGGTCATATATAGATAACACCACAAAATGCATGTGAGTAGACAAGGAAGGTAGAAGTCCTTTTTACTATGAAAAGAAATATACAAAACACTGAGGTGTGTGGAAAGGTCATAGCCAGTTACTGAAAGGATGCTTTTATAGATCTCAAGTATCTGAGTAGAAAAACAATACTGCTGTGAGAGTGGATCCTCACTCTGTTCATTGACATGTTTATGTCGCATAAAAACAAGAGATATTACTTGATGAGAGTGTGAACATTGAGAGACATAAATCTTGTCTCCATGGCCAAAATGGGATGTCTGCTTATTCCCACCACTTTCTGTGGTACCCAAGGTGTTGAAGAAAGATGAGGTAGGGATGTTAATAGTGCTTTAATGGTCTCATTGTAAAATAAGTATGTTTTATGTAAGTTATCCATAAAATACATGGTAGTCTCAAATATATTGGAAAGCAGGACATTTTGTGCTCTGAATTGGACAAGGTGATGCCTGTTCTCCTATACCACATATGGAAGCTAACTGGACTACCAGCTAAACCTTACTTGAATGCTGATGATAGAGTAGCTTCCTCTGCTACACCCGTGGAGATCTGAACAGTCTGCGTGGCATAGAGACCTCTGTCTTCTAACAGAGGAGAGGTGGGTTCACCAAGAACAACCAGGGTAGCTGTTATTGCTACTCCCTCCATTTGCTGCCTAAGGTAGTTGGCTCACTCAGCTGAATAATAGGGCTGGCTATACTGAAAAGGATTGCAAAACCAAATATGTTGGGGCATGTCTAACATCACTGCAAAGAGTATTCCACAGTATGGGTAATGCCATGCTAAAGTACCTGCTCTGGTTAACTGCAGAGCAGACATCTAGAGTTTGTGGGACTACAAGGAGGATCTTTCCAAGTAACAATGACTCTATAAAGGAGAAGGCAGTTTGTGATAGTTCCAAAATAGGCAAAAGTTTATATCTATCCATCTGTATTGACTGGAAACCTATCCATTGCTTAGGAGTTAGACTCAGCTTTTGGGATTCATGTTTATGGCCATTAATGACTGAATTTAACCCAAAACCTACTTTTTCAGTCAGGTAGTGACCAAACCAAAGGGTTTCCATGGCACTCCTAATTGGGGTGCTGGGAACTGAAGTCTGCAGTTCTCTCACAATTGCAAGACACATTCAGAGAACCTGTTGCGGCAGATTCTTAGGGTGCCTTTTTATTGCACCCTGAGACTGCAAGAACGCAGCAGTCGTCATTTCCCAATGCCCCAATCTACAACACATTGGAAACCCTTCAGGTGGGAAACTGCATTTCTGAAAACATAGTGGGGGGCAGGGAGGAGGCGTAGCTGTGACTAAAGAATTCCATCATTGTAGTTACATCTGATGGTGCAGGATTTTGACTGTTACATGATAACAACAAAACCTTACCTGTTTGCAGATAGGTAGTTAAAACTGTTTCTACAGAAGTATTATGTGTTGCCAGTTGCTTGTTGCACTTAGAATGCTAGCCAAAGCATTCTGTACAGCTTCCCAGTCAGGTTTAAGGGCAGTCCCACAAACAATGTGTAATGTACACACAAATACACACTAATTCAAAAGCTGTGTTTATCTGTTTGCTAAAATAATTGAGAATACTGTCAGAATGATCCTTTTTGATTGAATCCAGCTAATATTGACCGTTTGTTTTCAGATTCTAAGGAGACATACGTGTTTCTGGTTTTTTTTTTTAATCTGTAGTGATCCAAACTGGTGGGAAGGTGAAACTCATCAAGGGACAGGATTATTTCCTTCTAATTTTGTAACTGCTGATCTTACCGCTGAACCAGAAATGAGTAAGTACTGTAATGTTCACACAGAAAGCTACAGTCAACTTCAGACCGTCGAGCAAAATACTTTACATGGGGCTGCACATTTTCCCTTCCCCAATTGTAAAAAATTATGCATATTTTTGCTAAACTCTCTGCTCAGTCTTTTTTTGTACAGTCAGCCCTCCACATTTGTGGGTTTCACTTTTGCGGATTTGATTATTCGTGGATTATTTGCTGTCGCTTCTACTGTTGCCCTGTGCCATTTTTTAATAGGGACTGCAAGCCTCGTGAGACTGAGAAACTGCAAACAAGGCTTCTAAGTCTCTATTAAAATGGTGTGGGACAGCAGTGGAGGTGGCAGTAAGCCCCACCAGCCCCCCAATTCTGCCTTGTGAAGGAACCCTGATGCCTCAGAGGAATCCATGGTGGGTTGAATATGGTGATCATGCTTTTTTTGTGTGTGTTAAATATGGTTGGGAGGGCCTAGAGTTATTCATGGTTTTTTCACTTTCACGGGGATCCTGAACCCGTAACTCTAGCAAATGTGAAGAGAAGACTGTATTTGAAAGGCTTCAGTTCTTCAAAGTTTCCCTCTTCAGTATAGACCTAAAGGAGAGGTGGGCATCTGCAGTGAGTCCAGGAGTCAGTTTTCTGCTTCTAGAAGTTCTGTTACAATATTAAGTATTCATCTGTTTATTGTATTCTCTTCATGAGTAAAGAACACAAGTATAGACCATATAGGTGGTTTGCTTATGTCAGAGGAGAAGAATATGTACTCTCAAATCCCACTTCTGCACCCTGCCAAGTCCACCTGGTTACTCCAACCCTCTCCAAATTTTTAAATGTCATGCTAACTTGCGGCTATGTTAGGTCTCCCTCCCCAGAGAGTGAACCTGAGACCCCAACCTGAAACCAAAAAAGTTTGAAAATGGATCAAAATTGCAACTGGAAGTGATATGATGTGATACTGCTTCTAGTCCATCCAAATGCAATGGTACAGCCCATGGAGGGAAAGTGTGGGTAAAAATTGCCCCTCATATACAGTTGCCCACTCAGGAACTATAGACAATGTTTTAACGACCCCATCCTGGATACCGACTCCAAAGTTTCTGTGGTTTGGGAACCCTTTAGAGTGGTACCATGTTATTTTGTTTGAGAAACAAAACAGACTTTTCCATGATTAATCAGATCCAGATGTAGGTGTCTGGAACTAACCTGGTCCCTGCTATGTATGTAAAAGGAAGGAGAAATTTAATTAAAATTGGATAATTATGTTTCATTTCTGGAGCTCTGCTCGTGGAAGGTGCCCCCTTAGCTTCCTCCTCCACACCGTAGCCTGCCTTGTATAGAACATCCACTAATTGTGTCTGTAGCAATTTCAGGAGACTGGAAGGGTTGCTTGTGGGGAAGAGGGGAAGAAAAGGTAAACAACAGCATTTCACTAACCAAGTTGCATGTAAATAAATGTCAGTCAAACTCTGTATATTATAAATGAAATATTAGTGTCAATTTCTTTATTAAGTCTTTGTCTTTCTGTCAATTCACATTTTTACAGTGAAAACTGAGAAGAAAACAGTGCAGTTTAATGATGAAGTTCAAGTTGAAACAATTGAGCCAGAGCCTGAACCAGTATATATTGATGAAGTATGTAAAAATAAAATAAAATGCAGACATCTGCAAGGTGTAGATCATGAAATTTAGTAAAACTTTTCAGTTTAAGAATTGAGGAAAATTTGCGGATACTAACTAGAGAGAGAAACTTCAGTTACCTGATTCTGACTTCTCCTGTGTTCATTATCCTTCGCCCTCCCTTTTTAGATAGAAGTAATATACTTGCAAGGTAATAAGCCACACTGAACAGAGTAAAATAAGTATATTTATTGACTCTTTTTTCTCCATATGACATTGTTCTTTTAAGCAAAGGCCCATAATATAGCCAATTGATGAAAATATCAAACATTCCGTATTATTTTAAATTGTATGTTTTGAATTGTTTTGAAATTGCTAATAGTTTAATACTATTTTAATACCAATCTATTTTAATGTCAATCTTTATGTGTTTTTAGCTAAAATTTATTCATTTTAACCTTTAAGCCACCTTGAATCCCAGGTTTGGAGGAAAGGCAGGGTATAAATGAACAAGATGTTAATGATGATGAATAAACCTTAGCACTGATAACCAAATACTGCATAATACACAGCCTGATCCAGTTTTAGACAAATTTTGTAAAATGGTTTAAGGACCAGCTTCTATAAGTAGTATATTCATTGACTGATACAGTGCTAATTCATTCATATCCTTTTTTTGTGTGTGTGAAGAATCTGCAGTCTATGGGCTGTTTAGAATAATTGAATGATCTGTCCTAGATAGCAGTTTATGTTATCTGAGCTACATTTGTGTGTTTTCAGTATTTTTTTTATCTGACACTCTTCTAAATTTTTGCCATTGTACCACTAGGTGGTGGTGCAGGGATAAGTTCCTGAATATATTTTCGCTTCAGAGATCCTTATAGAAGGATAATAATAGGGCAATAGGGTAAAAAGACATTTTAAAATAGCACTATCTTTTGAAGGATAAAGTCATTGGGAACCTTGACATGTATATATATGGAAAGTTCCTGATAAATTATTTCCATGCAGTTCTTAATTTTATTCTGTTGCTGTTGTATTTTAGTTGCAGATGCTGTTGCTCGTAACCAAGCAGTTAAAATTCATTTGATTCACTTTGGAAGCTCCCCCATTAACTGACCCCCTCTTTTTAAAACAAACCCACAAACCTATGAACATGAGAGGAAAGTTTTTAAAAGAGGCATTTTCTCCTTTGTTACACAGTGTTTTCAGATGTTGCATCATAAAATT
Source organism: Iguana delicatissima (assembly GCA_948472985.1). NCBI lineage: Eukaryota > Metazoa > Chordata > Lepidosauria > Squamata > Iguanidae > Iguana > Iguana delicatissima. The sequence continues at coordinate 1,335,394 of CAOKZL010000749.1, read as the reverse complement.
TGTATTATAAAAGGTTATTTTCTTCAGAATCTTTCTTGCACAATACTTACATATTATATCTGCTTATATTGGATATATCAGTACTGCTGGTAATCTATAGATTTTATGGCAGCATTCATAAATGAATTTTGTATGTATGGTACAAGATTTTGTATTAGAACTCTTGTAATATGTCTAGCATTTCCAGAGATCAGTTTGTTTGGCAAACTTAAGAAGGCAAACTACTTTTGGAATTAAGTGGTCTTTGTAAAAGCAGTTTTAGATACGTTGTGGGGAGTCTGCTGTTCAAATTTAAAAAACTGCAAAATTTTTAATTTCCCCAAGGATGCTAAAAGTAGTTTGTTGAAACTTATATTATAGACATGGTTCTCAATAAAGAACATTTACCTTATATTCTAGGATAAAATGGACCAACTTTTGCAGATGTTGCAAAGCGCAGATCCAAGTGATGATCAGCCAGACCTCCCAGAGCTGGTCCATCTCGAAGGTAAGGGTTTTTCCTCCAGTCCTCTCCAGGCAGTGATGATGAAGTGATAACGGCAGCTAAGGCAGCCAGCCCCACATCTTTGAGATGTTATAATTTACAACAGGGGTGGGCAAAGTGTGACCGATGGACTACATGTGACCCTCCAGACTCATTCATGCAGCCCCTCAAGCTTCTGGAAACTTCTCCCTCAAAGTTGAAAGTGCCCAGAGTCCAAGGCACATTGGTACTGCCTGTTGTAACTTGCAGAATGCAAGATGCAGTTTGGTGTGTTCACAGAAATGCTTTTGCCTTCTTTTTCGCTGTAAATCAACTCTGAACATCCCTCCATCTCCATTTGTCCTTTCTTCTCATGGCTGCAAAAACTCTCCTGATTTCTTTCCTACCCATCCCCTGCACTCATCCCCTCTCCTTCTCTTGCTCCAAAAATGCTGCTGCTTTCTCATTCTCTCTGTCTCATTCCCAGACCCCGTGCCTTCTTGTCTTCTCACTGACCTCATCTTATTTTCTCTAGGTTCCCCCCTCATCCTTTATCTGCCCCATTCCCCAGCCTTCTCAGTGGCTTCTTTTCTGGTGATCCTCTGTTTCTTTTCCATCATCTCAGAGCCAATCTCCCCTGTCCCTACCCCTCATTGCACAGCAGGCAGCTCAGCTGCAGCTGTAAGCAAGATCCAGATTGCTACAAAGTGAGTGGGACAAAAAAAAAAGAATGAGATAAGACAGCGAAAGGAGCAAGGAAGGAAGGAAGAACAAGACAAGACGAGAAAGCAAACAGAGGAAGAAAAATCAAGATAAGATTGGCAGAGAGCAAGCAGATCTCTCATGTTTGAGAGAGAGAGAGAAACTGAGAGAGGCTTTTTTGCCTCTGCCTCAAGCTAGGGAGCCCAACAGCTAGGCTTGTGGCTTGAGTAATTCAACCCCTCTTCCTAGACAGATAGTGCTTGTACTCTGTGGTTAAGAACCATAAGAAACAAAGAACCATAAAATGCCTGCTCTTTTTAAATTAAATTTAATTCAGCAATTAAATCAATAGTGATTCAGTTAAGTTGAAACTAAAATTAAGTAAGAAAAGAGTTTTGTTTGTAATAATGAAATAATACAAATAATATAGTTGTTATGTATTTGTAATGAATTAAATTACATTTCAAAATAAATTCATTCTAATTCTCTTTTTTAAAAGACGTGTGACTCTCCAGTACTTCTAAAACCCAGAATATGCCCCACCCACCCACATGATTGCTCATCCCTGCTTTACAAGTGCTTTAAAGCCTCCATAACAAACTTACCTTTCTTGACAATCTTAAGTATTTTTATTTATTTTATATTTTTTCCTCTTAAAATCTTTTTCTCTGTTCTGTTTACTTTCACTGTACATATTTTTATTTTACAGATTCTTTTTTTATTTCAAAATTGTCTGTCTCATCCTTCACTGAATCATATTCTAAGGTGGTATATAGCAGTAGGAGTAGAAAATTATTTAAAGCCTTATAAAATGAAAAACACTAACAATCATAGAAAAAAATCATTATTAAATGTCCAAACTTCATTTCTAGCAATGTGCCATCAAATGGGACCTCTCATTGATGAAAAACTAGAAGACATTGACAGGTGAGAATAGTCAACAAAGTGCTAATATTTTTAAGGAACAGTTGCCTTGTTTTTAGCAATGATTGTTAGTCTTAAAAGAAAATGGTTCTTTTGGGGGATTGAGGAGGTGTGTTGTCATTTTAAAAGAAGACTGAATTCTTCTTTTAAAAGAGGCCTGAAATTATGTAAGCCCCATTGATTCAATGGGTGTACTCATCTCTAGTTGGGACTGCCAGTAGGATTAAGGCCAGTATCTTGCATCTTGCGCAGTTTTTCAACAGAGACTATTCCACAGTTTCCACAGAGACTGTTTACTTCACATCTAGTAGCTATTTTTCATGGTTATGAATTTAGTAGTCATATTTTCCTGCATGAAAAGGCAGGCAGTAACTCCTTTCTGGCAGCTTTGTTTTGGTCTTGGGGCCTTTGTATGTTATACTTACAGGGAAGCAGTTATAACATTCTCTCTTGATAAAGGCTAGGAAAGTTCTAGGCCTGGATCCCAGCTAGTGCCATTGGGTAGTGTCTTAGGTCTTCAGATGGTAGGGAAGAAAGATTGGAAAGTGCCATAGCTGCCACTGCCAGCGATCAGAAATGTTCCTTCTTATTTAAAAGGCTATTCCTACCACTTTAAAAAGCAGATTAAGCTGTTAGCAACTAAATCATAATGCTCATTTGTAATTATTTGGTAGGAAATGTACTAATATATGTTTGAATGATTATTTTAGGAAGCATTCAGAGCTCTCAGAACTCAATGTCAAAGTGATGGAAGCACTGTCCTTATATACCAAGTTGATGAATGAGGATCCAATGTATTCAATGTATTCAAAACTACAAAATCAACAGTACTACATGACTCAGTCTGGTGTTTCTGGCTCTCAGGTATGCATATAGAAGTTTAAAGAACTGTGGCAGATACTAAGTTGTAAGATGTTTCGTAGTGCATTCCCTTTTAACAGCAACGCGTGAGGCCTGTGTTGGATAAACACCTGCCTTCTGTTTTGTTGGGGTGTGTATATTTTTTTGAAATATATTCTTTATTAATTGATTTCAAAATTATGCTAAACAACAAAAAGAATCACAAAACAAACAAATGAACAGCAAATCAGATTAAACCCATTAGAACCCTGTTGGAAAAGTTCTTATCCTCCCACCCGTTTAACAACACTTCCTCACTTTCTTGACTGCAGTTTTAGCTATGTGTACAGAATTTTACATTTAGGATACCTATAAAGGTTATGTTGGGAGCAATAAGGAACCAATGCATAGTAAAATATAATACAATATTACAGAGTTTTCAGTGCCTGCCAGCTTTCATGGAACATCATGAATGTGCCTTTCAGTTCTTTGAACTGGGATGCGTAGGAAACAATATGCATCCTGTGAGGAAATCTAGGATTCAGAGGCTTGCAAGGAGCTGTTTGTGCTCAGAAGTGGGGATGAGTAATCAGTTAGCATGGATGATGTACTCTGGAGTTTATCACTGACCCTATGTAATGTCTTTGAAATTGTAAGTGGATGTTGCTAAGATATTCAGCCACTGTCGTGTACTGCTTTGAGTTCTAGACTACAACCCTGGAGATGTGGGGTTGATTCCCTGCTTGGCCATGGAAACCCACTGGGTGACTTTGGGCACATCATACTCTTAGCCCCAGAAGATCCCCTGCTAGGTTCGCCTTAGGGTCACTGTAAGTCAGAAACAACTTGAAAACACACAGCAATGACAACAATTTCTAAGATGCATTCGGATGTCATTCTGGTGACTTCAAGTGGAGAAGAAAAATAAGTCATTCCTGTGTTTGTCTGTGCCTGATATATGTGTATTTCCAGGTTTATTCAGGACAGCCTCAAAGTAATGCCTATATGGTGGCAGGAGGTGCACAGATGGGCCACGTACAAGGTTACAGTCTTCCACCAGAGTCACTTCTACCTCTCAATCAAGGCACAGTCTCTGCAGCAGCAAGCTCTGGGTTACCTAGCCAGCCAGTTCAGACATCTTACACAAAGTAAGTTTCAAACTCAAAATACTTGAAATTTAAATTTAAACTATTACCTTGAAGTATTTGTCTTCCTGATATCTGCAGTAAGTTGAAATTGGGCTTTTATTCTCCAGTTTCATTTGCACAACATAATTAAAAATGCAAGCCGTAAGTTTGGTGGCTGAATGACATTTAACATGTGGTTGTGAGGCTGTTCGCTCATAAGCAGGTCCTACTTCTTTGGTTCTTATGTCCGTAGTTAGGATTGCCCATAAAACAACTCTAATTTTTTTTTTAAAATCCAATTTATAATACTCAGAAAATTGCAGATTTCTCAGAACTATCCCCAGTTATCTAAATATGACCAGGGTGGCTCATTCTTTCTCCACTCTTGCTTGATGGTAGTCTTTTCATTTGATTTACCATTACAATATGTATCTGCTGTTGAGGTGTATAACTTAAAGAGTAATGTCAGCAAGGATATATGGTGATCTTAGTAGAAGTTCATAAATATCATATAATGAAGTCCCATTCAGGTTCTGTCTAAAATTTGGGAGAGGCTGCAGAGGAAATAAGGTTTGCAGGAACTGGTTAGTTTTTTGAGATTCCGTTTGTTGCAGATCAGACGGACATCCTCAGGCACAACTAAACCATTTTCTCCAGAGCATCTGCTTAAGCAGTCTTAATGCTCTGAAGAAACTGATTATATTGCACGTTATGTGAAGACCCTTGACAGAGAATGCTCTTGGCCCTTGGTTAGTTCTAGTGAATCTTTGCTTTCATTAGGCATGAGAACAGGTCCACATTCGTTCTTTTATGTATGTTCAGAGAAAAATGTTATTGTCTTTGTCTGCCTTGTTTTGTACCTTTTTGTCAGTACTTACGGTTTTCTACCCCACTTTACTTCTAGCACCATGGTTGGTTCTGTTCCAGGAAGTACATATGCTAGCCAAGCTTCAGTCTACAGCCCACCTCCAGCTGCTCCTGCTGACGTTGCTGCTTACCAGAATTCTGGAACTATGTCGCAGGTGCCAAACTATAACTTAGTCACCTCATCCCTGCCCCAACCGCCAGGCAGTCAGCCACCACCACCACAGCAACAGCCTCCGTCATCACAACAAAATACTTATTCCCAGAAGGCACTACTATAGGATATAGGACTTCTGATTCCTAATCTGCTCTAACCTCTGCTGAAGGCAGTTTACAATGTTATGAGTTTATTCCTTAATATCTTAAACATGGGTTATCCTCAGCTTACTAGGAATCTTTCTTGGTGAACAAGTATGACGATTCTATTTGCACTGACTTTTTAGGATTTTTTTTTAAGTTTGCAAAGGAGTTAAAATACTTAGGACATTTAATTCCTTTTAAAATGCCTAAACATTGGTACATGGTTATTTATGTCTGCTGAAACTGGCTAGTTTGTGAAGAGTCAACTTGGCAAACTGTTGTGGCATATATGTTATGTACATATAGCGTGTTTGTGTTAGTGGCTGTTTTTGAATTATAATGGTGATCATGTGAATATATAACAGTGTTAAAGTAATTTACATTATCGTTTTATTAATCATGAACGGATGGACCATGTTCATGGGTTTTATAAGAATGTCTGTTCAAAGTATAGGAGAAAACTCTAACCTACATATCGCAAATACTTACAGGCTGTGGATATGTTCTTGAAACGGAACTGTCTAGTTTTCATTAACTGTACATTGAATGCAAAGTGTCTTGCCTTCCTGTAGCTTGTGGGTGCTACTAGATCACATTATCTACCAAAGTAAGAGGTCTTGAATTTCAGACACTTTGCAATCAGAAAACGTTCTGCTTTAATAAATAATGGTTTCAGAATAATAACTTGCAAGCTGCTAAACATATGGGACCACGAGACACATCTGATCAGTTTTATCTTTATTGTTTAAATTATGTAACTTACATTTCCATACTGGTTTTATGTCACCTGAATGCTGAAGTATATTCTTGTATATTGGTGGACATCACACCAAAGACAGAGAGGGGATACATTGGATATGAGCGAATGGCATTTTTAAACTGGAACAACAGCAGCAAAAACACTACATTTATTAAAGTCTTGTTAAGGACTGCCATAATTGTCAAATCACTTGATTGTGTGTGTTTTGTTAAGAAAAATATCTTTTGGTCTTTTATCCTCCTTCAGGGCCTCCATGTAGCCCAACATACTGGCTTTTCATGTCCATAAAGACACCATGAGCATGTTTTCAAATTAAAGAGATGGAAATAGCACTCATGCCCACTTCCTTTAAGGAAAAAAGGTCTCCTATTGTCTTGAGAGTTTGGGGCAAGAACTAATACTTTTAAGTATCAGGGCAAATGTCTGTGGACATTTTCTTCAGTAAGATGTAGGTTTTATTTGAACATAATGTGGTTTCCATTTTTCTTTGTTTAATTGTGTATTTGTTTTCTTTTTATTTACTACAGCATTTTTCTTTAGCATTCCTAGTATGCTTATGATACAGTATGTAACATTTTAGTAGTCATACCCAATTTTCAGGGGCACATAGATTACCACAGATGGGTGGTCTCCTTTGTTTACTCTGTCTGGAAATATGTTAGCTAATGGTCCTAGAACTTTAGGTCATACTTGCAGCAAAGAACTTTAGTGATTTACAGAATCTAAACAAATCACTGGAGTCTCTGCATGTACAGATGAGAATATCTGTTGAGTATGAGCTTCCCTACTGCTTCTGGTAGAGGTACCCTAACCCCACCCTTCTATGTCCTCTATCTCGTCCTGACTCTCCTAAACAAAGACTTTTTTCTAGGGGTTTCTAAGAAGCAAATTCTATTCTCCTCTCCCCAATTCTTCCCTTAGGTCCTAGATATCCATACAGTAATCTCATTCTTAAGGGAAGCATTGAGAACATTATCCTTATCTCTGAATCAGAGGTGCCTACGTCTTGCCTGACTTAGCCTGCTTCTCAGAGCTGTTCCTCTGAGCTTCTGAACTCACAGTCCAACTTTAGACATAATTGAACTTTTAAATACTTGATGAATGATCCTTTCTACTTCCCATACATGTTATTCTGCATGTTACATTTGTCCTTGTGATTCCACCTTATCCAATTGCTTTGGTTTCAGTTTAATAATTTTGTAATCCTAAATAAATTTACTTGGGAACGCCACTGAACTCAAACCTATTTACTTTCCATTAAATGTGCACTATACTACACTTATTTTTCAGCAAAGGTGCACTGTACCATCTTTTAATTTCAACTCCATTTATACTAACGTGAAAATCATCTCTTGTGAGGAATCAATTCTTTGGGAAGTTTCTAAGAATACCTAGGCACTAAACTGAAAGTATACAAACACTTTATCAATTCTGAATAGTACAATAGTATCCTCATTAGTGTTTGCAGTGGTGCTTCAGTGCTGCTGTGTCCACCTTTTCTTATTCCACTTACTCTTCTCCCTATTATACTTTCATTATTTTGCTTCCTGTATAATATCTCTGATCCATATTCTGATATCCTGGACCTCAAGAACCATCTAAGCTCAGACTTGAAATCCATCTTGTTCATCATCAAGCTTCTTATACTGACCAACTAAATGTTCCTGTGGAACCCGTAAGCAGGGCATAAAGGCAGTAATATTTATCCTCCAGCATCTGTTATCAGTACTGCGTGACTGTTGTATGTGGATGTGTCATAAAGCCAGCAATAACTGATAAAATGATCCTCCATTAATTTCTCTAACCCCCTTTTAAAGCCATTGTTTCATTCCCATTCTTAATGATATAACAGTGGCACTATCGGTTGATATCTTTTAACTGAACTCTCCACTATAACCCCAAGATTTCTTTTCAGTCAAATCAATATGTAGATATAGGTAGGTGATGGCCAAACTAGCAGGGTATAGTGGTTTGAATGTTGGACAAAGACTCCAGGGGACCATGTTTCGAATCTCCGTGCAACCAGGGAAATCTACTGGATTTACTCTTTCACTCTTAGAAGAAGGCAATGGCAAACCTCCTTTGAATAAATAGTGCCAAGAAACCCCTGTGATGGGTCACGTTAAGTCAGAGTTGACCTGAAGGCACATAACAGTAGGTGATGCCTCAGTGTTCATCCTTGAAAGCTGTTTATATTAAGCCTCATTTCCTGTTTTGAAGAGATGCCTTTATAGCTATTTGCATTTAACTTGACTTGTTTTTAGATCATGAACAGAGCAGGCATAATAACCTAGCTTTCTAAATAAGAAGACTGAACTGTTTGTGTTGTGTAGTGATTTGAGCATTTGACTGACCCTGGAGAGCAAGATTCAGTTCCCTGCTGAGCCCTGGAAACTCACTAGGTGACTGGATGCATCATATACTCTCATCTCCAGAAATCCAAGATATGTTTGCTTTAGGATCTCCAGAAGTTAAAAACAACTTGAAGGCACACAACAGGAGCAACAACAGTTTGTTTAAGCCATTCCTTGCATCTTAGCACTGTCATCTACATAATGCAAATCTAGTAACTAGTATTTTTCAAATATCCTATAAAGAAACTAAGTTTTCTTTTAAAGTTGCAATAATCCATGCAACCAAACTGCCATGTGTGAATTCAGAAATTACTCTTCAACTAATATTTAATCATTGATACTGGTACTGAATATCTTGGCTAGAATCATGATCGCAACGCAGGGAAAGGCAACTTGGTGCTTTCCATATGGTTTAGACTACAATTTCCATATATCCTGGCCAGTGTGGCCCATGATTGAGTATGGGGGTTTTAGTCAGATTGTATGGAGGGAACCAGGACCACTTTAATGTAATGCACAATATTTCCCCATCCTCCTCCACTACTACCTCCAGTATTATTTATATTCTGTCCTTTTCCCAAAACTGAGAGTCAAAGTGGTTTATGAGTTAAAATAAGTACTGTCCAAATAATAGTAAATCTCTTTGATATAATCTTTTCAGTTGCTAATAATTAAAGTGTCTCATTTACCTGCCAACTTATCTACCATTTCTCTCTGTCATTATTTTCCTTATTAGATTATGGTAAATACACATCTCATTATTTTCCATATTCACAATTTCTTTGCCCATTAGATCATGAAAATCAAAACTTAAGGGTTATTAGGTAGCGTGCCAAGCGAAGGTTTGGACTTGAAAGCGCTTCAGACCATCTGAATTACTATCAGTATCATTCTTCTTTTTTAAAAAATAATGCTTGTTTCTAAGTAATTAATTTCATTATCCGAATAGCATCATGTCCTAGAATTGGCACTGAATCTTTCACCATGCAGTTAGGTGAGGAAGAGGCAAGTATTTTGGAAAGTGGTATATTCCTTACTAAGATTTTCAGTTAAATCCTTAGATCTTACTTCACGTTTTTATAGGATAGAACTTCTTCATATATCTTTACAACTGCAGCTAATGTGGAAACGTTTCATGTATGGTTTACCCTAATTTCAAAGGTACTACAGAAAATCACAAGAGGTCTTATAAACTGCCCCTATATGACTTTATGGTTGCCTCGAAAATTGTAGTTTACCCTTTTCTTAGGGAAGCAAAGAATGAATACCAGCATTGGAATTTACTATTAAAATGCTATCAGTATCACAGTAATCCTCCATGACACGTGCAGCAGCTAATCCTGACATTCTAGGGACCTGACAGACAGTTTGAAAAACTTACTTGAACTAAGTCTTTGCTAGGAAGTTTTTTAGAGCCTCCAGGCATGTGTTGTTTTCATGAGAACAGTTCTGTACTCTTCAGTCTGAACTATATTTTTACATAAAACATTTGGGCTTACTGTTTTAAATCTCTCTGTGTTCACGCACACTGTTGGTAGCAGTCTCTGTGCAGCAGTCTGTCCAGATCCATTAGTTGTTTTCTTCTCTGCCGCATGCGCATCCTTTATTTACTTTTTCTTTTGAAAGTCTCAAAATTAAGTTTAGCCCATCATTACCACTGTGATGTCCCCCTCTCAAATCTGTCTCAATTAATGAGAGATCACTTTGAGCCCATTTCATCCTATGATCGTTACCTTTTGCGTTTTAAGATCCCTTTCTGGTGGCTGTCGCGTCTGCCAGCTGTTCCATCAGCCTCCCAACAATCTTTGGCCGCATGTGAAAAGTTGAGACTATGTTGTGCCTGAATATGATCTCTCTCCTGAAGAGCAATGCCTGGTTTCCATTCTGTTCTGGAGTGGTGTCTTGTTTTGTCATCTTCCCCAGATAGCAAGATAAGAAATGGGCCTTATTCACCTTTAGATGAAGGACACTCCTATCCTGCTTGCAAAGAACTTGATCCTTTGGGAAGGACATTGTTATATCAATCCCTCTAAGTAATTGTCACTGCTAGTTTCAATAATCTTCCTATGGTATGAGCTATTTGCTTGGCAATGGATTCTCAGTGGGATTAAGAACTGTTCAAGAAGAAGTATGGCCATCTCCATGGTCTGTAGAGGCATTTCCATTTCTGATCTTTGCATAACCCTTACTTGGTCTGTGCCTTCCATGTTACATGCTGGACATCCATGGAACCATGGATAGACTATTTTGCAGAATAGTCCTGAATATTTTCCTTATGTCATGCCACAATTAAGTAAAGAGAATAATGCATAATGAATTAATTGTTTGCCCACATATGAAAAACAATTGAGAAGAAGTTCAGGTCAGTATCCTACAACTGGTCTTTGAATATTTGTATGTGAATCACTTGATCTAAACTACATCACTGCTGCAGGTGTTTTCCTTTACTTTCTTATTTATTTAATTTTATTCTTTATTTAATTTGATATCCTGCCTTTCTCCCAACATGGGAGCTTGGGTCAGCTTACAACAAGTGAAAACCAAGTACAGCTAAGATCTTACTATACAAAAGTTGAAAAACAATTCTAATCAATTCTGCGAAAAGCACAAAGTTAAATCAATTTAAAATACATACTTTACCTTAATTTGGTTGTCTCCAGTGTGTTCAATAGGAATGTAGTTACCATTTTCTTCAGAAATCGCCCTTCTAGAGGAGATGACATGAAACATTTCCCTGGGCTGAACTCTGAAGCATTTCTGGAGTCTCCTCAGTACAGGAGAGAACCCTGCAGAGGTAACCCTTTAAAAGAAGTTGTAATTAACTAAGTTGCTTTCTTTTGTTTCTGATCTCTCTTTTTAAAATACACTTGAACAAATATCTTCTGCCTTAATCACATCTAGCTTTCATATTTTTGTATGGTCTTATCATTTTCATGATCTCAGACTTCTCATTTTGGATAACAGTGTATTAATCATCTTGAGATCTCAGTAGCATTGCTAAGAACTTCTGCTTAAGTTGTTGAGGTATTAACAGTGATATTTCTAAAATAATTATTAGGTGCTGTATGGTATTTGCATGCTTAATTAAGCATTGAAAAAGTAAGCTTTAGGAGGCACCATTGGTCAATGGTGTAAAAGTAGAATTTTCAAGGTCTCAGTGTCATTCAGTCCATTGGTTCTTAATCCTGGATCTCCCGGATTAAGGATTAAGGTCAGAGGTTCTGGAAGTTGTAGTCCAGTATAATCTGTGAATCCAAGGCTGGGAACCACTGACCTAGTCTAATTTTCTTTTCAAAGAGCTACACCATTTATTCCACACACCTCACCAATCCAGATCATGATGTCAGAAGTAGATAATTTATTACATGGTAGAAGATGACTGCAAAGTTGTCAGCTTTGGATGAGTTTAGGAACTAAGTACATGTTATGGATAAAAGCAACTGGTTTGCAGGGTCATATTTTGCTCTAACTTGGGCAATTTAGGGGTAGGAGGATTCCCTCCCAAGTCCAGGATTAGGTTTTGTGTACGATAAAGTTTCTTGCTTTCCCAAAGACAATTCTGAGGTACATATTCGTATTCCCAGTTCTAATTCTGAGTTGAGAAGTTTCTGACAACTGAAAAGGAAGAAGAAAACCCAGGATAGAATGTGAAGAAACAAATCATTCCTGGATCAACCAGTCACAAATAAGACATCAGGACAGAAATTGCAAGTTGACCTCATTACCCAATGTTTTTTGGATACAGATTCTTTTAGCTAACAATTAAAAACTTTGTTCCAGTCTAAATGTAAAAGCTCTGTTTGTAAGTGTTAATTATACTAGTTATTTTAACTCCAGTAGGTAGTCTTCTCAGTGTTATCTTTTGTTATTTTTTATTTTAAACGAAGCCTTTGGAATTAAGGTTGAGGAATGCTCAGTACATTAGAACATGACATGATGCATATTTTGCAAATTGTTTGCAAAAAATTATCTCCTAAAGATATATTATGTGTAGTGGAGGTAATTTTCTTCTGACACCATGAAACATGCATTGTATTTCTTGGTACTGTTTATGCTGTAAAAATATAAACTTTGATTGTTCCTTTCATCTTGCTTTTGTATACTACATTATGAAGCAACTCCCAAGTGGCTAACATCCTTGAAATCTAACTTTCAGTTCCCTGTTTGCCCATTTCTTTGCCTTACTGTTGTCTCCCATACAGCTATCCATGAGCTCCCATACAGCTATCTCCCTTAGATATGCATGTACCAACCCCACTTTTCTCTCAACATGGATTCCAAGGCAACTCGCTGCAAAGGTTAAAATGAATACTGCTAAAACACAGTGATTTTGTTTTCTAAACAAACAAACAAACAAACAAACAAACACACTATCCTATTAAAACAACACTAATTTAAAGAAGTTTAGAGGCATTTAAAGCATGACATTAAGAATAATGATGTAGCATGTACCATGACTTTAGAACTTTCATCACTTGGAATCTACCCATGTAAAATGATCTCCCCATTTCAGACACAATTGCCCACTGCTGCGCTAGGACTTTATTCCCTAGTAAGTGCATATAGGATTATTGTCTTATTGACTGGAAATTGCTTAACAAGGAGCTTTGACTATAAAGCTTTGATCTGAGGGAGGAAACAGTATGCTAGTCCCAGTGGAAATGTTTATTGAGCTAGCAGTGTAATCTTATGCATGTAAATTCAACTGTGCTCAGTGAGGCTTCATTAAAAGGATTGGCTATACCACATACTTGCATGAAATCCCCTGTAACAACTGTGACAAACATAAGCACAAGACACACTCCATATATGTGAGGGTTCTGTACTAGGAATTCTTGCAAATACTGGAATTTGTCAATACTTGTGTTCCATTATATTCAGTGGCAGCACATTGGTGTGCAATGTTGCTGCCATTTTAGCTATAGGTATGTGACATTTTACATGAACTGGAAATCCCTCACACAGGGTCACAGGGAGGGAGGGTCCACTGTATGAGCATTTTTCACCAGAGTAGTGGTTCTTAACCTGCAGTCTAAAGGCCCTCAGGGGGCCTTGATGTCCTCACGGAGGTCCACAAAGGCTTGAAGAAATGTTACAAGCTTTTATAGTTGAAAGGAAGAAAGATGGACAGCCGTACACTGATATCAAAGAATTGGAGTCTTTTTTTGTGTTAGACATCATTTCTACAAAGGTTCATTATAATATCTCAAACCACTCCCACATTTTTTTAAAAAAATCTTTGATGCCCTTTAGGGTTTTAAATCTCATGTTAAGTTTTGATCGTCTGCAACAACAAAAGATATTTAAAGGGGGTCTGTGGTAAAGAAAAGGTTAAGAACCATTTAAGTAGAGTACAGTTGGCCCTACACACTTATAGGTTTCACTTTTATAGATTTGATTATTTACAAGTTTCTCCAAGCCCTGTTCCCCTGCCTCAAGTACCTCTTTTCTGGGCGAAACTTCCATCTTGTTGTCCATTAAGATGGTCTGGTGGGATATTTTGGTTGGCCCAATTAAGGTATTGCTCGTTTGCAGATTTTTTGGGATGTTGTTGCATTTTGCTGTATCGCCAACACAGCTACCCCAGATATGTTTTCTGGATCTGAGAACTGTAGAGGCGGAAGAAGTTACCAGGAGCTCTTTTTAGGAAATATATCATGTCTTCTTAAGAAAAAGTCAAATCTCTCCTGATTCCAGCTTTATTTCCCAGAAAGTATTTCTGTGATTAAAAAGGTTTGGGACTTCTTCTTTCTTAAAATGAGGAAGTGAAATAGATGTTACAGAAGAATGTTTCTCAAGAAGTAAACTCATCTGATACCACACATCTTAAAAGTGTACATACATCACTCTGTGCTATAGTATTACTTTTTTAATATAATGGTTTAGTGTTTCCTATAATTTCATCTTTCTAAAATCTCTTTTATATTGTCATATGTTAACAGTTAGCACATGTGCGATGTGTTTAATAATGTAAACCGTTTTTTTAAAAAAAAATTAAAGAAAGAGAAGAAACATTATTCTCTACATTGTCTTAGTACCATGAAAAGCAAATATCTAAATGCCCCTCTAAACTACAAACCCCAGAATTCCACAGGATATTGAAAGTGGAATAATAGCACTGTAACAGTGTAGTGCGGAAAGGCCGATACTGACAGCATCTTAAGCCAGGCATCTCCCTGAAGGTAAAACCAGGGAAAGCAATTTGTTAGGGCCAGCTGGGGGGAGGGGGGAGGGAATACAGACAACTGGGTGGGTTGTGCTATTACTTACAAGAATATAAGAACAGCCTTATTGGATTAGTCCAAAAGCCCATCTAATCTAGCCTCTTGCTTCCTATAGTGGTCAATGAGAAGTCCACATGCCTCACAGAGTGATAATAAACAATAAACAATGTTTATCATTGAGTAAACTACTGTTATGGCATCTACTAGAATCCACAGCTGAGCAGTGGATTCAAAGGATCTACTGTAATTGTGACTAGCAACTGGATTTTGGCTGTAACTTTTCAAAAGATAACACATAGCTTTATTCTTCCAATTTAATTTCACTTGCAGTTGGTGGATATTACCCTGGCAAATAATAATTTCATTTTCCCCCTGCCAATTATATTCTCATATTGTGGGAACTGATATGGGGAATCTATGTGTCACTACTGTTGCATACCCTCCAACATTTCACACATGAAAACATCAGAGTGTGGTCCAGATGGCAAATGTTATTTAACTAGAAAGGACAAACAAGCTAGGAGAGGCTACGATAGTTTGCTTTTGTCTGAACCTATGAAAAAGGGCAAAATTCCACCTCAATTCCCTTTGCCGAATTGAGCACAAACTACTTTTGTACTTTTCACTTAGTTTGCAATGATGGAAATAAGCCAAGGACAAAGGGGGAAAGTGGAACGAGGAGCAAGAAACTGAGACATCAGTGGTAGAGCTTGGACTGTGTGGAGGGGGGGTAGGAGAGGGGGGCTACCATGCAAGGGGCATGGCTACTGTGTGTGGGGGCATGGCTATGGTGCATGGGGGAGTGGCCAGGGTGCACGGGGGTGTGGCTATGGGCCAGGACACCCCAAAAACATTGCCGCCTGGGGCGAATTGCCTCCCTGGCCCCCACCCCTACACGACTGTGGGGTATTTTAAAAGCAACTGGAAAAGTGGGGTGACAGTGGATTAATTGGAAGTGTCTCTGTCAAATCAAGACAGCTGGAAGGTATGCTATTGTTTATCTGCTCATGATCTCTAAAACTATAATACTTTTGTTTCGATTCATCAGGATTGAGACTCAGACCATTTCCGCACTACACTGTTATAGTGCTATTATTCCACTTTCACCATCCTATGGAATCCTGGGTTTTTCAGTTTAGGAAGGGGCATTTAGAATTCTCTGCCAGAGACCTCTCTGGCTTCAGTAAACTATAAACCCCAGAATTCCACAGGATGTTGAAAGTGGAATAATAGCACTATAACAGTGAAGTGCGGAAATGGCCTCATCATACCTGAAGTACATTCAGCCTTCCACATTTGTGGGTTTGACTTTTGCAGAGTTGATTATTTGTGAGTTTCCCTGCCTCCTTACTTCAAGAGCTTCTTTTCTAGGGGAACCTTCCCTCTCTGTGGCTCCAATCAGGCCATGCAGCCCTTTAAAAAACTGCCTCTGGTTCTCCTCCACCACCAGCTGCTGCCTGGTCACCTAAGGACAGATTACAGCCTGATTTCTCAACATCACAAAACTTCTTCCAATATCCCACACACACCCAAGGAAGGAGATGGGCAAGAGAAAGGAAGTCTAGGGCCACCATAGCAACCCACCCCCTTTCCCTCTCTTTTCCCTGATCTGACTCTGGGTACCTGGTCTCCCCACCATGCCTCGGTTCCCTTCCCCCCGAAATACACATTATGATATTTGCATTTTTCCACTTTTGCTAGAGTCCTGCACCCTTAACCCTAGCAAATGTGGAGGGCCAACTGTAGATCAAATAACAAGTTTATCTATTTTGGTGGGCCCACTCTTGTTAGAGCCACATTAAACCCAGTATGTATCCCAGCATCAAGGCCATTTTATAATGAGATTTGTGATCTGGCTTCCTCTTTACTCATCAAAGATGCTCCATTGTTGAGTTTATTACTTTGCTCCCTTTCTTCCATTTCTGAGGCAGCAATGATGTTTTTCTAGCCACCATGTACAGCCCACTGAACTATCCGATTATGGGCAGGCACATCTATTCACAGCCACCACTCTGTCACGCTCTTCATGCTATGAACGCAATGGCATCCCAGCTTTATTTCCGTGATCCCAGTATCTGTCAGCATTTCTTCTGTTACAGTCAGACTATTGAGACTGCAGTAGCACATGGTTGGCCTCCTCCACATAGGAGGCTTAATTTTTGTAATATTTTTTTTTATTAAATATACATACATATACCTACATACATACACCAAATGTATATATACATATGCAGAATGAAAAATAGAATACATTACATGGGAATCGAACGTCAACCGAACAACTTAATATATTCATAATCTCCTGTGCCCCATTGTTTCTCATTTAAATTTGAACTTATATAATGTTACCATATTAAATCATTAACTGTATGATATTTTGAATGTCATAAAATATCATGAATGTCATAAAAGTAAGTGAAAATCATATTGCAGCTTAAGCTAAGAGAAACAGAAAAAAAAGAAAAAGAAAGAAAAAGAAAAAGAAATAAAGGAAAGAAAATGTTGTATGTTCACCTGCATTTTATGTAATTTCTATTCATAAAAGGTATGTGCAATAGAAATTTCTGCCTCTTATAGTCCTTCCTCCATATACGTTTGGGTTTACTAGTCTTGTCGTTCTATCATTTATTATGTTTAGAAACTTCTATATCCACTCCCCCGATTCCTGTTTCTGTACCCCTGGAGTCTTTTGATTGATCTGGAAATAGACTATAGGTTCTAATGAATTTAGACAGCCCTTCCCTAGCTACAGTCAATCTGTACAGTCAAATCTGTAAACTACATAAATGCATTCCCAAATGGCATTTTATAAGCTCCCCTTCAAAGTACAATAAATGTATATGTTGTCACTTTTGACCCAGAAGACCTGACTCAAATTCTACCTTATTCTTTATGGAGCTTTAATTATAATACTCACAAATTAATTGTCTCCCCTCACTGATGATCTTAAGCTGTTAATTACCAGAATCCACTCCTTTTCAATTTTTTCCTCATCTCTTCCTCTAATTATATGAGTTAAAATGTCCATTGTTTTCATCTCAAAAACATCATGATGCCATTCTTCTATAGTAGGAATATCAGTTTTTTTCCATTTTCTTGCAAAAACTATTCTTGCTGCCGTTATCAAGTATAGAATAATTCTCCAATATTTTGAAAGATTTAAATGTAGTTTATGAGTCATATTTAACAAGTATAGTTTTGGGGACATAGGAAATTTATACTTGAATACTTCTATAACCTTGTTACGGACATTAATCCAGAATTTTTTTGTTTTCTTACACGTCCACCATAGATGGTAAAACGTACCTATCTCATTCCAACATTTCCAACATGTTCCAGAAGTGGACTTATATATCTTGTTTAGTTTTTCAGGTGTTAAGTACCAACTATATAACATTTTCATGTAGTTTTCTCTTAAGTTTTGGGCTGCAGTAAATTTGTATGACTGTATCCAACTCTGTTCCCAGTGCTGTATTTGAATTGTTTCTCCTATGTTCTTTGCCCATTTAAGCATAGTATCCTTTATTGTTTCTTCTTCCCTTTCTGATAAAGTAAGATTTTATAAAACTTTGACATTCGATTGCTCTCATTATTGAAAATTATTTTTTCAAACTCATTCTTGTCCTCCTCCTTCACAAACACTTCTAGCTTGGCATCCATTTTGAATCTTTCCATCAGTTGTCTATATGGAAACCAATTGCATGTTATGTTATCTTTTGCCAGTTCTTCTCTAGTCTTTAATCTATAAGTGTTCTGTGGAGAAAGAAGAATTATGTCTTTATATCGCAGCTACATTTCTGAAGGAGTTTTCCAACATCCAAAGAAGGCTTCTTGGGGGGAGATCCAGAGTGGCATTTTAGCATAATAGGATTTCTTGAATAATAGAGTATTATGAACGGCACAACGAAAAACAGATGGCCCTGGTGTTCATAGATGCCGAAAAAGCAGTTGATTCAGTCAGATGGGTTTTTTTGAAGGAAACATTCAGAAGAATGGATGCAGGGAAGAATTTTCTGACCTGGTTAGAAACTAGTTAGAAGCTGTATACAACAAACAACATATCTTGGTAAACAGAGAGAAATCAAATGTGCTTGAATTGAGGAAAGGCACCTGGCAAGGTTGTCTATTATCGCCACTCCTCTTTATTATTATACTGGAGCTATTTAACAAAACAATTAGAAATGATATTGACATAAAGGGGCTCCAATTAAAAGGTCATAACTTTAAACTAAAAGCCTTTGCAGATGACTTGAGTTTTTTTTTCTAGAAGACCCAATTACAAGTCTGTCCAAGTTGACCTGTGTTTTAAATGAATTTGGTGAGTGCTCAGGAATAAAGGTCAACAAAGATAACACATCAATTCTGACCAAAAACCTTAGAAAGAGAGAGGAAGAAGAATTAGGTACGATCTCAGGTTTCAAGATTGAGAAGAAAATCAAATACTTAGGCATTTGGCTTACTAAGCAGAATAACCAACTTTTTGAGATCAGTTATCTAAAGACTTGGAATAATATCAAAAAAGACCTAGAAAATTGGAACAAGCTAAATCTATCATTACTTGGAAGGTTTGCTACTATTAAAATGAATATATTACCTAGGATGAATTTTCTCTTCCAAAATATTCCTATAATAGTAAATAACAAACCTTTTGCAACATGAAAAAAAGATTTGACTAAATTTATTTGGGCAGGACACAAACCAAGAATAAAATGGAACATATTAATGGACTCCAAATTTAGAGGAGGCTATGGAGTCCCAGCTTTAAAAATCTATTAGTATGCAAGTGGTCTGAGCTGGTTGGCTGATTGGATATCTCTGAGAAACGAAAAACTGCTTGTGTTGGAAGGAGCTGATGCCAGAATGGGGTGGCACGTCTACCCATGGTATGTCAAAGCCACGGTAGACAACGGATTTTCTAATCACTATCTTCAAAAGGCATTACTAAATATTTGGAATAAATTCAAGGAGGCTTAATTTTCATGATCCCATTTTTTTGCAACTGTCCTTTCCTTCTTTGTACCTTAGTCTCTTCCTCTTAGTGAGCTTCCTATTGCTAGTTGCCTGTCCGCAACTACCCTTCACTCCTCAAGAGACCCACCACTAAGAAGAGCTGATGCAGACTCCTTTTTTCTAAATCTGTTGATCTGTATCATAAGAAACCACCATAGGGCCTTCAAAGGATAATAAACAAATTTGTGGAAAACAAGAGTTCTTTTTTTAAAAAAATGATTTTTTTATTGAAAAAAAATGCCACCATTATAAAATTCATCTTCTTTCATCACCAGTCTTTCCTATAATTATACAATCTACATTCCTCCCCACAACCCTCGATTCCATGTTTTAGCATTTTCCCCAAGTTATATCCTCTTTCTGTTTTGTTACTATGTAATCTCTTTTTTACCCTCAAAACATGTTCTACTTTAACAGTTAAAGAAATAAACATCTATTCATCACATTTTTAACCGAACCTCTCCCACTTTCTTTGTTCTATTACATCTAATAATCTTTTATCTCTCCTAACATTTAATCTAATCTGTTACTGATTGCCATTCTCTATCAAATTGTTGAGTAGAACTGTCTTTTAACAAACTAGAGAGTTTTTCTATTTCCTTCATGTCCATGACTTTAATTTTCCATTCATCTATAGTTGGGCCATCTTTCTCTTTCCAGTGCTGGGCATAACATAACCTAGCTGCTGTTATTAAATACAAAAATATCTTCATATTCTTTCTCATTCTTTTTGTGGCCCCAATATATTAAGCAGGTACATTTCAGGTTTCATTTCGAATTTTAAATTTAGAATCTTTTGAATTGTGTCGTGGACTCTTTCCAAAATTTTTTTGCAAGGTGGCATGTCCTCTGCATATGGTAATGAGTGCCTGCAGTGTTTCCATTCTTCCAACACATCTTATTCCCTTTTTTTTGTTATCCTCTTCAACTTCCGTGGGGTCATGTACCACCTATGCAACATTTATAATAGTTTTCTCATGTTCAAAGACAATAATTGTTTTAAATGCCATCCATTCACTCTAAGGCCATTTCCACACTACACTCTTATAGTGCGATTATTCCACTTTCAACATCCTATGGAATGCTTGTGTTTGCAGTTTAGGGAGGGGACAGCTGGAATAATTGAGCTATAAGAGTGTAGTGCGGAAATGGCCTAAGTGTGACAAAGGTAATTTGCTCTTGCACACCTTCCAACTGTCCCAGTTTGGCAGACACAGTTCAGATTAATCCTCTGTTGAAAATAAACCAGTGTTGAAAATAAACCAGTGTCTCTCTTTTCCTCTTCCCTTTTCCCCTCTTTGTACTCAGCTTACTTCAGTTACTGCAAACTGACTTCAAAGTGCAGAAAAAGTTTGCATCAATTAATTCAGTAGCGAGGAGAGGCAGGGGCAGACTCTTACTCTTCTCTGAGGCTCAGGCAAAAGAAAATTGCTGCAGCCCCTCCTAGCTTGTGTGTTCTTCCTCATTAATAACTTTTGCCATCTTGATCACACTCTAATGTTGCCTGGCCATCCGTGTCATAATTTTTGTCTGTGAAATGTTGGAGAGTATGCTCTTTTTTTAAAAAAAAATATTTTTTGTTGAATAAAAACATGAATAATTACAGCCTTAAATTTGCCTATGAGGCAAAACTTGTTCCCTTCTTTTCATTCTTTCCAGTTTGTCAAAAGACCTTCATAGAAGCGACTTGAATAAATGATCTGTTTCCCTTATTTCATGTGAGGCATTTTGAGGGAAGAAAAAATATGCTGAGCAGTCATCAATTTATCACCTGGAACTTGGTGGAAACTCTTCCTTCCTGGTTCCTTCAGCAGTGAAATTAGGCTAGGGAAGCACAGTTTGAACTATGAATTCCTGTTATTTCAAAATGCCCCCATGTGGCAGGGAATTTCCTTATCATTAGACAACCAGAATGCTCTCTCTGAACTATCAGTTCTCAGAAATGAGCATAGCTTTCCTCCTTGCCGGCTCCAATAAGATATGGTACAAAAAGGACCCATTACACGGCATAGTCTGGTGGAAGGGAAGCCAGCGGTAACACGCTTACAATGATTGTTCCCTTGCTATTGGTTTTTCTTTCAGTTTTTCATGATGCAGTTTCACTAGTGGGTAAGTCACTATGGTATCTTAAATGAGATATGATAATGGAATTGCAACATTTATTTATTTATTTATTATCTTTGCTTAGGAGGAAACAAGGTTTCAAACTGATAGTGTAATTATTTGAAATGCATACTGATTTATATATCCTACCAATCTTATCTTTTTTTAAACAGCTCAACTAGGATTTTCTGTTGGCTGATGCTTTGGGTAGCAAAATCATGTTTCACTCTACTCATTTCAAAATGCATTTTAATGCCTTAATTAAAATATGAATACTGGAAATGAGTTGCTTGTTGTTACAAATGCAAAGTATCTCAAATGCCCATGCATATTATAGAATAGTTGAAGGCATATAAAAATAAGTATAGAACTGTATATCATTATAGCATCCCTCAACAGTATGCAATTCTACTAGGATTATTCAAAGCATAAAAAATATTTTTATCTACAACTATATGACTATGATCCCTTTTTATAGCTTTGATGACAATAGTAAAGTTGCAACCACATAGTAAGTATATCACAACTGCTGCAATTCTCTATCAGTTTATATCTGAGAAAGGCCACTGAAATCAGTGGGACTTATTTCTGAATAAAAGTATATAGAACTGCACACTGCTGTAAATCTTTTATGATTTTTGGAAAGGCATGTGTTGCAAAAATACAACATACTGACTTTGTGCATATGTAAGGGTTGTCATATAAGAGCCATCGAGGATGCATTGTTTTCAGTATTTCCTGAATTTTACAGAAATATGAGTTTGTAGATGCAAAATCTTTTTCACAGGTTCTACTTTGGTTTGTTTCCCGTATTGTCTAGTGTTATTCCTGCTGAACAGAACTCTGTACAAGGTTACCTTAATCAGCAGATGAAGGAGGGCAGGGAGAATACACAGTTTACCTTGTTCCAAACCTCTCAAGCTCAACATGTTGAGGTTGAGATTCTGCATATACACATATATCCTTCTATATTTGGGACCTGCTAAACCATCTACACTGAGCTCAGGAGTGCCCAGAAAAAGGAAGATGGAGTTTTCATATGCTACATCATGCATTGTTTCAGATGTACAGACCTTTATGAGATTCTTTACACCTGTGGGTTCATTCCTGATTTGTATCCAGAGACAAGAATCCTCTTAAATCCAGAGCTGTATCTGAGTGCTAGTGTGGTCTACTGGTCTGAGAATTGGCCTACAGCTTTAGAGACCAGGATTCAAATTCCTGATCAGCCATGGAAACCCACTGCATGACCCTGGGCAAGTCACTCTTTCTCTGCCTCAGAAGAAGGCAAAGGCCTCTGAACAAATCTTGTCAAGAAAACCCCGTGATAGGTTCCCCTTAGGGTTGGCATAAGTCGGAGATGATTCGAAGGCACACAACAACGAAACAGCTATATCTGGATAGAGTGAACACAGGTACATGTTTACACATGTTCACTTTATGTGAACATGTAAATAGCCCATAGATTTTGCCAGAAGTATAACTCTAATTTGGGTTTTCTTAAGGACATTCTGAGGAAGATTTTTCTTTGTATGTGAGAGAGGCAATTTTGAGGGAGAAAGTAAGATTTGAGAGGGGAAAGAAACTGAAGGGAACAAAGGAAAAGTGTGTAAATAAAAAATGCCAAGTAGACAAGACAATGGAAAACAAGAACTGCATCTAATACCCTCAACACAGCCTTCATCCAACAGAGGCAATAGCAGAGTGCAAGATGAGGTGTTCAGATGCCTTTTAGTCCAGCGTTTGTAGCCACAGAAGGGCCAGAGATAAGACAAGTGGACAGCTGCTTAATTGTTTCTGATCTCTGAAGAGGAAATGTTCTTGTTTGCATGGACACTTTTCACAGAAGCAGAAGCAAGAGCCCTGATTTTCAAGGTTTCTTTCTCATGTGGATAGTCTTCAGGTAACAGGAACTTCTCTTCAGAGACACTGTTATCCATATCAGGAAAGCAATGACAGGCAAGGGCTTGGGCTGCCAGTTCAGGCTGGGTCCTGAGGCTTCCAGGCCAAAACCTGAGACTTAGGGCCAGCCGCTGGTGATGTCAGCAAGTGCTAAGTACCAGCCACAGTTACTCACACATTGTTCTTCAAAACAGAGATCATATGTTCCTGTTTGGCAATTAAGACTGAAGTCTTCACTAAAGTGGCTGTTCCAGTTCAAGGTGAAATGAGGGAATTATTTCTTCTCCCTTACTTAGAGAAATGGGACAAGGAACATTTACGATATTGACAAGCTGAAACATGTCCAGAAGAGAGCAACCAAAATGGTAGACGGCTTGGAAACCATGGCCTATGTTTTCCAGGCCATCTACCATCATTTTCACCACTGAGTCTTGCCTTGTTAGTTTTGAAGGATGAGGTGCTATCACATGGAATCAAATAGTCACAACTAAAATTCTATCTTTGGGTTTCTCCTCTGACTTTCTGCTTAGCAAGGAATATGATCAGGTCAAAATAGCTAACAAACAACATATTACTGATCAAGAGCACCAAATGGATCTAGCTAGGTCCCTTTCCATTACTGCCAGCAAGAACAGTAGGTTTCTTACAGTTCCTATGGCATATATAAGCAAACTAGAAGTGCCCAAACACCGTAATGCCTTTACTTCGGCTCATTGTTGTGTTCGTCCTTCAGCTGTTTTTGAAGGACACTATAGGAAGACCCCATATTTGGACAGATACTGCCCTTGCGATTCTGGTCAGATAGAAACAGTGGAACATGTATATTTTTCAGTGTTTATACTATAGAGACTTACGTACTGATCTTATTTTGCCAATACTCCACAAATATCCAGGATGTTTAGAATAGTTATATGTTTCTTTGCTGCTCCCCACTATAACCTACATAGTGGCTAAGTTTTGTGCAGCAGCAATTAAAATTTGTCAGGTGATGAGCTGCACCATGGATTAGTATAACAATAGTCCAGTTGGGCTCTGTTAGGACTAGTTGGGTTCTGTTATCTGACAGATTAATACTTATCTGTGTTTGTGTCTGTATTTGCATCCTTCTGTATATTTATATGTTTGTTTGTTTTTTTGGATTTTATTCCTCTTATGTGGGTCTATGACTAAAACTATCTATCTGTCATGCTCTATGATGACCGGCTTAGGGAACCAGTATGTTTAGTCTGCGGAAGAGAAGGTTAAGAGAGGACATGATAGCTATATTTAAATACTTGAAGGGATGTCATATAGAGGATGGAGCAAGCTTGTTTTCTGCTGCTCCAGAGGCTAGGACACAGAGCAATGGCTTCAAACTTCAGGAAAAGAGATTCCATCTAAACATTAGGAAGAACTTCCTAATGTTAAGAGCAGTTTGACAGTAGAATACACTGCCTGGGAGTGTAGTGGAGTCCCCTTCCATGGAGACTTTTAAACAGAGGCTGGATGGCCCTCTTTCGGGAATGCTTTGATGGTGTATTCCTGGATGGCAGGAGGTTGGACTTGATGGCCCTTGTGGTCTCTTCCAACTCTACAATTCTATGATTCTATGATTTAATCTAACCTACTTGATTCTTGTCAGAAGGTAGATGGAGAGCAAAGTGGAGTGTGAGTTCTGGTATGACAAACACTGGAAGGGAAGGAAGAAGCTAACTGAGCAAATGCATAGACCCCTCAGAAAGCCTTTGCAAGTTGCATCAATAAATTGATTAGACTTTGCAGATTGTAGTAGGCTGCTTCCCTACTAGCTGAACTGAAGATTTGGGCATAGCCTTTTCCTCCTACCCAGAGCTGAGCCCACCAGAACTCGAGAATTTCCACCATGTCTGCTGCCTGGAGATGACCCACAAAAAATTGGAAAATAAGGGCCAGATCTTGAGACCTGGTGTCCCTAGTGAAGGCAGAGCTGGGAACTCACTTGCTTCCATGTTCCAGAATGCATGCTGAATAAAGCGTGATCTGAGTTTAAATGTACATGTGTACTGACCAGCAGTCTCTATACAGTGTATACTCATTGAATGTTACATGAGAATAACTACACCAGGTTACAGGTCAACAAGCACCTCATTTCAAGAAGGATATTGACAAGCTGAATGTGTCCAGAGGAGGGTGACCAAAATGGTGAAGGTTCTGGAAGCCATGCCCTATGAGGAACGTTTTAGGGAGCTTGGTATGTTTAGTCTGCAGAAGAGAAAGTTAAGAGGGGACATGATAGCCAAGTTTAAGTATTTGAAAGGATGTCATATCAAAGAAGGAACAGGCTTGTTTTCCACTGCTCCAGAAACTAGGACAAGGAGCAATGGATTCAAACTACAGGAAAAGATATTCCACTTGAACCTCAGGAAGAACTTCCTGACACTCTGGACTGTCCAGCAGTGGGATATGCTGCCTTGGAGTGTAGTGTAGTCTCCTTCTTTGGAGGTTTTTAAACAGAGGCTGGATGGCCATCTGTTGGGAGCACTTGAGTGTGTTCCTGCATGGCAGGGGGTTTGACTTGATGGCCCCTGTGGTCTTTTCCAACACTGTGATTCTATGATTCTATAAGCTATATACACACATGCACAGACTGACCTGTGTAATGTGTAAACACTGGTACTGATCCAGCTATTTTCTATTGAGCCATGTGTTCTCTAGTAGATTTCAAAGTAGCTATACAATAGTTAAATAAATTTCTACTATTAACTGTAATGATAGCCAATAACTAGGATGGCTTTAAAAAGGGATTAGACAGATACAAACTCTACTAAGGATGAATATGAGGAAGGGAAGAATGAAGCAGCTTCCTCACTTCCTGCTTCCGTATTAATTGAGCAGGAAATTAACTAGGAAATGGTTTGCTTGTTTATTTAAAAGTCTTTAAATGACCTTACCCTTTTCAGTTCTACAATTCCCAAGGCATATTCTGTAAAATTATATAAAATTAGACATAATGAAACAGTGTAATTAAAACAGGTTTACTCATATTTATTTGTTAATGTAATTAAAACATCGTCATGAAGTCTTCATGATGCTCATGCATAGTGCTGTAGATAGCTGACCCTTCACATGTTAAGCCATTTCCGCACGAGACTGTTATAGCTCTATGATTCCACTTTCAACATCCTATGGAATCCTGGGGTTTGCAGTTTCGGGAGGGGCCACCTGGCCCCTCCCGAAACTGCAAACCCCAGGATTCCATAGGATGCTGAAATTGGAATCATAGCGCTATAACAGTCTCGTGCGGAAATGGCCTTAGTGTTGATCAGATGCATTTTAGATGTCATTACATTTTTATTCCACGCTTGCTCCAAAGAGTGACTTACAAAAATCTCTCCCCGCTTTAAATTTTCATAACACCCCTGCAAGGGCTGACTGACTTGAGGCACTCCTGAAATCAAGACCTGGCATCCCACAGCAGCTGCCAGGATCCCTAAGCATCAGCTTGGCCAGGACACTGGCGAGAAGCCCTAGGGTTTGTGTCCTGTTAATCAGAGCTTGGAAACTCCACTTTATGGGACTACAGTGACTAGGGGATTCTGGGATTTGTAATCCAAGGAAGAAACACTTCTGAGCTCTGCTGTTGGGCCATGACTAAAGGTCTATCCTTTACTATTCAGTACAGGTCATATTCTTTTTAATATCACTCTTTAAGATCATATTGTGCTATTTTGAGCCCTTTCCCAGATTGGACTATATGCACAGACCTCAGAACTTAAAAAGGGGTGTGTGTGTCAACACTGGCAGGCAGGCAGTAGTAATTTGGACTACTTCCAGGTGTGTTTTTCCAAAACAAGGAAAATACAATACATTGCATTAAGACAATCATCATTGCCATCACTGAAGGTGATAACAATGTATCATGGAGGCTGTAGCAAAATGACCATTTTATCATTATTAATCAAATCTGATCCGATTGATAGTTCCTGAGAGGGACTCTTGATGGGCCAGTTTTGCCTGATTTCAAGGGGGTCTCATTTCCCCTTGCCTACTTAGGGGGAAGCTTGAGCCCCCTTGCCTCACAGTTCCATCATCTATGACAAGATGGCAATGCCAGTTCCATAGTTCCGTGTGGCTTGCCTGTTACTGACCTGACTTTTTCGCTTACTGATGAGCAAAGTGTTTTCATTTTATTTGTGCAGGAGCAAATGACACAGCTGTGTTCTGCTTTGGATTTCACGATACAGTCCTCCCCCCACATTTGTGAGTTTGACTTTCACAAATTGGATTATTTGCAAGGTGCCCATTTGCCTCCCTTGCTCACTTGCCTCCCCCCATTCTCCCTCTCCCATTCTCTGGCCTTTTGCCACAAGGAGTAAGATCTTTGCTCCCACGTGACACCCACACGGGTGCACTGGGAGCACTGGGCAGGAGAGTACAAGGAGAAAGATCTTCGCTGTCCTGCACTCTCCTGCCCATCTCCCATGTAGGTGTGCAGAAAAAAAGAAAAGGCACACAGGTGGTAGACAGGAGAGTGTAGGGGAAAAAAACCTTCCTTCTCCTTCACTCTCTTGCTTGTTGCCCATGCAGGAGCGCAAAAACAGAGTAGGGCACAGGGGTAACGGGCAGGAGACTGGAAGTGGGGAAGGTTTTTTCCCCTGCAATCTTCTGGGCCCACAGCAGCAGAAAGAATGAGGGAGGGGAATTGCTCACTAGGGAGAGGAAGTTATTTACAATTTTTTGATTTTCGGGAGGGTTCTGTGCCCCTAACCCTTGTGAATGTGGAGGACCTACTGTATCTGCATTGCAGTATACCCAGAAGCCTGTGTATTCTGGGTGTCAGTTTTCTGTAGCTAGCAAGTGTAGAAACAAAAAAAACTTATTTGAGTTTAAAGTATCCAAGAAAATTTGGCTAATGTAGATCCACATTTAGATTTAATATGGATTGGATACATAAGAAGGGATGGAGAGTTTGGGGAAAGATTTGTGGAAGAGCAATTTTAATTTGATATTTAACTTTAAAAGTAGCCTGCTACAATACGTGTTTACATAGAAATGAGTCCTAGTGTGTTTAGCAGAGTTTAATTCCAAGTATACAGGCAAAATATTATAGCCCTGCTAAACAGATAACGCGTTAACTTATTACAGGGTGTTATAACAAGATTTTATTAATACTCAGACTGTTTAATATCACTTCTTTTATCCTAGTGTAATGAAAAAAATGCAGTAGATATATTTCAGTCCCATTGTCACTTACTGGAACACAACCCCTACTGAGCTGAGTAGACACATCAAGATTGCAACATCAATTTGTTTATAACATTTCATTTTGTGTGTTGCTGGGTTTTTTTTTCAAACAGTCCATAATGGGATTTAGAAAAAAAAGTGCAAGCATTGCACATATTAGTTTACATAAACCTCTTTTAATTGTTGGTGCAACAATGTACTTTATCATCATCAGTGATAATTGTACATTTCCTTGTATTGTCAATAAGGAAAACAGACTGACAAACAGCAAGAATGTGTGTCCGCAGACTAGCACTCATCAGCTTTATACCGCTTCCTAATGGTTTGGAAGCCAAGGAGGACAAGAGGAGGAAACCAGCTTATGGATGAGATAAGTCTAGGTCAGCTTTTTCACTGAAACAGAAGAACATGCATTTCCCGGCTACTAAACAGATACCTGTGGTATCTCAACAATAGAAATATATTGTGTTATAATTTATCATGAATATACATACATCTATATGAATGACAAATGTGATCCACAATTATTTCTTTTTCAATCGCCCCAATCTAGATAGGGCCAGGAAAAAAAAAATCTCTTTCTGAAAATCTGGAGAGCTCTAGCTGGTCAGTGAGTATCAGCACTCCCTTTAGCATCTCACAGATGAAAAAAGGACAGGTGTGGCCAAACATCATCAGAGTGTGGTAAAAATGGCAAAAGTTATTAAGAACATACAAGTTAAGAGAGGCTACAGTAGTTTGTTTTTGTTTGAGCATACTGGGAAGAACAAGATTCTACCCTTCTTCTCTCCCCCCTCTGCCACTAAGTTAATTGAGTGCAGGCTACTTTTGCACTTAGCAGTTGGTTTGAAGCAATTGAAGTAATCTGAGGACAGAGTGGAAAAATGGAAGGAGAAAAGAGAAACATTTTAAAAGCAGCAGAAAAAGTGGGCTGACAGCGGATTAATCTGTCCCTACCAAACAGGGATAATTGGAGGAGATGTACCAGGGATGGGGAACATATGGGTGTTCAGCTGTTTTTGGACTGTATCAGCCCTAGCAAACATAGCCAACCGGGAAGTAGCCTGGGAGCTGTAGTCCAGCAGCATTTGAAGGACCACGTTTGGTATAGACAGCCTGGAGTTATGTGCTTTGCCCTGGTATAAAACATCTTCTTATGCTGAACTTGTAAATGCCCATGTAACCTACGCTGATTTAATCTCTCTCTCTCTCTCTCTCTCTCTATCAATACTGTGCTGGGACATGAGAGAGGGCTTTCTTGGTATGGCACTCTAATTGTGGAATGCCCTTCCCCTGGTGGTGCCGACTGGTGCCAACACTCCTGTCATTTGGATGCCAAGTTAAAACTTGGCTGTTCATCAAAGCCTTTGAGCCCCGTTTACTTATCCCAAATATGATGTACATAGTTTTAAAAATCTTTTAGATCTGTTTTTAGTTTATTACTGAAGTTTTTAGTTTATTTAACTATTTTATTGTTTTAAATAGTTTAACTTGTTTTAATGCTTTTTGTAAGCCCCTCTGAGATCTTTGATCTAGAGCAGGGTATAAATATTTTAATAAAAACAAAATCTTAATTTTCTATAGCGATAGCAACTTGACTGTTATTCAGATTATAGGACTGAATTCTGAAAGACAGCGGTTACATGTAACTTAGTAGGATATATGTATATAGTGTTCTGGTCACCATAAAATTATGGTTTGTGGCAGGTTTATTTTGTCTCCTCCTTACATCTTTATTTTGATACTTTCTGAAAAGTATGAGATTTGCACTTTGCCTTTTACACAAGTGGACAATGCAGAGTGACAGTTATGGGATTTGGGTGGAAATCTGATATTGGAATGTGTTTCCAAAAGGGAAAGTTTGAACAGCACACCAATATCCTATGAGGGACATATTTATCAGTAACACCTTGTAATATGGAGGTTCTGTTTCTTTAAGAGACAGAATTAAAAGACAGCACCAAAATGGATGCGAGAACATGGTCTACGTTGTGTAATAACTCTAAGCTGTTATGGTCCTCTTGATTGCTTTCTTTGTTTATTATTTTTGCCACTATATAATCATATGTTTAATAGTTATCTTCTTATGATTCAAAACAAACAAACAAACAAAATTGTCTAAATAGGAGAAAGCTCCTTTGGTTAAGCAAACAATTATAGATAAACCAGAGTGTAGCTACAGGGTGGGGCTGGGGGAGATGAAAGCATTGTCACCCCAACCAGAATTCTTCCTTTCCTGAAATTTTCCTTCAGTCTCCAAACCTCTAGCATTTCAATAATTTCAGCTGAGCATTTAGAAATAGGTTTTAAGCATCCAAAGAAAAAGGGTAGGTAAAATAACCCAGGGAATGTGTGCGCAGCAAATCAAAGCGTTTTAGGCATGAACTATTTTCATTGTTTTATTCTCTGCTCTGCAAGAAATTTGGGAGTTGTGTGGGAGTGTGCTAATTTTGCTCCTCCCACACATCTACACCTCTGGTTGGAATAAAACATCCCCAAATCAGAGGAGTTTAAACCACAAATCAACAGTAACAGGCCTTTCTTGTGTCTTAAATCACCCAAGTAAATCCATGAAATGCACTGCAATCTTTGATATTCTAAAGAAGAGAAAACTCCAGTTTTCTGCCAGAGTTAAAGCCACCTTTCAAAAAAAAACCCAAGGAAATCCTGATAACACATTACCCCAACAAACAAATTCTAAACATGAGAACATTCAGCGTGGCTGCCTTCTATCTGAACTTCCACCCTGAATAAAGACAAGAGGTAAATTCCAGTCTCTGCTATTGTCAGTAGTTACAACTCTGTCAAACAACTGCCATTGTTTCAGAATGGAAGTTTAACTATTTACTTTCATTTACAATAGCGTCATTAGCCTTATTGAATGTCTAACTGAACTTCCTTTTTGAGAGGAGGTTTGGATGAGAAGGGAAACCACGTACTGGTGGAAACAGTTAGAAATTTTGCATCTAATGGTGCAGTCTTATCTACAAGTTGCATCTTGCATTATCTGGTTTACCTAGGGATAACTCTGATAAACCAGTCAATTGCAGGACATTAGGAAGGGTGGCCTAAACATGAATAGGACTGTGCTGGAATCATGCTCTTTGTAGATGTTCACCCAATCAAAACCTGTCATTTTACTTTCCCCCCACACTTCTCCTGATGTGCAAGATAGGGAGTGGGTAATGGGGAGTGTGTGGTAATATTTACTTGGTGCGGTAGTTGAGGTCAAAGAAGCTTCCGTCCATTTCCCCATATTTTGAATAACATTTCTGGGGATCAATCTTGGCTTGAAAGCTTTGGTATTTGGGAAGACAGCTCAAACAATAACTTTTTGCATTAAATAGAAGGGTTTCCCCCTACTCCCCTTCTGGTTTCAGAAACAGAGTTGAGCAGAATCTTCAGATATTCTGTTTTTAAGCAACCTCTTAAAAAAGAAAAGATTAAACACATGATCCATCACATGATATATCATGGAAAGTTATTTGGAATATTTATTTAAGTTATGCACACGTTGTGCTTGTTGGTTGATTATTGCTGCCTGTATGCTTATACACATGGCAAGTTTTTTTGCATATTGCTCTCACTGACTTTAATAAACATTAATAATCATTTGCTACAATTTAGGAGAACATACTAATTTCTAACCATGTTGGGAGTGGCGACCTTTGCATGCCTAATTGAATAGCTAGTTTGTTTGCATGTCTATTGTAAGCATAGAGAGATAGCCTAGAGAGAAAAACTTCCTGTTTGTTGGTTAACACCTCTTCCTCCAGCACGTAGACATTCCTTGTTCTTTTCAAAAAGGTTCTCCGGCCATTTTGTCTCTCCCTTTTGTCTTCGCCATTTTGTCCTGAAAGCATGCTCTGAGATCTCCTAACAGGGATCATTTTGCAGCAAGCATATGAGTGCTTTATTTTCTTCCTACCTACCTGAAGAATTGAACCTGTGTAGACTATGCACAAACTTTTGTGAGTAAACTCTTTTATATTTTTAACCAAATTGTTTTTGTGCCTATTTTGAGCTAGATTAAGTGTGTTTGGGGTGTAGTTAAAGAAGTGGGACTGGTGATCTGTTCAACTTCCGTTTTGTGCAATTACTAAAAATACTCTGCTGATTGAGAGTCTTATTACCAAGGTCTCTCAATATTCAATTTTTTTTTTTAATTTCCCCAACAGGTTATGGGCCCAGAACAGAACAGTTACCAGATTTTTCGGGTTTTAGTTATTTTTTGCTTTGTGTCTTTCTTGTGAAAGTGGCTGGTTTTTTCCCCTTCCCCCTTTTTGGAAACACACATCTAGCTAAACTTTTTACCTCTTACCTTTTTGGGAGCTGATTTCTCTTTTTGTTGGAATTGCTAACTAAAGCAAAAATGCTGCAAGCAGATTTAGCAGATTTAGACCTAGCTTCCAAACCCAGACTTGTGCGACTCAGCAATGAGAGCTATACAGAATGGAGACAAAAATTAAATTTAGCCTTTAATTACCATAATATTCTGGATGCAATTAAAAAAGAAAAACCAAGTGGTGAATCTGCAGAACAATGGTTGAGAAAAGATGCTACAGCTCAGTATCTGATTGGTAACGCACTGGAGGCTAATCAGCTACTCTATGTAAGAGATTGCAAATCTGCAAATGAAATGCTAACTAAACTTAAAGAAGTGTATGGTCTTTCATGTGAAAAATCTCAGTCAATTTGGATGAAGGAACTTGTACAGCTTCGCCTTCATACTAAAGCAGGTTGTGAAGCTTATATCAGCAAACTGATTATAATTTTTGATAAGTTGAATTCCTGTGGATTCCAGTTTTCTGATAGACAAAAGGTTTGTTTCCTGACTGGAACTCTGGGAGCAGAGTTCAATCCCTTCATCTCTCTTTTACAAAACTTAAAAGGGCTAACCTTTAATGAAGCTTTGTCTAAACTACGAGAAGAATGCATTGACCAAGGGGCCTCCCCTTTTGATCATACACAGAGACCAAGTGGATCAAATTACTGGCCACTAAGAAGGGCAAACCCAAAGCTCCGCCTAGGGAACAATCAGAGCTAAATTGCTATAACTGCAACAAAAAGGGTCACATTGCAAGAAACTGTACTCTTTCAAAAAAGCCCTCAGCCAATGATAGCTCTCCAACTAAGAAATTTACAAGACAAAGGCAGCATGAAGTGGGTGAACCAAGCAAACAGTCTTACAGAGGAAATAATCTTCTTTTAATGGGGCAGACTCTGGCAGTTAATGACTACAAGCAGAAAAATAATTGTTGGATTATAGATTCTGGCTGTACCAATCACAGCACATTTTCTGATGCATATTTTGATAAAATGGATCCAGATGCAACAGGAAAGATTCAAGCTGCAAATGGTGAATCCATGCAGATCCTGGGATCAGGAAGCTGCACTTTAAACTGTCTATTGCCTAATGGCAAAGTTGCACAGAATGTAGCAAGTGATGTCTTGTTTGTTCCTGAATTACTCTGCAACATGCTCAGTGTGTCTGCTTTAGATAAGAAAGGATTTGAAATACTTTTCAAACAAGGAAAATGCACAGTTACCAAAGATAATGTCCTTTTTGCAGAAACATTTGAGAATAATGGTGTCTATGAGTTACATCTTTTAGCTCAACAAGCGAATGTTGCTAGAGCACAGATGAATGAGGACAGCCTTGACCTATGGCTCAGATGTCTTGGACATCACGATCCAAAGGCAGTTCTTGAACTACAGAACCAGAACTTGGCTACAGGAATCAAGGTGAATCAACAACACAATGAGAGTGCTACCAGGTGTGTAACTTGTGTTGAACAAAAGTCAGTCAGACCCTCATTTCATCCAAGGACTGAAAAGAGAACCGCTAAGGTACTGGATCTCATTCACAGTTATTTATGTGGTCCATTTAATGTTCCTTCAATTGGTGGAAACAGATATGCTTTAATTTTTGTGGATGATTTTTCAAGATATTGTGTTACTTATCTCCTGAAAGAGAAGAGTCAAGCCCAAGACATGCTACAGAAGTATGTTGTCATGGTGAGAAACAAGTTTAAGATGACACCTAAGCTATCCAGACAGATGGCGCTGGTGAGTACATTTCACATTGCATACAAGCTTTCCTGGAAGACCATGGCATTTTGCACAGGAGGAGCGTTCCTTACACTCCTGGGCAGAATGGGATTGCTGAAAGGAAACTGAGATCTCTCCTGGAGATGACAAAGTGCATGCTGGCAGATGCTCATCTTCCCAGTAAATTTTGGGGTGATGCCTGTATGACAGCAACATATCTCCAGAATAGATTGCCAACAAAAGGCACCACACGAACACCATTTCGACTATGGCATGGCAGAGTACCAGACATGAAACACATTAGAACCTTTGGAAGTATTGCATATTCATACATACCACAACAGAAGCGACACAAACTAGATGCAAGAACAGAGCAGACTATTCTAATAGGCTATGCTCCTGGAAGCAAAGGCTATAGAGTAATGAACTTAAAGATTGGTGAAGTTGCTACTAGGCATGTAGTTTACTTTGATGAACAAAGCAGAGTTGATAAGAGAGGAACTGTCATAGACTTTCCAGATGAACGAGAGACTATCTTAGAATCACTGGAAGAAGAGCAAAGTGTTGAACCTCTCTTAGAAGTGCAGATGTTGCCTTCATCTGAAATACCACAAGCAGCTACACAACCTGATTCTGAACAAAGGACTGAGATATTTGCTGCAGAAAGCAAGCTAAAGGCAGAGGACAGTACACTAAGAGAAGGGGATGCAGATGGCTCTGACCTGAGCACTGGACCGGAGGATGCTGCAGAGACAGACCAGGTTCCAGACCAGTTTCCCAGATGCTCAATGCGACCCAACAAAGGTGTACCAGCTCCACGCTTGTCCTACCTCGCAACATCAGTGTTACCAAATGAACCATCAAGCTTTGAAGAAATTGAACAGATGCCTGCAACTGAGGCAGCTAAGTGGAGAAAGGCAGCACAAGAAGAAATAGATGCACTGCATAAGAATAGAACATGGACACTTACTGAGCTTCCACCAGGAAAGAAAGCCATAGGATCCAGATGGGTCTTCAAGCTGAAACTGGATGCACAAGGAAAGGTGGAACGCTACAAAGCAAGGTTAGTTGCGCAAGGCTTCTCGCAGAAATTTGGAATAGACTTTAATGAGACATTTGTGCCTGTTGTCAAACACAGTACCATAAGACTGCTTCTCAGTCTAGCTGCTTCCAAACAAATGGATGTCAGACACCTTGATGTGAAAACTGCTTTCTTACATGGAGAAATAACAGAGGAACTGTACATGCAACAACCTACAGGCTTTGTAGACCAGAAGCAACCACATCTGGTTTGCAAGCTGAACAAAGGCTTGTATGGACTTAAACAGGCTGCTAGAGCTTGGAAT
The DNA here is from genome assembly GCA_948472985.1 of Iguana delicatissima. Classification (NCBI taxonomy): domain Eukaryota; kingdom Metazoa; phylum Chordata; class Lepidosauria; order Squamata; family Iguanidae; genus Iguana; species Iguana delicatissima. The sequence goes on along the minus strand of CAOKZL010000749.1, from coordinate 1,299,222 downwards.
GAGAAACTAGACACAATGTTGAAACAATTAGGCTTTAAGCAAGGAGAAGCAGATCAGTGTCTATACACCAGAACCAAAGAAGGTTATTCAACCTTTATCCTGACCTATGTTGATGATTTGATTATAGCCACCAACAGAAATAAAGACTATTCAGAAGTTGTACATCACTTGAACAAAGAAGTGGAATTGAAAGAGTTAGGAGATGCAAGATTCTATTTGGGCATGGAGATTCAAAGAGAACAAGATGGATCTTTTCTACTGAATCAAAAACAAAAGATTGCTGAACTTTTAGAAAGCTTAGGACTCCAAGGTGCCTATACTGTAGCAACACCCATGACCACAGATTTTCTTAAAAATACTGAAGAAAGTGATGCTTTACCAGATAATAGTCTCTACAGAACAGCAATAGGAAAACTTTTGTATCTATCTACCAACATAAGACCTGATATTGCATCTGCTGTAGGGATTCTGAGCAGGAAAGTTAGCTCACCCACAAAGAAAGGTTGGACTGGAGTAAAAAGGGTGGCTAGATACTTAAAAGGGACTATCAACTTTAAATTGAAGCTACCAGCTAGTAGCAATCCAAAGTTAGTATGCTACACTGATGCAGATTGGGCTGGTGATACTGCAGATTATCACTCAGTCAGTGGTTTCCTATTTTTATATGGAGATGGACCTATTTCATGGGGCAGCCACAAGCAGAGTGTAGTGGCTCTATCCTCTACAGAAGCAGAGTATATTTCAGCATCAGAAGCATGTAGAGAATTACTATGGCTTGATCAATTGTTGTCTGATTTTGGAATAAATGAAGAAAAACCAATTCAAGTTATGGAAGACAACCAGAGCTGTATTAAACTTTCTCAAACAGAGAAGATGACACCACGCAGCAAGCATATAGGAACAAGATACCACAAAGTATGAGAGCTCACAGAGAATGGAATGATCAAGATGATCTACTGTCCAACCACTGAGATGGTAGCTGATATCGTAACCAAACCTCTACCAAGAGACGGCTTTGAGAACCTGCGAGTCAAGATGGGACTTCAGGGGTGCATGCACGGTTGAGAAGGGGTGTTGGGAGTGGCAACCTTTGCATGCCTAATTGAATAGCTAGTTTGTTTGCATGTCTATTGTAAGCATAGAGAGATAGCCTAGAGAGAAAAACTTCCTGTTTGTTGGTTAACACCTCTTCCTCCAGCATGTAGACGTTCCTTGTTCTTTTCAAAAAGGTTCTCCAGCCATTTTGTCTCTCCCTTTTGTCTTCGCCATTTTGTCCTGAAAGCATGCTCTGAGATCTCCTAACAGGGATCATTTTGCAGCAAGCATATGAGTGCTTTATTTTCTTCCTACCTACTTGAAGAATTGAACCTGTGTAGACTATGCACAAACTTTTGTGAGTAAACTCTTTTATATTTTTAACCAAACTGTTTTTGTGCTTATTTTGAGCTAGATTAAGTGTGTTTTGGGGTGTAGTTAAAGAAGTGGGACTGGTGATCTGTTCAACTTCCGTTTTGTGCAATTACTAAAAATACTCTGCTGATTGAGAGTCTCATTACCAAGGTCTCTCAGTATTCAATTTTTTTTAAAATTTCCCCACCAGTTAATAGCTTTGATATTGTACTTAATCTTTTGCTTATGATAGTTCTATAAAATCTCATTAGAGCAATTATATTTTTCTCCTTTAAGCACTCTCATAAAACTTCAACACAGCTGTTGGAGATATAAGCTGAATTATGTGTTAGTATTCTACATTCATTTTAAATTTGTGTGACACCACCGAGAAGGCCTTGTTTCTTAATGCCCATGAACTGTACTGATCTTAAGTAGTAGATCAATGTGTAGTGGCTCTACATTAATATTATAATGTTAAAATATTAAAACAAGAGGGGATTCACAGAGCTGCTTGATTTAATTACACAGAGGACTAATTATTCTTAACCAACTTCTTTGCCTTTTTTTGTATTTATCTTACATTTTTGTACAGATACAAGCAAATTTTTAATATATAATGAAGATCACAAACTTTGTGTACATGCTTTGAGTTCAAGCTATGTAACTACCAGTACCTGCGACCATGAAAACGAGGGACAGAAATTCAGATGGATTTCCAGTCACCAGCTGATGAGTATTTCTTTGAAATTATGTTTGGGAGTGTCTTCAAAGATTGATTGGACCCCCATTACTCTGTACCCATGTGACTCAGCAAGCAGTCTCCAGAAATGGGAATGCAGAAATGACACTCTTTTTGCCATTGAAGGAGCCAATCTTTATTTCAATTACGGCAACAGAAATGAAAAGAGAATCATGCTGTACAGAGGATCAGGAGGATGGAGTAGATGGAAGGTCTATGGAACCAGAGATGATTTGTGCTCCCGGGGCTATGAAGGTAAAGTTGGCCATTTTTTTTTTAAATAAGTTAAATTTATTTGGGTGCACATTTCTTTAGTCATAGCACTATGGAAAGCACATAATTAAAAGCCCATACTAGTCACTGTACTTACTTGTCACTTTGGGAGAGCTTGGTTATCCATATTGTCCAAATGACAAAGAAGATTTTACCACACATTAAATGCTGAGGTAGCCTATGGCCAAGAAAATGTCACATTTCCTAGGTAGCATAAAGATATGCCAGCATTGTTACGCCAGATTCCACAGTTGCTCGATTGATTGCTCAGTGAGCAGCATGGTCTTGAGTTGACCCATCTCTCAGGAATCAATTAGGTCCCCAAGGCACCAGACAAGATATATGAGAGAAAGCTGCATGCATGTCCTTCAGAACAATTGGCTGTGCAAGGGATTTTTACATGATTTTTACACGTTGTGCCCCAACAGGATTTCAGCCTGTGTCATCATTTCTGTAGTTAGAGCAGAACTTCTCAACTGGATGCTTTCTAGGATGTGTTTTGATTACACTTCCCAGTGATCAAGTGGGCTTGGTGGTAATGGGAGACATCATACCTTTCAACAGTTCACAGATGAAAACTGCAACATGTGTGACTGAGCAACATTAGAGTGTGGTCAAGATGGCAGAAATTAGTAATGAAGAAGAACACACAAGCTAAGAGAGGCTGCAGCAATTTACTTTTGTCTGAACCTCCTGGAAAGGGCAAGATTGTATCTCTTCCTCTCCTCTTTTCTCCCCTCACTGAGTTAATTGAATGTAATTGGCTTTTGCAGTTTGAACTCAGTATGCAGCTCTAAAAACAAAGTAACATCGGGGTGGTGGGGGAAAATGGGAGGAGGAGAAAGGAATTTGGACATTTTAAAAGTAGCTGAAAAAGTGGGGTGACAAAGGGTTAATCAGGGCTATCCCTGCCAAATTGGGACAGTGGGAAGGTTTGAGATATAAGGAACACCTATGCTGTCTGGGTGAATACCAGCTTGTGGAAATATGACTTAGATCATGACTTGACAGCAAACCAAGTTACAGAACAGTAGATGACATCTAATGTAAAACAGAACATGTACAAAAATATCTAATGATGCAGAAAACAGACCACCAAATGTGATCTGTGTCAGTCTTTTTTCCAGATGCTAACTGTAGATAAGCAGTCCCCATAACCGGTCGCTGAAGCAGTGGCATAGCTTGGCACGAGCAGGGTAGGGGCGGGGGAAGAGAAGTGTGGGCGTAGCTATGGCACACGTGGGAGTGGCTACTGCATGTGGGGGAAGGGCTATGGCATGCATGGGCATGGCTATGGCATGCGTGGTAGGGACTATGGCGCATGTGGGAAAGACTATGGCATGCAGGGAAGGGGTGTTGGCACATGGGGGGCAGGCAAGGAGCGGTGATATCCCACAAAAAGTTACCGCCAAGGGCACACTGCTCCTCTCACCCCCCTGTCCCTGCGCCACTGTCCCCAAGAAAAATCCAAAAATGTAGGTAGTTGTGTTGAATGATGCAAACAAACCAGTTTTAGGAGTTTTCAAAGTCCACCTGAAACAGGGCTTTGGTATAGCTAAGGAATATTTACTGATCATTCAAGATCTTAACACCACAAAATGCTTTGGATTACCACAGGGCAATCTCATAGAGTTGCTGGAAAAATCCATTTCCCCTGCAGCTACTGTGAAGATTTCAGCTAGTTCAGAAGGGACAGAAAAACATGAGCAATGTGACAGAAGCCATCATTTCTGCTTTTAAAAAGTCCTGAAACGTTGATCTGTGAACTCTGTCTTCACTACACCATTGGATGAGAATCAGTTATTGGGAACCAGTTGCTGGGATTCAAATAAGAAACAATGTTCATTTTACAAGGGACATCTGCATACTCAGACCTTTAGCTTGTTAATTAATTGCTGTATATATTCATGTATAAGTTTACCTTCTAGTCAAACAATTGACCCCCCAAAGCCCGGGTTGACTTATCTGTGGGTCAATGTAAGTAGTGTACCTTAACTCTTATCAAAAAAGGAACCATCTCATTCTCTGAATAGAGTGGCAAAAGGTGGATGAAAACCAGAATGTATATGGCCAATCAAAATCAGAATATGGTTAAGATGGCAAAAAGCTAGCAGAGGCTGCTGCAGTTTGTTTGTACATTAGCCAAGGTCAAGATGACATCCCCATTTCATCTTCACCCTCTGAGTTAACTGAATGCAAAATATTTTTGCACTTTGAACTCAGTTTGTAGTAAGCTGAGGACATAGACAGAAAGTAGGGCCTTTTCCGCACGTTACCTTATCGCGGAGGTGGGGGGTGCCATTCGCGCAAGCAGGTTCTTGCACGAGGCGCTCTCTTCACTGCGCCTTCATCCTGCAGCTAGCTTCCTGGTCGCGCGACCGTCGTGCAAGCGCCCCACCCATTCCTTCCGCAGTGCAGCCCGGGAGCTGTAGGCTCCGCTGGGGGAGGAAGCGTGACCGATGCACCGCTCATCCGACGCACCGCAGGGCAGGTAAGTGCACAAGGGCCCCGGGAGCCTTGCGCAACCACTCAGCATTTTCGGCTTGAAGCCGAAAATAAAAAAATGCGTGTGCGGTTCGCATTAGGCTCATGAGCGTCGTGTAAATGGGAGTGCATCATACAGATCACCACTCCCATTTACGCGATGCTCAAGGGGCCCTCTCGCAAAAGAAACTGCGTGGGAAAAGGGCCTGGGAGGAGGAGAGAGAAACTGGGGCATTTTAAAAGCAGTTGAAAAGTGGGATGACAGAGGAATAACCTGTCCCTGCCCAATCAGGAGAATTGGAGGGTAGGCCCTCTGCTTTCGTCAATGGCTCTTCCTCTGTTCTATCTCTGAGCTGGGTGCAAAAGCAGAAACCTGCACATTGGCAAAGCAAAGGCATCGAGAAGTGACAGTGCTGTTGTTGTTGTTGTATAATTCCTGAATTCTTCTCTCTCTTCCTTTCTTTCCAGATACGTTTACTTTGAAAGGCAATTCCAATGGAGCACCATGTGTATTTCCTTTCTTGTATGGTGGCAACTGGTATGCTGAGTGTACAACCGTTGCCAGGTCAGATGGCCTTCTGTGGTGTTCAACGACGAGAAGCTATGACGCGGACAAGAAATATGGCTTTTGCCCAGTGAAATGTAAGTTCTAGAGTGTTCTTTTAAAAGTTTGAACCAGAACATTCAATCATATCTAAAGTATTAGTATCTAATTGTCCATGCTAAGGCTAACTGGTTAAGAACATGCTAAGTGATTAATCAGCAGCCTTTTAGTCAAATGTTTAATCAGTCATATATGTATAAATATGCATATTGCAAAAATGTCAGTATAGGTGTCTTTTTGGAAAACTGCACAAAATTAATGATTTAATAAAAATGAAAGGCGCTACTCATGGTGAGAGAATATTTTCTTTTTCTTTTACAGTAATACACTAGAATGTAAAAAGGCCTAGAAAATTAACACTTTCTCTGTTTCTCCAATTATGGTTTGTCTTCTCTGGTTACAGTTGACTTCCATTGTTTAACATTCCAGATGATTGGTAATAGATTAAAATGTGCTGTCTTAGAACCCTGTATGTCTATACATCAGAGGTGGATAATGTATGGCCTGCAGGTCATTGTTGTAACCCTCAGGGACCCAAGGGATCAAAAAGACTTATTTTTGTAAAATGTTTTGCTCCAAAATGCTCCCAAAGGCTTTCTCAGGGGTGTGGGGTATTTTATCGATGTCTCCCCACTCCAGTTTTAGGCCAAGGAAAGGCCCTTTTTAAAACCAGAAGTGACTTTGAAAAAAGGTTTCTCCTGGATCAAGGGACTAAAAACATGGCAAAAAAGCCCCCCTCCCACAGATCCTGGAGGGCACTGGGGAACATTTGGGGGTGAAAATTAGGTGCCTTTTTTTTTTATTTTGGTGGAGGTGTGTAGTGGGGGTTGCAACCCACCATAGTCTCCTAGGGGGCTAATGCAATCCTCTTACTTCCCACACTTACCCACCCCTGCTATACACAACACTGTTCACCTATAGCCTTTTGCCATATTACTTAGCCTGTACTCTACTGTACTTTAAGAGTTGAGGCAGCTGTTTAATTACCAGTCAGCAAGAGCATTATTACTTTACAAAGCTGGCCCACCATTTTGCTACCTGAGGTAAAGAGCAAGATAGTTTCCTCCCTTTGCCATGTAAAGAAACTGAGTGGAATGGGATTGAATCTTATTTCACCAATGTTAACAGGATCTGCTACATCCTTTTTCGCTAAACTTGAAGGAAGCAGGCCAGGTCAAAGGTGCACATAGTTCTGTCTTCCAAGAAACAGGAATGTCTGGAGGGTCTCAAGAACAGATAAATGCTGCCACTGCTGTCTCTGATGCCTGAGGCAGATGTTTTAGTCTGCCTAATGTTTGCAGCAACCCTGCTACAATATGGTATGAAAGCTGCAACGTGGAGTAAGTGGGAAGACTCCTATCTCCCGCCCAATATGTTTTTTCGGGAAAACATTTGGCCAGCTTGTTTTACTCTCTTCTGCTTCTAGAGTAGTGAGAAAGTTTTTTTTTCTTCCTAAGAGGAAAAAAGTCCAAACAGGATATTTTTAAATACCATTACTAAATATTAGATAGCTGTTATATTATATTGGGTATCAGCCATAATAATTACTGTATATACCCTTGTTTACATCAACCTTATGTAGAAGTTGAAGGCAAGTCTTGGAGCCAAAATTATGGATTTTGATATGACCTGTGGATAAGTTGAGGGGCATTCCAGGGAGAGGGGAAAGCACCAGCACTACCTCAGAGGGCCGGCTGCCCTGACCACTCCTGCTACCATTTTACACCCAGGTGTTCAAAAAGGCCTTTTGACACTCTACTCAGAGAAGGGGATGGTTCTTTTAAAATAAAAGTTAAGGTACAGTATTAACTCGCATAAAAAATGGAACAATTCCCTTCTCTGAGTAGAGCGGTGAAAGATGAGAGCTTAGTCTGTTCTAGCAGAATGTAAAAGAAGCACTCACTCCTTGTACTCTCTCGGTATTCCTTTGAGGGGAAGTGCCAAAGAGTCACCACTGCCACTACCATTTTCCCATATAGGCATTCAAAAAGGCCAGAAACTGCACTGCAGCAGAGAGAGGAAAGGAGATCGTTGCTTCTTGTAAATTTTCCTTTGGTGGGCTAAGCTCTCACCTTTTAGCACTATCTATCTATCTATCTATCTATCTATCTATCTATCTATCTACCTACCTACCTACCTACCTACCTACCTACCTACCTACCTATCTATCTATCTGAGTTAAGGTACAGTACTTAAATTGACCCACAGATAAGTCAACCCAGTTTTTGGGGACAGTTTTTTGACTAAGATTTCAAGACTTATAATGAGTATATACGGTCTGTGTTGTGATGATAGTTTTACATTTTAACGTGGCATACAGTCAGCCCTCCATGTTTGTGGGTTTCACTTTTGCAGACTTGATTATTCATGGATTATTTGCTGTCACCTCTGCTGCCTCCCTATGCCATTTTTAATAGGGACTGCAAGCCTCGGGAGACTGAGAAACTGCAAATGAGGCTAGTAAGATGCTATTAAAAATTATATGGGGCAGCAGTGGAGGTGGGAGTAAGCCCCACCAGCCAACCACTTCTGAATGCTGATGCCTCAAAGGATTCCATGGTGGGTTGAAAATGGTGATCATACTTTTTGTGTGTGTTAAATATGGTTTGGGGGGCCCAGTTATTCACGTTTTTTTTTTCACTTTCACAGGGGCCCTGTGCCCCTGACCCTAGTGAATGGGGAGAGATGACTGTAGCTTAGTGTTTTAAGATCTTAGGAAGAGGATTCTGTTTTCCATCACAGGCTGATTTGGTGAGGACATGGGAGAGAGCTCTATCAGTTGCTGTTCCCACCTTGTGGAATGTTATTCCATGGGAGCTTAGGCTGGCTCCCTTCCTCCTCTGTTTTTGCAGGATGGGAAAGACCTTTTGGGCCAAGCAAGCTTTTAATTAGTAATTGTTTGCAGGGAGCCTTTTTATGCGGGTGCAGTTTTTTAAAGTTTTATATGCTTTTGAATGATTTTATACTACTTTTAAACTAGGATTTTAATATGATGATTTTTATTGTAATTTTATTGTCAGGTTTTAGCTGATTCTTTTTATGAGGTGACTGGAATATCACTCCAGCAGACAGGCAGCATGTTAATGGAACAAACAAACAAACAAATAAACAAACAAAAGATCTCGATCCATTTAATTTTGGTTTCAGGCCTGTTTATGGGGTAGAAATAGCTTTGCTTACCTTGGTGGATTACCTTCTGTGGGAATTGGACAGGAAAGTTCATCTTTGCTGGTAGATTTCACAGCAGCATTCAATACCATCACTTCTTTGGGATGGGACCTGGAGGCACGGGAGGGGTGAACCCAGATGGTCATGCTGGAGAAGTCCTGTCTGATTCCTTGGCAATTGGCTTGTGGAATCCCACAGGGAACTGATTTGTTTTCCATGCTATTTAATGTACACATGAAGCTACTGTGAGAGGTTTCTAGAGTTTGGGAATCAAGCGTCACCAGTTCACTGATTATACCCTGCTCTTTGTCTTTTTCCCACCTCAATCCAAGGACACTGCTTCAGTTCTAAACTGGTGCCTGTCAGCAGTAATGGACTGGATGAAGGCGAATCACTGAAACTTAATCCAGACAAGACATAAGTGTTCCTGGTCAGTCGAAAGGCAGATCAGGGAATAAAACTCCAACCTGTGCTGGATGGGGTTACATCTCCCCTGAAGATGCAGATTTGTAGTTTGGGTGTATTCCTGGGCTGATCCTTGATCCTGGAGGCTCAGGTTTCTGAAGCAGCCAGGAATGCATTTGCACAGTTAAAGCTAGTATGCTGGCTGTGCCTGTTCCTCAGGGCATTGGACTTAGACGCAGTGATGCATGCCTTAGTTACATCTTGATTGGATTACTGTAATGCACTCTGCATGGGGCTGCCTTTGTGGAGTGCTCGGAAGTTTCGGCCAGTACAAAGTTCAGACAAGTTGTTGACTGGGGTTGGATATAGGAAGCACATAATTCCCTTGTCACAACAGTTCCACCAGCTGCCAGTCTGTTCCTAGGCACAATTCAAAGTGCTGGTTATGACCTGTAACAATATACCGCTCACGTCCAAGCTATTAAGAGGGCTGATCCTACCATAAGAGCATTCCTGAACTCTATGATCTTCAGAAGACACACTTCCCTATATCCCACCACCTTCACAGGCATGTTTAGTAGGAACAAGGAGAGGACCTTCTCTAGGGTTGCTCCCAGACTTTGGAGCTACCTCCCTTGGGAGTTTAGGATAGCTCTTTTGTCCCTGTCTTTGTATACAGCATGTATCACTGCAAAACTTTTTCTGTATTTACCTAGCCAATAGATTCCTCCTCTTCCTCAGTTGATTCAATCATGGTGTTTTCTAGATTGTAAGACCTTTTTTTTCTTTGGAAAGCGTCCTTAATGGCTCTAGGCATAACAATTAGGACCCGACTCTGCAGATATTTGTACAGAGTTGGCAATGGGAGAGAGGGTTGATGCTAGGTCTGTAGTGGCTAAAAGTCAGAAGACAGAATAGCTATGCAGCTTCATGACTGTGGTCTCCATAATTAATGACGCATTTTTTTTTGGTCTTACCATAATGAATATTTGAAGTATACCTTGGTTTTCTCTGTAGCTGGCGGAATGGTGCAGCAGTGGAACAAAGACCCTTTTACAGGTGTGCAATATCAGATAAACTCAGACGCTGCCCTAACATGGTACCAAGCTAGTAAAAGTTGTCAGCAACAAAGCGCCAATTTGCTGGCCATCACAGAGCTACATGAGCAAACATACTTGACAGGTAAGTTATCTATATATGTGAATATTTTGTAACATTTTCTGTGTAATGACACACAATAAAGGGAAAGGCTTAAAAACTACTATACAACTCATGTTGTCTCTGCTTCTGATCTCCATTATGTACTAATGTGAACACAGTTCTGATATGCCTGCTACAATTGCACTCATTTATAGCTTTTCTGTGATCAAGAATTCTGGAAAAAATAGAGTTCCCTGTGGCATAGAAAGAGCCCTGCTATTCCTGTATTAAGATCCTATATGTATATTAAGCTAAATGTGTGAAACTTGGGATGGTATGTATATGATATGTGTAATCTTGTCTGCCATTTCTATATATATTACAACACTTAAAAAAGTTCTGGAAATGTTATTCCGTCATAAATATTAGAAGAATGTGATCAATCCATTGATTCCACATGTCCAAAGTAGTATGTTGCAGCTGACTCATTACTTGCAACATATGACTCCAAAATCTGAATTTCTATAGGGTTTGCTTACACCAGCAATAATTGAATAGAAGGTGACATTGTGACAGAGGTTGCTTCTGCTGCAAATGCTTCAATGGTGGGAAAAGTTTCCAGTTGTTGAAATCCTCGTGCAGTCTCTTCCCCTTCCCCATCTGTCCCTGTCCAGTAGCCTGTAACTGTTGATGCCTGCTGTGGAGCTTGTATTCCTCAGACTGATGACTTGCTGTATTTTGCATGCCTACATAGGGTTAACTTCCACTCTGACTACTCCACTCTGGTTTGGTCTTAACAGTTTAGACTTCAACAGTGGATGGCAGTGGAGTAACGGCCATCCCTTCAGATATCTAAACTGGGCACCAGGTAACTATTTCTGTTGTAATTTTACTATGTTATACCAGTATTTTTCCCACACCCCTAATTTTGCTCATATGTTAGTTTTCTCTGTTATATCTGTAGCATTTACTTCCATTTTGTCCCCGTAACAGTCCAAATCACAATGAGCCTATTTGCATTCTCTTCTTGAAGGTTTCGTTTTGATATTTAAAACTGTAGTTCTGGGCTTAAGTCAGTATGGTTGGAGCTGACAGAGAAAGATCTAAGTGATCTGAGACCTTGCTTCTAACTAGCCTCACTGTAGTCTGAAATCAGCTGAGCTTCAGCTTCAGGGTCCATCACACCTAGAAGTTAGATTGTCCTCCACGTTCAAGACCTTCTTGGTTCTCATCCTAGCTTCCTTCTGGTTTCCTATGCATGTTTTGTATATCATCTAAAACATAAGTTTGTTTCAGGTTACTTTCATTTACCAGTTTATGACCCATCATAGCACCCTGTTAATGTTTTGTTCCCTTTTTTTTTTTTTTTGGTCATTGCTGTTTGTGGTTTTGTTCGTCTTACTGTTGTTTTTACTTATAGTTATCTTTTTTGCTGATGTTGTTCATTTCAACCTTCTAGTCTGATTACAAAGTTGGCTTGTTTATTTGTTACTTGTAAATCCCATTTTCCCTTTAACTTCTCAACAACAACCCTGTGAGGTAGATCAACATGAAAGTGTGACTGGCTCAACATCAGTCAGTGTTTATCATGGCTATGTGTTGACTAGAACGCATATCTTCCAAATCCTCGGCCATCACTTGAACCATTATACCACACTGGTGCCAACATTATATAGTAAATACTTCTTAGGTGTTCATTGGCTATAATGGGACTTATAAGAAACTAGCATATTTACCCAGCGTTGCTTGGGATTTTATTTTCTCATAGGTAACACTTGTTAGAAATACCTTAGGAGTTACCTTACCTTACCTTAGGAATTAGATGCAGTTGAAACACGCAGATTTGAGATCCTGTATCTCTAATTCCCCAAACTGCCTTGTCCAGTACTTGTAACTTTTCCCTATATTCCCTAATCCAGTTGTATTCAGAGCTGTTAACATACAGAGGTTGGGTTTGTGAGGACACTTGCTGCTAGGCCTCATCTCCATAGCAACCAGGGTATTCAGAGCTCTGTGGCTCAAAATTCTAAAGGCCCCTCCCAGAACTGCCAACCCCAGGATTCCATAGAATCTTCACAGCCAGCCAATCATATGAGGTCTTCTTGCCTCACACAGCCAATCATATGAGGCTGTGTCTGCCTGATGCAGAGAAACAGACAAGATCACTCACAAACTTCGACTTTTGTATCGTAGATGTGCATTAAATTATGACATATACACTGTATAATCTTGTTTGTATCTGTTTCTTGAAGGAAGTCCTTCTCCAGAGCCTGGAAAAACCTGTGGGACATTTAATCCTGGTAAAAGTGGCAAATGGGAAAGCCTAGAATGTGGAAAGAAACTTGGTTACATTTGTAAAAAAGGAAATGCTACTTTCAACAGCTTCATTATTCCTTCAGGTAGGCTGGTGGATACAGCATGGTATGGTTTAACAAACAGGCAGTACTGTACTCTAAATGAGAGATCTCTCTATTGTTTTGGGTTTGGTTTAAAAATTTATTTCTGATCCCTTTCAAAAGCTTGCCCACAAACCCTTTAAAAACATCTAGTTTCTAGCCAAAGATTTTTAAAACTTATTTCAAAAGATTGTGTTGACTATTTACGACAGGAACATGTAATAGGTAGCTATATATTGAAGTTTCTTAGGATTCAGACATCCTTGCAAATCACCCACAGATGTACCTTCTACCCATTCCTAACCTACAGACATCCACAAAGAACATTGTCTCTTTTGAGCAACTGCAGTGGCGTCATGAGGAGGGTGCAGTGTGTATGTGTGTGAGACACCAAAATGAGTGCCACTGCTACAACTTCCAGAATCTCCCAACTCACATGGAACTCATGGTGACACCCCAACGGACCTCCTCCCATACCACAATCCTTGTACTGCACTTGCTGTTCTGGGCTGCTCAGAGTGGGGAGGGAGTAGTTTACTCACAAGGAAGCAAGTAGAAGACCACTCTCCTCCCCTTTGTCCAGGCTGCATCCTGTCTCACTTGTTGCTGGCTATCGCCGGCATCCCTCCTTGGCTGATAGAGCCACCAATGCTATGGAATATGGTGGACACCACCACCAGACCTTGGGCTCAATGTGGCCATCTTGGCACCCAGGAGCTGGAGGAAAGGAACATGCTGCCATCACCAGAGCTGGAGAAGCCACCAGAACAGGAACATAAGCATGGGGTGTTTTACAGGGAGTGGGGGAGACAGCATTGCTGGGGTGCCACATGTCAGAGAAGAGGACTGTCTTCCCTATCTTGCTGCTCCAGCAACTGCTGCTGCTGGGTTGCTTTGCTTTGCCTGATCACTTTCGCTCTGCTCTCCCACTTCTGGAAAGCTACTTCCCAACTGGGATGGAGGACTTAACTGTGTGGCTATGTTGCATGCAATGCTTAGTGTGTGGGGTAGGCTGACTAGAAAGGGAGAGAGGGACTGAGTGATTGAGGAAAAGAGAGACAGGCTGATTGACAGATTCAGTCACCTTTCAGCTGTGAAGGGAGCCCCTTAGCAAGCACCATTAGCTACATCTCCTGCTTTTGTTTGTTTTTTGTTTGTTTGTTTTTGTTTTTGTTTGTTTGTTTTTGTTTGTTCCTCGGTCTTCTTCATGGCTCCTCTTCAGTACTAACCCACCACTTCCTTGGGGCTTCCCACCCTCCTCTGCCTTTCCACATGCCTTAGCATACCCCCTTCTCTTCCTGCTCTCCCTCCCATGCTGTGGCAATTTGCACAACGTACTACTTGTGGCTCCTTCCTATCTGAGGCAATTCTTCCTCTTTTCTTTATGACCCATATTTGCATCTCATTCCTCTTTCTCTTTTCTCACATCCTCCATTCTCTTCCAGCCTTCCCTTATCGATATGCTGGAAGCTACACACATGACCACCACAAGTTGGAAGCAGGCCCTACTCTTTTGTCTCCAGTAGATGGATAGGTAGGTAGGTAGGTATAGGTCATTTCCGCATTAGCTGTTACAGTACTATTATTCCACTTTCAATATCCTATGAAATTGTGGGGTTTGCAGTTTAGGGAGGGGCCTAAACTGCAAACCTCAAAGGCGCCTCCCTAAACTGCAAACCCCAGGATTCCATAGGATGTTGAAAGTGGAATAATAGCACTATAACTGTCTAGTGCACAAATGGACATAGATGTACATGATCTAGTGGCTTGAGTGTTGGACTATGACCCTGGAGACCAGCGTTTGATTCCCTGCTTGGCCAAGGAAACCCACTGGCTGACTTTGGTTGCATCACACACTTTCAGCTCCAGAAAAATCTGTGATGGTTTTTTCTTAGGCCCTTTCCACATGGGGGAAAAACACGGGGAAACACGGAGTAGGACGACCTCACCCGGAGGTCGCTAGGGCACCGTGGGGTGCGCTAGGGCAGTTAGAAATATGGAGTTTCCCCACCTCAAACCGCCCTCGCGAGGCTGCAGGGGTGGCGCTGCGTGTTTTATAAAGACCACATTTCATGTGGTCTTTATGAAACACGCGCACTAGCCCGTCGCAGCGCCCCATGGGGAATTGCAGGGGCGCGCAAGTGCGTCCCTGCAGAGCTGCCCGGGGGCAGGCTTCCAGCTGGTGTGCTTCTCCGATTGGTGGAGAGCTGCCGGAAGCCACCAGCCGCCATTTTGGGCGCCGCTGGATGCTGCCGGACGCCACCGCCATGTAGAGCGGCGAACGCGCGCTGCTCCCCGCGGCGACGTTCCCGCGTGCACTGCCCCGTTTCCCCGCGTTTCACGCCCCCCACGTTGTGGAATGGGCCTTAGAGTTGCTGCAAGTCAAAAATGAGTTGAAGGCACAAAACAACAGATGTATGTGTGTGTGTAAGAGAGAGAGAGATAGAGGTTGAGTATATGTGTGTGTATGTAAAGGAAAGTTCCTCAAGCAAGAAAAAAATGGAGGGGTTGTATTGGCTGGTGGGGCTAGCCCCCTGAGGTGGCACTGGCTCTTTCCCCTCTCGGCAGGATGATCCTCGACTTACCCATGGGTCATATCAAAATCCATAATTAAAGCCCCAAAACCTGCTCTCAACTTATACATGAGGTCGATTTATACACAAGTATATACAGTACTCACTTTTCTTGGCAGTGCCTACTTTGTTCTGGCAACCAAAGATTGCATATGTATATAAGGACTTATTCAAAACCTCCTTTGTGAATTGCCCCGGCGTCTGACCACTGTCATTACCTCTACTGTCATTATTATGAAGTGTATATACTATATTTCCTCCAGTGTGCAGAAGGCAGTGTATGCGGCTCACCTCCCTCCTTTATTGTCACAGCAATCCTGTGAGGTAGGTCAGGCTGAGAGAGAACAAATGATTCAAAGTCATTAAGTGAGTTTCATGGCTCATTGATGACTTGAAGCTGGATTGCCACATTGCTACCAAAAACTCAAGCAGCTATATCACACCAGCTCTCAAATTGATACTTATATGTTATTTTTTTAAAAGAAACCCAAAGGTGCAGGAGAAAGTCATATCTAACAAGTTTCTGTTCTTAAGAAAGCACAACACCATCACCAGAAATATTTTCTGAATAACTTAAAAGAAAGCCTGACTGTAGACATTAGTAGCATGAATACTCTTGGCAAAAGGAATATTTAAATTTAAGACTGCTACATATTTTCATTATGGTGTTTTATATACATCTTGCCTTAAGATGGAAGCTCTTGATTTCAGAAAGTTATGAAACCATCTAATGTTACATTTCTAATGGAGACATCAAGAATGACAGGAAAACATTACTTTGCTTTTTAAAAAAAGATGGTGATAAATGTTCCTGCAGTTGATGAGAGTGTGTTGTCAATTTCCTTCCACTCTTGAGCAGCAAACATGTCCAGGTGTTTCCTAAGTTCATCTATAGTTGTTTTTTTAATTTCCCCCTGTAGTGATATAGTCAATATCTTTATTAGTCAAGCAGTGTCCCTTGTGGATATACCTGTTTTTAATAATGAGATGTGCACTAGAAACTGCTATTATGTATTGTACACCATTGATGGTGGGAAGGATTAGGTTGTAATGTTTTACATAGTTATTTGTGTAATAATAGAGCAGCTCTGGTTTTAACTCAAAGGAAAAAAAAGAGCTCCTTTTAGAAAACAGTATCTGTTTACTAAAATATGAAAAGCAAGAGAGGCCTAGTACTTCTAACTATAACCACCATTTTAAAAAAGTTGTAACACACACACACACCATTTTTCCCATGCTACCTCTAGAAGGCAGATGGTCTATCCTAAAAATCTTAAATCCTAATTCCTTTCTATAATATTGAATGTACTTGAATATTTATTCAAAGCATTTTAAAAAAATGCATCAGATAAAAAGGCTTCCCATGCAGCTTACAGATAAAAAAAAATCACGTCAATCTCTGTGCCTCAGGTTTACCATAGAAAACGCACAATACAACAGAAAATGGTATGGGATGTCATAATTCACTGGGAGAATAGAGGAGCCTCATGGGTCATTAGCAGTCCAGAAGTCAAGGGCCATTTCTGCACTAGACTGTTATAGTGCTATTATTCCACTTTCAACATCCTATGGAATCTTGGGGTTTGCAGCTTAGGGAGGGGCCTGACCCCAGGATTCCATAGGACATCGAAAGTGGAATAATAGCACTATAACAGTCTAGTGCAGAAATGGCCATGAAGCCAAGTAATCGGTCAATAGCCGGAAAAACCAGGGCAGGGGAAGGACAGGTAAAAGAGTGATCAAGATCCAGTTCCAAGTGTCCAGAAAGTAAGACAGAGTCTCCAAGCTGGCTTGGGTGTCTTTACTACAGAATGAGTGATAGACATTTCTTTCAGCAGCTGACTTATGTTTGCTGCCTACCTTATCTAGGCAGGTAGATTGTTCAGTGAGAATGGCTAGGACAGCACTAACTGAGCCTCAGGTGTGATGAGCCCCTCCCCAAACACTCTTGTATTGCTTCAGGGAGCCATGACATGTGGAGGAAAGGAGGTTAAAAGTAGTAAAGGTAGAGATCAATTCTTAAAGCAGAAGTAGCAGATAGAAGGCTCCTTGCAGTGCCAGTGAGAAGGTTTGTGCTCATATTCTGCCATTCCCTTCTTAATGGAAAAGGTGAAAAAATGAAAAAAGAAATAGCAAGTAAATCTGGAAAGGTTACAAATAAGAGAGACCATTCTTTCTCAGCCTTTTTACCCTGGAGAAACCCTTGAAATAATTTTCAGATTTCAAGGAACCACTGCATGAAAATTGTTGCATCTCAAACTCAAAAAATGTAAATTTTTTCCAATCATGATCTCTTTCTCTTTTTTATTAAGATTTTAACAAATAAAATACATATCTATAAACATAGCATTATTCATAAAAAAAGACGGTAATAGAGTCTGAAATATCTTCTTATTCTTCCTCTATCCCTACCTAGGTTGATATCTTTCAAGACCTCTAGTGACTTCTCAAGGAACATTAGTGTTCCTTGAAACCATGGTAGAGAAACCCTATAACATTGTATATTTTAGGCTAGATGCTGGCTGTTGTGTGCTTCAAGTCATTTCTGACTTATGATGACCCTAACACAAACCTATCACAGGGTTTTCTGGGTACTAAGAGTGTGATGAGCCCAGGGTCACCCAGTAGGGTTCCATGGCCAAGCGGGGAATCAAATCTTGATATCCAGGGTCCACACGGGGGGGCGTGAAACACGGGGAAACGGGGCGGCGCACGCGGGAACGGAGCTTACCTCAATCCGTTGCCACGGGGAGCAGCGCGCATTTGCTGCTCTACACAGCAGCGGCATCCAGCGGCGTCCGGTGGTGCCCAGCGGCACCCAAAATGGTGGCTGGTGGCTTCTGGTGGCTGGTGGCTGGTGGCTGGTGGCTTCTGGCTGGTGGCTTCTGGCTCTCCGCCAATCGGAGAAGCGCACCAGCCAGAAGCCCGCCCCCAGGCAGCTCTGCAGGGACGCGCTCGCGCGCCCCTGCAATTCCACACGGGGCGCTGCGACAGGCTAGAGCGCGTGCGTGTTTCATAAAGACCTCATGAAATGTGGTCTTTATAAAACACGCGGCGCCACCCCCGCGGCCGCGTGAGGGCGGTTTGAGGTGTGGAACCTCCACATTTCTAACTGCCCTAGCGCACTCCACAGTGTGGACGACCTCCGGGTGAGGTCGTCCTACCCCATGTTACCCCATGTTTTTCCCCCGTGTGGAAAGGGCCATAGTCTTACACTCAAACCACTACACCAGGATAAAAGCCTCACCTGGCTCCTTTCCTGCTGTCCTACCAGTGGGTGAGGATCTTTTTATTTGGGTGGACTTTTGACATTGGCTGGCAGCTGAGAAATGGGCTTTTAATATGAGTGAAGGCTATACATTTTATTGATTCACCTTTGTATTGTTTAGGGTTACCAGAGTGAAAACCGGAGACGGCTCCTGTACCTTTAGTTGTTGTGCATAAGAGGGAATTTCAGCACGTATTGCTAGTCATGCAACCAGCTGAAATTCCCTCTTTTATACAACCATTAAAGGTACAAGAACTCTCTCCAGTTTTCATGCTGGCAGCCCTATGTTTCAATATTATAGTGTGCTCTGTGTGTGTGTGTATTCTGTCTTGTGTATTTTTAATTTTTTGAGCCACATTGGATCCCAATTTTGAGAGAAAGATGAGACATAGGCCAAATAAATAAAAATAAGTGCCCTTTTAATAACCAGCCAGGGTAAAAATAGGTCAGAGAGGGAAAATCCAAATAAATTGGTCTCAGAATGGCAGTGGAGCAGCCCCGCTTCTCATCTCTGCCTCTACCGCATCTTTGAATGTAACAGAACTTGTTTCTCAGTAGCCATGCAGGGCATTGCTTTCCATAACAACCAAAGAGGGTGCATGATTGGAGACCACTCAGCCAGAACCATATTAACTACCTTAGACTTTGCGTGGACTATTTTACTGTTGCTAAACTTTTCCTCTTCAGTAGCTGTTCAGTTTTGGCAGATATCTTTCAAACAGTTCCTCTTAAATCCTGGTTTACTGTCCTTAAATAGGAAAATGGCCTGTTTATACCAGATTCGCTCCTAGTCACATCATATGCAGTAGTTTGCTGGTGGCAGTGACAGAGCCTGCTTTTGGAACTAAGAAGCCATTTCCTGTTTCAGGCAGGACGGAAATGTCAGAGTCTGTTGTGCCTGCCAGGAGTGACCCTCCCTTTCTCACACAGATGCTTCACACATTATGACAGGAAAGCTGTAATGTGTTTTGAAAGATACATATAGTTGACTATCGACTCAGGAGCAGAACTGCTTATGAGCTGGAAGACAATCTTTCTCCTGACAAGTCATGAGTAAGGTTGTGGCTAATCTGGAAAAAAGCATACTGCACATTTTGCTGCAGCTGTTTATCAAAATGTAAAGAGCAAGACTGGTCTTCCTCCTTAGCCTTCTCTAAAAAGCTATATATTGGCAGAAGGGAATATGTAGCCCTCCAGATCTTGTTGGACTGAAGCTCCCTTCAGCCCTGTTGAAGAATGCTGGAGTTATTGTGCAGTTATTATAATCACTTATATAGCACCATCACTGTACATGATGCTTTACAAGTAAAAGAACAACAAAACAGTTGGTTTCCAACCTGTCTCTTCTTCTTGGTCATCTTCTTCCTTCTTTTCCCTAGCTATGTAGCAGCTATTGAAGCCAAGAGGCTCCAACACAGATTGAGTAAAGCAACCTAGGCCCTTTCTGCACGTGGGAAAGGAACCGCGCGAAAACGGGACTCACCAGATTTCTTTGGCGTCCGGTTGAGTCCGTCAGGATGAGGAGCAGTGCGAGCTCGTCGCTCCACACTGCTCCGGCGTCCAAAATGGCAGCTTCCGGTTGGTGGAGGCTCTCCACCAACTGGAGAAGCTCGCCAGCCTAAAGCCCACCCCCGGCAGATACGCACTAGTGTGTGCTTGCAAACCTGCACTGGAGCGCGGTGATGGAGCGACACGGAGTCACATGCTCCGTGCTTTTTAAAAATCTCTAAAAAGATGTTTTTAAAAAACATGCCGTGTGACCAGTTCTGGTTGCTCCGGAGCAGACTGAGGTGCGGAACTGCAAAAAGTAGTCCGCCCCAGTCCACTCTATGCTGCAGAAGACCTCCGTCGGAGGTCACTCTGCACCGTTTAAAAAGCCCGGTGCGGAAAGGGCCCTACTCTTTTGTTATGCAGCAGTGTCATGGTCTGGAAGCACATACCCCAGTTTTGTGGCTGACAGAAAGTAGACCTAACCTAGCAAGCTTCTTGGATGAGAAACCATGACTCAGATTGTATATACATTGCTTTGAATTCTAGGCTTTAAACAGGAAAGAAAGAATAGATATTTTGTGTACAGGTATGCAGCCCATACAACATTTTATGTTCCTGCATCTACCTGATAACTGCTGGTGGTGTTTCTTGTTTTGCAGAATCAATTGTGCCCATTAAGTGTCCTGAGGGATGGATATCATATGCAGGCCACTGTTATAAGATTAACAGAGAAGCCACCTTGTGGAATGATGCTTTAACACTGTGTAGAAAGGAAGGAGAGATCTGGCGAGTATTCACCATGTTGAAGAGTACAGCTTTATAATTTCTCTGCTTGGATACAGTGAGTATTATACATGTGTTGTCAGTATTAAAATTCTAACAAAATAGCATCTTTTTGTCCTTAACGTTTTTTAATAGAAAGAAAAAAATGGAATTAAAAAAACAAACGAATGGATTTTAAATAGATGAATACAATGTGTAGGCTTCCAGTAAAATTCCATGAAAGAGGCAGTTAGAAGCTTCACCCAGAAGTGCCAGAAGAACCTCCTGTATTCCTGCTTTCAGGCTGCAGCTTCTTGAGAATGAATCTGAGACTCAACCAGAACAGTTCTAAGCCTTTATCCATTAGTCTACACATTTAAGAGTTTTTTGTTTAATGCATTCTTTGAATTGTTAATAGTTTATAAAATTCATCTTTACAGTTTCCTCAGAGGATGAACTGACATACTCCAAAAATGTGTTGGGCTACTGAATAATATCACCCACATTTTTGCTTTCATCATTTTCTCCCTCCCACTGCCCATCCGTCTGTCTCTTAGCTACACATGCAACAAAATGAGGTGGCAGGAAACCCGTAGTGGTAGACTAGGTTCCGCTTAGTGTTGCTGGGTTTTCCAAAACAGCAATAAGAGACAGTCAAAATTCATGACTTTAGGATTGACAATCCGGAAGTAGGTACTAGCAAGTTTGGGCTCTACCTAAGTATCAAATGAAAGTACTGATTTAAATAAACTTAGCCATACATTTCTGTAGAAAATTAGCATATTATACTCATTCATAAATTCCATGATGCACACATTTCTGTCTTTGGGAATGGCCCACACCGTAAATATGGGTGTTTTTTTTTTTCACATCTAGACTAGTCTGTATAAAACAAAAAACTTTCCAACCCTAAAATGGTGATATTCCTTATAATATGAGACACCTGCCAGTCTGATAAGGGACAAGGTTTCTGAATGTCAAATAAGGGCTATCCGTTATAATAAGGCACTCCTGACAACCCTAACTCTATCACGTGAGACTACAAAGGGGGATGAAATTTTTGGATGCCTTCATATGAATGTTCCCCACATAACAACACCAGCTCTACTCCCACCCGCCCTATATTGTGCAAATTTTGTTTTCATAGAGAAGCATTCAACAATAGGCACTTCTGCTTTCATGTAGCATGCATGTGTATTCTTTCTGTCTCTCTCACACACTTTATTCTGGTTGCCAAGATATGCTTAAAGGCATAATAAACAGTGCTTGACAGTGCTTCAGGGATGTAGTCCTATGGTAGAACCCTTATCCCAAGGCTGATATAATTATTATTTTTCTTACCATTCATTGTCATCATTGTCACCTTTTTGTTATAACCTGTGTTCTTAAGAATCGGGATTTGAGGTGGGTTATGATATTAAAACAAATACCTATAGATAACAAAATATACAAAGTGTTATCATTAAAATGTAATTAAATTATGTGAAACATTTTTAAAAAGCTCAAAAGAGGAAAAGCAGTTCAAAAGCAATGCAGCACATTATTTGTTAGATTTGTTACCCAAATAACCAAAACAAATACAACAAGATGGGGAAATTAGCTGGAGCACTCTCTTGGCTAACGAGAGGCAGGGTAACTTAGCGGGAATCTTTTACCCAATGTATACAGCGTCAGGCCAGTGAGCAGTCAGACAGTTCAAACTAGCAATAAGATTTATTAAACAATTATTAAGAAAAACACAAACACACTGCTAACTAGGAATAGGAAATAGAGCTTTAGGGGGATGGGTGATACGTCACCAATCTCGCAGTCCTGAAGGATCCAATGGAGGGCAGGAGGGCTCGGCGCGGCAGCTGAGGGGAGCTCGCAGAACGAAGAGGCAGCAAGGCAGGAGAACAGTCCAAACGCAAGTCCAAAGAGCTCTCGGAGCTGGGGATTTTTATAGGGGGAAGGAATGACTGTGGGCTAGTCTGATCTTGGGCAAAACAATGAGTTTTTGGACTGGGGACAATGTCTCCGAAAGGTCAGAATTTACATGATTGAATTATGGACCAAATTGACAATAGTATGGCCACTATGTAGATGCGGCTAGCTCGGCAGTTAAGCACTTAGCTCGCCAGGGTGCCCTCTCAGGGCAGAGGTCTCTTTGTTTTAATGAAGGTGTTTGTTTCGGGAGGTCCCCTAAAGCAGATCTGACAGTTTCTGGCTTGCCTTTGGTATAAACAAATGTGACTCAGCAGATAATAGCCATGCCTAGCTTCGCGCTTGTTTGGTGGCCTCACAAACACTTGGCTGGTGGCAGAGCAGGGCTGAATTATGATATCAAAATGATATCTAAAGGTTACCAAAGGCCAGGCCAGTTCACGGTGGTAACAGATTGATGCAGTAGATGCTGGGAGACAGATCCAAGCTACTGGGTTGGGGAGAGAGCTGGGTGCCTGGTGGCCTGCTCTTCATACCCTTCATTATTCTAGCTTCAGGTACAACACAGATGATGGCCCATCATCAGTGCTGGAGAAGATTCAATTGCTAATTCAAGTCACCCTTTTGCATGGAATAGGAGGGTATAATCTTTGGACATTTTGCATGCAGAAGGCCACAGATTCAATCTCTGACTTATTCACTTAAAAATATCAAGTAGCATGCAAATTGGAAAACCTTTCTTCCTTTGACATTCTGGAAACCCACTGTCAGTTGGAATGAATATTAGCCAGATGGGGCAATTGTATGAACTGGTATGAGACAGGTTTTTTGCAGGAGTTGTTGATTAAGTTTTTGTGGTCAGTGACCCTACTATCTATTAAACTTTGCCCTTGTGCAGGACTGAATTATGCATAAATTATGCCAACCATATAGATCACATAGGCCACAAAATCTGGCTTTTGGAGTTATGTTGATACAGAGTTTAAGGTTTTAGTGCAAGTACAGACATTTCTAGATTTTAGTACAGGAGTGGGAATTGTGTGATCCTTGAGTATGCAAGCCTGGTTTTGCAGCCCTAGTCTCTACCTCCTTTCCCAATCCTAGTTAAAATACTTTTCTTCTTCCATAAGTCACTGCTGCAACATCTGCAATAATCAAGCCCCATTTTGCTCTGTCTTCTTCACTTATGTTATCCGTGGGATTCTTCCATATATGGATGCTGTACTTGGCCTGTGACAAAAATTGTACACATTAATTTATACAGCTTGCTTCAATTCAAAAACTGCTCTTTCTTATTTAAAAGAAATGTGAAGATTTCATAAGTCTGCATAGACCAGTGGTTCTCAACCTGTGGGTCCCCAGATGTTTGTGGACTTCAGCTCCCAGAAACCCTGAGCATTGACCATAGTGGCTGGGGCTTCTGGGAGCTGAAGTCCACAAACATCTGGGGACCCACAGGTTGAGAACCACTGGCATAGACCATAATATTCAGAACTGGATGGCTGGATTCTGTTTCTTCCAGCATAATGCAGATTTGCAAAAATAGAAAGAATCAGGAAAAGGGAACAAATATGAAAGCACTGTTTATGCTTCAGGAATGCCTGATCAGGATTATCTCTGTCATGAGACAAAGTTTATAATGAGAGTTAATGCTGGAAACCAACCAGCCTCCTACATTCTGCCTGAATTTAGAGTTAGTCAGAGGAAGTTCTGCGTACAGATCTTGGCAGTACCATCTCATTTGTAGTGATCTAGGTTCACTGGAAAGGAAACACCTGCTATAGTTTGGCGCAGAATTATTAACTCAGCCTCAGTGATACTGACAGAGATCAAGCAATCCACGTACACACTTAAGCCATTAACATTCAGTTGTTCTCCTGTGAAAACACTGACTGACTATCAAATGTTGCTGAATGAGCCCTTCTTGAAATCAGAAAATGATCATTGAGAAATTGTCTCTTCATAGACCAGTGTTATGCATTGGTGGAACTATACTATCCTGTTCTCCACAAATGGAAGATTCCTATAGCTTCAACATGATTTCAACTATAGTTTCAACATTGCTAATAGGTTTTTTTTCCTTTCTATGGGTGTGTGCCAGAGTGTGAACTGGAAATGCGAGGGGTCATGGGAGGTCTGTGCAGTCTTCCTATTTTCCCACTCAACCATCACCTGCCTCTCTGTCTATAAATTCCTCACATGAAAGAGCATAGTCTTTACTTCCCATAATAGGCCCTTATCTCTTTGCATGTACCTGTGTCTACCTAAAGGCAGGGAAACAGAGGAGATAATAAGACTCTCTGGGTGGGCTCTGCATTTGTGCTGGACTGGATCAATTCCTGATTCTTGTTGTTATATGCCTTCAAGTTGACTCCAGCTTATGACAACCCTGTTATAGGGTTTTCTTGGCAAGATTTATTCAGAGGTAGTTTGCCATCGCTTTCCTCTTAGGTTGAGAGAATGTGATTTGCTTGGGATCATCCAGTGGGTTTCTATGGCTGAGCATAGATTCTAATCCTGGTGCCTCAGAGTGCTAGTCTAACATTCAAACCACTACACTACACCATAATGACTCTTGCCCCGTTTGCTTATGAAAAAATGCTTAGTTATCAGGATCTGCTTTTCTAAGTTGGCTCTAGGAATGCTGATGGGATAATATATTAAATGAAGCCATTGTGTTCTACTTCCCTTCTGTCGTTGATGACAATGTTAGTAATACCTAGTTTCGTGGTTTAAACATTGGACTACAGTCCTGGAGACCAGGGTTCAATTTCCACTTGGCCACGGAAACCCATTGGGTGACCTTGGGTGCATCACACACTCTCAGCGTCAGGAACCCCCACGATAGGTTCAGGTCAGGGTCACCATATATCTGAAACCACTTGAAGGCATGCAGCAACAACAACAACAACGCTGCTATTTGAATGCTGTACATTCCCATACATTATTTGTTTTTGTTACTGTTATTTAATTCATGTTCTGATGTATGCAGTCAGTCAAGATGGTTTATAAAGTTTTACAACAATGACTTAATGAAAATATACCCTCAGGAGTGTGTTTTAAATAGCATAAACATTTTGTGTATCGTGAAGACTATTCAGGAGGTGGTTCAAATTACAGGCATTTGTTTTATCACTGGGTATATTGGCAGCAGGGATAGAAAGAATATTAGAAAATATTCAAAATGTGGTCAAAAATGTTTTTTGAGTGATGAGAAGCCCTGATAAGAAGAATTCTAGCCTGTTAAGAATCTTCACAATTTAGAAAATTTGCACATGATGGTTTTGCACAAAAACAGTATTTCTTGCACAAGGTAATATTTCAGTGCAAAACAACCATGTGTGAATTTTTTACAGAATGAGTCTGGTTTTTGAAGATTTTCCTGTAGAAGGAAGAAAATTGCTAATTACATATTGCTTCCTCCAAGAAGAGACTTAGTGAATACCTGATTGAAGTACAAAATATAACACACTATTCATGAATTAGTTTTCAGTAAGATCACAGGCCCAGTTAAATGTTGTTAGCATAAGGATTTAAGAAGAGCCATTAAACCAAAAGCCTGTCTAGTCCAGCAATCTGTTTACATAGTGACTAACCACATAGCTATAGGAAGCACACAAACCTGACAGGAGTGCAACAGCAGTTTTCTACTTGTATTCCCATGCAATGATATATTGCATGGCAATATATCTCCATATAGTGCATATAGAAGCATAGTGCTTCTGGTATGGGAAGATATAGATATCCATCGTGACTTGCAGCCAGTTATAGCTCTACCCTATCTTCTTTTAAAGCTGTCTGAATTGGCACCCATTACTCTATCCTGTGGAAATGAATTTGGTAGTTTAATGTCAGATATGGATAAGTACTTCTTTTTGTTTAGCACAGATCTTCATCTTATTCTTGATTATCCTTAAAGACCTAAACAGTCTTGATCAGTTATATGTCAGAGTACAAGAGAATGCATGCTACTAATCACTCGTTATTAAGAATCTACATCAGGGAACATCACTTTTCTTTCTAGAGGTGCCCAATTGCCCTCTGTGGAAAGAGTCTGAGATTTATCAGCTCTCAGAATTGCTCCACAAGCATGGTGCTTGGGGGTTGTGGTCCTCCCAAAAGTAACTTTTCCAAGTTTAAATGAAAGGAAACGGGATGCTTGGGCAGGGCAAAATGATCAATTTTCTGGAGCCTACATCATAACTGCTGTCAGCATAGAGGGTTTCTCCTTCCTCCAAGTCTTCTGAGTAAAATGGTTTACCATATTTCTCTATACGTGAATTAGGACCAACTGATGAATTGTGGATTGGACTGAACGACCTCAAGGTTCAAATGTTCTTTGAATGGACAGATGGGACCCCTGTAACATACACCAAATGGCTACCTGGAGAGCCAACACATTCCAGCAACAGGCAAGAAGACTGTGTTGCTATGAAAGGGAAGGTAAAATGGTTTCAGTGTCTCTCACTACTTGTCTCTTATTATTCAAGTATTTTTCTATTCCATTTTATCCAACCTGATGCACTACTTCTATGCAGCATAATATCTAATATCAGCAACAATTCGTTTAAGAATTATAACAATCAAGATTGTTATCTGAAATGGAAGACTGCCCTTGTGATGTTTTCTTTGAGGATAGACTTGTTTAAAAATATATAGTGGGAATGCTATTTTGAATGTTCTGGTATTCATTCAAAATATATTGCCCTCATTGTATATTAAAATAATACTGGATAATCTCTTGTATTATAAGATCAAAATTGGTATGGAAGAAGTATTTGAAAATATTGAAGAAATGGTCAAAGAACCATTTCTTTGAAGATATTTCTTGACTGTTGGGAAACCTGGATGAGAATCTTAAACAGACAAGAATCTTTGCAGTTTGGAAAAGTTAGGTTACTCCTAAGAGTTTATTTTTTGCACAGAAAATCACATTTTCTGTGAGGAAATAGGATTATCTTTGCATAAAATAATATTACAAGCAGAAAATGTTGTTTTCTGCATGAAAAAAAGCTGTATGCAAATTTTGTGTAGAATAAATTCTGAACTACAAATAGTTTTGAAAAACTGCACAGTTTTCAAAGTCTTTCTCACAGCAGGAAGAACATTTCTAAAATTACTCATTGCTTCCTTTGAGAATGAAATGTGTCAAGAAGTGCATTCTTGGGTCAGAATAGAATCTGTGACCATCATCTTTTTCTTCCTTTTCCTGATGCAGGATGGGTATTGGGCAGATCAACAATGTGATACAAGACTTGGATACATTTGCAAAAGGAAACCATTAAAAGAAGTTCCAGAGGAAAAAGAGATGATTGAAGAAGGTTGCCAGAGGGTAAGTGGAAGACTGGTTAAATTCTTTTAAATGAACACTTGATCAGCAGGGCATAAAAGCAACCCAGAATCGAATGTCATGCCGTTCTTAGGCTCTTAACCTCTTGTTTGTGTGGTCAGATACTATTGCAACAGTATGCGTGGTAACTGTACATTTGGAAAATCTTGTGGTGGGTTCATGTTGCTTTGAATGGGTTGAAGAAGTTGCATGAAATGGGGCTCTCTGTATGTTTTGGACAAAATCTCCAACACTCCTTTACCATTGGCTATGCTGGCTTGAGCTTGGCATTTTAAGCCAAATCAGCTGGAGGGCCAAATTGCCCTGTCTCTAAATTATGCTTTCTTTTCCAGCCAGTTAGGCTGCATTATTAGCAAGTGGACGACTGTTAGCCACTCTGTCTTTAAAAAGAATACTCTGAATCTTGCGTATCTCTGCCTTTGATTCCTCTGATGCCTGAGCATGGTTTTTGCAATCAGAAAACTTGTCCTTAGTGCTTGTGTGGTTCACAGAGTATTATTACAAGTCTTCCATTTGATATGAAAGGACAGTGGTAGAGCTAGGAGCGTGTGGGGGGGCAGCGGGGGCAGGGGCCACAGTGCATGGGGGCATGGTTGTGGTGTGTGAAGGTATGACTATAGTGTGTGGAGGCATGGCCACAGCATGCAGGGGTGTGGCCACAAGCTGAGACGCCCCAAAAATATTGCTGCCGGGGCAAACTGCCCCCATCGCCCCCCGTTCCTATGCAACTGTGAAAGGGCTTGTTTTATTTAATATAACTAGACCTAACTATTCCCTTGGCAGAGCATCCCAACAGATAAGAGTATGAGGTCACCTGCCTTCCTGTAAAAATGTCAGAGACCACATTCCCATCACCCTTTAGCCTAGCTCTGGGAAGAGTGAGGGAGGCCACCCCCTGCAGTAAGGGAAAACCTTGCTTCTGTGCAGTACAAATGATTTCATTTGAACTTTTGCTATAAAGTCTGTTGCTCAAGTTGAGTGTGTGTGCACACACATGCTTGGAGACTTAAAGGCTTGTAGCTTGTCCAACTACACTAGGCTTGTAGCTTGTCCAACTACACTAGAGATGGGCTTTTCTCCATTGAAAATGTCTCCTGAATGCATAAAAGATCAATAATTTTTTCTGTACTAATGCCTCACTGTGATCATCTCTGAATCTGCATTGATGACAGGGGCTGAGATCTCTCCCCTAGCTGAAACATCTGAGTATTAGGCTTTCTCAGAAGTGGAATATTTTTAGGGATAGGGAGGGCATAGCCAGTTCTTTCTCTCCTCAACCCCCAAATGTATGGAGTTTCACTTCTCATTCAGGTGTGGAATACCACTTCTAGGTCTGTTTTGCTCATCCAGTGGAATTTTGGTCATTGTGTGAAAATCGTTTTATTAACCAGACTTTAAATGTCAGTCTTCTGTTTGGCAGATGAGCTTTAGAGCTGGGGACTTTTACAAATTTTGATCTTGTGTGTAGCCTTTTAAAGTTACAAATTTCTTTATGCTAGTGCTGTTTAACTTGATTGTTTTGTAGTTCACCTATTTTATTTCACTGGATGGGGGTGCTTTCTTTTCAATGTGATAGGATAGAAGTAAATCAGTATCATCTTGGTGGTATAGTTTGGTCATGGCAAATTTTGGCCGTTTCCACACTACACTCTTATAGCACAATTAGTCCACTTTGAACATCCTATGGAATTGCAGTTTAGAGAGGGACCGACTGGATTCCATAGGATGTTGCAAGTGGAATAATCGCACTATAAGAGTATAATGCAGAAATGGCCTTTGTTTAGCTCCAGTGGACTATTAGGTTGGTCTGCCCCCTTCTTAATATTTTGGCATACAATTCTTGCTTATAAAGAGGAGAAAATGTTTGGATAAGGAAGCTGAGGTAAGAGTATCTGTACCATAATATTATGTTCTGTTGGTCTGACATTGTAATTTGAAAGCATGCTCTTAATGAAATGGATATCCTTTTAGGAAAAAGCCATTTCACTGATTAAACATAATTACTATGCTTTTTTGTGTAAGGAAGAATTTCTCTTCATTCCTTTCTGTTTCTGCTGAGACTTCCATTGTCATTTCTTTTGGGCTTTAGTTTTGATATGCAGTTTTTACAAGAGTACAGCATTCATATAACAGATGCTGTAATTCATATACATGGACACACACAGAGAGAAAAACATGAACGTACATGGTTTTCTTTCCTTTTTTTCAACAGGGCTGGAAAAGACATGGTTTGCACTGTTATATGATTGGAAATGTATTTGCAACATTTGCTGAAGCAAATCAGACATGTATAAGGGATGATGCATATTTAGCTTCTGTTGAAGACAGGTGAGCTAAAAACAACAACAACAGAGCATTGGACTGGATGGCCCTTGTGGTCTCTTCTAACTTTATGATTCAGTAGTCATGTTAGTCAGTTGCAGGAAAAATAACACAAAGACCTGTGGCATCTGAGGTTTCATGGACTGTAACAGCCCATGAAATATTACTCAAGGCCTTTCTACATGTTGATTCTATTTAGATTTAAAACCTGTGAAAGAGAGCTTTTGCTTCTCACTTTCCCACTGATCTTCTAGGATACTGTTATACTTCTGTACTGTAAAAAGAGGAATAATTTGACTCCTATAGAAATGAATGTGCTTTCTTAATGGAGTGACCATTCCTTTGTACAGTTGGAGGATACATTGATCTATTTTGATACATTTTGATAATTGTTGTAAAAAACAATTTCCCAGAAATGACACAAAGTTGAGCTTTGCCATTTACCTGCTTATTACAGATACGAGCAAGCATATCTGACCAGTTTGATTGGGCTTAGGCCAGAAACTTACATCTGGATTGGTCTTTCTGATATACAAGAAAAGGGAACGTTTAGATGGACCAGTGGAGAACTTGTCAAATTCACTCACTGGAACTCAGAAATGCCTGGTAAATATATATCTTCTGTAGAACTGATTATATACTAAGATAAGAGCCAATATAATATAATGGTTAGAGTGTTGGCCTAGGACAGAGTTTTCCAAACTTTTCATGTGGGTGACACACTTTTTTAGATGTGCATCATTTCACGACACAGAAATTCAGTTTTACTAGCAAACTGGAGGTTAAACTAACCCCATTATAAGAGATATGGACACATACATAAATTGTAATAACGAAATGTATGGGAACACAACATATCTCATGAGAACCTTTCATATATTTTTAAAAATATGTGATTTATAAATAATAACATAAATTTCCAAGGTTGTACGTGACACACCTACACTCTTCAGGCGACACACTAACGTCGTGGCACACCGTTTGGAAAGCCCTGGCCTAGGACTTGGAAGCTCCAAGTTCAAGTCCCTACTGATATAGGAAATGGACAAGATAAGGTGTACACCCCAACAGTTTACTAAAATGTCTATTTCTCATTAAATCATAATGTCTCTAGAAACTTTTCAAGATGAGTTAACACATATTTAACTAGAAATGTTATGGTGAAGCAATGTGAGAGACCACAAGAAATCAGGAGGTCATTGTAGAATAACTAGAATATAAATACAATAAACATGTTTACCCTGACCTTCTCCCTGGTGCCCTCCAGATGTGCTATACTCAATCTCCATCATTCCCAGTGGGAGTTGTAGTGCCAACACATCTGGAAGGCAACAGATTGATGAAGTCTGATGTAAAGTTATCTACAGAGAAATCCTGTGTAGGTCTACAGAGAAGTAAGTCCCACTGGCTTTTGTCAGACTTACTGTACCTGATTGTGTATAAGACTGGAACATTAATTAGTTACTTTTTAGGGAACAATTGAATACATTTTTTTGGAAGGGGTGTAGTTTTCCTTGTATCTCTACAAATAAAAGGACTAGAGATGTGTCTTGAAAATCTCTGTTCCATTCCTTTAAAACTTTCTGTACTAATCTTCAACAGAAGGCTGATATAAAACCAAGGTGGTTTACAAAATTGAATGTAAGCTGGCCATTTAGGAAGATTGGAAGACTATCCCTGAAACTAGAAGTGTATCTCTGAACTACCTTAAAGTTTATTCCAGTTCAGATAGCAAGTATACTCATTTGGTAGGACACCCCAGGTGATTTCTCCTGTGGTGTTTCCTTCTGCCATACATTTTCTTCTGCTGTATCTGTTGGGTATTGTTGTTGTTTTGTTGTGTGCTTTCAAGTCGTTTTCCAATTTATGGCAACTCTAAAGAGAACCTATCATGGGGTTTTTTGAAGCTGAGAGTATATGACACACCCAGTGGGTTTTCATGGCCAAGCAGGGAGTCGAACCCTGATCTCAAAGGTTGTGGTCCAGCACCCCACCACACTATCTCTTCTATTTGGTATATCACCCTTCATTTCCCAGACTCCCAAGTGATATTTAAACTTGCTTTTTCATACCTTGTATTCTTAAATCAAATGGAAAAAAGTTACAACCTTTTTTCAAAAGAAGTTTTTTTTTCCTTTTTAAAGAAAGAATCAAATCCCAGGTTAAAAAGGTGCTTGTAACACTGCTTGTTCAGAATACATACATTGCTAATTAGGGAGAGCTATCACCTTAAATAACATGGTCCTCTCTTTCTCTTCATGTGCCATGGAGGACGGAAGCCAGGCTGTGTAGCCATGAGAACTGGAATTGCAGGAGGATTATGGGATCTTCTCAAATGTGAAACGAAGGCAAAATTTCTCTGCAAGCGCCTGGCAGATGGAATGACTCTGCCGCCTCCACTAACGACCACTCCAGCTCCCAGATGCCCTGAAGATTGGGGTCCCAGTGATGAGAGGAGTTTGTGCTATAAAGTATGATACTATGACAATATGTTTTCCCTCCTCTTTTTATGTATTGGCATTGGTAGGCTGCCTCATCAGGAAGACTTAGAATGCGTAACCTGCATTAAGATTTGATACCCTGTTGCACCATATAGAACTGTCTCTGCAACCTCAGTAGTGGCATCTGTCAAGAACCACAATGGTAGTGTGGCCTCCCCTGGTGAGTTTTCAGGCTTCCTTGCAACCATCTGTAGTAAGGTGGGCCTCTGCCACCCAACAGATGGGTATGGGAGTCCTTGTTAGCAGCATGGCCAAGACACCAATAGCCGTCCAAGGTAGAGAATGAGTCCCACTTGCATTAGCAACCTTGTCTGATACGTGAGGGTGGGAAAAGATATGAAGGCTAGGAACAGACTGAGGGAATGAATTTTCCTCACTTGCTAACCTGCTTGTGCAGCTCTCGTAGCTATGAGGGAGGAGATGGGTCACACATATGTGCTTCGATTTCCTTTATTTGCTTCTGCGCTATATAATCCTTTTGAGATATCTTCTGTTGGCCCCAGTCTGTGTGTATTTTCTCCAGCCTAGATGTTCTCTATAGCCAGTGATAGGGAATTTGATTGTTAACTGGGGCTAGTCTGGGTAGAATTATTTTGGGAACCTAGTTCTACCACTGGCTGTGAGGAGATGCTGGACCCCCAACAAAGAAAGGAATACCTATCTGTAGTGTGGCATCTGCTGCACCATTTACCTCCACTAAAGCATATGCTATAGCAGTAAGACATGTGAGTCTACAGCACTGAAACACAGCTCCCTCTTGGGGGGCCTAGAATTACATCTGCTTCTGGCACAGAAGAGAATCACCACCTAGAAAGTTGTCCATCCACAAGCTAGAAGCGGTTAGATAATATGACTCAGTGTGAGATAGCTTCACATAACAACAGAATGAAATAAAGAAAAACAACTGGAGATACAAAATAAAAATTATCCACACACTTGAAGAAAACTTGGGTAGAAAAACTTTAGTATAACAGCAGAATAACTGTTAAAGTGTTTGCTTTGTTATAATGCAAAGATAGGCAGCTCTTTTTATTTTCTGTAAAGTGTCCTTATAGCTAATTGGTTGGAGGCTGAATACTCGGGGAGAGGGCAATGAAGCCGTCAAAGGGCAGGGATAGGACCATGCTGGCTGGAGCATTCTGGGTTGTGATCCCCAGAAGTAAGTTTTCCAATATCTCGCCTACAGTCCAACCCCATTATACTGAACTTTGTAGCATTTTTCGTCATGAAATAATGTGCACTGTATATTGTGCCTAATTGTAAAATAACATATTTCCATTAGGCTTATACAAGAAAAGATGACCAAAAATCATGGGCTGATGCTCGGAGTTTTTGTATAGCTATTGGAGGTGAACTGGCCTCCATTAGCAGTTCAAAAGAAGAACGTTCACTGCAACGCTACTTACTGTAAGTATTTGGATCAATCTGCATGATTATAGCTCTTTCATTCTAGGATGAAATGCAAAATGCCATTTACTCTATATGAACCTCTGCTTTTGTGGAAAAGTCTGGCAAATAAATTTGAATTCATACACTGAAACATCACTGTTTACCATAGACTGACAATGTCTCCTTTGTGGGAAGAAAACACATGAAATAGTGTCCAAACATTCATTTTCCTTATTTTATGCATTTAGTTACACAATTTACAGAACTTTTCCTATTTTAAAATGCCTGTTGCACATATTTTTTTCAACTATGTCCTTTTTTAATTTTCATTTGAAAGTACACATATGGGGCACTGCTGAGAAATAAAGTGTGCAGAAAATACTTGTAAATGAGAAATGTTAGAAGCAATGGATATGTTTTCTCATGAGGTGGCAATGGAAAAATGTCCCGTTTGTCACCATTCTCGTATCTGGTAAAATTTCTTTCTTTTCCCAGTAGACATAGGGTGAGTAACTAAAAAGGAGACTACAGAATGTGAAATCACAGTTTAAATATTACTGAGAGGGAAAATGTGAGCAGGAAAATTCAAAAGCTGAAAGGACATACACATGAACACAGGCATGCAGGTGTATCTGTGCAAAGCTATATGAACAGCAGGAAATAAGAGTCAGCTATAAGGATATCTAGCTAGCCTAATTAAACTGTGTCCCTATTTTATCTTGATTCCAACCAATATCTTAACTGCCTTTAACCCAGGCCTCTCAATCAGTTTCTGTGTTCTCTGTTTTTCCTCCAGAATCCTCTAGAAAAGTTCACTACAGTCCTCCTTCCACATTCGCAGGCTTGACCTTTGTGAATTTGATTATTCATGAGGTGCCAGTGTGCCTCTTCCCCATTCTTCCCTCCCTTTCCCCTATATTTTGCCCAGGCATGTGTGCCTTCCTTCCACAGACCTGGGCAAAAGGCAAGTGAACGGCAGGAGGCAGCTCCATGCGTGTACCTTCTCTGATCATGTTGCTGCCCCCTCCCATTTGCTTGCCTATCACCCAGGCACCTGGAAGGCAGTGCACTCAACTGAAATGCAAATAAATTGGAGGGGAGCTCACATATGGCTGCCCTCTGCTATTCACTTACCTATCACCTGGGTGCCTGGAAGTCCATGTGTCCGGGCAAAACACAAGCGGACAGGAGGAGAGCCTTGCAAGGGAATGGGAGGGGGAGTGCTCACTTGGGTGTCGGGAGGGGTTATTTGTGCTTTTTTTGGCTTTTGTGAGTGTTCTATACCCCAAGCCCTCGTGAAAATTGTGGGGCCGCTGTACTGTATCAAGTAATCTTATCATGTGATTGGAGTTGTAAATTGTTGTTGTGTGACCCTAATACAAAAGCTATCACAAGGTCTTCTTGGCAAGATTTTTTCAGAGTGGTTTGCCATTTCTTCTCCTGAGGCTGAGAGAATGTGACTT
The DNA here is from genome assembly GCA_948472985.1 of Iguana delicatissima. NCBI lineage: Eukaryota > Metazoa > Chordata > Lepidosauria > Squamata > Iguanidae > Iguana > Iguana delicatissima. Next base: position 1,263,579 of record CAOKZL010000749.1, on the reverse strand, counting down.
GCCCAGGGCCACTCAGTGGGTTTCCATGGCCAAGCAAGAATATGAACCTCAGTCTCTCAGAGTCCTAGTCAAACCACTATTTCATGCTGGCTCTTAGCTTTCAAATAATCTTGTTGGAGCATAATTAGGCCAATTTGTGACTGCTGGCTCCAAGATGGTCTAGTTCTGCTCCAGTAATGAACAACTTCAATCACAGGCAGAAATTACTAAATAGTAGCCTTTTCTACAGAATTTGAAGTCCCTAAGAAATTTCAGACACTTATTCATGAAAACTGCCTTCATAGGAAAACACATATGTTACTGTGGCTTTACCTGTGTTTTTGTAATAACATAGGAATTTTGGATACTCCAATGAGCATTACTGGATTGGTTTAAATTACCTAAGCCCAACAGAAGGATTTGCATGGAGTGATGACTCCCCAGTGAGTGACTTCTTTTTCAGTATTTTGTTTCTCCTATTTTACTGTCTGGATGTCTGGGTGGAATACAAAGGGGAGCTGAACTATTAGGCAAGGTCCAGAATTGTACAGTAAATAATTTCATATTTTGAAATAAACTATAATGTCAAATAAGGAAGAAGCTGCACCAGCATAAAGAAATTTGCCATAGTCCAAATTGCAAAGCTAACATGAGTTCTAAAGGATAAGCCAATTGAAGATTTTTTGAAAGATCGGAAATGGTTTATGGACGTTTAGAGAAATAAGATATCTAATGATGCAGTAATCTGTGGCTACACTTATTAGTAATTCTAGTGGCTCTTTAATGGTAGAATAATCTATTTTCTCTTTTTTATTTTTATTTACAGTTTGGCTTGGGGGAGCAGAGCCCCTTTGTGTTTTAGTAAGCTGGTGTTTAGTGTTTTAGATAGACATTAGTCTTTTAGTTTAGCATTTTTAGTACTGTATTTTAGTTTAATTTCAATTCTTATATGTGAATCAGATTGTCCTCATTTTAAAATTAATTAATAAATAATTTTTAAAAAGCAACTTGACAAAATGAACAAGCTTTTACTCACATTTTGTAACTTCAGTTATTAGCGTAAGGCTTCATAATAGTTAATGCAAGATTTTCAGCATGGCTTTTCTTCTGCTTGGTTTGCAATTTTGTTTTCAATATTTTGATCAAATTTTGAGGGGAGGATGAAGGTTTAGAGACAAACTGAATGATCAGAACATGTGATGGACAAGGGATACCCAACCGCTGGAAATATCAGTCAGACACAAGTCCTAACGGGTCCCTTTTTCACCTCAGGTGGGGAGAGAATAGGGCTGCATTTACTGGCTTCACCCCCTCTGTGTTGTCCCCCTCTTTTACAACTTCTTCTACAGTGGAGATTCTGATGAGAGGTATGGAGAACAAAAGACATGATGAGCTGGACATGTTCAGTTTGGTAGAGAGAATAGTGAAATGTGATGTGATAGTATTCAAGGGCTGCCACAAAGAGGAGGGAGACAGGCCTGTTTCCTGATGCACCAGCGGATAGGACCAGGTCTGACAATGTGAAGTAGAGTAGAGTAGATTTAGATTGAACATTAGAAGGAACTTCTTGACGGTAAGAGTGGTTCAGCAATGGAAACATTTGCCTAAAGAGGAGGTGGAATCTTCTTCTCTGAATGTCTTCAGAAAAAGGCTAACAGCTATCTGCTGGGAGTCCTTTAGCTGGAGATCCTACAGTGAGCAGCGGGTTGGATTTGATGGCCAGTGAGGACCCATCCAACTCAGTGATTCTATGATTCTTTGTCTCTATGAATTCTCTACCACATTATTTAAGCAGATAATGGTGCCTATACGTGAAACACATTAATTGTGACCTTAATGAAAACTGTCAATGAGTGTTTCCTTGAATGGTATAATTTTTGAAAGTTCTGAAAGAAATGACAACTTAAAGGTTTTGGGATAAAATACAGTTTTTACTTTTTTTGAATCTACTTTTTCTGCACTGGTTTAGGTTTTATCAAAGCTTCAGGGAAATAAATAGCTGTTCAACTGCTTGTAAAATGGTCATGCAATCCTATTATTTTGGTTTTTCTGAATCAATATAAATATGAATATGTTGATATAAATACAGATATAAAAGGTGGATACAAAAAACAACTTGCTAGTCATAACAATTAGAACAACACCAGGCACTATTTCTGCAGCTGGAAATCTTTCATTCTTGTTCTGATTACAAATTGTAGGTATATTTCAATTTTATTGAAAATACAGTTACCTTGGCAACCATTTTGGATTTTAAAATTGCCATTGTCTAAGAATCATGGTGTCACAGAAGGCTGATCTGTATATAAACTAAATGGCATTTAATGCTCTATGAATAATACATTTGATTCTATAACATACTTCATAGAGATTTTGCAGTGTTATCGGAAATAAATTTCAATCATCTGTTACCTCATCATTTTTCAGATTGAGCTTTTAATGCTATTGAGCTACATGTTACAGCTAATACTCACTTACACTCAAAATTTCATCAAAAAGTATATCTCCAAATGGAAGCGCATTCTGTAGAGGAGACAATGTCATCCATCTTTGTTGTCATTCTAGACTTTTTAATCAAGGATAATCATTCACTTAGGTATGGATAAATTTGGAGTCATCAGGGAAAAAAAAAAGAAGAACCCATATGTGATACTGGGCTTTTCTCATTATCCAGACAACATAGCTAATAGTTTTCTCTCTAAGTAAACATGGGATTAATAAAGTGGTGAGATTAAGTTACAGTTGTTGAGGGCCAACAGCAAAGATCACATGATACAGTTGCCCAATCAGCAAGGGCAGATGGGGAAACAAGGAGAAGCTTCCAGAACCTTCTAACAAGAAGTTATAAAAGGCCTCAGGGAGAAGATGAGGGAGGGGAAGGAACATCAAGGAGAGGTAAGGGGTTGGTAATGGGTTTCCTTCACCACCAACACCATCCCAGTGTTTGAATGATGTGAGTAGAATAGAGATGTGTTAGTCACATCAGGGATTATATTACATTGAACCTCTGGCTGAAATGACCTAGGTTTATCTGTAATTTTGTAACTGCTAAGTAAGACCTGAAAGGGGTTACCATCATGAATGAGTTATCTTTAAAATAAAATTTTCCTTTATAAACAGTCCTCTGTCTCCACATGTTTGCTGGTTGTGCATGCAAATAGAATTTCTCTCTGCCTCAGAGGTTGGGAGAGGGAAGCTTCTGAGTTTAGAGATTCTTTCTCCAGTAGTTTCCTACTGAGCTACTGAATGAGAGGGATTTCAAACCAGTAGGTATTGGCAGCTAGATGATCTCCAGGGGCAAGGTGGGGTCCCATCTCCTACTTGAGGGCAGGAGACTGCATTGTGTGAGGGAGTAAAATCTCCTTACTCTAACACGATAAACACTCAAGGAAAACAAATTCCTCTCAAAAGGCTTCACAACTTGTAAGGTCTCTCAATGGGTAGATGGTGTTTCTTTAGGCTGGATTTTGTAGTACAAATGAACTACTCTTCTTTCTGAGCATATAAGTAACAAATGCATTTCAATGTCAGTTAGGATATATAAACTGGGGATATGGAGAACCCAATAATTACAATGGAGTTGAACACTGTGGAGAAATAAATGCAGATGTCCGCATGCGATGGAATGATGCGCACTGTGAGGAATTATACTCTTGGATTTGCCAGCTCAAAAAGGGTAAGCTTTCTTGTCAAGCAAGTGAGAGATGGCTAAGAAATAAAGAATTACACAAATTTGAAGAGAAAGTAAAGTTTGATATGTATCGTAAACTCAACATAAAAAACTGGTTTTAAGAGAAATAATTGTTCTGTCTGACCACTTCAGATAGCTTGTCAAATGTGAAACATATGCTACCTTCTATATATACAGTTCATGTCAAAGGATCTAACTAAAGGTTCATCTTCAGAGTTAAATCAAGATGTCCTAAGAAGTTTTGAAGAGGTAATATGTTAGTGAAAATTGCCAGTGGTGTGTATAAACACTATGAATTCAATTTTACAAGCTGTTTGGGTCTCCTGATATGCCCAGCTTGTTCTAGATTGGGGAACATGAAGCTAGGGCAATTACAATAACAACAACAACAAAAATCTAGCCATGATCCTCTTCACTAAATAGGAGAAGGTAGTACTGGATGTGATAGCAACCTAGTTGTCACATCTGTCATGCCATTGTTTGCCAGGGTTGATTCGGCTGATCTGGGTGGTCAAGTGGGTATCCTTTTTCTTCCTCCCTGCTTCATGTGTGTCCCTCTCAAAGTTATATACTTGATGGGAGAAGACAACCATCCCAGACAGAAGGAGTGTACCATTCTTCAGTCAAAGTTAGCACTGTAAGGCAGAAAACGGATTTAAAACACAACAGAAAATCTTTCTAAACACTTGTCCACTCAAATAGGAAGACTCCTAAAAAGGAGGAGGGTACCATGGGTAAAGAGATGACCATTAGAAGATAGGACAGGGCTTCAATGATAGCCTTTTCTGTAGTCTTACAATATCTTCTAGAAAAGCATTTCATGACATGGACAATAATCCAAGCCAACCAGCACCTGTGGTGATGCGACCTCAAATCCCCATTGTCCCGCAAGGGTATTACTCCCACCTGGATCCCCTCTGGATCCATTTCCTGTACAATTCTATACATAAGGCTATTCTTTTAGGCTCTTGCACTTGAATATGGCTTTTAACATTGGTTTAGTAACCAGGCACTAGATATGGTTATTTTAAATAATATAATTCTATTAAACACGAATTCAGGCAGCTTAATTGGAAAAAAGCATATGAGCCACACACATGCAAAAAGCATATGAACCACACATGGGATTCTGGAAGCAATGTCTTTACCAACAAAACTCATGTAGTTTTTGTGTGTGTGCGCGTGCGTGTGTGTGCATGTGTGCGCAAAAATCTTTTCCCCCAAAACTCAGCAATTTTGTTAAAAAAAACCACACACACAATTCCCATGCAGAAATACCAACTGTGTCAAGTTAGATTTGTTGTGTGTATGTGCAGGATTGCTATTTTTTGTGTAAAAGAAAGAAATTTTACACAAAAGAACCATGCAGATATTAGAAAACAGTGTGTGTGTATGTGATTTTTGCACCAAACATAAACAGGTATTTCTACACAGTATAATTTCCTGAAACACTTCAGCATGCGTGAATTCTGATTGAAAACTGATCAAACTGAACAAAATACTCACCTCTTTGTTATTCTTTCCAGTTAGATTTCCCAAATGTCAGGAAACTCATTTTCATTCAGGAAATGACTAACAGAGAATATTCTATCCATCCGTAATAAGAACAGAAACTGCAATATAAGCTATATCCTTAGAATATATCATCCTTAGAAATGTCATCCTTAGAAATGTTTTCTTTCATTCTTTAAAAAATGTGTTCGAGAAGCACTTTGTAAAATCCAGATACAACCATGCTAATATCTACTGGAAAAACTAAAATGGAATGAAAAATCGTTATTTGTTGGAAAGTCTGTAGCTACAAGTTATCCTATAACCTTAAGAATCAAAGGCCCTCTGTTGAGTCTGTCTGATGTTTAAGATTCTGGAAGGAGGGCTTTCCTTCCAACCCACCATCATCACATGTATATTTGATGAGGGCACATAGAGCCTTCTTGCTTGGCATCCTGTCTGTTTTCTTCTGCTGACAGAGAAAATTCTTGCAGGCAAGTTTTGGGATTTTTACTTACTGTGGCAGTAGTGTTTTTAACAGTATTTTTAAAATGTGATTTGAAGTGTTCTACTTTAGTGGTTGTAATAGAATTGTTTAATTGCTTATTTACACTTTTGTATCAAATATGGTTTAGCAGTACTTCGTTCTAATTTGTTCTGAGCCACCTTGAGAAAAGTGGGATTGGAATAAAATCAAAGAAATAAATCACATGCCAGTTGCCAAAGGAAGAGGGTGATTTGCCCTCATTTACAGTTTACGTGGTTCCTATGAGCCTCTGGTTAATCCCTGCGGGAAACAAGATGCCTTACCAATTGGGGCATTGGCCTAATGCAGCAGGGCTCTTGCTGTGTTCATCTTAGTCTTTTAAAAGTAGTGAAATGCTTTTAAAATGCAATGAAGAGTAGGGATATAGGAATATTAGAGAAGAATCCCCAAATAAGCACCTAAGTGTTTCTTTAAGATATAGGCGATTCAGCTAACTTGAGGTATTAAATGTAGCATTAAATTAATCGTTGATATCAGTGACATAGCACACAGGTAACAGCACTGTAATCTCTCTGTTTGTCTCTTTTATAGGAGTGCAACCAAAAGCAGAACCAACAAGCCCACCTTTGCCAAGTGAGTATGTATTGCTTCTCTAAGGAAATTATATTATATGAGTAGTCAGTGATGGAAATGGAATTAATAAGGTCATCATAGCTTGTTTGGTATAAGTTCAGTTCTTCCTGGGTCAGTTGTTCTAAGCATGAGGGGGATAGACATTGATGTGTCTGTTTACTCAACATGTAGAGTGGTGATGGATCTTTTGTTTCCCTGAAATTTATCCATTTCAGTGATTTATCTTCCAGTATTGCTTTGTTTTAAGCAGCCTTGTCATTCATTGTATATAAGACAGTCTGGGAGAAAATTATTTAAATCAAAGATGCTGTAGAGGTTTTCACACATTATACTGTTTCTGTATGTAGCTGGTTGTAAGGATCTGTCTACCCAGGTACTAGAATACATTTAAACTCAAGATATAGAAGAACTGTACAGGTATACCTGGGCTATTTGGGAGCGCACATGTACTCTGTTTTGGGCGGTCACCAGAATGCATGGAGGACTAAAACTCTATATTGTTAATATGCTTCACAGCATAACTTGGACTCTTGAATGCCACCACACAAGCTTCTGATGTCAGCAATTATTTTGCAGTGATCATGAACAAAATTGTGATATTGATAAGAAAGGGTTCCCCAGTGCAGGAATTCTGTAACTGTATTCAGCAAATGTGAAGAATGCAACTTCCACCAGTAGACTTAGTGAGCATCCATCTGGGGTCCTTTCACACTACGTAATTATGGTACTATGATTCCACTTTAACTGCCATGGTTTCTTCTTATGAAATCCTGAATTTCATAGAGTGCAGCCAGGACACTTAAAGTGGGATCATAGTGCTATCAGTGTGTAGTGTGCAAGAGTTTCCAGCTTCAGTTTTGGGGCCAGACATTTTCCGTTTCGGCCCAGGACTGCAGCAAACAGAAAAGCCTGAAATGAAACTCTTGGTCAGAAATTGTGTGCCAGTCCAAATGGTGGACTGCAGCTCACGTCACCCCTAGCTAGGATAGCCAGGTGATGGCAATGACATTTGAGATTCAGCAACACCTGAAGACCATTTGTTTCCCATCTCTGCCTTGGTGACTAACTCATGTATTGTAACCTGTCTCTCCCATTTTTGTCTTTTTTAAAGATTAAGCTTAAACTGTATATTAATCTGAATTGTTCCTGGTGTGCTTACCTTGTTGTTGTTGTTGGGTATGTTCAAGTCATTTCTGACTTATGGCAATCCAAACGTGAACCTATAATGGGTTTTTTTCTTGGCAAGAGTTGTTTCAAGAGGGCTTGCCTTTGCTTCATCTGAGGCTGAGAGAGTATGTAAACCAGCCTTAGTAAGTAAAATATTGTTGGCAATTATTGCTGAATTTCACAACTATTTTTAGTTCCTTTTGAAAGCTTCATAACTGTAATTTTGATGGGTAGATAATGTTTAAAAGAACTGGTTTAGGCAGAACTAGTAACTTGTAATGTTTATTTTCTAAAAGGAACATGTAACTTGTTAGGATCTATTTTTCAAAAATCATAGCTTTCTTCAATAATAGTTTAAAATGTTGTACAGTGCCAACATAACAGTGGCATGTTACTAACATGTTACTTTTAAGATTGTTGTTGTTGCCACTGCTATTGTTGTTATTTCTTACCCACCTCTCCCCATGGATCAAGGTGGTGGTGGTGGGACAACAGTAGATTAAAATATATAAGTTAAAAACAGAACATCAATTAAAAACAATAGTTAAAATGCATAATGTTCTAAAAGTACAAATAACACAAATACCTAAAAACAGCCAATACATATTCAAAATGCATCGTTAAAATTCACAATTTAAAATAATCAGGATAGATCTGCTGGAAGAGACTGGTCTTTAATGCTGTTTTAAATTTGAATAGCGTATTCACCTATCAGATCTCTTCTGGCTGATCATTCCATAGTCTAGGGAAGCCTGAAAAAGATCCTCTGCATTACCATTGCCAGTCTAGTCCTGGCCAGTTGATGTAAATATAGCCCAGAGGACCTGAGTGTGCAGAGCAGATTATATGGGAGGAGGCAATCCCATAGGTGTCTTTAAATTATTAAAGATGTCTTTCGTTGTTTTGAAGAAATCATTTTAAAATTGCCCAAAAGTGAGTAATGAGTAAATGTTAATTGTTAGATTAAAAATCAGCAATATTACCAGTCATTTTTGTTTTATACCAGGCTCCCAGAATGATGCTTGGACCCTGCAGACACCTCAGTTGTTTTCTTGATATTGTTATCAATTTGTGCTATCTCTGTTGCAGAATATGAGTTTACCAGTGATGGATGGCTCATCAATGGAGACAAACAGTATTACTTTGGCACTGATAAAGTCCCTATGGAAAAAGCACGGGAATTTTGTAAGAAAAACTTTGGAGATCTGGTCGTTATTGAAAGCAACAGCGAGAGAAGATTTTTAGTGAAATATGTAAGGCATTGATATATTTTTTCTGTCTTAACTAGGTCAGAACATTGAATTCGAAGGCACTAATAATTCTTCAGAAATTTTAGCTTTGAAATCTTATGTTCCTCAAATTTGTTCCTCTCTTCTCTTCATATTCTTATCTGTTGGTATCAGGAAGGTGGCATTGAAATTATACACAAGATTGTTCTACCATCAATATATTTTAGTGCATAGTGCAGAAATATTCTGAAATGTGAAAAAATGGAAGGGCAGTTCTTATCCACACAACTAATGGGTTTGCTCTAAAATTCTAAAATAATGCATCCATATTGTAGCAATACCTTTATTAGTCATAGAATCATAGAGTCAAAAAGACCACAGAGGCCATCCAGTCCAACCTCCTGCCATGCAGGAACCCACATCAAAGCATGCCCAACAGATGCCTTTGCTTAAAAACCTCTAAAGAAGGAGACTGCACCACACTCTGAGGCAGCGTATTCAACTGCCAGACAGCTCTGACCATCAGGAAGTTCTTCCTGAGATTCAGGAAGAATCTCCTTTCCTGTAGCTTAAATCCATTGCTCTTTGTCCTAGTCTCTGGAGCAGCAGAAAACAAGCCTGCTCCCTCCTCGACATGACATCCCTTCAAATATTTAAACATAGCTATCATGTCCCCTCTTAACCTTTTCTTCTGCAGACTAAACATACCCAGCTCCCTACGCCTCTCTTCATCGGGCATGGCTTCCTTCATCATTTTGGTTACTTTCTTCTGGACACGTTCCAGCTTGTCAATATCCTTCTTGAAATGAGGTGCCCAGAACTGGACACAATACTCCCAATGAGGTCTAACCAAAGCAGAATAAAGTAGTACTATTACTTCCCTTGATCTAGACACCATACTCCTATTCATGCAACTAAAAATTTTGTTGGCTTAGTCCAACCAAAAAAAAGACAATTTTTTTAGTATAAGCATTTGAAACTCAACATTTCTTTATCAGGCAAAAAGTTTGAAAGGGAAAGCTGGCTACGTAACAGTGTTTGCATGGCTTATGCTATGCCACTGAGAGCCAGGTAGTTTCGACTGCCTATGTTAGAGTCACATAAACTGCAAAAGGCTGTGGGAATAAGAATGGCAATAAAATGGAGCACTAAAATTTGAGAGAACAAAATGTTCCTTGAAATCTCAAAATTGTCTCTGCCCAAACCACAGTTCATTATTTCCCTTCTTTGTAGGAAAACAGCAGGAAGTTTCTCAGTTCACCTCTATGTCATCACTACTGGGAATTAATGTAGGCACTCTTCTCAAGTGAAAAAACAAACTTTATTGTTTTTACTATTTTGATGAAGAAATTTGAAAGTTTGAACAGAGAGTTTAATGTTTTTTGGTTTTTGGGACCTAATAAAGGTATTACCACAATATGCACTTACGAGCAACATGGCTATCCCTGTGTGTGTATGACTTGAGAAGTAATGGGCTATATCCAATATATCTCAGGCTAGTCTATCCCTGTGGATCTAAGAGCAATTATATTTGTTGAATTGCCTCAGTAACAAATACATTCCTTCAGTCAGAAAATGTCTGATAATAATATTCATCAGAGAAATGAAGTTCCAGTTTCTTCAAAAGCTGAGTGAGGATCCTTCTCATCCATTAGGAGCTGGCAAACAAAAATCAAAGACACTTAGTAACAGAAAAGCTAAAAATGACACCCAGTTACAGTTACTTTGATATATTTCTTGTTGGCAAAATGGACGTTTAATATTGACAAACAGTGTGGTTCTTATTCTCTACTTGGGAACTTGCTTAAGGCATGTAGCTTGTCTTGTTTTGGAAGACAGGCCCCTGAGACAAAGTGACCACTGTTTTTATCCTGAGTGGCATTCCTCAACCCCCACCTCCATCCCAAATATGAACCAAACAATGAACTAGGACAAATGTCTTCACTTAAAGGTATAACGTAAGGATGGGAATCATGTCGCCCTTGAGATAATATTGGACTGCAATTCCCAGCATTTTTTACCATTGGCTATGCTGGCTAGGGCTGATGGGGAGTACAGTCCACCATCATTTGAGAGGCCATACAACCCTTGAACCCATCTGCTGCTGCATTCAAAATGTCAATCAGTTAAAAAGGGACAAAATCACTAGTCATGGGATGTGCTTTTTGGAACATTATTAGATATACTTCCATCCATTTCTGTCTTATAAGACTAACCAAGAATGGAGGACGAAGAGAAGACTATCTTATTTCTTTTCAAAAAGGTATTTTTTATGTAATCCCATTAATTAGAATTTTGAAAATTGGTATGTTTTTAAAGAAATTAGAGCATCTTCATTTTTAAAGAAAATTTTAGTAGTTATTGTTTGTCTCAGACATCATTTCCAGAGCGCACAAGCAAATGAATATCTTTCCATATTCTTGCTTTAGATGTCACAGAATGACAAGGTGGATACTTACTTCATTGGTTTACAACTAAGCCTTGATAAAGTGGCAAAGTAAGTAAATAGAAAACATCATTTTTATGATTGCTGTTCCATGTTACTAACCCTGCATTGATATAAGTACTGATAACTCTGTTTAAAGGGTTTATAAATCTGTTATGCTCTACTAATCAAGAGGATTGATCACAGAGTCACCAAATTTGGTGTGTGTTATCAGCTGTGTAGCTTGGCCTGAACCAGGGAAGGGCAGGGAGGGAGGTGCGTGGGTGGGGCTATGGCATGCATGGGTGGGGGTACAGCATGTGAGGAGGAGCTACAGTGCATAAGGGCAGGGCTACAACATCAGGGAGAGGCTACAGCATACGTGGGTGCTGCTACAGTGCGTGGGGGGGCAGGCAAGGAGTGGCATCAGCCCCAAAAACGTGCTGCCCGAGGCACCCTGCCCTCCTCGACATCTGTCCCTATGCCACTGTGTGTTATCCACAAAAATAAATGTTGTATTAATGTTCTAGACCCAGTCTGTCAACTGCTTTAGGTACCCCCTAAATGAAGACTTTAGATTTTTGAATTCTTTTATCTATAATTTCCATTTATGAACTAATTTTGACCAAACTCTAGATTTAGCTTCTCATCCCAAGTGTCTGCATGCAAGATCAGGGCCAACTGGCAAATACCACCTTTTCTGGAAAATTGCTGGGGGGGGGGTTTCCACCCTGGAAAATTGCTTTTGTCTGGCAACCTTAGTAATTTTTCATGGAGGTTAGTGCGAAACAAATTTTAACAGATTATAGATATTATAGTCACAGGTTTCTCTTTCATTCATACTATATGTGTAGTCATCAACATCAAGCAAGGTAACATTAGGCAAGTTGTAACTAATACAATCTAATACAGTGCTTCCTGTGCAATCACTTTCTCCTTCCCCAATACCAGAACTTGGAAAAATAAATTTTTGGACTGCAATTCCTATGATGGATTTGTACTGGATAATTTTTAAAAACCGTGAGAAGCACGCATATGGTAACGTTTTGACACCTTAGTCTTTGACACCTTAGTCTTGTCTGGAGGTTTTCTGAGTGAAGATAATGTAATATTGAGGAAATACATTAGAAAGTAGTACATGCAAAATGTAATTAATTTAGAATTTGCACTTAATTCAACTCCTGTCAGTGACTGGATATAACAGTGGGGATTCTTCTCTCCACTAACATCTGGAGAGGATCACTTCTGGGGAGGGTCATAGAAGGGCTCCACAGGCTGGGCCAGAGATTACCTGTCTTTGAATTAGACATTTGAGGCCAAAACCTCGTTTGGTTTTGCTTTTTTGAAAAAAGCATTAGTAAAGCATTTGTAGGATTGTTGTGATTTTTTGTCTGAAGTTTTTTTCTGTCCCTTGATTGGTTTTAAGTATATTCATCCACATTGGATCATTTATCTTTAAGGTGGATGGATGGAACTCCTGTGCAGTATTTAGCCTGGGCACCTCATGAACCCAATTTTGCAAACAATGATGAAAACTGTGTGGTCATTTACAGAAGAGCAGGTGGGCATCTTGCCAATTATTTGTAATATATCCATTACATGCTACAGTGTTGTAATGTATAATATAGGGCTGCATGTTCAATTTGCTCTGTGGACATCTGCTCACCTGTGGAACATTCTTTGATATGTCTACACTTTGCTGCACATTGTCTCTCCCTATGTCCTTGTTTCTGGTTTGCTGTCTGCTCTAACATCACAGCAGCCTTCAACAGGGCTTCAGTGGTCTTAGGTGCTCTGATGTCACAATGTACTGGACTCTAAGTAGCATATAATCCTATGCATATTGAATCAGAATTCAGTCCTGTTGAATTTTATGGAGCTTATTCCCAAGTACATGCACTTAGGATTGCTGTACACTTTCTATGTAAGATCCTCAAGCAGCTAGAGTTGATCCAGCTCTGGGCATTCCTGGCTGATACTGAATTTCCAGACCCATTTCAGTATGACTTCCAGCCTGAGTCTGGGACTAAAATGGCTTCGGTTGTTCCGATAAACAATGTACCCTGGAGATTCTCATGCATCTCTCTTCTGCCAAACCTCTCTGTTGGCTTTTATTACTGTGAGACATTTTAAACTTTGGGACCATCTGTCTGTAATTGTAACTGGACATATCATACTCCAGTATGTCAACAAGCTTCTGATTTTGAGGAAATGGAGTATAATCCATGAAAACTCATGCTAAAGTACACCTATTAGTTTTAAATGTGCCACAAGATTCTTTGTTAATACAGTAGAACAAACAAACAGCTACTCCTTTGAAAAGTATTCCAGTAGTTATATTCTTATCTCTTAGGCACATTCCAGAAGGTAGTGCTGGTGAACTAGTTTCAGTTCCATGGCACATGTTCTACTTAAGAATTGCGTGAAATAATTGGAGAGTTCATTTGAAATTTTGCAGTTGCTTGTCATAGGTATGTTGATTACACCCAGCATTATATCTCTCTTTCATCCAGTTGCTAATGTCCTGAACAGATGCTTAGAGCTGATAATGGTCTGATTAAGTAAAAACAGAACAAAACAACACACAAATAAACAAAAGCTCACAGAAGTTCAGCCTGAAACAACAGATGCCATAAACAACTTGGAACAAGGATACCACCGTTGTCATATCAACAAATGATAAACTACTGTCATGTGATTACTTGTTTTTCTCATGTTCAGGATTTTGGAATGATGTAAACTGTGGTTACCCAACACCTTTCATATGTGAAAGACACAAAAATTTGGTCAACACAACAGTTGCTCCTACAACACCTTCTATACCAGGAGGTTGTCCAGAATCATGGCTTCTGTATGAAAATAAGGTACAGTTATAATTTTCTTCTTTCAAGATAGGACTGGGGAATATAGGCACACCAGAATATAAATAGAAGGGTGCGGAGAAAAAAAGAATCATTGAAACTTGGTATCTGCACTCTCCCAACTCCAAATAATTATTGGCATAGACACAGGACAGTTTGCACAAATATCACCAGCCAAACAAGCCTGGGTCTCATTGTCCATTTACATTAATTAGAGAAGTATTCATGAGAACGTAGCATACTAACTTTAGAGGATGGTTCCATTTGGAATTGGAAATACTTGTTACTGGCAATTTTGGACTGAAGGCCATCGCACCTATGACCCATACTTTCCTGCTTTATCCCAATATAACAAAAACTGAGAGGGAATAAAGTTTCAGTAAAGCATTAATAGCTGCAGTATACAGAAGGAGTCAAGGGATGAGAAAATTGAAACACCTAAAGGAGAGGGGACTGGAACTTGAATATCTAAGACTAGATAGTATTATCTAAGGATGATGTAAAGTTATTATAGTACATACCTAATTTCACTGATGATTTTGAAAATGTCTTGAACTCTCCATCTTAAATTTTGGAGACATATTCCTCCAAATATTTCTGGATGTTTCGGCGTCTTTAACTCTTCAGCTGCAACCTGCTCCCTGTTGTGTCTGCCCAGGGTTAGGGCTCTTTTCCCACTGTGTGTCATAGCAGTCCTTGCAATTCACTCTGTCTGTAGAGCAGGCCAGAACATCTTTATGCAACCAGTATCCTCATCCCTAAGCCAACCATGCAAGCAAGTTTAGGTTACAATACCAAACCATGGTTTGGTCCTTAGCACACCCATGCACAAAAGCTGACATGGCTGGCAGCTGAATCTTATCCCCCACTATTGAATGGACAACAGCCTGCACTGCATCATAACTCTCATTTTTGCAGAATCTGCCATATTTAGTCCAGTGAGAATTACAAGCCATTGAAGGACAGCTACAATATATTACAAGGGCATTGTTATACATGTCCACTCAAAAGTAAGTCCCAGTCACTTCAGTGGAATTTACATTATACAGTTATAATTCTAAATTTATAGCACTTTAATTGCCATGTCTCTTTCCACTGGGATCCTGGGATTTGAGGTTTGGTGAGGTTCTTAAAATTCTCTTGTGAAGAATTCTACTCAACAACCTTGAGCTACAGAAGTAAAGACGTCTAAGTATCACACCATACTACAGGTCCTAGGATTCTGTAGAATGGAGTGATTGTAGTTTAAATGGCATCAGACTGCTGGAACTATGTAGTGTAGATATACTCCAGCTAAGTGGGCATAGGACTGCAGCCTAAATGAATGTTTAGTCAGTGTAAATCTCATACTTTGATTTCTCATTAGATTGTATAAATCTTTCTCCTAGTTGATCCAAATTTAATATAGACTATAGAGAAAGAAGAGGAGGCACCTGAGCACATTAGCTGTATGATATCACCAAGCTTCCCACAACGAAATAGAGTTGCCACTATTCAGCTTTGAAGTGCACTTCTAAAAGCAAGTGAATTAGAAAGGAAGGGAAATTTGGCTCCCTTGCACCCAGTCTTGATCTTATCTGTTATTCCCAGTGTAGCACACTTGGCATTCTGCTAGACCCAAAGGTTCAAAGTGGGAAGATTGATGAAAGAATTGAGAAAGGAGTAAACAGAGAAAGGTGTAAAAGCCCATGTCTACTGGTTGGATTGTAAGATGGCAGCCATTACAATAGGACCATTTCTATTCCACCTAGCTATGGCCTGAAAATATACTCATATAATTTTGTAAGAAAATTGTAAAATACTCCTCTTTGCTTTTTTTAGTGTTACAAATTATTTGGATTTCAAAGGGATGACCAAAAATCTTGGAGTGCTGCACGCTCTGTTTGTCTGGGCCCTGACATTGGGGGAAATCTGGCTACCATATCTAATGAAAGGGTACAAGGTATGCTAGCTTTGCATCAGTAAATTAATGCTCGCCTACTGTCTGCAAAGTACCACTTCATTTATATTGCAGTCTTGTAATTTCTGAAAGTAATATTTTGTTGATACATCTCTTTCTGTTTAGTGTGGAAGTTAAAGTTTGTAAATGGAAAGGTTGTAATAGTAGTGATGTCATATATTGTTACTCATCCTCCATCGATTACATGTTTATTATGAGAAATAAATGTGAATTATATAACTGAAAAGTCAAGAATCCAGTTGGTGGCTTATGTTGGAGTTATACCAGCATAAGTAGATTTTTGTGTTTTGTGGAAAGTTCCGCTTTACATAATGCTTTTTTTCAGCTGTGCAATGATAGCTGAATGGCACTCAGGTGCAGTTCCGCCTTCTTCATGCAAACATCCACAAGTTGACCATAAGGATTCACCAGATCATTATACGGCTGCCTTCGTGCTGCTAAGAAGTTAGCATCAGATAAGGACTTCATTAGATTTAATTGTAAACCATAGTTTGTTTGTGCAAGCCAGGATCCAAAAGCATAGTTTGATTCTCATTTTGAATACTTGGGAATTACTATTTGCACAGTCCATTGCTTATAGAGTTTAGGCAGAAATTGCAAACTATGAATGGAAGCTTTTAGTTTTGTGCAGATTGTGTGAATACATACATACATACATCTATCTTGGGCCATTTCCACACAACAGGGCTCTTGCAAGTCATCTCATTGCAGTCTCACCAAGAAAGGGAGCATGATAGGAATGGTCCCCTCCACATGAGACCAGCTGCCTGCAGAAGGGAGTGCGATGGCCATGCCTTTTCCTTCTGCAGCTCAGCCACGAAATTGCCCAGGCTGCGCTGGGGAAGGAAGCATCGCCATTGTACTTCCTGCTGTTCTGCAGGACAGGTAGGTACGAGAGCATTGTGCAATTGCAAACGCTAAACAGATTTTATCCATTTAGCAAATACTCCGCAAGCGTGATGCATGGGGATGGGATGGCAGTAGGCCTGTGATGACATATGGAAGCACGACCAGCTAGCCGCTGTCATCTTGTCCCCCATTGCGGAACAGCCCCATCATGTGGAAATGGCCTATCTGTCAATCTATCTGTCTGTCTTGGGGCTGCCTTTGTTCATAACAGCGAATCCACCTCTCTTCTGCACTCCCTAAATATAACGTTAAACTCCAATTTGTGACTTTTAACATTTCTGGTACTTATTGAAATTCAGTGTAATTTTTGTTATTTTCTCTTTTTCTGGTTGATTCCAAAATTCATTATTTCACCAGATAGTTGTTTGAACTGTCTCCCAGATTTTGGGGATGTCAGTTTTTTTGTCCTCCCTTTCTTTTAGCCTTCCTCACTTACCATTTAAATAAATTCCCAACGGATGCATGGATAGGATTAAATGATATTAATGAAGAGAAAATGTATCTCTGGACAGATGGAAGAGGAGTCAATTACACAAACTGGGCAAAAGGCTTTCCATCTGCTAATTTTGATGGATCTATAGTAGGTATTTGATTACATTTTACCTCTAAATTTATTGTAAACTTGTAAACTCTTTTCCTTGTCTAGACTTCTTTGAATGAGCTCTCCTACATACAGCCTAAAGTCTAAGCCCCACTGGTGGAGTTTTGAGCCAGAGATCCTAGGGCTAAGGCAGGCAAAGAAACAAGAGTTAAATATAGCAGCTGGGCCAACACAGACAATTTTGGCTATTATCCAAACCCAACCCTGAAGCTTTTGTAGCTCAACTATATTGTTGTTGTTGCATGCCTTCAAGTCATTTCTGATTTGTTCATAGGGGGTTTGCCATTGCCTTCCTCGGAGGCTGAGAGAATGTGACTTGCTCAAGGTCACCCAATGATTTCCATGGCTGAGAAAGATTCAAACCTTGGTTGTAGTCCAGTGCTCAGACCACTACAAAAGGCTGGCTTTCACCAACTATATGAGGGGAATGCAATAAATAGCCAAAATATACTCATCAGCGGAGAAAGTAGAATATAGATCTGAAGCTTCCTGATTGTACCTCTCGTGGCTCTTGGCAGCTTTAGCTGTGTGGCTGAAAAGGAAAGGAGTGATTGTCCCATGTTTGCCTGTAATATTTCTTTTTCCCTATAGGAAGACTGTGTTGCAGTGAAAAATAGGCCTCTGAAAGAGGCAGGGACATGGAGACATTTTCGCTGTTCCCTTAAGAAAGGATTTATATGCCAGACCAATACAGGTGAGTTCTTTTGTACACTCCATGAATTAAAGGACAATCATATCTTATGGAAACTATGGCCATTTCTGCATGGGGCAAGGGAATCGCCCCATACCGGTACTTACTGGACCTTTGGGCTTGACGCTTGGGTCCAGGCTGGTCCAGAGCACTGCGTGGCTGCCGCTCCGCACTACTCCAGGGACAAAAATGTCGGCTTCCGGCTGGTGGAGGCTCTCCACCAATCGCTGAAGCTCGTTAGCCTAAAGCCCGCCCCCGGCAGATCACAGGCTCGCACTGGTGCGAGCCTGCAAATCTTCACCGGAGCACAGGAATGGAGTGGCATGCTCCATGCTTTTGAAAGACCTCTTTTAAGTGGTCTTTCAAAAGCACACTGGACGACCACTTGGGATCATTTGGGAGCGGGCTGAGGTGCGGATCTACAGTAAGTAGGTCCGATCCAGTTTGCTCCCAGGTGCAGACGTCCTCTCCGGAGGACGCTCTGCACCATTTCTTTAAGCCCGTGCGGAAATGGCCTATGATTACATTGTCACAATTTCTTCTGTCTGTGACTCCATACAGCAATCTATGCAAAAAGGCTCAAGTTCTCATAGGATGTATTTAGAGTAGTGTTTCTTGAATTTAACCATAGTTTAAGTACTTGAGATTCTGAAAGTGAAATTAACAGTGCAAGTGCATATCAATATACTTGGAATTAAGCCTCACTGAGTTTAATAGTGCTTTGTTGTTGTGTGCCTTCAAATCATCATGACTTATAGTGACCTTAAAGTAAACCTATCACAGGGTTTTCTGGGGCTGTGTTACGAGGCCCTATACCCTTGTACATAGTTTAAAATATAATTTAATTGGCAATACATATTGGCTTTGATACAAAATGTGCTCTACTATGGTTGTATGGTCGGGCTGTATAAGAAGAAAAGACTGGCTGAATGCATGTGCTGTGAATTAGGTCAGAAACCTCCTCTAGGCCTAACCACGTCATAGGCCCTTTTCGCATGCAGTTTCTTATGCGAGAGGGCCCCTTGAGCGTTGCGTAAATGGGAGGAGCGGTCGTACAATGCACTCCCATTTACGCGATGCTCAAGAGCCTAACGCGGACCGCGCACAAATTTTTTTATTTTCGGCTTCAAGCCGCAAATGCTGCGCGGTCGCACAAGGCTCGCGGGGCCCTCGCACACTTACCTGCCCTGTGGTGCATCGGACAAGTGGGTCGGTTGCGCTTCCTCCCCCAGCGCAGCCTACAGCTCCCAGGCTGCACTGCGGAAGGAAGGGGTGGGGCGCTCGCGCGACAGTCACATGACCAGGAAGCCAGCTGCGGGAGAACAGAGGAGCGATGCGAGTGTCTCGTGCAAGAGCCTGCTTGCGTCAACGGCACCCCCCACCTCCGCGAGCAAGTAATGTGCGGAAAAGACCATAGTCAGGATATTACTGGGCAACTCTAGAGATAATAGGCTTGCAGCTTAATATCTCTGCCTTTTAGGACAATAGCAACTGGGAGATTCCCACCAAACTGCTGGTTGTCTGATCTTCTTTTCCTTCACCCTAAAACCTGTCTGACAAGCACAGAACTATCAAGCAACCATTAGTCCTTTTGTCACCTAACGCTGAAACCATTAGCCCATTTCAGACATCATTGTCTATTCTATGAACTCTACTGTTTACTCTGCTGGAGACCCATTCACGCCTTTGCTCTCCAGGCAGAAATTGTGTATTAAAAACCCAAATTTTGACTAACTAGCTTGCAGTGCATTGATTTCTGGTAGCCACTCTGCCACTCTGATTCCCGATTGTGTACTGTCCTTAGACACAAGTCTAAGTCACATTGCTGTTTCTTTGCTACTGTTTTGGATTGGTAAATATAGCCCATTTCACCCTAAATCTCTCTATCTAAAAACCTTCCTTCCTTTTCATTCTGTTAGCCTTGTGTGATTGTGTGACTGTTTGAGATCTTGTATGTGTGTGATTAGTTCCCCCAATAAGACATGTTTTAGCTTACTTTTGAATCTCAAGTTGTTTCTTCCCTGCATGGAACCCCATAAACTTTACTAGCAAAGATCTTATTAAGTTACCCCCCCCCCGCAAGCCTGCTAATAGCGAGCTAATAATTCCCCACCTTTGCATGGAGGTACTGGCATCATGGGTGGACCCCCGAGTCATTTACGTTTTGAGGTAACAGCTGAGAATGTGTGATATACCCAAGATTTCCATGGCTGAGTGAGGAATGAAATTCTGGTCTCCAGGGTTGTAGTTCAATGCTTGTACCACTATACTATGCTGGCTCTCTTAATAGTGCTTACACCCAAGGAAGTGTGTACGGAATTGCAACCTAGACAGCAGCTTTGTGCAGTCCTGGTTCAGTGAAGTAGTGTGTATTTTTGGGGTATACTCCCTGTATTTCTAAATCAAACATTATCATTAATTCTAGTTTGGGAGGAGATATCTCTTTATTTATTTATTTATTTATATTGAATAAAAACACAAAACACAAACTAAACCAAAAAAAAAAAGGAAAAAGAAAGCATATATAAAAAGACAAAATAACATTCCACAATACAAAATAGTACATAATAATAACACCAACAAAAAAAGCAAAACTACAAATATCAATCTAAATTAATAAAGAGTTAAATACACACAACTAAAAAATTGGTTTCTGCCCATGCTGTGAACAAGAAGTAGTAATCCTACAGAAACTGCTAATCTAATAAATCACAAATCATCACTAAATTTAGCCCCACACACTGGAATATGACCCCTAAGAACTTCTCTGAAAGAATTTAGACCTCAGGCTGAGAGACATTCCTCACCTTTGTTTTAATTGAAAAGAAAACACATATTAAATCTACTACCTTTTTACCACAAAGATATGGCCTTTAAGAGTATGTATGTATGTGTTTGGGGGAGGGGGGATGAATGTATGATAGCCTATTTGGGACATTCGGTTGACCCACTGCTATAGGGGCTACATATCCATTCCTGGTTTAATGGCTCTTCATAGAACAGACTGGATGGGATCATCCAGTCCAATCCCCTGACATGCAGGAACACACATCAAAGCACTCCCAACAGATGGCCATCCAGCCTCTGTTTAAAAACCTCCAAAGAAGGAGACTACACTATACTCCAAGGCAGCATACCCCACTGCTGGACAGTCCAGAGTGTCAGGAAGTTCTTCCTGAGGTTCAGGTGGAATCTCTTTTCCTGTAGTTTGAATCCATTTCTCCTTGTCCTAGTCTCTGGAGCAGTGTTCCCTCATCAATACGGCATCCTCTCAAATATTTAAACATGGCTATCATGTCCCCTCTTAACCTTCTCTTCTGCAGAGAAGGTTAAGAGGGGACATGATAGCCACATTAGCTATAACAGCTCCAGAATGTATGGGTGTGATTCCAGTGTGAAACCTCTGTCAGGACTAGGACAGCATCTGGATTGCTCCCATGTACCTGCAGGAAGAGCAGATTCTCTGACCCCATGGCAATGCACCTTCAAACTGGTCTTGCAGGGCATGTTGAAAATGTGGGCAATATGATTGCCCATGCTGCATCAGTGCTTTTGTGCAACAAGCGTTGTATGGTCACAACTACATGTCTGAGAGCTCTTTTTCTGCTCTGCCGAGACCTGTAAGGAATGGTCTTACTATTTTTCTTTAAAAAAAAAAAAGGTTTGTATTTAGTATAACTTTCCTCTTCTTTTACAGACCCTAAGTACTCTGTTGTTCCATCAACCACGCCAGTATATAATATCTATTATGGCAACAGTACCTACTACTTCATTGAAACCAAAATGACGTGGAAGCAAGCCCAGCAAAGGTGTCAAGGTGAAAAAGAAGACTCAACTCTTGCTAGTATTTTAGATCCCTTCAGCCATTCTCTGCTCTGGCTACGGGTGTTAAAATACAAAAGCCCTGTGTGGATCGGCCTCAACAGCAATGTGGTAAGGGTGCTGTATATCTACAAGAGAGTATTATACAGGGAAACTAATATCAAATAGGAGCAAGGTGGGCATCTATCTCTACTGCTTCTGTTTTGAACAGAAGGAATCCCTGAATACTGATTTCTTAACAGGAATCCAGAGCATCTTTACATTATAAAGTACATCAGAAAAAAAAAGTTTGACCTGCAAACCAGTCATCTTTTTATCTATGTTGTGGCTGGTTGGACAGTTCACATCAAAGCTTGGAGAGTGCACTTTAAATGTTTTAGACTGTTGTTTTTATCATCATCATTGTCGTCATCATAATCATCATTGTTTTGCCTTTTCCATAGTGTGAGACACAAGGTGGCTTACAACAGATAAAAAAGTATAAAAATTACAAAATGCAAATTAAAATGTTATTAAACTATCAAAAACTTTAAAACCAGTTAAGAACATAAACCAAAAAAAAAAAACAACCCCCAAAAACCCCACAACAACACAACAAAAATAAGAAATAGAAAATCTAGCACATTGCATATGGCTTACTTAAACAATCAGTCCTCAAAGGCCTGTCAAAACAGAAAGGTCTTTACCCAACGATCTGAGTCTGTACTATGTCAGCAGCATTGTCAATGGATTGCCCTGTGTCACATCACATATATCTTGCTATAGCCTGGACTGCCATAGATAACAACATAAACATACACTGTGAATCAGTGCAAAGCTGGATAAGCAGGACAAATATGAACTATTTGGAACTGATCTTGTGAAAGCTCCTGGCCAGTTCAGGAGTTCTGTTGAGGCAGCAGATATCAAGCAATATGTTTCTCTTTGGATGAGCATTAAAATGGGTGCTGCATTTTACAGAAAAACCTCTGCTCACAGCTGAACCTTTCACACATCCGTTGTCAAATAGGACAGCGGCAGAACTGACAGTGAATAATGATTAGGAATTACTTTAATTATGGCTTGGGTTGTAAGTAGTTTGGGCCTCAAAGGATTATAAAAAGTCAAATAGATACTGATTTATTTCTAGACTGGAATGTCCTATGTAATCTGAATTTTGTCCACTGCTGCTATAGATGAGGGGAAAATGAGTCTTCTTTTCTTTCGAGTGAGAGGAATAAGTGCTGCTATACCCAGTTTGAGTTCTGGTAGAGCAGTGAGGACAGGTGGTATTTTATAGACTTTCAGATTTATTTCTTGAGTTCAGAAAATGTCTTCCCCATCCGTTTGCCTGTTGCCAAATTCAGATTATTGGAATAGACCTAATAATCAAATGCTAGAATTGTTTTCCTTTCTGTTATTCCAGTCAGACCTTCTTGGTTTGATACTGTGGTTTGATATACTGTCATCCCTCCACATTCACTAGGGTTAGGGGCACAGAAGCCTCATGAAAGTGAAAAAGCCATGAATAACTCTAGGCCCTCCCGAACCATATTTAACACACAAAAAAAGTATGATCACCATATTCAACCCACCATGGATTCCTCTGAAGCATCAGAGTTCCTTCACAAGCTAGAAATGGAGGAGGGGGGCTGGTGGGGTTTACTGCCACCTCCACTGCTGTCCCACACCATTTTAAATAGGAACTGACAGGCCTCGTTTGCAGTTTCTCAGGCCTTTTTCACACGTGGAGGGAAAAACGGGGGGAAATGCGCAGAAACAGAGCTTACCAGAAGCCGAGTAAGTCCGTCACCACACGGAGCAGCGCGAGTTCACTGCTCCACACTGCTATGGCGTCCTGCGGTGTCCAAAGTGGCAGCTTACAGCTGGCGGAGGCTCTCCACCAACCGGAGAAGCTCACCAGCTGGAAGCCCGCCCCTGGCAGATCTGCAGGCATGCACTTGCGTGGGCCTGCAAATCTACACCGGGGCGCTGTGACGGGGTGGTATGGGGCTGCACGCTTTTGTTTTATAAAAACCACTTGAAAAGTGGTTTTTAAAAAACACGTGGTGCCACCACTTCCGGTCGCTTCAGGGCGGTTTAAGGTAGAACCTCAAAATTATAAACGCCCCAGTGCACTCCACAGTGTAGACGGCCTCCATCAGAGGTTACTCTACACTGTTTTAATTACCCCGTGTGAAAAGGGCCTTAGTCTCACGAGGCTTGCAGTCCTTACTAAAAATGGCATAGGACAGCGGCAGAACTGACAGTGAATAATCAAATCTGCAAATGAAATCAGCAAATGAGGATGGCTGACTGTATATTTTGCTGCAGTAATAAAAACAATGGTTTATCATGTGATAAAAGTGGACGTACAAATCAACTTCTAATTTTAAACCTTAATAGGCAGTGAAGGTAAATGTACAGTGTACCCTCTGGTGGCACAACTTCACACACATGAATTTGAGGTCATACAAAGCCTTGTGTCCCATTATCATCAATAGATGCAATGGGCACTGGTGTGAGTGTGTGCACATTGCATCCATTGATGATACTGGGACAGAGACATGAGGGTGCCTGGCATGGAAGCGCCCCCATATACAGAGGGCACACTATACTCTGAATACAAGAGAAGATCCTCAGTTCGTGTAAGCGAACATTTATTATGAAAATGTATGCTTAATCCAGGCTCAAGTGGGAGACATACTGAGATAGTTATTTGAACACATAGTGCATGTTCAGCTGGATCCATAGCACACTCTCCTTGCTATTTGGGTAGTATTGTGCAGCAAAATGGGTACAATTTTAGTGCATAATGAAGCAATCAGGTGATGTGCCTAATTGAGCCAAGACACACTCAACTCACATGCTCAATCCAGTTTGCTTAAAGTCAATTGTATCTGACAGCCATCAATGCCTCTCATTTGCTATCCCTTAATTTTTTAGACCAGTGGACAATACACGTGGATTGATAAGTTCAAAATGAAGTATACAAAATGGGCTCCAGGGGAACCAAAACAAAACTCTGGCTGTGTTTATATGGATCTGGATGGAACATGGAAGACAGGATCATGTGATCAAAATTATTTTCCTCTCTGTAAACACTCTGATTGTAAGTAAAGGAGAGGCAATGTTCTTCTTCAATTGTTTGTTATTCAGGCTGAAGTAGTATTTCATGAACCACCTGCCTTCTGCATGTTGTGGAGTTCTTCATCGGGCAAGGTATTAAACAACAGATCTTCCAGTGGAGCTAGTTATTAGATTGTTATTAGAGACAGGGACAGATAATGGCTGATCTATGAATTTTGTAAAGAGATTGTCTCCATTGCTCTTTAGTTATAAAATATTTCTACATTTTTTTAATACAGAGCTCAACTGGTAGATTTTTCCTGACTCAGTTCCTTTGCCATAGTAGGGGAAAAAGTTCTTACACATGATGTGGGAGATCTGTGATTGCTTTCCCTCTAGACACTTTTTTCAATTCAAATGAGGTTAAAAGAGACAGTAAACTCAGAGCAGTGAAAATGGGAAGCATTATTTAGCCAACAGTTCTCAGACATGGTTATAAACATTGGCCAATATCCCACATTGATCTAGAGGATTGTAAATTCTCTCAGGCATGGTTAGGTTCCCTCTTTGTCTTCCCATATGTGCCACCTACCTCACTACCACCTGAGCACCCCTCCCAATGGCCACTGAATATCCTGGGAGAGGGCAGAGGACAGCCAGGAAATATCTGGCTCCGTTCTTGCAGCTGGACCCATGAAGATGACACTATCCTCCTACACCTCTACAGGACTATTTCTCAAACATCCATATATGATGGACTTCAGTTCCCAGAATTCCTCTCAATTATTAGGTTGGATAGGTTTCTGGGAATTGAGGTCCAAACCATCTAGAGGACCACTTAGAGAACCACTGCTCTTGAGGACCCCTGGGAGGTCCAGGATGGTGCCTACATCTCTGTGTAGAAAACAGCCAGCTGCCATATAGCTACCCTGCCCTTCCCCAAATCATTAAATGGCTGTGGAGGAGCCGAGTTATGTGGTACAGGCAGTATATTGTTGGGGAGAGAAGAGCTAGATACCGTATTCGCCAGTGTATGAGACGCACCAGCATATAAGACACACCCCCACTTTCAAGGGGTATTTTTCAGGAAAAAGGTTTTTTAGTTCCCTGGTGAGGGGAATGAAAAGAACACTGCACCAAGAGAGGAGGGGAATAAAAAGAACACTGCACCAGGAGAGGAGAGGAATAAAAAGAGTGCTGCACCAGTTTTTCTTGGGTCCTAGGAGAGTCAAAATACACAGGAGAGGAGGAGAAGGTAAGGAGTGATTCACCTGGATTCCCTTCCCTTCCTGTTTGCTTGGGCAAGGAGAACTTTGGCTCCTGGTTCATTCCCTATGTTTTTAGCATCACTGTATTTGCTTGTGTATAAGATGCGCCCCATTTTCAAAGGGTATTTTTAAGAAAAAAAGTGCATCTTATATGCCAGCAAATACAGTACCTCTATTTCAAGTGACCGTAAAAGGACACACACAGGTGTAATTTGACATTTCACATTTGTATATCACCAACAGATTCCAGCCAGCTCCAAAGGTGGTGATAAACATTGCTTTCCAGACTGATATCTCCATTGTGCAGCTATTCTTTGTTTTGTTCCTCAGTGAGGAGTTTCTTAAAGAAAACCAATGGAAGAAGCAGAGGGGAAAATGGGATGATTGTAAGTGAAAAGGGCTCCCCTCGCGACAATTCCATCTATGAGGCAAAGTGGTTGGCCATTAAAAGTCTTGTCTAGAAGCACCCAGTGATGCTACCCAGATGAAGCACATATTGATATGACTATTGCAGATATTATCCAAGGCATCTCTCTGGAACACCACAACCATGTATTTAGTACCTCTTCTGTTCTTCTGTATTCCATGGTGTATGCCAATTTCTCTTTTCAGAATCCACTTTACTCTACCATGAAATTTTGACTATCTCTTGGAGACCATGAGCTGAATGCAAATGTTAGTGTCCTTATAAAATTTGTGAACCATGATGGTGTAATCTCCCAGAAAGATCAGTTCATTAGTTCCTATGTGCTATGAACAGTTTTAATAACATTTTGGTGATCAGAGCAGCAAGGATATGTGGATAACACTGTCTGATTCATTACAGCTTATCGGAATATAAGCATATCTTTGTCTAAAATGAAAAGCTGACAAAAATGTATTTAAATTACAAATGATAATTATAAATAAATTTGTAAATTAAAATAAATTTATTTGTTCTTTAAACAGTGAAGGCACCTACAGAACCACCTCAATTGATAGGGAAATGTCCAGAATCAGAGGAGAAACCCTGGCTTCCTTTCCGTGGTCACTGCTACCACTTTGAATCTTCCGCTACAATGACTTGGCCGAGAGCTTCTTTAGCTTGTTTACAATTAGGTAAGTATCAAATTCATTGAATATAGGACGCTAAATAAATAGATTAAAAAGTCATATAAGATGGGATCCAAATCATATTGAACTACAACTCTGGAGACCGGGATTTCGTTCCCTGTTTGGCTATGGAAGCCCAATGGGTGACCTTGGGTGCATCATACATTCTCAGCCCCAGAAAACCCTGTGATAAGTTTGCTTTAGGGTCGCCATAAGTTGGAAACGACTTGAAGGCATATAGCTACACAGCAAGAAGTGCTAAACTATACATTATGGGCTTTTCCAGAATGGTTTAAAGAAGTGCGAATTCTTGCAATATACAACCCTGTGTTTTTCCAGGATGTTTCGAGTTGTTATCACCTCTGTGTCCACTCATTGAGTCCTTATGGAAGGGTTGTTTGTAGTGATTTCTTGGATCAGCATACTTTGCTGAAGTGGTCTTACAATCTGAAGGGCAAATTTTGTGCTCTCTGATATTCTTTAAATTCTTATAGTTATAATGTTACAGTGCAAAAGTGCCATTTTGCTGATTTTCTCATGCATTGTAACTGTAAAATAAGAATAAGAGGAGAAGCAGCAGCAGGAGGAGACTTTTCTTTTTATTCCAATGTGTCTTGGAATTAAAAAGAAGCCCACTTGAGGGTGGGAATAAAATATTGCAGCTGATGCTTAGAATTTTGAGAAGATTGTCCAGGACATGATTGGATACTTTTTTAAAAAAAGAGAGAACTACAGAAACACATGCTGCAGACCTCTGACACATTTGCTCTGGCTGGAGAAGCTCAAACTTTATCTTAATGCTATGATAAGTATGTGTCACACAATTTAAGATCTTTAACTCTTTCGCACTACAGTAAGGGTATGTCATTAGAGTAAGACCATCATATCTGGATGGAAGAAGTTAAAAGCCTTTTCTATCAGGTTTTTCTTTGAAAATCTTCCAAGAATCATCTTCACCTGTTCATGACGGTCCACATCCAGTGTTAATAAAATAGGAACTGCACATAACATATTTAGTACTCAGAGTAGACTTAAAGAAGTCAACAGGGCTTAAGTTAGTTAATTTAGCAGTGCTTCACCCAAGATAGTTCAGTGATGTAGTTTGGCGCAAGTAGAGGGGGGGAGGCAGGTAGGGGGCGATGGCATGCGGAGACTGGGTGATGGCGCATGGGACGGGGTAATGGTGCTGGGGGGGCAGGCAAGGAGCTGCAGTGCCCCCCAAAAAGTGCTGCCCAGGGCACACTGCCCTCTCTCGCCCCACCATCCCTATGCCACTGAGATAAGGTGTTTTTTGTTTGTTTCATTTTGATCCTTCTAAGTATGTAAATTGGAAATAAGCCACAAAAAGAAAAGAACATTATTTTGGTTAAAACCTCATGTTCTCTTTGTTTTCCTACCAATATTTTGCAGATGCCAATCTGGTTTCAATAGCTGATGCAGCAGAAGCACGGTTTCTAGCAGACAATATAGAACTTCTTGAAAGCAAAGCACGAACATTTTGGACGGGAATGTACAAAAATCTGAATGGTACATTTGTGTGTTTGTGTGTGTGTGTGTGTGTGAGAGAGAGAGAGAGAGGTGTGAACCTACTCCTAGTCTTTCTTTGTTGTTTCTGCCTCTAATTTAGAACTCTCAATCAGAGAGTTTTCATCCCTCACCAAACTACAAGCCCTAGGATTCTACAGGGTGCAGCCATGGTAGTTAAATTGCTATAGTTCTATAGTGTTATAGCACCATGATTCCACTTTAACTGCATCCTGTGGAATCCTGGAGTTTGAGATGTGATGAGCTCTCTGGTTGAGAATTCTAAATAATGCTACCTAAATCTGGAATTCCATAAGGTGCAATCCTGGTAGTTAAAATGGAATCATATACTATAGCTGTGTTGTGGGAAAGGGACCCTTGAGTCTCTGTTCTTGACTACTACAATGGATTTTGTTGGAGACCAGTACCAATGAGACGGTTGTGCCATCTTGCCCTTTCAGCTTAAAGGTAGTGCTGAATTAGAGGCAAACTGCCTATCTGTTTGTCAGTGAATGATAAAAGTGAATAGTTCTGCAGGATAAGTCTCAAAGTAAGTGGAAGAAACAGTCAAATTTGACGTAGACCTCAAGATCTGCAAAATGTGGCTTCAGGCCATTTCTACAGATATTTTCTAAATACAAGAAAGCCCATGTTCTAGCACAACAGCAAGCAGCTGCAGGGGTGTGGAACATAATTCTTTCCCCCATAGGCTGCATCATTGCTTCTGGTGTAACCAGAAGTGGTATCAGATTATATTGATAAGGTACTTTTCAAAAGATTTGATACATGGGAGAGATCATTCAGCTGATCCTTCTGTGATCTAGAAGCTAGGAACAGTCCTGTTTGAACTCATTATCTTACCATAGTTTCCAACTTAATACTAGGCAATTGGTTATGGCTTGATAATACTGTAATGGATTTCGTCAACTGGGACGTTGGAGAGCCGTCATCCCAAGCCAGTGAACAATGTGTTGAAATGTACGCTTTATCTGGAACTTGGAACAACGTTTATTGTAGTTCCTATGCAGGATACATCTGCAAAAAACCAAAAGGTAGGTAACGTGCCTAATCCTTTTACTCTCTGTTGGAATTATTTGGTCATGGTTGGGCAGGAGGGGGTACTGCTGGAAAACTTTGAGGGATTCTAAGTCATAATGTTCCAAATTGTTCTCCAGCTTGGATGAAATTCAGTCGGGAGAAGAAATCTTAACTTATCTACTTCCTACCTTCTTCCTTTACCTTTAAATCTAACAAGATATAGCAGGCAGCCCCAGGGGAAAGAGAAGAAGAAATTATGAGTCTGTACTCCTAAAAATCTTAAATTGGTGTGATGTATTGAATCCCCTCACAGGATCCTTGGGGCACTTCTTGGAATGGGACATCCCCATATAGTAGTGCTACTCAAGGAGTGGTCCATGGACCAGTGCCAGCCCCTGAGCCATTGGTGCTGGTCCCCAGTAAGTCTTCCAGGAAAGAATGGAGCAATTGTAGTCAATGGGCACAAATACAGTGCCAATCTCTGACACACTGGAAAAGAAATAGTTCCTGGTCTCCCAAATCAGATAACTTGAGATGTGCTGTCCTACAGGAGGCTTTTCAGGGTTCACTTTCTTTCTCTGCTGCTCTGCAGTCTATATTTCCCAAGGGCCACTGAGGCTTCCTGCTCCCAGAGAGAATTTGGGAATGTCCTTTGTTCTGTTCTGTTTTGTTTTGTTTTGTTTTGTTTTGTTTTGTTTTATTTCATTACCTGCTTTTCTTCGAGTCTCCAGGCTAAAAAAAGAAATCACAATAGTGCATGTGTGCACACTCACTACCATACTAAAAACAGCACTAATATAAAACAAGTTTAAAACATAACAATCCCTTCGCATCATGAAGGGAGTGGGTTATGTCACAGGTCACCATTGCTCACCCAGCCAGTAAGTGGAGGTTTAAACGGTGTGGGGAGGAGTGTGATCACCTAAAGGCCAGAGGGGACCGTTGACCCAGTTCCAATAACCCTCTGCATCTGATCAGTTCAGTCCTCTACAAGAGTGACCTGCCTTTCCCCAACAGCCCACTAGATGGGGAGGGTTGCCTAATTTCGAGTCTAGCCCTCTCTGCTACCAACTTCTGCACCCCCTACTGCTTGCATGTAACTCCCCACAGTTTACCCCCAAGGGAATTCATTCCTTGACAGAAAGAGAGTTGTTCATCCCTTTGTTTTTAACTTTTGAATGGTTTTTAACAATTTTTTTATCGTTAATAACCTATTTTTTTAAATTGTGTTTTAAGATTTTATTGTTAGCTTTTTAGCTGATTCTTTTTCTGAGGTGCCTTGGGTCCCACTCTGAGAGTAAGGCAGCATGTAAATGAAATTCGTCATCATCATTACCACCACCACCACCACCATTATCATCACCCCTGGATTATAAATAAGGGAGATAAATTATTGGGAACTGACTGAGAAAGAGGGACAGAGGTGTGCAGGCAGTTTGTAAAATTAGTTTTGCTCCCAAAATAAGTTGAACTACTTCCAGTTTCAGGGGAATTGTTAATGATCCGGCCAATCCAGAGAGAGTCACAATTTTCTACAAAATGCTCTCCCTCATTGTGAGACAATCTGGCTGATATCATTTTGGGCACTGCAAACGGAATGGGTTTTTTTTGCAGAATATATCTGTGTTATCAAAATGTGCAATGAAAAGAATTTGAACATGCTGTGATGCATTGCTTTCCTTCCATTTCTTTAGTTTTTGACGTTGTGCCTACTGAGAAAATTCCAGAAAAAAAAGGTAAAGATTTTTCATGCAGACTAAATGAAGAAAAACTCAAATAAGAGATTAGGAATAATCTGCAGGAATATTACCTTTTTATTACATAACTAGTGTATTTACCTGGCGCTGCCCGGGATTTCATTTTCTCATAAGTAACACTTGTTAGAAATGCCCTAGGAATTACTTTACCTTACCTCAGGAATTAAATGCATTTGAAATACACAGATTTGAGATCCTGTGTCTCTAATTCCCCAAACTGCCCTGTCCAATTCCTGTGACTTTTCCCCATATTCCCCAATCAAATCTGTATGCAGAGTTGTTAATATACAGAGGTTGGGTTCCTGAGGGAAATACACTGCCCTCCTTCTTGCTGGTAGGCCTCATCTCCATAGTAACCAACCTGAGCTCTCCAGCTGAGAATTCTAAAGGCCCCTCCCTGAACTGCAAACACCAGGATTCCATAGAATCTTCAGAGCCAGCCGATCATATGAGGTCTTCCCCTGCCTGACACAGACGGACAGACAAATTCACTCACAAGCTTTAACTTTTATGTAGTGGATTAAGAAAATTACCAAATGATAGATTAGTTTCCCATCTTTTCATTTCAGACTCTTATTAATTTGGTAACCAAAATTTAAATACCCTTTTCATCCTAAATTCATTGGTATTTAATGATATTCTTTGCTGATTTCAAAAAATGAAATTGCAAAGAAATTTATGGTTGTGAAAAGCCAAATAAATTATCTTGTGGAGATGTAACACCTCTGAGGAGGATAACCGTACAAGAACAAGTCCAACAATTATTGACCTTGAGCAAAGTTGCCAAGAAAAGAAAAGAAAGGATAGGAAATATAATTTTCAGGCTTTCTGGTGTCTGTAGATGATAACTGTTATCATCACAGTCCAAGCCTGTACGTCTGTTTAGAATTAAATCCCACTGAATTCAGTGGAATTTATTTCCAGGAAAGTAGGTATAGCATTGCAACATTAGTCGCTAAAACGACTGACCACTAGTTAGCATCACTACATTTTATTGCTGCG
Organism: Iguana delicatissima; assembly: GCA_948472985.1. Taxonomy (NCBI): domain Eukaryota; kingdom Metazoa; phylum Chordata; class Lepidosauria; order Squamata; family Iguanidae; genus Iguana; species Iguana delicatissima. The sequence continues at coordinate 1,230,904 of CAOKZL010000749.1, read as the reverse complement.
CTGACCTTAGTGGCACAGGCTTCATTGACACCAGTGTAAGGGAAGGAGAAAGAGAGAGGTAAGGACCTCAAAGCTCTTTTCAGAGCAAAAGCAGCAAGATCATATCAGAACGCAAAGGTGTTTGTTAGACTGTCCGAGCTCTGGCAAATGAATGAGATTCAAGTTTTACTGTCTGCAGCAAGTTAGCATAGATGCAGTCAGTAAATGAGAAAGAAAATTAAACAGGTATTGAATATGTGTTTCACAGAGTTCCTGCTTCTTTAAACTAGCAGTTTAAAAGTAACACTCTGCATGATTGTCTGCCTTTCTATTAAAAAGCTATTGTTACTATTCACCTGCCTGACAGATAAGTGTACAGTCAGCCCGCCTACATTAGCTAGGGTTAAGGGTGCAGGACTCTGGCAAAAGTGGAAGAATTACAGATATCAAAATGTGTGTGTCTATGGGAAAAGGTTGGGGGGGGGAGGGAAATCAGGCACCCAAGGTCTAAACCAGGTCAGGGAAAGGGGTGGGACAGAATGGCCCTATATTCCCCTCCCTCACCTATCTCCTTTCTTGGGTGTGGGGTGGCCTGAGACAGAGTTTGTGGTGCTGAGAAATCAGGTTGTGAGCTGTCCTTAGCTGGCTAGGCAGTGGCTAGAGGAGAAGGTGGAGGCAGACCAGGGGTGGATATTTGAAGGATTGCATGCCCTGATTGGAGCTGATGAGAGAGAAGATTCCCTGGAAAAGAAGCACTTGAAGTGGCGGGGGGGGGGCAGGACCACAGAGTTCAATGGAGCATTGTTGTTTGTGCCTTCAAATCATTTCTGACTTACGGCATCCCTAATAAGAATCTAAGAAGGGTTTTTTTTGGCAAGATTTGCTCAGAAGGGCTTTGCCTTCCTTGGAGGATAAGAGGAGTGACCCTGTGTTAATTATAGACTTTTCAAACAGAGTGATGACTCCTCTGAGCATAAGAGGAAAAACAATGCATCTTTCCAGGGCAGAGAGAAGGGAACATGGGATATGAATATAGATTCTTCTTAAGGGTATGGCTGTGGTGGCTCTTACATATCAAAATTCACATTGTTAATTCACTAGAAGAGTGAAGCCAAATGATTTCAAAACGCAGGAGCTGGGTAACCTAGAGTCTTACCAGTTATTCCAGCCTTCATCAACCCAGCCTACATAGCCAGAGTCTGAGATAACAGACCATGCCATTAAATCAGTTGATCTAAAGTCAATTTAATATAGCAGAGTGAAAAAAAATTGAGATCCAGTGTAGTGGTGTGCTTTTAAGTGCTGGATCTCGACTCTGGGAAACCAGGGCTCAAATCCCACTCGGCCATTGAAACCCACTGGGTGTCTTTGGGCAAGTCACACTTTCTCAGCTTCAGAAGAAGGCAATGGCAAACTCCCTCTAAATAAATCCTGCCAAGAAAACCCCATTAAAGGTTCACCTTAGGGTTGCCATAAGTCAGAAATGACTAGAAGGCACACAGCAACAACAGAGTGAAAAATCATGTGCTGGAGTACTCCTTTGCACAAGGATTGATGCAAGGTGTTGCATAAGATGGTGCACAAGAGCTGATGCAGTAAAATTTATATTAGATACCATCCTAGCATTAACTCTGAAAATGTGCAACCAGTATGATAGTTAACTTTGCATTAGAACAATGACTTCATACAGGCCACTGAGTGCTACCACACTGGGTTGTAGTGTAAAGGTAACTTGGATAGGGAAGAACCTTGTTTGCTATCCCGTATTGCTTGGAGGCAAGGCAGAATCAAAACATAATATGTTGTATATTAATTTACAGAGCCAAGAAAGACAGATAATGAGCCAGCTGCACCATCCCACAGTAAAGCTACTGCTGTGGTAGTTGTTGTGATTCTCGTTCTAGCAGGAGCTGCTTTGGCAGGTTACTATTTCTACAGGAAGAGGAATCAACATTTGCTGACTGATGACAACTTTGAGAATTCTCTCTACTTTAATAGTAATTCAGCTCCTGGAACTAATGATACAAAGGACCTGGTGTTGAACATGGAGCAGAATGAACGTGCTGCCATTTAGTCTGATGAAATATAAGGTGTGCCTTGTTTAATAAACATATCAACTCATGGAGCACTCTACCAAAACCTTTTTTTCTTTTGCAAAATAGTAATCATGAGCCTCTCTGTTTCAGCATTTTTAATACATAGAAGAAACAACATAAGCTTAATGTTGTATTTCTAATAATTCAACAGCTTTGTTTTCAAAAGTAGCAAAGCTACAATTTCATCCTATGGCCGAAAGCATTAGGTAACTAAGCTGTTGGATAAACAGAAGTTAAGTGATGGCACTTAATTCTAAAATTCAAAGCACACTTGTGGGAAACCATTTCTGCATGGAAATAGTAATATTGGTATGACCATAATGATATTTTCTCCTACATATTCATTATATATAAACTAGTGATGGTGAACTAAATTTACTGGACTAGTCACTATTTATTTGTTTAACTGGATGTACCTTAGTTCCTCAATCATCAGCAGAGCTGTACATATATGACCCACATTGCTATGACCCCATTATATGTGGAAATGATTCACTAGCACAGATCCTGTGAACTGCTCAACAAAATGTTGACCTAGTATGCTCACTGTAGCTCACTTGCACATTATGTGCTTTCCCTACAGAAGATTCAGCCCATGCCAGTGCCAGTTAAAAGACTGCAGAGAGCCAGCATGGTGTAGTGGTTTGAGCACTGAACTATGACGCTGGGAGACCAGCGTTTGGATCTTCACTCAGCCGTGGGTGAGCTTGGGCAAGTCACACTCTCTCAGCCTCAGAGGAAGGCAAAGACAAACTCCTCTGAACAAATCTTGCCAAGAAAACTCCACAATAGGTGTGACTCATGGTCACTATAAGTCAGAAGCAACTTGAAAGCATAAAACAAGAAGCCCAAGGCAGGCCAGTGTTTGCTTGTTATGTATGAAGGCTTGGACAAACCTGTCTCTCAAAGCAAAGAGGAGTGGCTCATACTGCACAGGACTCCTAGACAAAAAAGCTAGATTTTTTTTTGAGAGATCTAAAGTATTCTTTTCCTTTTGTTGTACATGGAAACTTGACTTACACTTTTGTTCTCAAAGCTAGCTGAAACTGCTCTCTGATAGCAGTTGATGCACTCTGATACATGAGCTGATATTTCTCCATTTAAAATGATATCATGTATCTTAGCTTCACCACTGATAGATTTTATCACTTGAACCTATAAATGTACTACCACAGTTTAAAATATAATTGATTTTTTCACTCTGATACAAAAGGGTAACAAAGTTCATGGCTTTCTTTACACCATCTTTGTATTTCTTTGATAATAAACAATAACATGATGTGTCTTTTATATATTTAATCATGCCTTTTTTGTGAATCCTCAAGTGCTTTGCATTAGGAATTTCAATGTATGTACTATTGCAATGTGATGCTTTTTTTTGAAAAAGTGAATCACCAATTCCTTTGAGTTTGGGATCCTGCAACATATCAAATCCATCACAGAATTGACAGAAGCTTAGAGGTTAAGGGGCTGCAAGGACCATCTAGTGCAATCCGTTGCCATGCAGGAATACACAGCTAAAGTAGTCCTGAAAGATGCCCATCCAACCTCTGTTTAAAGATTTCCAAAGAAGGACCCTCCACTACCTTCTGAGGCAGCTTATTCCGGTGTCAAACAGCTCTTACAGTAGAGAGATTCTTGCCAATGTGTAGGTAGAATCTCTTTTCTTGTAATTTGAATCCACTGGTTAGCATTCTAGTTTCTGAGGTAGCAGAAAACAGTATCATTCCATCTTCTGCATGACACCCCTTCAGATATTTAAGAATGGCTATCATATCATCTCACAGTCTCTTCTTCTCTAGCTAACAATACTCAGCTCCCTAAATTGATCATTAAAGGGCTTGGTTTCCAGATTTTTGATCATCTCACTCATTCTTTCCGGACACATTCCAGAACAGGACAGTACTACTTTCTGTGTTTGCTTTATGGTGGTTCTAATCCTTCTTGGAAAAGCAATGTCCCCAGATCTCATCTCAAACAGGCAGAACAGAAGGATATCATGGGTCACTGTATCAAAAGCTCCTGCAAGGTCCAACAGAAACAACAAGAACACACTACCATTATCCAGTTCCTCATCCAAGGCAACAAAAGGTGTCCTAGCCCCATAGCCTGGGCTGAAGCCACACTGAAATGCATCTAGATAATTTGTCATATTTGGAATCCCCTGGAGCTGGCAGGCCACCATACACTTTAGAACCTTATGCAAGAAAGGGATATTGGAGGCTGGTTACTAATTTTCCAGTATTGTGGGGTTTAGATAGGTCCCCCCCCACCGTAATGCCTTAGCCACAGCCTTTTTTTTAGACAGGCTGGAAATCTGCCTTGCTGAAGTGAAGGATTCATTATTCCCCTTACCCACTCAGACAGTCCTCCCACACAGGTCTAATATTCATGTAGAGACGCTTACTCTTCCAAAGATCCTCTCCATATCCTCAGACTGTACACACTGAAAAGGAGCCAAAGATACATTTACTGAGCATGTATCAATTACAGTGGCCAAGTCAGAGATCAACCAAGTGATTTTGTATCCAAAAAGTGCCTTACAAATTTTTCACAATGAGTGTCAAGGGCTCCGCATTCTCTTCTTGTGCGATAAAGTACAGAAGCCTCCTGACTACTTGAAATAGCTCTTCTAGATGACACTGTACAAGATGCATTGGTGGCAGAGAAGTATCATTGTATAGGGCTTTCCAAAAGGCTGCAGGCTATGTTTGGTTACACCTGTTCTGAGTTTTCTTCTATTGATGCTCCAGTCTCTCTCCCACATGTTTTTTTTTACCACCAGCTCCCTACTAAACCAGACAGCTCACTTGACTCCACTATCAGTGGTGTTTTCCTTTAACCAACCTGGCACTGAGCGATACCATTTTCAGCCCAGGGCTTTGTTGCCAAGACTATCCAGACTATGAATTGGGGGACAGTTCAGCCACGACCAAACTCTATGGCTCTCCCCTCTCCCATGGTGATAGCATTGTTGATACGCTCTGCCTCATTCTGTTCATTATTGCTTAATGGCTATTCTTTGGTCTACATCCTTTTCCTATGTGCATCCATGTTTCACTGAATGGCAAAGACAGAATGTAATTATTGAATTTTAAAGATTGTAGATACTAGCTGGGCATGTCAGCTGCATCATGTTCTGTAGTTAAATCAATACTACTTCATTTCTATATTGCTTCTGAACATAATCAGTAATGAATCACATTCTGAAAGAGTTCAGATTCTTGTGACATTCCAAACCAAATAGATTTTCACTTTGTGCTTTGCCTAAGTCTTTTTTTAGTGAACACCTTCTTGAGCTGTTTGCAAAAATCAGATTGTTTTTGCTTCAGACTTGTCCTTGTTAATCTTTGGTGGATAAATTGCAAGATCTCAAGAATCAAGAGGAGAATTTCAATAAGAATTTGACAGATGGAAAGATGTTTGCAGAAGAAAAGTAAATCAAAATCCAATCTAAAGAAAACATAACATGTGGTATCTCCAAACAACCAAAACTGTTACTAAATTATATACCGCAAAATGTATTTATCAGTAACTGACTACAGTTATGTTACTCCACTGGAAAAACCCTATCCCGAGGTCTACAATTTTGATATTAAATATGACTCCATGTGCCTGAGAGGTTGCCCAGATGAGCACGTAGGCAGCCATGGTTGAACAATCGAAAACCAGGTCAGGCCAGTAAAATCCCCCCGTCACGTAGCCCCAGGAGACCTCAAGCTGTGCAAACCCACAGTGGACAAAGGGTCCTCAGCCCCTGAGAAGCCGACTTGAGGGGATTAGCGTGTTTGCCCCAAGTTGAGCACCGATAACAATAAAATCCTGTCAGGCAAGGACCATTTAAGATCCTGAGACTTTGACAACACTTTGTAATCTCATCATGCAAAGGAAGTTACCTTTGTGGAGTTTCTTTCTCATTGCAACACCCATTGTTCTCCCTGGGAAAAGATTAGCCCTCCAGGTACTTTTTCCTCCTACAAATAGTCCCAGTTTTTGAGCAGTTCTTTGGATCACTCCCGGTCATCCCAGCTGACCATTTCTCTGTCCGTTGAGTAATCCCCTCAGCCCTCTCCGTGCTGAGCTCCACTTCCCCGCTGTTTCTCTCGGACCAAGGACTTCAGGAAAAGGTGCAGTATTACCCCAGCTACAACCCCTTCAATATTTCCCTATCCAGTTTCCTCTCTTTTGCTTCTTAATAGGTCTTGAGTGAGTGTGTGAGTGATTGCATTGGACTTTCATTCAATAAAATCATTTATTGGACATTTTTGTTTGGTTTTTGGCTTGGCCTGACCCCATAAAAACAGGGTAAAAAGACCCTGCTAGGTTACCCTGCCTCTCGCATTGCTATTGCTTGTGCTCTAGCTAGTTTCCATTCCCCATCACGTGGAGCACATTGAGATGCCCCCCAAGGGACCCCAGAAATCAGGGTAACAGTTCTCCTTCCACATTTGTGGGTTTCACTTTTGTGGATTTGAGTACTCATGGAAGTGCCCACTGCCCCCCCCATTTTCACCCCCTCAAACTCCCTGGTCTTTTGGCCAGGTGCGGGGAGGAAGAAAGATAATCTCTTCCCTGCACTCCCTCCTGGCAGCCCTCCTGGGGCAGCAGGAGTGTGAGGGCAAGACTATGCAGGGCTGGCAATCGCTGCCTCCTTGCATGCTGCGGGGGCTCTGCTCTTGCAGGCACTCCACAGAAGGCCCAGAGGATCATACAGAGCTGATGATCACCACCTCCGTGCATGCCCCGAGGCCTCTGATCATGCAGGTGCTCCAGAGAAGGCCTGCAGGGGAATGCAGGGTCAGTGATCGCAGCCTCCCTGCACACCCTGGGGCCTCCACTTGCACAGGCTTTCTGGAGAAGGCCCAGGGGTTCCCTGCAGTGGGCAGGAGCCTAGGGGGAGGGTACCTGCCTATTCACAATTTTTTGAAATTCGTGAGGGTTTTCTGTCTCTATCCCTTTGGAATGTAAAGGGCCTACTGTATACTTTCAGAATTAACACGCGCCTGTCTACAGTTGATCAAACTGCTAGTGAACCTAAGAGGAAAAGTACAAATAACTGCAATTTTTAAATGGGAAAGTGTATTTAATTTTTTAATTCAGAAAAAAGCAAATGATTTGGAAGACATAATAGGAGTAACATGAATGGATCTGAAGGAGAATTTATCCCCCCCACAACAATTGTAGTTTATTATGAACAAGAAAAACAAGTAGAGATTGATGCAATAAACCAAATATTTGCTCTTCCTGAAAAAACTGCAACTGTCTTACAGTGTACTTCACAGGCAGTATGCTGAAACAAGGTGTAATTTGTTTCCAAGAAACGCATGTAAGAGGAAGAGCTATTAAACACTTACACTATCCCAAACTAGGCAAATAATTTATTGCAGAATTACCTAAGAAGAAAAATGGACTTGTTTATGGACATGTCCCCAGAAATCATATTTGAAGACAAAGGGAATAATATCTAGGGTTTCAAATTGATAACTTTGGGACTAAAATATTAGTGGTGGGGGTTTATGTCCCTAGGGACAACAATAGGATTTATTTATGAGAAGTTAATTGACAAATTGCTGAATTACCCATTTGAGAGCTAGATACTCCTTGGGAATTGGAATGGCATGATAAATCTTCTGAGAAAAATATTAAGATTAGACAAGGAAAGCTTCCAAAATAGCAATAGCACAGGTATTTCTATACTGCTTATCAGCTAAGTGCTCTCTAAGCAGTTTACAGTGTGTTTAGCTAATTGCCCCCAACAAACTGGGTACTCATTTTACCAACCTCCAGAAGGATGGAAGGCTGAGTCAACCTGGAGGCCAGCAGGATCGAACTCACAACCTTGTGGCTGCAGTACTGGCATTTAACCACTGTGCCACCAGGGCTCTACATCTTTTGTATCTTTTGATTTAATGGATAATTTGTGGTGGTGGATGCCTGGAGAGTTAAGGGAATGTTAAAAACTTTACATGTTTTTTTCTGAGATATAAATCTTCTTTGAGAATTGATATGTTTTTGGTTTCAAAAAAAATAGCAAATATCGTAACAAAAATAGATTCTTTAGCAAAGACCTTTTTGGATCATAATCCTGTGATTTTAACTTCAAAGGCTGTTCAGACTTAACTTTGAGGGGGAAGACAGCAGGAGGGAACTGGAGACTGAATGAAAATACGCTTCAAGATGAAAATGTTTTAAAAATATTTAAAAAGAGATTAGTAGAATATTTCAAATATAATTTGGGGGAAAGCACTGATATTAGAGTAGTATGGATGCTGGTAAAGCATTTATGAGAGGTAGTCTTATTCAACAAAGTACAGAATTTTTAAAAAAGAGGAAAAAAATGCAGTTACCTTTAGATGAGATAAGTAACGAGTAAAGAAGAAGGGCTGAAAAAATCCCCATCAAAATTAAGATATTTCAGAGACAGCTATCTATGAAGCTACGGTATGCGAAGCTTGGAAGGTGTTTGGTACATAAACTGAGAAAAGAAAGAGGGAAAAATCATGGTGATACAAAAAGAGATCAAGATACTAAGTGACAATGTAAATTTTAAAAAGTTGTTTCATCATTATTATGCATCACTACTTAGAAAACCAACAAGTTTCATTAATGAAGATAGAAGAATATCTAGACAGACAAGAGCCCTTTTCTCAGGTGGGGAGGCTGAAACGGGGCAGCACACGCAGGGGCGGAGCTTACCTGCTAGCGTTTTGCTTCATCCCTGCTCCATCCCTGAGGGGAACGCGGTTCCGCCACTTCACACACCGCCGAATTTTGGCGGCACTCGGCGGCACCCAAAATGGCGGCCAGCGGCTTCCAGCGGCGCTCCCCCAATCAGGGCAGCGCGCCAGCCAGAAGCCCACCCCCGGGCAGATCTGCAGAGACGCACTACCGTGTCTCTGCAGATTCTCACCGGGAGCTGCCACGGATTACTGCGGGCGAGTTTGATAAAAACCACCTGGGAAGGTGGTTTTTAAAAAACTTGCAGCGCCACCCCTGTGGCTGGGCTAGAGCGGTTGGAGGTGTGGCGCCTCACCGTTTGCAACCGCGCTAGCTCATCTCGTGATGTGAACGACCTCCGTCTCCGGTCGTCGCACCGCGGGGTTTTACCCCCGTGTGAAAATGGCCTAGGTCTTTCAGAGATTTCAGAACTACAAAAGTAGATGGCAAAGATGCCTATTACTGCAAATGAGATTGCTGAGGCCATCAAGAAGACCAAGCCTGGTAAAGCTCCAGGCCCAGATGGCTTATAAGCAGGTTATTACAAGTGTTTCAAGAACAGTTATTTTTACTGCTACAGAAATTATTGAATTCAGTACTATGGATGGGGAAGATAACAGAGACATGGAAAGAGGCAGTGATAGTTTTAGTTCCTAAGGAAAGCTAAGACCTGACATTGACCAAGAATTATAGACCTATTTCATTACTGAATAATGACTATATAATCTTCACTATTAATGTTTAATTAATTAATGTTCAGTTGGAGCTGTAATTTTATTTGTTGGGATTAGAAGTTCAACTAGAGAAGAAATATGACAAGCTACTATGATACATGACCACCACGGTACAACTACTATATTCACAGAAGTGGAAGAACACAGATATTCCAACAAAAGAGGACAAGCTGCTAAAATTGTTGGACTTAATTGATATGGATAATTTGATGACATTGTTTAGAGAAAAAATCAGTGTGATTTTTTCAAAGGACTGGGAACTTTTGATAGGTTTTTTTGCAAGAAAAGGAGTACAATATGCTGACTGTAAGTTTTCAGCAATTATTATATTTGGAAAATTAGCAGTTGAAGCATTTGAATACTATTTGTAATTATTTTATGGACTCCTTAATGTTAGGAAATCTGGAAAGGAATGTGTATTTCTTTTTTTCTTAATATTCTCATTGTTTTTATTTTCTTTCTTATGTACTGTAACTTTTTCATCTGTTTTGCTTATGCATTTGTTGTTGTGGTTTGTTGTTTTTTTCTTTGTTTTGTTTGTATGTATTCTGAAAACTGTCAATAAATTTTTGGGTAAAAAGAATGTGTGTCAGATTTCTTAGCTGTACAGGGCCCACTGATCCAAGTTTCTTTTTAATTTTTTTGCACTAAGAGTCTACATTGGTTCTGCAGACATTGATTTAAAAATAGCTGTTTTCTAAATAAAATGTTCTGTCTGTCTAATTTGTACATTAAGGTAATGTTTGTGTACTAATGACTACAGCCTTTTTCCTTACTGGAATTCAATTTGGTCAATCCTTAAATGAATCAATTATTAATCGGTTCATATTTATTCAAGAGAAAATATGTTTGGGATTAAAGTTTCAACATGAACTTTTTTTTCTTTTATAGATCTTGATATGTGATATACATTGAATCTAATCAGAAAAACACAACTCTTTCTGTGTCCCCTGTTCCCCTCCCCTTTTTTTTCTGTTTCAGTCACTGATGTTAAGACCAATATTAACAAGGCAGAATTTAAAACAATCTACTTGGATATGCTTGAAGAAGAAGTATGTTTGATTTTGTTTTAAATAATTAAACCACTTATCATTTATAGCTACCATATAATCAAATTACTTGAGGCAGTTCACAGCATTCATAAAATCTAATAGGAGGAGACCTTTCTTTGCTTGTATTCCTTTCTCTCCTCAACAATACAAAACAAACAGACCAACCAACCAACCAACAAACAAAAAGAGTTTTGCATGGGCAGGGTGCATCAAGTCCTGCCCTGTAACATCCAATTTAACACACACAGTGCTTTAGCATCAATTTATGTTGAATGTTATGTCTTTTTCTTGCCAGCAGCCAATGGGGCAGGAAAATAATGGTCTGAATCTGATTGAGTGTCCTGATTAGAATAGAGACATTGACTCAATGGAAGATACAGAAGTATTGACTTATATCAGCACATGAGGTAGGAAGAATAAGATGTTCAGGGGGCTGTGAGCATGGGGTCCTATTTTGGGCAGCTATCTTATGCTTCTGAACCAGTGCCTCATTGGTGGCTTCTCCCGGGCAGTGGAAGTCTCTCTCATGAAGGGGTAAGGCTCAGTTCCTCTCTGTTTTCCTTCATCCAGGAGCTCAAGATCTTGTCATTAAGACAGGATTATGGTGATTAACCGACTGTTGCAGAAGGGCCTTTTAATGGGAAGGCGTTGCTTTATTTTCAAGGTTCCTGTTCTATTTCAAATGCTTTAAAACTGTTCTAAATTTTTTAACAAGGATAATATTTTAGACTTTTTTTATCATAATGATTTGTTGTTGTTGTTGTTGTTGTTGTTGTTAGCTTTATTTTATTCTGTGCTTTGGAGAAAGGTAGGATAACAAACAAACTTCATAAGAAAAAATCCTGAAATTTTGGGAAGCTTTATTCACAGTCATTCAAGTGACTAATTCCAATGGATGATGTAGCTCTCTGGTCAGCTTGTTACCAAATAATTCAAAAGAAACAAGAAATGCTGTGCAAGCACATCCAGCTAGTAATTTCTAGATTTATCCTAAGGATTTTTTTTCTTTTTAAATTGAGGGTGATATCAGGAGCGTCTTTCGATATGGTGGAATTATAACGTCTACTGTTACTTCATGAGGGTGTGGCTGTTGTGTCAATTTAGATGTAAATCGTATCAGGCAATGGGTGGGCAGTAATGAAAGGCTACTCCCAAGATGGTGCAGCAGCCTGATGACAGTGAACTATGACTATTGTTTCTTTTCTCAAGTGGAGTAGATAAACAGCAAATACAAAATACATTCCATACTCTTTGTACTGATTAAACCGGCTGTTAAAGTACTTTGTGATTTATTCATATATATATATATATATATATATATATATATATATATATGAGTGTACAGGTTTACTAGGCTAATCGTTACCATTACCAGGTTTATTGCTGAATACTAAAGTCAAGATTGTCCATGCCATCATATTTCCAGTTTCCATGTATGATTGTGAAAGCTGGACAGTGAAGAAAGCTGAAAAGAATCATCTGAAATATGATGCTTGAGGGAAGTTCTGCAGAAATGTGAACTTCCAAAAAATACAAATAAATGAGTTCAAGAGTAAATCAACCCTGAACTCTTTCCATTAGTCGAGATGATTAAACTGAACCTGCTGTACTTTGGGCGTAGCTTAAGACAAAATGAGTCATTAAAAAAGACAATAATGCTTGATAAAAGAGCAGGAATAGGAATTAACAAGTGCATTACAAGTGGATTAATCCAATCAAGGAAGCTACAGCCCTGAGTTTGAAAGACGTGAGTAGTCTGCAGATAACTGGGTGAACAGGTCTCTCATTCATTAGGTCAACATAAATTGACGTTGATTTGACAGCAGTTAACACTAACAACAAGAAAAGGTTTACAGGAACCTGCAAGTTTTTCTCATAGTAGCCCAGGCTTAGGGGAAGGGGATCCACAGAATTTCTTGGGTAAAGGCTAACAAACAAAACAAAACAAAAAACAGTAAACTTCACTCATTGAGGTTGTGTGCCTTCAAATCATTTCCACCTTATATATTTCCACCTTAAGGCAAATCTATGTCAGGGTTTTTCTGGGGCTGAGAGTGTGCGACATACCGAAAGCCACCCAGTGGGTTTCTATGGCCGAATGGGGAATTGAACTGTGGTCTCCAGGGTCATAGTGCAACACTCCAACTACTACACCACACTGCCTGATAACCTGACTATCATATGGTACCAAATTCATATTTGAAAACATGCGTATATTGATCAGAGGTATCATGTGTTTTTTGTATGTACACTGATCAGGTGTCCCAGCAGAACTGTACAATGCAACGTAGTTGTGTTGGTCTTTTTTAAAACTATTGATTAAAATGCATTGATGCATTGATTAAAAACATTATTTGGCAGCCCTCAAATTTATTGGGTTAGACTACATGTGAACACCCCACTTGATCCAAATTTAAAGCACAAACCACCTGTAGATTTTTTCTTCGTGACACAAATAGTAAGCAAGAACAGCTACAAACTTAAAATGAAAATCTTATAAAAACAGTTAGTGTCACTTCCGTTATTTACATTTGTAAATGTAAATGCAAAACCATAATACATCAGGTAGAGAAATGGTCTACTTTTGTTGACTGTCTTTTTTTTTTTTAATGAACTACATTACAACACAGTTGAGACCTTCCACAATAAAACAAGAGGTTTAGTTCCAAGATCTTTGACCAATTCCTTGAAGCAGAACAGGAAGTTTCTGTATTCTGGTCTCTACTGAGCTTGTTCCTTACCCTAAAATTGCAACAGTTGAGTAAAAAAAGAGGAGGAAATGTGAATTAAGAGTTAATTCACAAGAACTGTGAAAAAGAGATAAAGTGTTATTAGTTGAAAGTCATCAGGGCAGTAATACTAAGCTTGCTTTCACATTTTCCGTGAAGTCTGGACACAGCCCCTTTGTTTCGATAATCTAGAAAACGCAAGTTACCCATAAGTAATGCTGGCAGAACAATCTTTAACAACAGGGAGAAGTAATGTACCAGAAAGGCTCTCATTTCCAAAGCCTGGCTACCACTTGGAAATGCTACTCAGACTGGTGAGCACATTTAGCATTAACCATTACTATAATATTTCAGTGATACCATTAACTTTACTGTTGTTTTTGGGATCCTGATGATAATATATCAGCAACATGTTGACTTGGGTTTTTTGTTTCCAAAAATATCTTCTTAAACTAGAAAAAAGGCAAACTTCTCTGCCCCAGGATGTCCCTTAAAATAATGTTTAAGAAATATTACTTTTCCTTCTCCATTCTTAAACTAGTTATGCCTCAGTCCAGTATGCATTTGTAATATTAAAACTATCAGCCACTATGGAAACTGGATTTTAAAGAGGGTTAGTTTCCTAAAATTTGTTCTTATGGTTAGTAAAAGCAGAGAAATCAAATACACTGCCTTGGGATCCTTGAAAAAACAACTCGCTCCTTAAGAGACAAGCCTTGTGAGATAGTGGTAAATTTTCAAGCACAGGAGGAGATCTTTATGCTTTTCCTTCCACAGCCCAGTCTTATTTTTCTGAGATAAAAACAATCAGAAATCAGCTTTAATATTTATTGTATGTAGACAGAATAAGAACCAGTGTGGGATAGTGGCTTGACTGTTGGATTTGGATTCTGAGAGACAACTTGGCCATGAAAACACTGGGTGAATGAGTCACATTCTCTCTTCCTTGTTGGAAGGCAATGGCAACAGCCCTCTGAACAAATCTTGCCAAGAAAATCCTGTGATAGGTTCACCTTAGGGTCCCCATAAGTTGGAAATGACTTTGAAATAACCCACAGAACAACAAAGAGATAGGATGAAGCTATCCTCACTTAGATGACACTCATCTACATAGAGCTGGAAGGAACCATGGAGGTCATCTTGTCCAGTCTTCTATTCCAGGGTTCTTGGCTTATCTGGTGTGGGGAATTTTTTTCCCCCTGGGTGCCAGGGATCAGTATGGTATTTGAGCTCATTAACTACCATGGTTTCTGCCTTTCCCAGAAACTTCAGTGTTGGCACCAAGTGGGACTCAAACCCACAATTGGCAGTTACCCCTGAGATGGGACTTGAACCCACGTTTGGCAGTTGTCCCGAAACCCTAGGAAAAATGTGGGACCAGACCTAAAATATTAGGTCCACATGGACTATCCTGAGTAGTCTACACAATTGTGGGTAAGCTCTGAATCAGCCTGGAAAGATCCCCAACTTTGGCCAAAGGGACTCCCCTGCCCCCAAACAAGAACACAGTCAAAACCGCTTCCTACGTGAGTAAAAAGAAAGACCCTTTATTGTAAGAAGGAAGGGTTTATATAGATTTGGGATTACAATGATCTCACAAAGCATATACCACATGTGCAAGAATGTTTGCTTTCCCAGGACTAAAATTCTGATACATGGTTGGTAATACAGTAACTTCTGGTTAACAATCAACAACGAACCCTGTATCACATGTGTATTTGCTCAGCAGTGAAGTGTAAGAAATATTGTTACAGAGATTGCTGGGAAAGATGCTGAGAACCTAGGCATTGACTTTGCCAATTAATCTCAGCATAATTTTAAGTAGGACAAGGGGCTGACAAAAGGAACAACCTTTAAAGTTGATTGGAATTCAAAATGGAGGGACTTTCGTTAAGCAAATACAAAGGGACAAAGTGTTTCTTTAGCTTAGACATTTAAGCAGACAACAGCCTCTGTGAATTGAACTGTCCAGGGTGCTGAATCTCTTAACAGCCCTGCAGCATAGACCAGGGGAAAGCTGGGAAACACTAATTTCCCTGTACCCTTTTTCTGCTTACATCAGCTGATAGTTCACAGATCAACACCATACTCTCCAATTGTACCACTTTGTCAGGAAAAGCCCCTTTAATCCTCTGCCATTCCGCTTTCAAAATATTCCAGTTTCTCTTTCCTCATCCCACTTTCCTCTTTATTCTTGACTTACCTCAGTCATGGTACACTGAGTTCAAAATGCAAAAAAAAAAAAAAAAGAGAGAGAGAGAGAGAGAGAAAGCAAGGAAGGGAGGAAGCAGAAGGAACTGCACTCTTGCCAGTAGGATCACACTCGGAGTGGGGTCTCTGATGCAGCACAGTGGCCAACTGCCTTTTTTCCCCTCCCTCTCTCCCTCCTTTGCCTCAGTCTCCTCCCCTCCTAGTGAAGAAAGCAAAAAGGGTGTTTCTGAGAGTTCACTGGACTACTGGACTACCCTCCATTGGAAAGCAGGGCGGGGGAGAGAGAGAGAGAGAGAGAGGGGAATGGTAAATGCTGGCTGGCTGGCTGGCTGGCTGGCTGTCAGCTCTGCTGTCACTCATTTGCTGAACCTGCCTTCTTCCTGCTTTGGAACAGCCATGTGACAGGCAATGTGCAGGCCTAGCCAGCCCGTCAGCCAGCCAGCCTGCCGGCCTGCCTGTCTGCCTCCTTTTGCTTTTGTTCCTATCGTGGCACCACTCTATTGTGGGGGAAGAGATAGGCTGAGCAGCCTTCACGCCTTTCCCAGACCCCCTGTGAGGGCACTGTGGACCACTCGGGGTCCATGGACTCCAGGTTAAGAAACACTGGTCTAAGAACATTTTGCCAAAATGTGATTCCTTGCAGTGTCTGCTCATTTATTGTAGGTTGCAGGTCTCCCTTGTAAAAAATGGACAATAATGCCCCTCAGAATCTACTTTGGGCTAACCATAACCTCTCTTTCAGTTGCCTTTTACTTTTCACTATTCTGGCACTTTTACTCAGTTTGTTGCCTCCCCTTCCTACTTAAAGCAGACAAACAACTCTACCTTCCCACAGTAGGGGAGGAAGAGCAAAACTATTTGGTCAGATTCTTTTGTGTTGCAATTGGGCTGCATGCAACCCTCAGAGTTGTTTCTGTCAACCCCAGGTCCTCCTGGGGTAAAAATATTTCAATCCTCAATGCCTCTAAATGTGATCTAGGTGGTATAGAACACATTTCCCCTTGGTTTACTTTAGGCTCAGAACAGGCTTCTTTTTAAAACAGAAAGGCCCAGGAAAGGCTAAAAAGATGGTGAAAATATCTCCATGAGAGGATTGTTCCCTAGAGGCGAGACAGGGAATTTGGGGTGAAAGTTTACAGTTTTGGGGGTGATGATATGGTGGGATATGATGCAATTGCCAACCCCTGACAACTGCCTACCTCACAGATCAGTGTGAGAAAAACATCACCTTGCTGTTATAGTTAACAACTCCTAGTGCCACACCTATCTCAACTCCACATCCAACTGCACTATATGGTGAGATGTCACAGCTGTACTCCCACAACAGTAAACTTTTTTTTTTTTAAGGCAGGAGTAGTTGTGTTGACCAGAAAACAAGATCCATTCTGGGGATGTTTTTGTCACCTACATCTTTGCCTAATGCAGATATGACCACAAAGTGAATAATTAATTTCATGTTCATTCTTAGACTCTAGGCTGAAACCTGAGCCAACTCAACCACTTCATTTGGGTGTGGTGTAGTATGCCTTTGAGATTCAAAGAAACATCTGTTTCAGAATTAAAAGGAAAGTGGGGTCAGGGAGAGGAATCTAGCAGCACCTTTAGAACTAACTCATTTATTTTAGCATAAGCTTTTGTTGATTTCACTTCACTTCCAGATGGAGTACAGCATTACAGCCATAGGTCTTAGGATTTAACGTTACAGAGAACACCAGGACTATCCCCTATGAGAACAGACTTAGAGAGCTGGGTATGTTTAGTCTGCAGAAGAGAAGGTTAAGAGGGGACAGGATAGCCATGTTTAAATATTTGAAGAGATGTCATATTGAGGAGGGAGCGGGCTTGTTTTCTGCCGCTCCAGAGACTAGGACAAAGAGCAATGGATTCAAGCTTTAGGAAAGGAGATTCCACTTGAACCTCAGGAAGAACTTCCTGATGGTCCGAGCTGTCCAGCAGTGGAATATGCTGCCTTGGAGTGTGGTGGAGTCTTCTTCTTTGGAGGTTTTTAAGCAGAGGCTAGATGGCCATCTGTTGGGAATGCTTTGAGGGTGTTCCTGCATGGCAGGGGGTTGGACTGGATGGCCCGTGTGGTCTCTTCCAGCTCTACATTTCTGTGATTCTATGATTTCTTACAAGATTTTTGCCAAGACAATAATACAGTTTCTAACTGATGCCAGTTAGAAACTGTATTGTTGTCTTGGCAAAAACAACATGGGACATGTATGCACATGGGGTTGAGCTTTGGCTTTGGCACTTGTCTTTGTCCTACAGGTTTGGAGTCTTGCCTGAATCAACCCACTTTAGCACAATTTTTGTTCCACTATTACCTCTGCCTGTGTTCTTCCCTTGCACACATACACAAACACGAACAAGTTATTTTAACAGTGACATTCCCTTCCTACCATACCCTATCTTGTTTTCATAACATCTTATCAACTATGCCACCTTTTGCCAGGGAAAGCAGCAAGGGTATTGTTAGGCCAATACCTCCCTACTTGCCAGCTTTGAACACACATCTTCTAATCTGCATTGTGGTACCTATCATGAGAAATCATAAGATTTCATAAGAAATTCATTCTATTAATCACTGTCCAGTGCTTGTCATTCTTCCTTTCTAAGAGCAGCCATTTGCTTCAGAATAACATGAAATATAGGAGGAAATGCAAAAATACAAAAACATAGAATTTAGCCTTTAATGAAAAAGGCTTGTGAATAATTTTAATCAGAGATTCTGAATTTAAAAGATTTGCTTCTAGGAAACTAGCTTTACAGCTTTTTATAAATTTAATTGTAAAATTTACACCACTCCTTCCTTTGCAAAAGAACGTGTTAACTAATCTGAAGCATTTACTAAAGAGATTTACATGTAACACTTCCTCTTTTGACATTAGATCACAGACTTTGGGGTAGACTGTTCATTCATTACAGCATACGCCATTCAGACAGTTGAAAATAGCTTCCTTCATCCGGTTGCAAAATACATTTGTTAGAAACAAGCTTCTTCGCCCCACTCTCTTTTAAAAATAATCTTAAATCCATGAACCTGCTGCCCTATGTATGTTCACCAGAATATAAGTTGCTAACTAGAGGTATACCTCAGTCTATGAAGTAGATGTGGTCCTGGGCATTTTTGCTTTAACAGAAAAATTGCTGACAGAGGTAGAAATTAACATGGAAAGAACAGGAATAGCTTCCTGCATCACAAAAAAGAAGAGCATTTCAACAATTCAGCAAACTTTTTATCCAAAAGCAACAACTTGTACATATAAAATGAAACAGCCAGGTTAGATATGCCTTGCATAAACAAAGAAAAACATTTTGAACTTTCTACAGACCATATAACGCTTCTCTCTGAATATATCAAAGATTTTTTTTTCTTTCACCAGCCTCCACTCTTTTTATAATTTCTGTTTTGATAGCCAAACATACAGCACTATACTGTCCTTTTTTAACATCCTGAGGATAGCTGGTGAAGCAGGCCTGTTTCACCCATTTCCTCCTGTTTTGATGATCACATATGCTCGGTAGAGGATTCTGAAGGCCGCTGCTATTTACCTTGCCTGATGTAGGCAGACACAAACACCTACAGTAGAACTGGTAGACCCCATCTCTGACACACTGCTGCGACCTGACATCAGAATTCTGTGGCCATTTCTGCACTGGAAACTGCAAACTCCAGGCTTCCATAGGATGTTGAAAGTGGAATAATAGCACTATAACAGTCCAGTGCGGAAAGGGCCTGCATTTCTCCAGAACCTCTTCACCATTTTCTTATTCGCCTTTCATTAGTGGTTTCCTCTTTCCACACACTTTGGGTCTCAAGTGGATGTTTCCTCCCTCCCAATCTGTTTGGGTTTCCCTAGGGCAGGGCTTGGGAGTCTGTAGACTTCCAGAAGTACTCTGATTCACATCAACCATAGTCTGTACCCATGCAGGCTAGAACTAACAGAGGCTGCATTCCAAAGACATCTGGAGGACCACAGAACTTAATTGCAGCTTTGGATGAAAAAGCCATTTCAGTGATAGAGATGGGGGAATGGTGAATTGGATAATCAGTGTATCCTTTCCCCTTGTTAATTCTCTGTTCTAAATTCTAGCTTTTTCATTCAATGCACTGGGATACTCTCACCTGCAATGTCACTTAAGGTGGTACTGTTTGCCTCTGAATTCACAAGCCAACCCTTTATGTGCTGCAAAGTTTCAGATCAATTTCCACCGAGATATTTTGCTAAACCATAGAAACCACTGCCCTTTCCAATTTTTGCTTCATACAGTAGAATATATAAGTCCATGACTATTGTTTTGGTTCAATTTCCAGCAATAAGAGACATTTTGAATTGATCAAAGGCCCACCTAGAGGCAAATTCTATTTCCACAGTGGATGACCTTTTCCACATGGAAAGTTGACAAGCAGAATGTGAGTGCACTAGCAAATTAGGTAGGTTACAGATCATGGATCAATGGCCATTTCCAATATAATACAGAAAGCTTCCCCCACCCCTGATAACTAGAACATATCTGAAATCAGCTCCTCAGTAAGCACCTCACTGTGTAGCCACTCAGGTTGTCTTTAACACCATTATTTATTTCTGTGTCAGAATGAAAACCACAATTATGGACTTACTTGGGGATTTATGGCATTATCTCATCTCCTGTTGTTCTCCTGGTGGGAGACTATTTGGAAAGCATTTCTTTCACAAATGAAGTCATTAATGGATTTTTCCTGTTAATAAAAGAAACACTTTTCAAAAGGTCTCCCACTGGCAGAACAACAGAAGGTAAACCATGCCATGTGATAAGTCCCTTGGAGTTTGATCAAGGCTTCACAGCACCACTGTTATCCATAAGAAGGGGGAGTGTATGTCCATCTTAATAAAAAACAGTCTATTTGAGGGCATCTTCAGTTCAAATGCTTTCTAGTCAAAATCAAGACTATATAAATAAAGAATATTAAGAAAGAAGAGCAGCAGGAGCCTGAATTTTCCTGTCAGTCATTAGCACCTGGGCAGCAGAATAACTAGGGAGGTATACAAATCACATGGTCACAGTCTTTTACAGCGTGGTGAGGTATAATATATTTCTTTTGAAAAGAATAGCAACGATTTCTAAATTTCTGTCTGCTGCAGCCAGTTATTAATTTCAACTATAGTAGGCCGAATTAATAAATGTGAACTTGCTAAGCCAGTTCCACTGATCCAGGTGGACTATCTGTTTGGGGATAACAACTGAAAAGCCCAGCTAATCTTCACGCACATTTTCACATTCTATTGACTCCTCCTGGATGATGCCTAAATGGTTATCCAGTAAAGAACTAAAATTTCTCAGTATTTAACATGGGCATCTTGGATTTGAAGTAGGTGAATTCCACTGAATTCTACCAAGATTAGTCAGCTGAGTTGAGTTGTTGGTCAATCTACATTGCTCAAGAATGTTCCAGAGAAAATGACTAAGCTTTGTAAAATGCTAAGTGCTCTATATGTACATAAATACTGTTCTGCGTCACTTATTTAAGGAGTACAAGAAAGGCAACTAAATTATATGCTTCCATTTCAAAGGAGTTTTTTTGGAACACTTGGTCATTTCCAATGCCTGCCATTTTGCTGTTAAATTTCTTGTTTTTTATCCAGCCAGCTTTTCAAGTATCAGGTAAGATTTTCTTCACTGATCTCATCATTGTTGCTACATCCTCCATAGTTTGAACATATAAGTTTTAAATTTTCTTTTGATGTTATAAATACACAAACAATATATTTGTTCATTCACAGAGGTCATACACATCTCTTTAGGTATACTTGAAACAAGGGGGTCTTTCTTAAATTATTTATTGTGGCGGCTAGAGTGTTATAGTATTTATGTAGACATTGGTTTGTTAGTTCAATTGCGTGGCTGTGCTTTTTCTGTCTGCTAAATCAGTTTGGAAGTGTATATTGAGGACCGAACTAAAAGCTCCTGGGTGGGAGTGCAGTGTAGTATGCAGTATATGAGGAACTGGCATGAAAAGAAGTGGCTAACCACCTCTTTCTATGCTTCTAATCCACATCAGCCTCTGTGATGTTTTTTAAAAAAGCACGGCTATTGCCATAGGCTCAACTGTTTTCATGCATTACAGCATAATGCATGAGAATAATTTTCCTGGTAGCCTTGGTATTTTCAAGAAATCTTTTATTTATTAAAATTCTCTCAAATACACTTATCATTTTTCAGCAAAAAGAATGCACAACAGCTTGTTGTTGAGTATCATTAATATGATTAATATGCCGTTTTCATAAAATAAATTGGAATCAAGATCACGGTTAGGACATCACAATTAGTTTGATGACTGTAAAAAAAAGGAAGCATAAACCAATGATAACGAAGGTACAGCATAGCAAACATTTGGCATAGTGAAAATAAGCTGCAGAATGAACTGAGAGGTATTTCTTCCATTCTGTCTTTCAGTCTTATTATCAGCATTGGGGCCATATTCCTGCTAGTGACTGCATGTTGAAAGGTCTTCTGAACATATATGCTGATGTTCTTTTTCTCTCTCAATTTTACAGAGCCTGGCACTTTTCTGATACAGAATGAATATCTCAGTCTTTGTATACAATCTCAAATATCTCATTCCATCACTCTGGAGAGCTGCAATGAGGACAACGAGTGGCAAACTTTTAAGTGGGTTTCTGAAGACCAGATATTGAACATGGCAACAATGCTGTGTTTAGCAGTGCGTTCAAAAACCAACTTGGTTCCACTCACACTCTCCTCCTGTAACAAGACCAGTGAACTGCAGAGATGGGTCTGTAGAAATGAGAGCTTTCTGGCACTTGGAGAAGAAGATCTATTTTTACAACCCGCTGGTGGACGCAAGGGCAAGGTTATACTCTCTAAAACATTCACCACAAAGAGCACCTGGAAGGTCTATGGAACAAAAGACACCTTGTGTTCCAAGGGATATGAAGGTAAATTTCAGAGGAGGAATTTGCCTTCTTTAGATTAAATTGTTTGCTTCACTTGTGTTAAAACTAAACATGATGCTTCCAGTAATACCAATAAAAAACCCCAAAGTGAAAGCTTACATGCAATGGCTCATTTTTATTTGGGCTGTGACATATGGGAAGAAGATATTTAACCATTTCCTTTCTGCTATGGTTTTGATTAAAGAACATTCTCCCATCACCTGCTCTTGTCCCAAGAGGGAACTAAAAGAAACACACAAACTATATTAGACTGCAAAAATAACCCGGTGGGGAATGATATACTAGTGGATTACAGTTCCCATTGCCAATGCTGACTAGAGTCCACCAACTTCTGGAAAACCAAGAGATTTTCCACCAAATTAAGCATGATTCCAGCCAAACTGAGGAACCTGACAGGAAACAGTTTGACAGGAACTTACATAAATATAATTGTATAGATTGAATTTCTCTACTTTATGTTATGGATGCCCAAAACAAAATGCTGGCACCTTGGTGGATCATCAAAGGTATGGACCAGTAGAATCAGTGGGCAAAGGGTGGGAACACATCCACACCACTTGCACACATCCAAGTGCAGTGTTTTTCCACTTCAGTAAGGAACTACATATACTGCATCTGGCTTCATGAATGGTTTTCTGCTTGTTTGACAACCCCCTCTGTGGCAGCAATTCCTTTAGGGGCACAAAAGGTTCAGTATAGGTAATATGACACTCTACCTCAAAAAAACAAAACAAACAAATAAACAAAACCTTTCACTTCACCCTATTCAAGGAAATGAATGCTCAAAACGGTTCACATACACAAACATACAAAAGCTCCTGCCCATACTTTCTCCAATCACATGTAGAGAGTTTTTGATTGAGGGCTTTGTCTATGCTTTTTTAAATTCTGATCTTTCCAAATGTTATCTAGACTAAAACACAGTGTTTATTTTATATTCCCTTTAGAGCTGTTTACCTTAGAAGGCAATTCCTTTGGAGCTCCCTGTGTATTCCCATTCAAGTATATGAACAAGTCACATGCAAAATGCATAACAGATAATGAAGGAAATGCACAACTCTGGTGTGGAACAACTGCAGACGTGGATAAAGATGATCTAATAGGGTATTGTCCAGTGAAAGGTAAACTGTTTGGAAGGTTATGCTTAAGCCTGTGCTTGCTGCTTATAGATCTCTTTCTTTTACATACATACACATAAATTTAATACTAAGCTGTTGTAGTATTTTTATGTAAAAATATGTATATGATGCTAATATATGATGCTAATAACATAGCAAATCCAGTCATTATGACATTTTTTCCAAACTGGATAATGGTGTGGTGTATGTATATGAATTTGAATTACATTTCAGGTACCAGCACGAACTAATCTATAATGGTACAACCTCCTATACCAAGAGTCCAGTCCAGTCTATGATAGGTACAGTCAGCATGTATAGAAGATGCCCCATAAAGAATAAGAAGAGAGAATCAGCATGGTGTAGTGGTCTGAGCATTGGACTATGACCCTGGAGACCAGGGTTTGATTTCCTGCTCAGCCATGGAAACTTACTGGGCATGTCACAAACTCTTAACCGCAGAAAACCCCATGACAGGTGTTTTCCGCAACTCACCTTTTCTTGGCACTGGGGAGTGGGGATCACGCAAGCAGCTTCTGCTGAGAGGCTCTTGCATCCCTGCTGCTTCAGCTCCGCACAAGCTGCCTGCTCCCAAGCAGGCAGTGCAAGAGCCCTGCCTCTTTCTTCCACAGCGCAGCCTGGGAGTTTCCCAGGATGCACTGGGGCAGGAAGCATGACCACTGCGGGTCCAGAGGCTCCGCACTCCAGGTAAGTGCACGCGGGGCCCCGGAGCAATGTGCGATCACACACCATTTTCAGCTCGATGCTGAAAATGGAAAAGTGCACGATTGGTGCCTGCCAGCCCCTGGAGTGTCACACGATTGCAAGTGTGTCATGCAGATCGTTCTTTGCAATTGCACAACACTCCAGACGCCCTTTCGCATGGCAAACGCCGTGCGAAAAGGGCCATAGGTTCACTTTAGGGTCACCATAAATTGGAAACAATTTAAAGGCACACAAGAACAACAGATGGACGAAGTTAGGCCTTTCTCTATCAAATTTTTCTTTGAAAACTTTCCATGAATCTTCTTTACCTGTGGATGGTGGTCCCCACTGGAAACAACTTGAAGGCATACCACCACCACCACCACAACACATAAGAAAACAGTATGTAGCATTATCTGAACAACCAAGCCCCTGCATCGTGGGGGCTTAATTCCAGCTATACTAAACTGTCTCTAAAGCAACCCTGCATTGTCTGCATTAGAATCGTCTGTTACTGGATTATTTTTACAGTCTAATATGATCTATAATCTATTATACAATATTATAATCCAATCAATAAGATCAGTGAAATATCACAAATATCTGTTACTTAATCAGAGCAAGTTACTTTATTGGAAATTGCCAATATTTTTTCAGAACCCTCTTATTAGCTAATAATGCCCATTGCTGAATCTTTATGGACACCTACTATTCTTCAAAGAAAATTCTAAATTGCCCCTTTTTGGAATGAACATTTTGGCAGAAAAATGTATTTTTGTATATATTAACATTTGTGTTCTAGCAATGTTCAAGAAGTTTCCTAGTACATGGAGTACGATTTGACCAAATACCACTAAAAGCAAACTGTGGTTAGTGTCAATCATTTTGGAAGCAAAAGAAGCAATAGTATTTTTATGTGTACAACTTCTTCGGATACAAGATAATAGTATTTAAGTTTGTAATTTTTTTTAAAGCAACAAACTGACAAGGACTTGTGAGTTTTCAGAACTTCTGTAATACTAAAAGCATGAAAAGAAGAATATGGTAGTACCCAATATGAGAGGTGAATGCCAGACTCACAATTGTATTGTAAAAAGCCTTTTTATATAATGCCTTTTCTTCAAAAAATTCAAAGCTTCTTTCTTCACAACAATCTCAAAATATCAGTTAGGCTGAAAGGGACAAAATGGCAGGCCGAGGAAGAATCACAGCTAAATAAATATTTGAGCTTATATCTCCCATATATGAAGAGGATTTTAGTCACTTAAATGTGTGGTTTTCTAAACAGGTTAAGCATTCATCCTGTACACACTGGCTTGAGAGTAAACTCCATTGGACATGGTAGAGGTATTTTGAATAAATATGCGTATTTATAAATCTTGGCCTTTGTTACAATAAAACTATCTATAAGCTAGGCCATTTCTGCACTACGATGTTATAGTGCTATTATTCCACTTTCAACATCCTACGGAATCCTGGGATTTGCAGTTTAAGGAGCTGCATTTGGAATTCTCAGCCAGAGAGCTCTTTGGCCTGAGAAAACTACAAACCCCAGAATTCCACAGGAGGTTGAAAGTGGAATGATAGCACTATAACAGTGTAGTGCAGAAATGGCCTAAGAGGGGAAAGACAGCCTCTGCCTAGTTCTGATTGTCGTAGCAACTAAGGAGGTGTCTGAACACTGTGGGAGCTCAGAAGGTTCTAGAACAGGGCTTTCCAAACAGTGTGCCGCAGCACATTAGTGCATCACCTGAAGTATGTAGGTGTGTCGTCTACAATCTTAGAAATGCACCTTATTAATTATTAATCATATATTTAAAAAATATATGAAATATTTTCATGAGATAAATTGTGTCCCTATACATTTTAGTATCACAATTTATGTATGTGTCTGTATCTCTTATAACGGGTTAGTTGAACCTCTGGTTTGCTTGTAAAACTACTGTGCCTTGAAATGATGCATGCCTAAAAAGTGTGTCTCCAACATGAAAAGTCTGGAAAGTTCTGCTCTGGAAGAATAGGAACTCCCCAGCTGAGTTATTTTTTTAAACGGACAAAGCCTAAATACTGTGAAAGTGTGCAAGCTTCTGTGTTTTCTAAAACATTTCATCAGTGGCAGAAAAAAAGTCAAAGAAGAAACAGAAAAGTCTACAAGCTATGCTAGCAATGTTACATGTGACAGAAGAGAATACACTTAGAACAACATACTGGGATGAACAATCAATGGTTTTTGTCCATGTAAGAAAACACAAGGTTGAGAGAAATGAACGATGTGTCTATTGCCCTGGGCAGAGCACACAGGTTCCTGAGCTGGAAAAGAGCAGAAGCGCAGAGCAAATGGACAATTCCTACATCAGCAAACCTGGAGATTGAATGTAGATAGTCCACTAAACTCAAACAACAACAAGAAGGTCATTTCCATGTTTTTTTATTTCTTACGCCGTCTCTGATGTTTTTGCCCCATTGCATTGGCACTTATTTTAGCCAGGCCAATGAGAAGGGAAAGAGAACTGTGTACACACCAAATACTCCCTTTTCCTGTCAACTCTTCATGGTAAAATGTTGCCCCTATTTTTGCTGATTGCTGGGCTACCTTTCAATGACGTTTTTGGTGTGTATATGTCCATAAGAGTAATTAAGTTGTCAACACCCTCCCATTAGGAACAGCAAAGTGACCATCTCGAGAATCAGATGCTGAGGGGAAGAGATAGAGCTAAGTAGACCATGTGATTTATGTTCTATTACCCTGCCCCACCAAGCAGGCCACTGCTTTCAGATGTAGTGGAGGACACTGTTGCATCAGGATTACTAAAGAAAGATCCAACCACCACTTGAACCAGCATTTCTATCTGACATGGAGAAGGTGCCAGGTTGTCCTGCTTCTTGGGCATCAGAACATCTTGGTTTAGCAGGTCAGACTTTCAAATTCCCACTTAATTATACACATGTGCAGGAGCATGTAGCCTTGCCCTGATGCCATGTACATGATGTAGCCATCTAATAGAATAGAGTGCTTTAGGTTTATGCTGTATGAACTTAGACCTCTCTACTGGAGATGTTCACATTTAGGCAAATCCCTGGTAGAGCCTACAACACATGTAACATCATGAGCAAGGTTATGTGGCCTGACTCCTCTCTGCCCTCATTTGCTCTGAAAAAGGGGGTACAAACAAGCGTTAGATTGACCTTTCCTTCATTCCTTTGTCAGAATTTATATACCACTTTTCAGGAAAAGTTCACAAGCACACAGAAAAAAAATAAAATAAAAAAATAAGAAACAGTAAAATGTATAACAGCCAAGGCATAAGAACTATTAACTACTTATGGCTGTCTATATGTCTAAGCTTTTCCTCTGAAGATGAAAACATGGACATCAGAGGTGGGTAAGGGCAACTGTTCTACCTCATTGACCTTTTTGTGTGGGTGGAGCCTGCTTGTATGAATAAGGCACAGAGTTTTGTGTTTTGAATTTCTTCAGAAAAGTGGTGCTAAGATTAGGATTTTTTTTAAAAAAAGTTTTAATTCTGGGTTTAGCTTTACAATTTAGTGATTTTTTTGGTTTCACCTCAGTGTTTACAATGCTTTCAGATGACCATGATGAATTCTTCTGGACCAGAAACCACTGGACAGGAGATCTCTACCAGATCAACTCTTATTCAGCTCTAACGTGGTATCAAGCAAGAAAAAGTTGTCAGCAACAGAATGCAGAATTACTGAGCATCAAAGAACTACATGAACAAACATTCCTGACAGGTATAACAATCTTAAGCATAATTTAAAATGTGATTACTTTCTCAAGGCATTTTTCTCAATAATAAATATTGTCTCAGCTATAGTTAGTAATTTGAGGAAGAAAATATGAAGAATATAGTTTTTCCACTAAAAGAATTAAACTTCTAAACCTTCTAAATGTGAGTTATGTATTACAACTAGAATTGCTATATTTTCTGGCAGACTCTTGCATAGTTATCAAATACATGAAAAAAAAAAGAAATCTATCAGTTTAATTACTATTTATCAATCATTCAGTCAATTAGTCTCTTTATTTATATCCCACCTTTCCCCTCAAGGCTTGAATTTTATTAAACTATATTTAATAAAATATCCTGCCCTATATCATGAGATCTCAGGGGAGTCAATGAGTAAAATCAACTGTAACAAATTAAAACAATTTAAAAGAATACAAGTAATTTAAAGGGACTAAAAATATATTAAACGGGTCAAAACAGGAAGATGATGAGCCTTGCTTCTCCATGTTGATCAGAAACTTACATCTGATGAATCTCTCTTTAATAGATACAAAAAGTACAAGCATCCTACAAAAAGAAAATCTGGAAAGCCTGATTACATTAGGATGAGCTGCTTGTTTGATTTCGCTTCCTTTGCCTTTACCTTTGTTTTAATTTAGGTGGTGATCCATTCACGTCCCTGTTAGGGATTTAATCCAGTCTCCTGCTCTTGAATAGGGAGGGAATTCCTGAATTCTATCAGCTGCTACCACCAGGGCCACCCCATCCATTAGACAATTTAAACACAGTGCCTAAGGCCTATGAAAACATCCCTTGTAGCACATCAAGATGAGGCAGGGGGTAGAATACAAGAGGGCCTATGGAAGCATTAATGTGGTCCTGGCCACCACCCACTAATATTCTGTGTCTCAAGATACAGTGATTTAGTAAGAAGTCACTGAGAAGTTTAACTTGTACTTTTTCCACTTCTGAATCTGCAAAGACTTCCCCTATCCCTTCCTTGGGAGATGAGAATCCCACACAAACACAGTGAGCGAAGGCATATGGAGAGAGAGTGGAAAAGAGAAAATCTTTTAAGGAATGCATTTATTCTAAGCAAGCATTGCTATGTTAGCAAAAGAATATGTTGAACAAGAAGGTTCCCTCCTTCCTTCTACTTAGGAGTAGTTACCAGATTACAAAAATAGTCTAAGTCATATTCAGGTAAGGACAGAAAGAAAACATAAATTCTAACAGGACTAGTTAAATATTCTTATTCTACTTACAACAGAGATGGTGTTCTGGATCTTAGGATGTTAACGAAAGTCTGGGAGTCAGGACCCCTTGTCCAGCCTATCACCGAGCTTCCTAGGGACAGTGAGGCAGGCAACACCTCCCCTTCCTCTCCATCAGTCCCAAGCCTCTGAAGACTCTCTAAGAAATCATCTCTTATTCCTCATGGTTTTGTTTGTTTTCCTTTGTTTTTAATAATCTGTTATCTTGGACATATCTTGAAGCACCTGAACTTCTCATAAGCTCATCATCTCCACTAAGTAATTGTCTCTCATGAGCCCTGTTGCTCCTATGTGATGCTGACCCTAATAAATGTAGCCTAACCCATCATATCATTAACCCATTATTAACTTGGAAGAGAACCCTCAGCTGTTTTGCCCAGATAATGGAATATTATCCATTATCACATCTCTTCACCCACCTAATTAGATTTGAAGGACAAACTAAACTTCTCTGTGTGAAAGATGAGTTTATTCAATGCAGTTCTGGATTGTGGATGACAATGGCCATTTCTGCATTACACTGTTATAGTGCTATTATTCCACTTTCAACATCCTGTGGAATTCTGGGGTTCATAGTTTACTGAGGCAAAAGAGCTCTCTGGCTGAGAATTCTAAATGCCCCTCTGTAAACTGCAAACCCCAGGATTCCATGGGATGTTGAAAGTGGAATAATAGCACTATAACAGTGTAGTGCGGAAATGGCCAATGATAAACCAAAAGAATTGGCAATGAAGGCTTATAATATCCCTCTTCACTACCAGACTTCCAAGCTGATGATGCACTCCGTGGAACAAATGCTGGGAAAAAAGCCAAAGGCAGGCTATCAGCCTGTGACTTTTATGGGCTTTCTCAACACTGCTAGACCTTTCTAGCAAAGGGAAGTGGTGAAGTGACTGATATCTGGACCTAATTTGTGTGTATGTGTGGAATTGTTAGTTTCCTAATTAGACCACATGAGATATCTTATCAGAAGGGTGAACAGCTTATTATTGATGGCTGTGTAGTAACTGCTTCCTGTGCGCCCTCAAAATATAGAAATATGGTTCCCTTACTGCCACACTGGCTTGTGACATGACTCCTGTGAACAGTCGATAGCCCTCTCTCTTCATTACAGAATCTTAAGTAAATCCCCTACAAGCCTTACATCTGCAAAAATCCCAGTCTGTAAGATGTGAACAATTTTCTTTTCCTCTGATAGGACTAACAAGTAATATGGACACTGATTACTGGATAGGCCTTAACAATCTGGATTTTGATAGTGGATGGGAATGGACTGGCAACCAGCCTTTCAGATATTTAAACTGGGCTCCAGGTAAGTGAAATTTTTCATCATTTAATATTTCATTAGAAACAGAAATCATTAGAAGAAATTTAATGGAAGTTAGAGTACTGGAAAACCAAATTTTCATTATCCAAGAAAGTTCTGTTTTAAAATAGGCCTATGAAAAAGCATTTAATACAACTTTCTTGTAGCTATTAAACCACATATAGTGTGTTACCTTTCATCAACACTTTTCCCTAGAGGTAGATTTATTTTCTTGTATCCGGAACAAAAGAAAAACCTTCTGATTTACAATATGA